>CM018081.1:7972500-8572500 GCA_008658365.1 Alca torda
TCACAATTATCTTATGATTACACTGAAAATCCAGTTCCAAAATACTGGTAAATTGTGTGTTGCTGCATTTATCACAGATCAGAGATTTACACCCCCATGTCTTTATGCTAAGTGCTTCTAATTGGTATCTCACACTGGAATTTGGTTTCAAAGGGCTTGAAGATGTAAAACGAGAATCCATTTTTCCAGTATCAGGCTTTCCTCATTCAATTCAAACAGTGGTGAAGTTATGGACTCTCAGAGAGCGATGGGCTTTTATTTTTGGGGGGAGTGAGATCTCAGGAGATGAGATTTTGATTTCCCACCTGGCTCTCAAAAAGAAGGAGAGAAAGAGAAACATTCTGTGTCTAAATTTAATTCAACTCTTCAGAAAGGCTACTAATTCCATGCAGGAAAGAAAAATGCCCTGAAAATGAAGTGACATAAACAGAAACTGAAATAGATATTAACATACTTGTCTCCAAGATTAAAAACAAACTCTAACAAGAGCTAAAGAGTGGCTGAACCAAGACAAGATGCCAGTTGTTCAGCGCTGTACGTCAGTAGCGATCACTGAACCAACAAGGAATTCACCTAAAATATTGCAGAATACCGCGCCAAGTTACGAAATATTACAGTGTAAGATACAAAATGAAACAGCATCCTTGTAAAATTAGTTACCATCAGCCCCTACCCAAAAAAAAACAAACAAAACCAAAAAAAAAAAAAGAAATTTAATAAAAAAGCAGCACAGCAGCTTTTGCCCACCACCGAATGCCAGTGTTTATGAGCCCAGTTAAAAGTTATTCTTTTCTCACCAAAGCCATAAACTGCAAGAACTCATCTCAATTTGTAAAAGCCCTGAGCAGTAGGAACAACATCGCTGTCTTTTCCATTTAGTAGACAATGCACATTTGTGTAAGATGGCTGAGGGGAGAACAAAAAAAAAAAGGGAGCTAGAGTATATATTTTCATTGGTCTTAATTTGTGACTTTTAACCAAGATTTGGCTTATAGTCCATACCATTATTCATGAAATAACTGCAGAGTTCAAGCCGTAGTCTCGCAAAATGAAATCACCATACACGTGGTAGAATGAATAAAACCCAAATCTAGGGGAAGCTCTTCCTTTCTTTGCTAGACCGACTGGCAGAGCAGCGGCTTACAACTAACAGTAAGGTGAAATTTAAAATACCACGTTAATTTTCATTAATCAAAAGAACGAAACAAGTCACAATGCAGCAGAAAATGCCAGGAGACACCAGTTTTGTTCCTACTAATTCCCAAAAAAATCACTTCAGCAACATCTTTTCCTGTCTCCGAATTATTCTGAGCTATTCTCTGCTGTAACAGAAAAGACTTTTGCATCGATGCAACACTTGAAGGAAAACTTCAAGTACGTGGAGATCTCCAACAGCTTTTAGCACGTCACCTTAAGAAGGTGAGAGGCGAAAACTTGAGGTTATTTAGTATTTACACTTAGGCTTAAAGAAATCTAGTTCTTTTACTGGAAAGGAATAACATGAGGGTTTTGTTTGGACTGTTTCTCCTCTAGGAAGAAAGTACTCCCCAGTGGCATTCACCTATAAGAGAAGGAAATCCGCTGTCAGACAGCTAATCCTTGGTATCTCAGGCATCCACCCTTTGCAATGACAAGGTGTGTTCCTTTGGAATCCATAAAACTGACATACTGCTTCTAATGGGAAGAAAAACCTCAAAGACCACGGGTGTTTCTAGAGAATATATCGGTAAGGTAATGTTAAAAAAAAAAAACAGGGGGGGGGGCAATTAATCAGAATAAATCAAGAAGAGACCATTGCAAGTATAACAAAGGCCAAACACAAAATTCAGTTACTGACTGTTTTGGCAAACAAAATTTGAAAATATGGAGCTACTTTTCAAGGGTCTTGCAACCCAATGTACAAGCATTAAAGCCTCATTCTTTTCTGTAAAATAAACATACACAACACATTTCCATAGCAAATTATTTTTAGGGTTGTTTTTATTTTCCTTCTAAAAGACTACTTTAAAAACAAAATACTTCTTCTTTTTTTTTTCCTAAAAGTTACTGTCTTAGATATGCTGCATGGGTCGTGTGTGTGTCCCATCCTGTTCCCCACCACCACCACCTTTTTTGAAGATATTCAGCTCAGAGATAACACTTCAGTTACACCACTTCTCTTGTTCTGCACATAACAAGCTGTGGTCTGCAACTGTGCCCTCATAATTAACAAAAAAAAAAAACTTTTTCTTTAAGAGGAGAAAAAGATACATGATGGGAGAAATGCTGCTAGGTCAAGATTAACGAGCAGAGGCAGAAAGAGTACTGAGGTGTTTGCAAAAAACCAAACATTCCCTTCACGGAGCGTATTTTGTTGTCTGAGATCCAAACCACTTCTCAACTTGACCTTTAACAAATTTCTGAAACTCGCAGGGTCACGACCATTGCCATCATCTACCAGTCCTCCCTTACTGCAGCAACAGTGAGATGAATGGTGGAGAGGAAAACTCAGCAGCTGATCTGAGAAGGGTAAATTTTATTCCTTTAATAATGGATGGGAACTATTTTTCCCCCTCTCCCCCCACTTTATTCATCTCTGTTGCCATGCAAGAACTTCAGGGAGGAAACTAGGCTCGGTATTTCCCAGAGCCACCCTCCTCTGGCAGCACCCGCATACACAGGCTCTGCAATGATTTTGATGTTCTTTTAGAGAAACATCAGTCCCATTGAAAACTTGTGGTCATTGAGCGAGTTTCAAAACTATTCTATATTGATCCTAAGATACTAAATCGGACACAAGAGAAAGGAACAGTGAACTCGGGCAAAGGCTAAATCAACATACAGTCAAAGCATCGACACCAGACGGTGTTCCATGACGCTTTTAACCCAGTTCAACTCATGAAAGCAGATGTGATCATTTACTTGAAATTAAGGACAGTACGCTACTTGATGGAAACTAATATCATTGTAGCTAAGCCGAAGACTCCATGAAGGACTAAGGAAGAGAATAAACTTCCCTTCTTCAGGGCCTATTGACTTGTAAGATTTCTAATCAGGATTTCAAGATATGTCAAAGCATGCAGTGAATACAATATGGAATGTAATATGTCATTGGAGTATTTGTGTTGTAAAAATTCAAGAGATAATAGACAATAGGCTAACACAGGAACAGGGCAGTTATCAAATCGGAACCCCCTATTGTTTCCATGAATTTTGGTCATTTTGGATTTATTTTGCATGAAGTGAAAACTAAGTTCACTTCAGGAAAAATAAGAAAAGCAGTGACAATTATTGTTGGACTAGAAAAGAGGACCAATGATGAGAGGTTGATCAAACTGAGGAGAAAAACAGAAACTTCTGGAGGTAAGACAAAGGGAAGGATGCGATAACTCCTTCAAAGGAAAAGAATTCGTTTACATCTCTGTCCGTTGGGCACAAGACAAAAATATTTGACTTTGCATTTAACTTAACATTTCTGGCAATAGTAGTGATGTATTGGAAAATTCTGTCTAGGAATCACGTGGAAACCATCAGCAGAGTCTAGATCGACATCAGTGTGGGAAAACACCAGTAGATCTGGAGGTGCAAGGGGATCTCTGGTCTGGGACCCCATGGTCTGTCCCACCCTGCAGGCTATTCGAGTTATAATGCGCATCATTTGTTTTATGTTGGGCGCAGTGAAACAGAGATGCTGTAGAAGATACTCGCATATGTGCAAAATTTATCTGAAGGGCTTCCCATTTTTAGGGTGAATGTTCTTTTCTGTAGAAGCTGTTGACATTGACAGTCTAAAATTAAACAGTGTGAACAGAACCTCAGACTTGATCAAAACTGAATTCCTATTAAAAAATATATATACATGCTCGTTCTGTTTACATTCACGTGATATTTTTATTACATCTTCAGAAGAATAAAAAGAAAAGCTTTTCTTTTAACTAGGTGCGTTGAAGGTTTCAGACAAGGTGTGATAACTGTGTTTATTCTACATAATAAATGAAATGCATGTGTTATTCTATGATTAGCCTTTAGGTGCTAACTATACTTCACCCCTTTGGTTGCAATATTCTTGCTAACTTGGGGATGTGCTATCAATGCTTTCACTCTAGGAAAGGTATCTAATGGTTTCCTTACATCACCTGTTTGTTTTCGTTGCTTGTCAGCATTCTCAGCACTTGAACCTAACATAATTAGGAAGTTACCTAAAAAATGTAAACAAAGCCCATTTGTTTCTAACTAATTCAATACATTTGGCACACGTTCCTTCGAAAAATCATATACTCTCCTTGGCAGCAGCTTAGGAGCCTAATTATAGATAGACTAGTCATCAAAAATGATACCTTTCCTGTAGTCCCAGGAACAAAACACACTCTCGGAGGCAAACTATTTCAGGAGATATAATTTTCTCCAACTGTCGTCCTTTCTTGCTCCTCCCCTGCACCTCTGAACATGCCAAGCAGTCTGTCCAAATCCATGCTCTTAACCTGGATACACTCCTCAGCCTGGCTTATGCCTACTCCACAATATATAACCGACCCCAAAGTCGGGTATTACCTCTCCCAAAATTGATCTCAAAGCCTATTTTTCAGCCTCATCCTCCTCTTTCTCTAGTATCTCTCCATTGTTATTGAGCATTTACTCTTGCCTAGAGCAGGCTGCTCTGCTACCCATTCCCCTCCTTGCCAATCACTCCCAACTTCCATCACCCTTCCATGGTTTTAGCAGCAATCACATCTGTGTATGCTTGGAAGCTACAGCAACACCATGTATGCAGGCAAAAAAAGTGATTCCCAAACAAACCCTGCCCTCTCCCATCTTCTGCAGTACAGTATCACAGCCCATATTGTCCACCTGATAGCTCACCTCTTGCCAGTCATCAGTTTTTCAGGCGGGGAGCAGGTCCATCTATATCACTAGGTTGTTGATAAAACACCACAGAAAATGCTGCAAGCTAAGTGCACTAAAAATAAAGCCCTTCTTGAAAACAAACAATTCAGCAAAAAGGCTGGGTTGCTGCTCTGTATCTGACAGCTTCAGTAAGTCACGCTATCAGACGAAGTCTGTTCATCTTCAGCCTGATGTTGCCAGTCTACAAGTGATATCACTGCAACAAGTCAGGAGATAGTTCTGAGTATTTATAAGGAATGAAGCTTCCAGAGATGCTGAAGGCAGAGAAAAAAAGAAAACTTCTCACCCGAAAGCGTTCCATGTACAATGACCAACCTGCAGAGTTTTGCAGATCACACTTGGGAATATTTTTCCTGGGTTTAAACTTTTAATATCACACGGTTTGTGAAAAGTCGCCATTCAACCAGTGGTTGATGTGAAACCTTTATGGAAAAAAGATAAAGGAAACTTAAGCATTGAAACAGAAAATTTAATTCAGCCATGAGCCCTGCTATGCCCACCGGCTCTGGAAGAAAGCATAGCTGCGATTCCGCCGCCATGGTGGGGCGCAGATTATGTAGATCACCTAACATAAAACGTGCCCCAGAGCTTTGCTAAGTAGAGGGATAAGCAGAGGCTTAATTGGAGCCCGAGAGGATTGAGCACATCCTAACTGTTGTTTGACCAACCTTTGCAGAGCACACCCACGCTGCTGAAACCCAATGTTCCTTAATCAGCCCGGACCGGTCTAAGTAAATTTTCCATAATTACTATAGAAGCCATTGAGACCACATCTGTGCTAGAACCAGTATGATGTGGGGTGGGTGGCGGGAAATCACAGGAATACATTTTTCTTAGCATAGCGTCTATTATCTTCCAGTTTACAGCTGTATACATGTAGGATTATAAATAACTATAAAAATGTATCTATAAATCCACTAGAATTATAATAATTATATTATGAGTTATGAATATGTAAAGGATACAGGCAAACTTTTCTAAAACACACAGGTAAAATAGACATACCTTTAAAGCAGGATTAACATTTGGATCAAATTGTTGCTTTGTTTATTTTGAAATATTATATACAATTAACAAAAAAACACCTTAATGCAGCAGAGACCATGTCACCACAGTTCTTTCAACACAGCAAATGACTGAATTTTTCAGATTTCACTAAACGGGAATGAACCATTTCTAGCATTTGTGTTACAGAAGCGTGAACACAAGATAGCACTGCTCTGTGTAAGGGACCTTCTTCAGAAGGTCTCTTGCCTCCTCACTATCCCCCTGCATTCAGTCATCCCAATCCATCTCAGACTACATTTAAAGTCAAATTAAACTCTCCTTGTTGATTGCCCCTTTATACATTCAGATAACAGGACATGAAACTACCCAAAAGCAGATTGTTAGCCCTACTGACAGAGCTCATTACCAGAGAAGTTCTTTGCCCTTCTAGCTTCCCTCTGAGGAAGATGAGCCTCTTCTTCCTTCCCTTTTAAATCTTCCCACTAAAACAGAGCAGCAAGTAAGATAGTAATGCCTCTTCTTTCACTTTTAACTGAGGACAAGAACACTGTCCTCTTCATTTATGTTTCATATTCTTATCCTTTATTTCTATGTTAAAAAAATCCATTTTCTTTTTTGCTTCAATTTTCCTTAAGCCTTTTCCTTTCAGGCTAACCATCTTCTGCTATCGCACGGATCAGAGCCCTTGGTAGAGCTGCACTGCTGCCTGCACTTTTGTCAAACATAGGCTACCTCCTAGGAAAATCTAAATAAAAGTTAAAACTGTTAAAACCCTTTTTCCCCCGTAACTTATTTAAGGACTTTGCTCCCTTTCTCAGTGTACTGATATCATCTGAAGCAGCAATAAAGCCTTCATTCTACAAGAACTTATTGGGAACTTCTTGTGAACTGAACCAGCAAGTTCAGTCACTTACCACAAGATAAACCCGGTTCAAAAGTCTGAATATTTGAGCATTATGTTTGCTGTCTGTAGTCCCAACAGCCAGCAGGACAGGCGTCCTTGCTATTCCAGAGACAATAAATTCAGAAGCCCTTATCTGGCAGACAGAAAGCCACTCATTTAACCAGTCATCTAACACCAAGCCATCAAAAACCGTAAAAACCCTATTGCTGAGTATTTATTACCACAGCCACAGATATAGGGGCATAAAATAATACCTGTGTGGTTTATTTAAGGAGAGCTTTGATTTTATAACAGTCATTTTTATCGAAAGCTATACACAAGTTGTGCAGCAGTACCACGATACGTTCAGATCATGAGTCATACAGTGACAGTAAACTTCTTTAGCCTTCGTTTACACTATGAAGAAGTGTTTTCTATGAATTACATGTGGAAAAGTTGCTGTGAAGCCTCAAGAAAAGTACGGGTGCTGTGGGTTATGCAAATTAACCATAAAATTCTAGAGAAGTCAAAGTTATGTCACTGTCTTGATGGATAGAAATGTGTTGAGGGCTGACAGGCAATCTGGAAATTACCATTACATCTCATTTCCTCTTCTGAGAGTTTTTGTTCTTATCGAATGAGGAGGATCTTGAATATCCTGATCAAACAGCAGAAATTGGCTGCCATCTTCTGACACTTCACGGCTAATGTACTGTAGTTGTGCTGAAGTAATTGTCCCGATTCCGTTGTAGAAAAGCCCTTTCTAACTTCCACAGGAGGATGAAAGATTAGTCAGGACATGCGATATGATTGGTAATGGCCTTAAGAAAATTACAGCACAAAATCCCTCAGTACCCACAAAAATCACCCGAAGTTTTCAAAGTGAAGAGACCCGCTGAAAACAAAGTAAAACATGCAAGAAAGGCTGCGACACTGAAATCTCAAGAGCGCAAGGAGATTGGATTCATTTTGCAGCATTTTGAATTTATATTACGATTTTACACTGAAAAAAATAAGCTGTTAGATTTTTCTATGCCCAATACAATCCACAATAAATGCTATGCTATCTTGTTCCAACTCTTCTTGTATAATTCTGAAAACAATTCAAACGCTCCAGGCATTAATTTACCCGTGTAGATATAAGGTTAAAGGAGTCTTACCATCATCGCGGCATACATCATCTCTTTCACGCCTCGACACAGAGGCGTGCGGCGCAACAGCCTGCCAATACAACACCCGCTTGTCTACACAGCGCACAACAGAACTATAAAACTAGGATTAACTCAAGCCTAGAGTTTTGGTTTGCTTAATTTTGCACTAAGGGAAATTAAGCAGCCCAAGTACTAATAGGTTAAGTAACAGCATCCCTTAAGGAAGGATGAAAGTAAAGAGTCACTTAAACATTTAGTAAAGATCTATATTATTATTATTGCGAAGGTTAATCCTGCACAGTTACAGGACAACAGGAGGCTTAGAGGGACATCTCCTTCTGTCTTTGACTTCTGTCAGCAATCAAGGAACCCGACGGCTGGCAGACCTCCAGGTCGCTCGGTTACTGGGTGTGCAGGTACACGCGGGAGAATATTATTTGTTGATCAGAGGAGAGCACAGACAGCGGGATGAGCTGCAAGTAGTATTTAGTACACAGGGGCCAGATATTTGGTGAGGATTTTATCTGTATTTTTATCCCATTGATCTACACCTTAAAAACTAACTTTTTAAAACTAATATTATATTACCGCAATCAAAAGGAACGTAATTACGACCATCTATAACCATATACGTATGTTAAAAAGTCAGATTTCTCATCACAAATATTGCTTCAGCCACAAGTCAGGTAAGAATCTCATCCTGCACCAAGAGCTTTCATTCACCATAGCAGCTCAGCTGCAATAGTAAGTATTGATAAATCCTTTAAACCTTTTTATATACCATCCCTCTCCCTGCTGACCACGCCAGCGCAAACAGTTTCGCTGACGGTCTTCTCCTTTGCTCATCCACACAATCTGTTGCACATGGACTGAGAAACAGACCATCTATTCCAGATATTAATCCAAGACAAATAAACATATTTTGGAAAGAAAAGAGAGGCTGAAATAAAAGATTTGTTATGGTATCGGAGGAGTAACTTTTTGTTGTTGCAGTGGGATTTGCAGGGGGGTTTTTTTAACCATTTGAGGGGAGGGGGCTAAATTATAAGAAACAGAAATTTCAAGATTACTCAAGGTTAAGCTCACATTAAATCAAGCAGTTTATGTCCACATACTCTGAATTTTACTTTGTTTTGATGGAAAAGAAAAGAGGCAAGGAGAAGAAAGAGGTCTATGCATGAGCCACACATAGCCCAGCCAGGCATACTGTACTCTCACACACACAAAAATGAACATCTGGGAGCAACAGAAATGGAGCCCGTAAGGAAAAAATAAGACAAGGACAAGAATAGAAAGAAGAGAGCATACAGGAGAAAAAAAAATATAAATAAGCACCCTGGAATGCACTTTTTATACATCCATACGCATACACAACTGTATTTTATATTTCAGAGAGGTGACTGCTGCACCTCAGCCATCAGTTGTTACACTTTGAAAAAGTCAACTTTGATCTCCACAGTTATTTCTTTAGATTTCTAGGAAAGCACACAAACCAAGCACCTCACCTAGGTGTTGGACTAGCCAAAACAGCATCCTCCCTGGCACTTCTCTACTCTACTCCTGAAAGCCCAAGCAAGCATACAGAGACTGCTAGGGAGGGTGAGCTATTTGGAATTTTCCAAAAGATGAAAAGTTTTCATGTAGAGAGGGAAGCAGAAGGAAATTCTCTAATAAAGAGTAGGGTTCAGTTCAATTTGCATTCCCTGACTGAACTCCTGTGTATGCTTACAGAGGAAATGCATTAATTATCTTGTTTACCAAACTGTTCCAGTTTCTCAAGCTCTTTTGTTTTGCTTCCTGATTTTATAGCTAGAGTCTCGAAATGGTGGTGTGATAACACACCCTGCAAAATCTATCAAGAGGCTCCAAACAACACAACAATTCCCTAACACAAGGCTAGCTTTCTTTTGGCTTTGCATAAGGAGCTCTTCGCCATAACCGGAGTAGGTAGCTTTGTCAGCCAGTTTGGGGTCAGGAGGCTGCATCTCGGTGCTAAATGCTTTTTTTCTAACATATGTTTTGGGTTTTTTTTTTTTTTACCTTTAGTAGCATCACTTAGTCTATAGTCTGTATAAAAATGTGTTAATTAAAATCAATATCATTAAAATACTGCTTGTTTTAACGCACACAACCCCTATCTTACTGCCTCAAGAGTTTCTTGGAGTTCAGCATAGCTCTGGTGCTGCCCCAGGAGCATTTCAGGGCCCTGACCCCCCGCAACTGCAGTCAACTCCAGCACTGCCCACCTGTAAATCAAGCAACATTGAAGTTAATCATGATATTTGTTACAGTCTGTTGATTATTGAAGAAGTTATTACATTCCTGCTCCTCATAAGCTCCAACACACACAGAAAAAACACCCCAAAGAGATACCGGCGTACAATAGCTGAAAATATTGAGACTATATATTCATTCTACACCATATTTATTCAAACACTTCGAGTTTGACATGCAGAATTATAAGGCTAGTTTATTGTCTCTTGAAAAATGTGTCTAAAAAATATATCTTGAATACAACTTGCATTGACACAAAGTAGAAAGATCCAACAGACTTTAAATAATTTAAACCCCGGGTCTTACAGAGCATTAACTTGTATCAGGAGGCACACACACAAATAAAAAATAAGACAGACACCTTTATTGGGTATTAACCAGCTCCAGGGAGGTGTGAAATGAAGAGACTTATGTGACATGAAACAAAGATTTACATAATTAACTCATACGAAGCAGATGAAGTAGAGACAAACAACCCATAAAAGTTAAAATATAGAGAAATGGCATTATATATTTTGAGTGAATTAACCCACAATGACAAAGTCAAAGAGGAAAAGGACATACAGGAGATGTTAACTCACACCAGAGAGTCATGAAATATCTTTTTTAAAGCATTCTAAACCTTTTAGAAGCTGTTACTATACACACAAAAAAAAAAACCAAACACCACAAACTACTGTTTACAAGAAAGTTAACCGGCCTTGCGAAGTTGTCTGGGTACAGAGCACATAATTACTGCCTGAGTTTAAATAAAACTTAACTATAAAAGTTTATTCTTTTCCACCTCAAGAATTTATCTGCAAAGAGAAAGCAGCTCAGAAGAACCCAGAGGTAAAGGGCCCCCTCAGCATGTGGTGGGAAGGGGACAGAACGGAAGGCTGGCCCAACTCTGCCAAACGTCTGCTCAGGGTACGCGGAGCAGGCTGGGAGGGGGGGCTGCCAGAATTAGCCATCGACAACCAAAGTATAAATAAATTCATGCAAGTAGAAAATGCAGCATTGGTCCTGCTTTTGAAAACAGATGGGGGGCTTTGGAGAAAGAGGCTGTGGATAGCACAGACCTTGGAAGGAAGTCTTTGAAGTTCTGCTTCTGTTCCATCAGAAGGAATCATTGTCCATAATCGTCTCTTCCCACCACCACCACCAATATCATCTTAAAAGGTATTTTTTTAAACAAGCAGGCGTGTTCCCAGCTATTTCACATACAGTGGCCTTTCTGTAGCAGTTAATTACACAGTTTATCTAAATCCTTCTGTTATTATGCAAATAGTTGTTAAGATAACAGAATCACCTGGGTACTTTGCCTGTACTCTATTTGCAGCCTTTGCCACTAGCACAGCACAGGCTATAGTTCTGTTTCTCACCTTTATTTCCATGTGTCTTCTAGACATCTCTCTGGCTAGTTTCAAGCCTACTTTATCCCACCAGGAAGCCAAGAAACTTTGAATAAAGAAGCTTTCTTCAGAAACTTAAAGAATAATGTTATACTACAGCACTAATTCATAAATATAAACAGATATAGCTGTCTTTGCTATTTTTTCAAATTCTTTCACCCTTTTGGGGAGTTGTAAGAGAGCAATAAGGTCTCCCCTCAGCCTCTTTTTCCCCAGGATAAACAATCCCAGCTCCCTCAGCCACTCCTCATATCAAGACTATACGTTTCAGTGAAAATTTAGATGGTGGTAAACTACCAAGAGGTTAATACTGCAAGGTGGTGATCAGGGCAGGCTTTTGCCCCCAGCGTTTGATATAATTCTGTATAATTGTTTATATAAAGGGGAAAAAAATAAAAAGAGAGGGGGGAATCAACACCACTTCCCCCTTGGAAGTGTTGCAAGTCATTTGAGATGTCCACACGTATTCTGAGATACTTCAGTTCAAGGGTCAGCCCATCAGCAGTACATCAACTACCCTAAAAATTAACGTTTAGAAAAAGGCATTAGGAGCAGAGGCCAAACAGAAGGCTGGAGATGCATTCCTGGTGAGTCGGAAGTCGTATGTTTTTTCAGCTGGACACATAAGAAGTTCCTGATGTTTGCAGTATTTTTTTTTTCCTAAAAATATAGAAAGGTATATTGCAACTTGCTCAGAGGGCAGTTGCTTTTGGCTTGTGATGCCCATCTTGTATACTATATGAGCAAGGGGGAAGCGGTGTTGATTCCCCCCTCTCTTTTTTTTTTAGCCCCTTTATATAAACAATTATACAGAATTATATCAAACACTGGGGGCAAAAGCCTGCCCTGATCACCACCGGAGCTCACTATCTCTTGCTCTGCATGCAGGCAGCTCCCCGGCCTCGACGGGAGCTCCCCGCGGGGAAGCGGGGCAGAACACAAAGCAGAGACCTGCAGCACGGAGACGAGTGCTGCGGTGAGAACAGAGGAGGGT
The DNA here is from genome assembly GCA_008658365.1 of Alca torda. Taxonomy (NCBI): domain Eukaryota; kingdom Metazoa; phylum Chordata; class Aves; order Charadriiformes; family Alcidae; genus Alca; species Alca torda. Next base: position 7,985,089 of record CM018081.1, read on the forward strand.
TTGGCAGCAATGGAAGACAGTATTCCGAAAGCTGGGAGAAATCAGCTGATTTTGGCACACTCTGGGGGAATCTGTGTTCCGCGTGCTTTCAGTGTAAGTGAGTTCACCACCAGAAAAATCAAACCTTGAGTTTGCAGAAGAAAAAAACACAACAGTCATTAGATAAGGGGCTCATTTAGTATACAAGTTGGGCATCACAAGCCAAAAGCAACTGCCCTCTGAGCAAGTTACAATTTACCTTCTTATATTTTTAGAAAAAAAAGAAATACTGCAAACATCAGGAACCTCTTATGTGTCCAGCTGAAAAAGCATATGACTTCTGACTCACCAGGAATGCATCTCCAGCCTTCTGTTTGGCCTTTGTCCTTAATGCCTTTTTTTAGACATTAATTTTTAGGGTAGTTGACGTACTGCTGATGGGCTGACCCTTGAACTGAAGTATCTCAGAATACATGTGGACGTCTCAAATGACTTGCGACATTTCCAAGCCCAGAATTATTAGATGCATTTTGGGATACACCTGGATGCCTTTGTAAAAGAGAAATCAGTTACCAGCACAGCTGGTGTTGTCCTGTTTGCTCTGAGGACTAACACCTTGCCAAGACTGTCCTTTAATTCCTTACACAGCTACCCAGGTACGGGTTTACTTCATCTGGATTACTCAGTGTGATAATTACATTGACCTGATCATCTGGCGCTTTTTTGTTATTATTTTTTGCTTTGCTTTTGTTTTGGCTTAGTACATAAGAAGTTCATGAAAGCCACCTGGGTGGTTTCTACGCTTATCCTTGCAACCAGCATTCGGATGCTGAGGAGACACTGAACGAACAGGAGGCTCCTTCGCGACCAGCTTGCAGCACTCCGCAAAAATACCTTCTCATAATTTATACCAAAACCTTCACATTTGGATTTTGAGTCAAAGGCAATGCAGACTCTTTGACTATGTAACAAAGCCAATACCAACTGGTCAATTCAAAGCCTGAGGGACACGAGTCTATTTCTCACAGCGTCAGCGCTATAAAACTAAAGCGCCAACGAGCTCTGAGGATGAGAGAGTTAGATTTCACGCAAGATTATGTTCTCTAGGAGGTCAGAAAGCCGCAGGAAAGCCAGCCAGCAAACCTAGGCAGCAATCTGCATTTGTGACAACCTAATCATGTCAAATTGGTTGGGTTTGGGTTGTTGGTTTTTTTTTGTCAGGTTTGTAGCTTGCTTTTGGTTTTGTTTTAATAAGAAAAAAAAAATAATGAAGTATTCATACACTTAGGCAAGGAGCAAGTGAGATGCTCCTCCGGAGAGCATCCTACGCTGTTCTCCAGCGTGGTGTAAAGCACTCCCCTCTCCAACCCGAGCAGGAGCCTTTGAGAACGTGACAGGGCTGTGAGGCTTGACATGGCTGAAGAGCTACCGAGGAGGGTGAGGCTTCTTCTTCCCTCACACCTACACAGTCCCAACAACGGAAACCTGAAACCGCAGCCTAATATTACTAACACTTCTCAGAGGTATCGCTTACTGCCTCACTGTTTCATCATTTAAGTCTTTATTATGCCACTGTACAGCTTTGCTTGCGCAAAAATTATCACTATAAAGGCGCTGCTTTCAGACTCCAGGTACGCGTTGATTTTTGAAGGCTTTATATTAGGAGTTTCAGTGCAGAACCCCACTCGTGTTACTCACTCAAGTAGGCCCAAAGGGTTCAAGTAAGTGGGTGAGAAAATGCCAGCTGTTTTTTGGGGGGTTTGTTTGTTTCATAGAAGCATAGAATTGCTGAGGTTGGAAGGGACCTTTAAGATCATCAAGTCCAACCATTAACCTACCCTGACAAAAACCACTTCTAAACCATGTCCCTAAGCACTACATCCACCCTCTTTTTAAACACCTCCAGGGATGGTGAATCCACCACCTCCCTGGGCAGCCTATTCCAATGTTTAATAACCCTTTCAGTAAAAAAATGTTTCCTAATATCCAATCTAAACCTCCCCTGAGATAACTTGAACCTTTGAGGACACAAAATTTAGGCTAATTTGGGAAGGGTAGGCTTTGAGCTAAGAGAAATCTGAAGACCCGGATCTGAATCTTGCTATTTTCTGCTCCAAAGCTTTCCTCAGCTGAGCAGACAGTATCCAAGGATGGAGACACATTGATTTAGAATTCAAGAGAATTCCATTTTCAGGAGAAAGAGGACTTTTGTGTGCCATGCCCCCTCCCCGGTTTCTTTTTTTGTTTGGTTTGGGTTTGGGGTTTGTTTTTTTTTCCAAAATCAGCTTACTTTGAAGGCCAATGCAAATATCTTAAATGTACGCTCATGTATCTGTCCTACTTCTGCAACCTATTTTAAGCATTAAGCAATTCTAAACAGTCTGTGATTCATCTCAGGTTATTAAGGAGGGAGAGCAGGAAACAAGAGAGAAGAGGAATGGTCCCTAACATTTGATCTAGTTTTGATAACTTTAATTCTTTGTTTTATATATGTAATAACAAGTAGTTGCTATGATTTTGTGATGATTCTGAAAAGAATCACTCAGGTGTTTAGTATTTATCAGGGTTTATCCAAATTCATATAATTTAAATGCAATATGATTATTAAGACAGGATTTTCAATTTCTTTCTCCAAGTCCTTTCTCTTTATGCAAATTACCAGGACTACTCAGTACAGTTCTTTTTAGATCACCACTTTTCCCAAAATGAAATACTTCAAGTACGCACAATGGCAGTCAAGTCTTACCTGCAGTTTGGCATTGATCTAAACAAATAGTTGGCTTTAGCTGTAGTCCAACCACCATTTTTTCCCCAACAGCTTCTTCTTCATATAAACAAAGATGCAGAAAATAGAAATGAGAATATCCACAAAACCACAGCGGTCAATTTGTCAAGTCTGATAAATGTAGCGCCTGCATCTAAAATAAGTGCCTCACTGCTTTGTCCCCTTGCATCAATTAACATTTAATTTGACTTTTTACAACCTCACTTATCACCAGTTTTCCTTCCTTTGAAGCTAGCAAATGTTAGCTTTTCAAGTCTGTCAGTTTATGATTACTTATAACAAACGCAATTTCAGTTTGAGTGTAAGAAGAGATTAATGTAGCACAAGTGCAATGCTCCTACAGTATTTGAAAATGAAAAGAAATTCAAAGCAAAAAAAAAGACTATATGATCCTGCTGCTGTTTTCTGACAAATAAATACATTTGATGACAAACTAAACCAAAAGCAGCTGCAGAAACACATTGTGCCTTTATCAGTGTAAACATTATCTGGGCCTTTTGGGGAAAAATGGACTATTTCACTTTCCTGTTTACACTGCAACAGATCAAAGTAGCAGCTAATTAAATCACAAAACAATCTTAAAGAATTGCAATACATATTCACACTGCCCACCAGTCCGTAACTGTTCCGTGAAATTTTAACACCAGATCTGCGGAAATAAACCAGTGACACCACCATGGTTTTATCAGGATTAGAAGAGGAGATTAGATGAAGGTTTGTAAAACTGAGCAGAGATAACCCGTCTCCTGTGAGGGTACGACCTAACCACTGACTGATCTCGGCACGAAGGAAGTGTGAACACAGATGGTATTTCATAACCATTCACCCTGACATTTCTTCTCCTTTCTGCAGGTTTCTTGAAGTGCTGCTCTCAGCAGATTCACAACCTACCTACAAAGAGCCACCTTCTCGCCTCAACACAGATATACGTGGAACAGACCAGAGTCGTCGGCATCTCAGTAGATCACTCAGTTGGAATAAAGCAATTGTTAATAAATAACCACAAAATATCCCATATTCCTACTTCTTTAAACATGAGTTTTCAGATGAGGAGAGCCAACATGGCACAGCTGTACATCTCCCATGTACTCACAAAAGCTCAAACACAGGTTAGAAAGAGTTCCTGTTTTCCCAGCTTGGTACCTTGAAGTACCCCATCCTTGCAACAAATTAAGATTCTCTGTAAAGGACTGGATGCAAACACACTCGTGTACATCCATATCTCCAGTCTTCAGAACAAATCACAGGTGGTCAAAAACAGGTTCATAAGCTGAATCTGAGGAAGCTCCAAGCCACTCTACTTCCCTCCTTAACTTTGTATTGCAGCCAGGGGAAGGGACCAGGTGGGGCCCTATGATGAGGGAAAGGAAACCACATATGGCACATGATGCCATGGAAAGTAGAAGATGCAACCATAGGCCATCGCCTGGGACAGATGTTTTCCAGGCACAGACACCCAAAACATGCTCATACCTGCCACCCTGCATCCTCCTGTCCAGCCAGGACGCAGGGACAGGAGAGCCCAGAGGTGAGCTGCAGGGACAGAGTGTGCCAGGGAAAAAAACTACACATTTCCCTGCCGTTCAGCTACTAAGTCTTTTCTTTATATAGCAAAAGAGTCCCACTTATGGAAAACTGATGCTTCCTCATAAATGGTGGCTTATTGAAAGGAATGAGCATCCTTATAATTCTTTGATTCTTCTGATGCTGTGTAGAAAGACCACCTGCATCCATCTTTGTTTTGCCTTCTGATGTCTCAGCAGCCTCTACCGCCAACTGAGATTGCTTCATAGTGGAGAAAGCTGTAAAAGAAAGAAAAAGAGATTCCAACTCCATCCTCTTCCTAGGGATTTGCTTGATAAGATATGTCAATTGAGAAAGAGGACATACAAACCTCTAGTTAGCTGTTCTGATGAAGTAAAGTGGTCTTGGTTGAGCGGCTGGTTCTGAACTATGAGTAATTTTTTTCTACCCCCCACCAAGTGGTGGGTCAGGCTTCCCCCGAGGAGCTCGCTGCAGGTTGGCTGCCAGCAGCACAGATGATGGCTAAAACATGCAAGAGATTGCTTAGGAGGTGACCAAGTCCCAGAGGATGCACTTGACGGCAGAGCAGCGTTCCCGGAGAGTTGGTTGCCAATTAAAGATTCATTTCATCTTCAAAAACTATATGCGAATAAACGAGACCTCTCTAAACTCTCTCCTTTCTTCTGCTTTCTTTGGGGCACTTCAACTGTCTGGAGGTGTCCCCTAAGATTTCCATGAAAATGAAATGTGACAAAGAAATTTAAGCATGTTAACATCTGGAAATTCAGCAAGATACTCAGAGATGCCCAAATTAAATTACCACAGCACTACAGTGCTCTTGAATCATCTTTCCTTTCCAGCTACAGTCTACACTAATTGAAATACCTGTTTTAAAGACAGTGACAGGAAGAAAGGTAGAGGAGAGTGCTTTGATCTATAAAAACATTGAAACGAACACGTTATAGTGTCAGAAGGAAGAAAGAGAAAGAGGAAGACGACCTCAGAGAACTAAGAATAAATCAGGCATAATACAGCATTAAAAAAAGAATTAAATGTCAGAGAAAATTGGTGAATGGAAGCCTCAAGAATAACTTCATGTAACTCCTTTTAATCTTGGAAAATTTCAACACCTATGAGAGAAAGTCTGAAGCATCAAAACAGCTACTGAGACAAAAATAAATACATTCCCATGCTTGGAAAAAGCGACAAATGGATTGTGCCAGGCAGAGTTTATCATAGTCAGAGTTCTCCTGCAGAAGAAGTGCATTTTCAGCAATTAAGTTATTCTAAACTCGGCCAACACCAGCCAGAGCATTCAGCTCCTACTTTTAATAAAATACAACCACTGTCTACATTCCCTCCAAATACAGACATTTTGCAAGTTAAAAACAGAGACGTAAATAACAATGGGTATGACCCTCTGGACAAGAAATATTTCCACGAGTAGAGTTTTCTTCCCATTATTTACAATTGCTTCTTCTCAATGCAATGGCTTCAGCTCTTATTTATAGTGATGTTTTCACAAGGCAGAATTAGGTCTTGCTCATCCATGAAAACCCCAGTGTTTTCATCAAAAGATTTGTCTAAGCACACTTTAATACAAGTCACTTATGAAGCATCCAGCAAGATGTAAAGCTAGGGAGCTCTACTACCTTTTTAAGCTTCAAAAGCTAGGAAAATTATATTTGCAGCAAAAGCCATAATATTATTAAAACTAACTTTAGGGAAATAAATACAGACTTCTAGCAGAGGCATGTGACAAACCATTCCAAAAGGATCGGTTTTCTATTTTTTAGAAATTAAAATTTGTTTGGGACTCCAACCAAAAATCCGCAGAAGTCAATTCAAAGCTTTTCAAGGACAGAAGATCTGATCCTTTATGTCTGATGACCCAAATCCCACACAAATCCGGTAAGACCACTTTTGCTGGCAAGGGACAACACAAAAGAAAAACACTTGCTGGGATATAAGAGAGTCCTATAAACCAGGAATAAACATGTCAGTGTTTTTCTCTTCATCTACCTTTGTACCGATTTCCTGATGTTGCTTGAACTTAGCCCAGGCACGAAGTCAGCCTCCATCTGTTCTCGTGGGCAAGGAAGCAAACTGAAGATTGCTAAGTGACCCCGAGAGCTCCCGCGGATGCTGGGCTGGCTTGAGAGAAGCAACGAAATCTCCCAAAACTCTTGAATACGAATATACCGCTTGTCCTCAAACTGTCTTACACCAAAGGGTAACAAGTTATTGTTTTTTTTTTAACCAAGTAGAGAGAATCCCTTGTGTCTCCTATGGGGGAGGAAGGGGGAGCCTACGTTTTCTTATTTCTCTGTATTTCCTTATACATTTGGGCGTAAAACACACATATGCCAGCAGAGCATTGCACAGCTTGGTAACAGCTCCTAGACTAGAAAATAGTCTAATGTGCAAAAGCTAAATTAATGAAAAGTCACTGAAAACTTGCTTATCTTCTACTCTCTAAAGACAAGGTATTCCTTCAGTCTGTCTCTGCAACATATAACACCACCACATGCTCTTACCTCAGCTGTATCACAGCTAAGGATCAAGATTTTGTCAGCCCTGCTCTGTGGGCGCTGTCGAGGATGGGAATATTTGTCTAAATGGGGTAAGTGACAGAAGAGTGGGGCACAAGCCACCAGCTGGGCAACCTGGGGCTGGGGCAGGCGAGGTCAGATCAGCCCCAGGCAAGACCTCAGCAGCGGAAAAGTGTATTTGTCTTTGGTTTAAAGTTTAATTGCAACAGTTCCTGTAAAAGAACCAGCACAACAATATGCAAGCAAGGGGTTGTTTTTCTTCACAAAAAATACTGGTTGGGAAAATTTGATTACTTAAAAAAAACCACCCACAGTTTACACAACGTTTTCATTATTAATGCAGACTTCATTTAATACATTCTATACCCTAATGCATTGAAAAAAAGATATCCCCCACGTTTCCCAAACTATGTATTATATTTAGCTGAGATGTTAGGCTCTGCTGTTCAAATTACTCAACCGACCATCAGGTTTGGTTTGGCGATAAATCCCCACACCAGGCAGATGTTACCAGCTCAGAGCTCTTGGAAATATGAAGCTCTTCAATGAGGCTATTCCTATTATTAAAATTCCCCCCCTTAAGGAAATAAGAGACCAAACAAAAGGCTTAGTCAAGGATGCTTAGAAGTTCATGCATATGCTGTTGGAGCTATCAAAAGGTGCATTAAACAACTTCCAACAGGAACGTACCCATCTGGGTTTTGTTGTCTTGCAGTTAGTCTAATTAAGCCTCCTAGGCAGGGCACGGGTCCCCAGTGGGGTCTGAACTCTGCTTAAATTTAGAATAATCTCAAAATCCTCGAGCCTTTGATTGATGTCCCAATTACTCTGTGACCATTCAAGGGATTCCTCTGCTTGCCTTTATTTTAGTTAGATAACTCATTACTGCGTAGTCCATATCAATTAACACTCCGATGTTAGCAGTTAAGACTGCAAGCGCTGACTACATCTGAAATGCAATAGCACTTCAGGTTTGATAATCAAAAGGAGGAATAAAAGATAATTGTGTTACATATTCCCTAACAGAAAATAATTCTGAATTTCTGCACACAAATCTCAAGAAAAACATGCTTAAGTGTATGCAGATTTTCACAAGGGTTACTGACAATAAAAAATGTGCTACTGGGGCATGCCACCGTCTGGACCATTGGGTGACTGTGGCAGTGGGGCACACCACGGGGAACACCACAGCGTTAAGTAGGTGAAGATCAGCAATAGAGTGAGGGTTTTTTCCCCACCAAGGATTAACTGCTCAGAAATTCAAGGAAAAAGTGTTGCATTTATGACGCTCCTGGTTTTTGCTTAAAGATTTCTGATCCAAAGATCCTGAACAGACACAAAATTATATCCAGTTCTCCTGAATATACCCTCCAAAATTTAATATACTCTCTTTAATAGACTCAATTAAATGAATATCCATCCACCCAAAATATATATCCTCCACAATTTAATTCCAGAAAAGTAAACACTTCTCAGACTAGGTCCAGAATTACCTCTGAAGTACAAACATCATCGTGTTCAACATGCCAGAAGCCAACTCACCGCTGGTATGAATTTCTGAAGTCTGTGGAGCTGTCTGCACTTAAGCCAAACATTGAATTTGTCTCAATATCTACGTGTTGTTCACAAGTTCAACAAGGTCCACACTAACACTGACATTTTTTATGCCATTGACCTCTATTTCCTGTGTTTCAGTTAAATATGCATTATTTAAACCTGCACAAAGAAAATAAAGCTCAATCTCTTAAAAAATCAACAGGAGCACAAAGGTATCTGTGTTAAAACAGACAGTTGGTGAACTAATTCAGAGGAAGGGGGGCGGGGGGAGGAGTGATAAAAGAGCAAATATGTATTTTAGTTCTTCAGGGAGGGAATTTTCAAAGTTTTCCAGCACTGCCCTCGTCCTTCCCACCAAAGGTTTCTGGTTTAGGATGCTCAGAGCTGCAGTTCCCACTGGGCAGGCACCGGGGTAAGCTTTGCACTTAGGTGTAAAGATCCCACACGGGTGTAATTTCAGCAATTTACAGAAGGTGTTTATTAGAACTACAGGTATCGTAGTCAGGTGTTCTGGTTTTAAACCAATTTACAATAAAAATTCATTTTTTTATTTACAGCTATCCCACATCAGACAAGTTCTCTGGTAGGACCCACTGAGAAACTGTGGTTGAGATGCAAAGAAAGTTTATGTAAGTGCCAAATTTTTTATACCTGAAGTAACACGAACAAATCCCGACTTCAGAGCTTCACACAGAGTTAGTAGTTTCAGTACCAACGTTAAAAAAAGATAAAGCCAATATTTTCCCCATCAAGATTTTGAAATTACTGTATTTAAATGTCAAACAGCACGACAGTATTTTCATGGACTAGATGTTGCCAATTATCAGCTGATCCTCAGTAACATGCATGCTTCCCACAACTGCAGAAAAACTCTCAATGAAGCCAGAAAAGTTTTCTGCTGATCAGAATGCATCTTGATTCTTCCTTGTCCATCAAAATAAAAGGTTTTAGAGGGAATATTCTTTCCCTTTAATCTGCTGGGGAGTAGATAGCAGCAACCAGGACCAGGCTTCTGCAGCTCGACCCATTCACTGCATGCCACCAACAGCCCCCAAACACCTAAGGAGAACATGTCCTAAAAGCAGTATTTATTTTACATTTGTAGTAATTCTTCTTGTAAATGATCCATTATGTGTCAAACAATATCTTTCAGCTTCATATGCAAAACAGAGTATCAGGAGATCTGGCTAAAATTAAAGTCCCATCACTTAGCTCAGATGGCTAGTAAAGCAATTGACCTCCGGAAATAAAAATCCTCTCATTAAGAAATTCCCATCTCAGAAGAGAGCAGCAGCTGAAACCGCACTCCACATAAAAATGAAGAAAATCACTGTTTCATGAGACTAAATCATGTTACGAGGACAAAAAATATTTTCCATTATGAGTTGCCATATAAATAAGGAATGTATAATTATTTCTCACAGCTCTCTGCATGTTCTAGAATATTATTTTTGTCAGAAGTATAATTGAAATGACTCTCACTGACACTTGGGCTTCATTAAATATGAATTCATAGCTTTTACTAAAGGATATCAGAAAAATATTAGACACTTTGCATTCTATCATTAGGCATCCAGGAACACGTTGCTATTACAGACAAGGATGGCGGTGAGCTACAGAGAAACGAAGAAATATGTTATCCCACCCAGCCAGGTAGTTATGGATAACAAGATTATTTCTCAATAGCTGACCTAAATTAAAGATAAAGGATTAAAAAGCCATCACTCTGGATATTGGTATCCTCTCACTTTTCCCCCCCTTGAAGCTGTTCTGAAATATTGACTTTGTAAGGACATCATCATCACTTTTTCAAACTAAACTGATTGGAGTTGAGCCCACATAAATAAAGCAGAGAATAGTGTCCCAGACATCCCCAAGCAAATATCAATTATTTCTTTGAAAGGTGAAGCAGGCCCACAGCTATTATACTTGTTCAGAGACAGGCACCTGAGCCACTACATTCCACACGTTATAAAACAAGATAGAAGATTAATATGCATTGCTGCCAAATTTTATGATTTTTTTGTGAGACTTCCAATGTAAATTGCAAAGCTAGATTTTATACCATGAAGCACAGGCATGTACACAGGCAGTGTGCCCTGCCCTGGAGAAGATGACAAGGAGACCACAGGGTGGCACGAGGGAGCCCACAGGTGCCCATGCTGAGGCTGAGCTCACCACAAGGGAGCGGAAGGAAGCGGCACCTTGGGTTGGCCAACATTGCCCCTTGGGTTCACCCACCTTTCCCCTTGGGTTGGCCTTGGTGGTGCTTGTGGAAGACCAGAGGGGTAAGAACAGGGTGTAGATCACAGGAGCAAAGGGATCAGCCATGCCACGTCTGTGCCAGACTGGTTGCAGCAACTCAATTAAAACAAAGCTCTTAGAAGGTCATGCTGAAAGCCGAGTACTCAGACCAAAAGTGTTGGGCCTCAGGTCTCCTGAAGACCTTCAATTCCCATCAGATTTCTTGGCTCCTCTTTTGCAAGGGGAGACTCACAACATAAAAAAGCTCACACTTTTTTAGCCTCTCTTTTTTTTTTTTTAACCTCCTACTAACAAACAGACCAGTAGTAATTCTTGGACAGAAAGCTGAGAAAGGGTATGAGGGGACTATCAAGCTTCTCTGATTTCAGACAGAGCACTGCTCGACAAAGATGTGAGCTGCTCCAGTAAAACAGCTTCTCCTGGAAGAACTCACCAGGAAACAAGGCTGCCAGAAATCCTCAAGTCCAATGGGGTGTCTCCATCCAGGGATAACAAATGGATTAAAGACAAAATGGTCCAAGGTGCCCAGCAGACCCTGAGCTCTGTGCAGATAGGTGGGCAGAACAGTAATAAACTGTTGGTAACCAAAAGCTGACAGTTTTGGTTTAGACCTCTAGAGGAAAAGTTAAAGAGAAACAAGTAAACAAAACCCAACTTGCTGCTATACTATTCACTCGCACGTGGAAGAAAGTCTGTAACACCGAAACCCAGACCCCAAAATCCAGGTGACACAGGAGATCTGGCAGAGGGCCACAGGTTTGATTGCACATTGTGGCTCTGGTCCATTGCCAAGCTCTGCCTCCATCGGTGCAGACCCAGCAGCTCCAGGTGGGAGGAGGAGACAAGAAACACAGTAATTTCCATTCCCTGGTTCATTGTCAGCCAGTTCAGCAGAAGCAGCTCTGTTCCCTAACCTGCTAATTAGCTGAGGGATCAAAGGAGCCATCAAGTACCTTCTTAATTGTAGCAGAGCAACTTTTTTAAACAAGCTGGACCTAGTTTTAGCAAGAGGGTTTCCTTATATTGAGTAATGGTAAAGTTGGAAGCTCCCCCGTCACACCACGGCTTTCATCTGACAAGTGGCCAAGGAGGAAGAAATAAGAGCAGCATAGCTCAGATCAATTCTTCTTTGCAAAGGAGAAAACAAGGATGTTTTGCTATCAAATGTCAAGGTTGAAGGCAAAAGACCACCCAAACATTGATTGGAGTTAATGTTTTCTTTAACATTTCAATGAGAAAGATTTACTTTTCTGTGATAGCAAAAGGTAGCAACAGAGATAGGTTTGTGTTACAAAAATCCCAATCTGACTTGAATTCAGGATTTTAAATCCCCTGTGTTTATAAGCATTTGATTCGTGTGGTGCAAAATGCATCCATAGAGAGCCTGTCACACACTTTAGATGTGGCGTGAATTTTAAATGTCCTCACAAGTTTGGTGGTACAGGCTCAAGCCTCCTCAAGGTCATGATTTAACTGTATGAAACTATTGGAAACCTGCATAATATTTGAAGTAGTATAGGAATAGTTCATCTCTGTCCCAAAAGTGAATTTATTAATCTAGATTACAAAAAAAATCCAAAAAGAATGGAGAGTGATAACTATAAGATCATACAGATGCAAGATTTTAATTATTTACGTTTAAATAAGTTGTACTGGCAGAAGTTTTCAAGGGAGTTTAAAGGAAACTGGCTTCAAAGTTGCTTTAAAATTCAGTAGCTTTTAAAAGAAGTCTCACCTATCATTAATATCAGTAACTCCTGCTGGCCAGAAATAGTCTGGAAATAAATATGCAATGCGTCAAGAAGAACCAAAGAGAAGTAATCAGATAAGTACCTGCTTCCCACACTATGCTTCCAGCCTCCTACTCAAGAAGGAGCTCAACTTCAGGGTTAATTACTAGCCAGAAGATAAGAGCATCTTCCCTGTTTGATGCACAGTGCACGTACTGTCCTTGGCAGCTGAGAGCAGCGAGTGTAAGACAGCAAGAGAGCAAGCGCAGGCTGTTCCCACCTCCTCTGCTTCTCCAGCTCTTCTGGAACGTTGTCGGGATTGAGACCTCCACACATTTTGACTCTCCTACCCGCCCCACATATGAGAATGTACTTTGGTGAATCCCTGGGGGGGAAACACAGAAGAAGAAAAACCCCAAGAAAAAACCTGCTCACTTTAAAGTGGTTTCTCTTTGGTGCACAACAGCCACCCCAAGAACAGGGATCTCCAATGGTCAGCTGCAGAGGGAACAGAAGGTCCCCAGTCAAGTTTGCTGCGTTTACCAGATTTCAGTGCTTTTTGTTGTTTTGTCTTTCACTATCAACTGTTGACTTGTTTTATCTTCAGAAGGGATACTCTGTAAGGGCGTTCCATGGGCTATGCCATGCAAAGGTTGTAGGAAAAAAAGATCAGCACCGTCATGACCTGGAGGTCACCCACCACAGACCTGCTAGCTGTAACGGATCAGGTACAGCTGTGTAGCTGAGACCTTTCTAAATCCACATACTATAAAAATACCACGTGAACACACAACATTTTGTCTCTTTTTCATAAATTCGGTTTCTTCTGAAATTATAGTGGCTTTAGCAGGAAGAGGTATTAATACCAAACAAGGCGACCTGCCCTGGTTTTAAGGTCAGGATCAGTCACATCATTCCAGGTTACCGCCCAGCTTCCACTGTCAGCTCCTGCTCAGCCACAAAAGACAAGTTACCACCAGAAAACAGACCAATTAAGACAGTATTAATAACCCAGCCATGTCTTCCTGGACGTGAATAAATTACAACAGGAACGTAAATTAAAACATACAGTAACTGCTGAATACATGATATCTGCAAATTATTAGTCTGCTGTGAAAATAGGACACAATATTGCACAACAGAAGGGCATCTTAAATCCCTTGGCAATGCCTCCTGATCCTGTCCTTGAACTAAATCAGCACCCTAAGTAGTTGTGCAACATCACGCATGCGTCCATATAAGCACATACTCTTCACCAAAACAAAAGTGGACCTCTACAAAAAAATAACGCAAATAAATTATTTCTGCTGCTGCGAAAAGTTCAGGGGTTGACAGACCTCTGTTCATATACCGGCAGTGACCTGACAATCCAAAGGCGGGTATTTGCTCTCCTTCTGGGAAGGGTTCCATGAATCGTTTTCCCCGTGAGCACATCATCTCCCGCATGAAACAGCGGCAGATATGCACAATGATTCAGGTCTGGATTTCGTACCAACACAAATTCCAGCACGTTTCTCTTAGGAAAAAATCAGTACAATCGCTTTCGTAAAAAATGAAACACACACACTAATTGAGGAGAAAAAGCTACTTTCAATAGAAAAACATGTGCTTAAAGTAAGTGATGCTTACTTTAAGATGACAGTGGACATAAAGACGTGTTTGCAGCAAACTATGAGATATTCCAATACCTGTTTGCTTTGTGAAGAATTCCTCATGCTCACCACGTTGGGAAGGGAAGCTCAGACACCCTACACGCAGGGCACAGGCTCACTCTGCCTGTGGGGTACCAGCTCGCCTCAGGGAGGGTTCGGAGCTCCATCACAGCACTGGTCCTACCCAAACAAGCCCTCGAGCCGTGAGTGCTGCCAGCTGGAAACGCTGTGGGCAGCACTGTGGGAGCACCCCAGGAGCTGCACACATGGCAAGGCTGTGTCTGGCTAGGATGGGTTACTGTCCAGAGCCATATCAAAGCAGATAGCTTCCATCTACTCCAGGACAGCTTTCTCACGTGCCTTTTTTCTTTTTATGGAGAAAGTTTTTTTTAAAAACAAAAAAGTAAAATAAGTTCAGACAAGTTTGTCATAAACACTTTCATGCATGACATCAAAAAGCATCTCTCCATAACAGCGACAGGACAAGGGGCAATGGACACAAGCTAGAACACGGGAAGTTCCATCTCAACACAAGAAAAAACTTCTTTACTTTGAGGGTGCCGGAGCGCTGGTACAGGCTGCCCAGAGAGGTTGTGGAATCTCTTTCTCTGGAGACATTCAAAACCTCCCTGGACATGTTCCTGTGCAACCTGCTCTAGGTGACCCTGCTCTGGTAGGGGAGTTGGACAAGATGATCTCCAGAGGTCCCTTCCATTCTGTGATTAAAGCACTATACGTTTCTCATTTTGGGAATACTCCACATTGAAAAAGAGTTTAAAAAAAAAAAAAGAAATGTTATAGCAATCTGGTAATCAGAGCCAGTCCTAGGAGTAGCCCAACCTAATTGGCACGTGCCAGCAGCAGGTGGAGAGTTCAGCAAGCAGCGGTGAAGGCTGAAGAGCAGGGCAGATTTCAGAGGGGGGTTACCAGAAAACAGGTTCCCAGTCACACAGCGGGGAAAGAAATGCTTGTACCAGGAGTTAAAACACAAGAGCAACATGGACCACAGAAAAAAATCCTTCCTCTCAAAAAAAACAAATATTAAAAGGAAAAAGTCTAAAGGAGAAAGAGCATGCCCTGAAGAGCATCAAGGATGTGCTGTGAAGTGCCTGCCCACTTAAAGCGCTGCCCCAGGGGAGGTCTGGGTGAAGATGCTGATAGTTCTCTGCATCCAGGAAGGTCAGCCTGCTCTGCTAGGCATCTCCAGCACAGAAATCATCTTCACTAAGTGGCAGCAACTTTTTGTTTTGGTGGGGTTGTGTGGGTGTATTTTCTCCTGATCTGATGCTTGCTAATAGCACCTTAAGGGGGATAAAACTCTATCTAGGCAGACACATCTCATCCTTTAGGGTCAGACTGTCCAGCTCCCAGGGCCAGAGTGAGCCTGTAGCATGGGGGATGTTCTCAGAGGCAGGTCACGGGTAGAACAGACAGTTAACGTGCACCTGATCATATTTCTCTGACATTTAGACCCCTACACTCTCCGTTTGCTACTAGGTTAAATTTTCTCCGTGTGTAAGGCAGTCGCTGCAAGCTTAATTCCTCAGTCCTCAGGCTCTTAGTCTGCCTATCCCAGGTACTGCTTTGAAGCAATTGCTAATTTCAAGCCCAAAGCCAACCTGGTATTTGGCAAGAAACCGAAAGGAGCAACAGAAAAAACCAGCACACTTAAACCTCAGATTAAATTATGCATTGCAGTCATTTTTATAAAATGGTTTTAAATACTTATTTTTCTCAGAGAAAACACTGACAGATTTTGTTAGTTAAAAAAAAAAAAGGAATTGGCATGTAAAAGAAAATTTATTAACAAGGTCAGTTGCCTTGAGTTCCACTTTAAAGAAAATTGACCAGAAGGCACTTTGCTCAAAAATTTGATGTCCATGAGTCTGAATTTACTCGGATAGAGACCCAGCACTGCTGGAAAGGAGGGATATCATTGTGCTCCTCCCTTGCACCACACAAACCTATGTGTGACCCTTCTGCAGGGTCCACAGAATGAAAGCAGGAACCCCCCTAACACAGAAGGCTGGTGTCAACAACTAATCCGAAAGTCAGACATCTCTGCTATCGGCAGATGAGGCTCCCTTGCCAAAATAACTCCTGCTTCCCTGGAACCTTCCAAAGGACAGACAGCAAAAAATGAGTTTTAGCGTGGAGGGAAGCTGGTTCCACTGGTGCCACCTCTGAAGCAGCACAGATCCACTTCCAAGGCTTCTTGGGCAGGAGGTGAATTTTATTTTCCCCAGGAACTGCTAGACTTCAAAGGCCCTGCAGTCTAGCTACAGTAATACAGATACAGTATTCACTATTGCATCCTATGTTTCAGGTTCACAACTATTTTCAGTAAAAACAATGCCGGGGCGGGAGGGAGGGGAGGGAACCCTTATCCTGTTCAGAACAGGAATGGGTAAAATTGCACCACATTCTGGTTTCCCAGGGTTCACTTCTGAAAGTCTGCAATGGGCTTTTGAATCCTCCAGACATCTTCCATGTTGCTGAATAGCAAACAATTAAAAATGAAATTATGTCCATTTGTTTTAATATGTTTTAAGGATAGAATCTGAGACTGAGCACCCAACACCCTTCATTTATAATTGCAGCTGGAAGGCACCAAGTCCAGCATTATTTTTTTTTAATGACAGAACAGGTACAGACAAGAACAGTAGTGTGTTAAAGAATTGAGTTAACACTACAATGTTTTGGGGTTTCTTTAACATCTATCAGAATTTTATTTCAGTGATTCATCAGTATCCATGCCTTGTCCCTGTGTGCATAAAGTGCATTTACGAGAATGAGATGAGTTTCCATCTGGGATGTCTGTCTTGATTTAGGAGAGCAGATTTAATAAGCAGTTATCAAACACTTCTGATTCTGCTTTTAATGTAGCATGGACAGACATTTAAGAGTCCTGTTGATAAACTAGATGTGAGAGACAGAATGGGGTTTCTTTTTCAAACCACATTTCAAATATCTTGTAAATATTGATAGGCAAAATGAGGAAAATTAATGAAAACATAAAATAAATCCACCCCTTCCTATAAAACCTGATTAGGTCTATTGATTATATAATAAAAGCCTACAGTTTGGTTTTAATAAGCTACAAATGATGCATCCAAAAGCAGGAACATCCTCTTTAAAGTTGTTGGAGAAGATGCAACATTCTCCCTTTCTGAAGTCATTGTAACCCTGTTCAGGCCGATAGGATTGATAAGTTAAATCAAAGTCAGACCTTTAACTTACTTTGTTTTTCTAGTGATTAATGGTATTGAAAGAGCTCTCACCGGTTACAGCTGGCTTTGGGTCACACCCCAAGCCGAGCTCAAGGGTAAATCCATACTGGTGATTAAAGAAAGAGGCATTAACTGGATTTCAAGTACTTGCAACAAATTGTCCACAAGAAATCCATGGGCTAGGACACATTTGCAGAATATATTAAAAGCTAACACTGACTTCCAAACGAGCTCAAGAAAAATCTTGCCGTGTTCTCAGACAATTTGAAAAGGGAAAAAGTTATATTTCCTGGCTAACTCCTTCACAGTGCTCATGCATTCATTTCAAGCCATATTTTAGATACAGATACACTTAGGCTACAAGATAAAACAGAGGTGTCCTTGTACTGCGAGTACATCTGCAGCATCCCAGGAAAAATAATCCACCTTGGGTCAGACTAGCGTCCATTGAGACTGAATATTCAGCACAGGATTTTTCATGAGACTGTGCAAGATACCAAGAAAAAAAAAAAAGGAATAAATGTAGAGACTGTGACGCAACCAGAACAGCAGGGAAGTCACCTGCAAATGACGAGTTGTTTGTAGCCCTCCAACCTTGTCTGCTCACTGTTCATTGGTTAGCACGCAATTATAACAACTCCGGACACACTTAATGAAAACACTAAAAAAAATTTTCACATCAGCAACACCACTGTATAGCAATTGCTGGAGGTTACATTTCCCTGAACAAGCAGTTCTGAGTCACAAGCACTAATTAGCATTCTAGCAAGAACCGAAACAGGAAACCGTAAGCAAGACTTGGGAGGAAAGACCACGTGAGTATTGCGAGGAGTGTAGAAGTCTCTGCAATCACAATGGTAACACTTCAAAAATGGGAGCTCTTAGAGAAGGTGGAAATTTGGCCAAGATAAACCAGCACGTTGGGGAAAAGGCTAGCAGTAGAGAAGCAATGAAATGGGAATTCCAGAAAGAATAAGGGGGAAAAGATTTTTGGATACTGAAGTCTAAAGCATTTACACCAGTTAATGAAACAAAAAAGAACTGTAGAAGAGATTCTAGCTTTAGGCTAACTTTATGAAGAACTGAATCCACCTTGGACTAATCAAGCTGGTCTGAACAGTTAGGCTATTGTCTAATGGTGAAGCCCTTAGAAATTATCCCACTCCCATTTAGTTGCTGGTACATTATCTGGTTAAACAGATCTCTGTTTTTTCCTGCTTTGTCATGCATTGTACAATTTAGGGATTGAGCCACCTGGTCTAGTGGGAGGTGTCCCTGCCCAGAGCAGGGGGGTGGGACTGGACGATCCTTAACATCCTTTCCAAACCAAACCATTCTGTGATTCTATGATCCTGTGTATAAGGTATTTAAGATATGCAAGATTTAAGTATCACTTGTAAGTGCTTTGCACTAGTGATACAAATGATGCTAGATGCTAGAATATCCTGTTACTAACTCAAAAAAGGAGAGCTCACTATTAGAGCATTGCCACAGTTTAACAGAGGTGACTGAAGGCAAAGGGATACAGGAAGATGATGCGCTGCGAGAGCTGTTATTTAACTACCTTATTAATCTTTAATCACTTTTTTTTGAAAGAGGTAAGCAAACAAAAATATTATTTGCAAATGGAACTAGCGAGATTTCTGGTGGTCCTACTCATGAGCATAAGGAAGACTTTGATGGCAGAGGGAATCAATCATTGCCATATCCCGACACTGACAGTACGCTGAATGCAAGAACTGACATAATGTAAATCTTCTCTTCTTCAAAAATGTCATCCTTTGCATTTTGTTTCCCCTCAGACTTCTCTGGTATTAAAAAGCTGACTCTGCTTGAGAGGAAGCAAACGGCACGAAGACACCTCCATTCACGGGAGCTTGAAGGGCTGTCAGTGGTGGGAACTGAAATAATCAGGAAGAGCAGAAAAAAACACCATGTGGCAAGTTCCTGCTGCAAAGCAATAAAGAGCCCCTGTAATAGAAGATGAACCTGGGAAAGAAAAGCGTCAGGGTGAGAAGTGCTCTGACAAAGATAATGCACAAATAGAAGGTAGAATGTTCGGGGAGAGGCAGCAGTGGAAAGGAAAAATAAAAACAATTTATACACAGCAAAGGCTTCAGTGAGTGCTCAAAGCACGAAGTAGACTAGACAAAGTTTCAAAACAGCTGCTGGAATGATAATACACAACCTAGCAAAGTTGTGCTAAAATTAACCAACTTCAAATATGAGAGATCTGAATCCTCTTTACCTCTTTCCAACCTCCATTTCGTGTCTGCAAGCTGCCTTTTCAGAGAAAAATGCAAGCACAGAAAAAAAGAGGAATTCCACCCCTCTCACTTTCATACTGTTCGCCCCAAGAGCAAGTAATTAATTTTTGTATAACTTTAAATTTGGCTGCAATTCTTATGCGACAGGGCAGATACCACAGGCCTGAAAGCCACTCTGAATAAGTAATTTAAGGCTTGACCCCATAGCCCGGTTAGGTCCAGGAAAAGACACCCATGAATATTTCTCACTTCGCACGCCTTTCTGGGATCACCAGCATTTGCCAACATCAGCCAAGTATTTCAGAGGGAACAGTATGCTGCTTTGCACTAAAGCGTTCAAGGTTTGTACAGAACATCAACTCAGGGTGGACGAACACACAAAGCCAGCTCGGGCTTGCTCAGCTGCCTGCTCCTGCCAATGCAAACGCATCCTCAGAGCTTGGAATAGGCTGGAATTACAGATTTTACGAAGCTCATTTATACATTGCAGTTCACAAGCCACTCCCAGACCAATCCAGAGAGCCGGCATGTCAAAACATCTTTTTTTTTTTCCCACAGCACACATGGCAAGCCATTCACCACGCTCCCTGCGGACAAGCCATATGCTCCTCAGCACTTCATCCAGAGCCGCACGCAACCGACTCGTCCTCTTGCACAGCCTGGCGGCGACAGCTCGGAGAGACATGGAATCACCTCGTCAGGATCTAAAGGGGGCTATTTCAGGGTCCCAACCATTCACATCCCACATCTCCATACCCCCCACCCAGCGACAACCCCGAGCACCTGAAGCCACTCACAGTACCTGAGGTCTTACCTCCCCAAATTATCCAAAAATTATCCAAAGATAAATCTTATTCTCCTTCTGTGTCCTCGGTTCATTCAACATTGAGAGTAAAAGCTCCCACAGGGCTTTGGAGACCTCTTATAACACGTTACACATGTGGAGAGGCTCGAAAGAACAGTTTGAGCTACATCTGAACGAGACAGCTCAATTTGGCTCAAAATAGCTCCTTATTATCCAAGGCGTGGAATTGCAGATTTGTCTTCAATTGCATGTTTTACCACACACTCCCCAGAAGTTCGGGAGTTGCTCTACAGCTTTCTGCTGGAGAGAAAGATGGTTTTATTTATATTGATTAATAAAGACTTGCTCAGATAATGGCGTTTCTAGCATTTGCAAATTTGAAAACACTGTAAATCCCCAAAGCTTCCCTGCTCTAAGTCTTTTAAATCTCAGGCAGATTTGAAGTCGCTTTAAATCTCACGGAAAGCGATTCACCATAAATCCCGGCGCAGCCAGGGCGCGTTAAACACACTTTGGCTGATAAGAATACCTCGGGAACGCACAGCTATCAAAACGGGTCCAGCATACCGATTCTACTCACGTCCACCGTAGACTTCATAGGAGGGGCTGGCGAAACAGTGAAGGGCTCCTAACGTGTTATAGAAAGAAAAAACATCATTTTCTAGGAGTATAATATTTTTTCTGCCCCACTAAACTTTTTAGTGCTTTCAGCGGTGTTGATTTATTAGAGTTGCTTTGGAAGACAGCACTCAGAAGCTTCTTTTGCTGTAAAATCCCAGTGACGGAGAATAACTTTTACATCTTGCAAACCGTCCGCTGTGAAAGATTTTTTTCATTAGGATGAAGGTGTTTAGGGATTTTTCCGTGTAATATGGAATGATAACCCTTCAGAGAGCGTGCCTGGGCTCGGTTAGGAGCCTGTGAGTGATGAAGTGCTCCTGGATGGACAAGTTACTGTGTTTCAGTAGCAGATATTTCTCAGTTTGAATTCAGTGAAGAAATCCTGCCACCAGCAACTCACCATGTAAATCTCACCAGGATTTTTTTTTTTTCCTTGAACTGAGATCTGTAAGAGTCATCAAGAAAGGCACAGAAAACTAATTAGCAGATCTCACACGCATACAGCATTTGCCATATCGCACCTTCAACTTAAGGCAAAAGCGCTAACGTGTGGCACCAACAGCTTCCACCGGAGCACAGGAACACGGCACAGGGACTGCGCTGCAACCCCCTATCCCCATGCCCTGGGCACCTGAAGGTAATTCCATGACTGCTTTCTCACGAAGCACATACACACCAGGAAAGCCTGGATGGGCACGTGGCACTGTCAAGGAGAACATCACCCTTCCCACCCTGTCCAACAGCCCCCTGCCCCACCACACACAGGCCTTCTATAGCAAATTATTCTGAGTTTTCAGTGATGAAGGGATATCTATAACTTTTACACCAACTTAAAAAGTTTTGCCTCACACATTTGGCTTTTCTATGAAAAGAAGCAAAAAATATATTTTTTTTTTTCCATTAAAGCTATGTACATAGCACGCCAGGACATTGCTCAGGCCGCGTGAGCAACCTGGTCTAGTGGGACGTGTCCCTGTACATGGCAGGGGGTTGGAACTAGATGGCCTTTAAGATTCCTTCCAACCCAAACCATTCTATGATTTTCTTATCCAATATTGGTAAAAAGTATTTCTGTGTCCGTTAACATCTTTTGGTAACGCATAAATGACACAACAGAAAATATTTTCTGTCTTCATCAAAGCCCTTCCAGCGGGATTAAACAACTCCTTTGACAAATAAAAGCTCCACCAGGACCCCGTCCATGGGGAGCACACATCTGGAGCGCCACAGGCTCACAGCTGGGACATACGCTGCAGGCTTCAGTGTCGGGCTGCACACCTCTTGCTCCAGAGTGCTCGAGGAGCTCTAAAGTACCCAGGAAATTAATAAGCATGTTATTATCTAGGGATGAAAGTGTTGCCTCTTGAATAACTTCATTTGTAAACAAAAGGGGGGCATACGGAGCGGAAATCTGAATGCCGTTTTCTGCACTGAATTCCTATCATTTCAGATACTGGTATCTGTGGGTTCACTTTAGATACTGGAGTTGTTGAGACTCCTCTAATTTCAGTTATATCTTGTTAACTCAGAATAAAACAGAAATGCGGATATAACTAACTTGATACCTGGTTTGTCCAAGCTGACAGTTTGTTACTAAAAACTGTTGTTATTTTAAGGTACTTTTTTTTTTTTTTGCTCAAGTGCTTCATTTCAGTTTTAAAATAACTTTCCAGTGGGTGATATCTTTTTAGTTTTACTTCTTGATTACTTTTTTTGGCTGCCAGGAAATGCTATAACTCAAATTGTGTTGCAGATGAATTTAGACTCCGTTGGGAACAGCAACTCGTATACGCGATTTGGGTTTTTTTTTTTTTTCCAGTTTTAGGGAAGGTTTTATGAACCGCTGAAAGAATATATTTAGATATATTTTTTTAAGTTATTTTCCTAAAAGTGCCTGAGTCAATTACAACCAATTGAGTGGAAACATTTATACTGGAGTTAAACACGGATAACAACAGTGAATAAGAAATGGGAAGATATACTTGGGAAAAGCCAGAGAGATGGCTGTTCATAACTGCGATTACTGCTTTAATAGCTTGGGGTTCTTTTCCATTGTTATTCAACTGAAAGTTAAGTTGTGCTCAGTTTCAACCAATAAAGTCTAATTCGGGACTAAGAGTCATGATTTAGCACAGCTGAGCCCAAGCCTTGGTGCATGACGGAGGCGTCCTCCTGCCCGCAGCCATCACACTGGACCTTGCAGGGCTGGATCGAGAGCAAAATTTCTGCTGCTTTTAAAGGGCATTGGTGCGAATCTCGAGGGAGATTTCTGGAAGTCAACCGCACTCGGCAGCCCCTGCCTGCGCGGAGTTCGGAGAGGAGATAAAGCGGAGTACAAAAGCTCTGATCAACAGGCACACGCAGAAGCTAATGGTATCAAGAGCAGAGTGCCTGCTAGCTGGGCATTCCCTTTTTGTGTGAAGATTAAACAAAATCAATCCATTTCAATTATTCTTTATGTTGTCTCAAGTGCAGGAAGGTAGGCTAAACTTCTCATTTTGGCACTGGGGTCACACATTCCATAGGACTGTAAAACATGGCTACACGGGAAGTTAATGGTCCGAATTACCTTTGATCATTAATATTCCACATCATCAATGAAAACTCGAGCTAGGATGTGCCTGCTAAGAGGGGAATACAGAAAAGTGGAACTAACCCCCATCAGGCATCAATGCAGCTGTGCCTCTTCCAGCTTGTGACCAGCATGGTGGCAGCCAGCATTGATGTCTCCAAGTCATTTCACACAATACCTCTGATGGCTATGCCTTGAGCCTGCAAAAAAGTGTGTTTAAGGCAGGGAAAGACCCTCTGGCGTGAGTGAAATAAAGCCCATGAGTAACAGAGCAGAAGCTGCACATACACAGAAGCAGCACAGGATCAGCAACTGACATCAATACCATCGTCTTTAGTCAAACCCACAAATCAAACAACCTGCTCCCTTCCAGAAAGCTAATTAGTTCTCCTGCCAAGGAGCAGTTACCCTTAATCTCAAAATAAGCATTAAAAATAGCACTGAAATGACCTGGGGAGAAAACTGCATTCATACACAAAGATCAGTGTGCAATACTATCAAGATGCACAGGAGGTTCTCCTAAAAGAAAGCATGTCACAACTTTACCATTCATTGCGAGCCTGTTTGTCCAGTTTTCTAGAGCTTTAACACTGCATTTTGGAAGCATAAATTCCAAGTCTGATATTTATCACCGGCTCAGATGACAAGTCTGGAGGTGATTCCTGGTTAATACACTCCTCAGTGACCTCCTACCAGCGCGCAAGAGGAAAGTTTTACAAGTTTAAGATACCTGAACCTTGTATCATTCTGCAGAGTTGTCATACTATGCAAAAAGGAGAACGTGCACCACTCATGGGCCACAGCTGGATATTGGGTGTCCAACCCATTCCTAAATACCACAGCTGCAATGGCAGGTCCAAACGTCTACTGCAATGGCTGTAAACAACAAGGTGATCTGGCACATGCATTTACTCCAGTTCCCCTCACACAGTTAAAGAGTATTTCCAAACTGCAGCTACTCTACTGTTTTTAACTAAACTCTTCATAAAACTAAAGTTGCAAAGTCTACCAAGCAAGGCTCTTAATCCTCAGTACTTTCATCCAGATTCCTCTCATCCGGAGTCCCCAGCAGGTAAACCTCATGTAGAAGCTTTCAATGCTGAATATACAACGTACCAAAGGTGACAAATACCATTTTATCTTCATGAAACTCTGGTATTCCAGAGCTCTGAGCTATCAAACACCATTTGTTGCACCTTGGTATCATTATACAATAGCAGCACAAGTAAAGCTACATCTGATAGAGCCTGTGACTTCTCACACGCTAAATCCACATGAATAAATCTTATTAAGCTTAAAGGCAAGTAGTTACTGCACTTGTTTGATAGATTTATTATCCCCAAAACCTAGTGCACTGATGCGAAATGCAGGTATAAATTGAATAGTTATACTGCACAAACAGCCAGCTATTAGTTATATTATGGAAACAAGAAGAACATTGATAAGGTGCTCCATTGGGATATTTAACAAGCGTCAAAGCCTAGATTGAAAGAGACATTTGTCTACAAGAGTCAATGAAGATATACATCCTCATACCACAGCTAAGTTTCACTCACACAGAGTACAGGAAAACAAAAGGTAAAAAAGTGGTTCCCTCCCCTCCCTCTATTACGTTAATCAACTTTCTGTAGGTGGCACTACAGGACCCTGATGAAGCTACCACGGCTTTTAAGTGAACCCTGCCTTGGTTGGGTGGTGGACCAACAGACCTCCAGAGGTGTCTTCCAATCTAAATCATCCAACAGCTGTGCTTCCAGACAAGCCGGGTATCAGCCCCACCAGCCTGCTGTGAACAGCCATTAGCCACAAGTCCTTGCCAAAGCATGGGATGAACTGGGGGGTGGAGGTTCAGGGGAACATGCCAGACACCTCTCACCTGCACAGGAAGTCCTCACTTAAAAGCACAGATGGAATTTTCTAGGAATAACAGAGAGCAGAGTTACAGTTCCTCATAAAGTTTCAGTTTTCAAGAATTCCCCCCTAAAATTGCCTGACATTTGACAGCCAGTGATTAAATACTGTAAAACAACCACCTTGGGGATGAAGAATACTCAGCTACCTTGTAGAAGTGGTCTTTCACTAAAGGTCACACTGTGTTATGCTACGCATATTTTAAAGCCTTGCTCAGCGTAAGCGATCCTTACATCTGGCTTCAGTCTATTCTACCTGGCTTAATTTCTTTCCTCAGTGATGTTAATAACGCTTTTGTCTTCCCTTCCATGCCCACACTATTTACGTTCTGTCTCATAACAAGAGATTTTGCTGGTGTCACTCATTTGGGTGTCCTGACAAGACAGGATTTGTTCTTTCGTACATATAAACTGTGTGAAAAATCAGCTTTAAAGCATTTGACTTTAAAGGCTATTTCCATTAAGCTATGCTGAATCAAAAAAAACAAGATGTTCATCTCCTCTTATTCCCATCTGCTTCAGTACATTTCAGAGAACATTACCGTATTAGAGATTTCTAGTGAAAAAAATAATTATTGCTATTCTAAAATAGCTTAGACTGGTGTGAACATTCCTGACAGTGTTTAAGAAATCATTGCATTGCAGCCTAATGAGAAAAGAAGTCTGTAGCATAAGAGGTACTTTAGAAAGACATATCATTTTATGCTTGCGTGAAGCTTGGCGGTGTAGTAGGAATTAAAACCCCGGTACAGAGCTCTTCAGAGGCCAGAGTCCAGCCCGGATCCAAATTCTGCTTTTCTACAGTGTTTGCAATGGGCTGTTATTCCTGTGGTCAGCAGGCACTTGTCAGTTGTGAAAGATAGGGAAAGAACTGATTTAGGAAGTGTGATGAAATTGTATATTAATAATCATTTTGTCCAAGAGAATTTCCAAAGTCCAGCTTACAGCTGAAAAGAGATTATGATGTGGATACCTAATTTTGATCCCCTTTCACTATGACTTTTTTTTTTTAAACAAGGGTGCACAGTTATTGAAGCTGACGGCATAAGAGGAGGAGGGCAGTGGGAGGGTACACAGGTATGGCATCGGGCAGCCTGCTGTTCCCCCCCACCCCGGAGTCTCATAGCATAAAAACAGCTTTTTGATTAACCTCGCACCATCCAAAACCAGTCCATCTCTGCCCAGCTATGCCAGGGGAAATACCTTGTGAAAATGAGATTTGTAGCAAATGGGAAAGCTCCGAGGCAGAGTTTTTTAAGGGAGGCTGATGTCATCCTTCGCAGTGGAGGCAGTAGTTAAGGCTACAGCAGATTCAAATCCTGGCGCATTCAAAAATTAGAACAGATCTTCCAAAACAAGAGCATGAAATTAAAGAGAGCTAATATATCCATCAAGTTAAGCTCTTATAGCATGTGCAAGCTTTTCCTAAAGAACAGAAAGGACAATTATTTCCTAGTGCATCTTCCTGAAAAGCCTTCACTCTGTGTTGCAAACAAGATCTTTACTGGTTTACCCTTATTTTCCCAGCTGTCAGTCACCAAACCAGTCACGGTTGCTGTTCATTTACTGTTTTTCACTCTTCATTCAATGACTTCTGCTAACATCTCTGGGCCCAGGCAGGTTGCTCAGGGAGGATCCCATTTCCAGTCCAAGGGCTTGGCCGCCGTATTCACATGCCCCCACTACTCACAGCATCCATTTCTTCAGCTGGGCGAGAGAGCCAAGGCTTCAAATCCGCTTGCACCAACTCTTAGAAATATTAGTGGGGTCCTTCAGCCCACAAAGCACGGAGAAGATAAATGCTGATATTGCTTGGGTTTATTAGTTCGACCAAGAATTAAGCAAGGAGGAAAATATACTTTTTTTTTAATATTAACTTTCCACAATCTCCAGTGCTTTGAGCATGCATTAGTTATGGAATTGAGACACCCAGTAACAGCTCCTCAGTGCCAGCCGGGTGCATTTGAGGGCGTGCAGAACATGGGTCCTGACACGGTTTCATTTGCTTGGTAACCATAACCCTGTCCTTCAAAATAACTCCCACATTGCCCTTCTTCTCCCTGCCTTTCCATCCAAAATAAGCTCCAGTGCTAATGAGGCACATGGGAAGCATCAGTACCTGCAAAGAAACTGAGAACACCTTTCCCTTGTTTTCCAGGCAGTAAAAGGGAAAACAGAAACATCTCTCACATTGAAAACCCACTGGATTTATTTATGTTTCAGGCTCCAAAAAGGCTAATGAACTTTTTTTTTTTAAAGACCACCTGTAATTATGTACCAGTAATTTGCCATCCAAAAATCAATTGCAGGTGCAGATAAGAGCATTTGGATGCCTCATTAATTGACGAGGCTCACAAATCAAGTAGATGTCCAAGAGCTGTATATATTGCACTCACAGCTTTTCTGCCTCCTTATTTCATGCATTTGGAGACACCAAAATTGTGTAGATTTAGGTTTTGGGCCATTTTTAGCCCAGGCTTTATATGCAAAAAAAACAAAACCTGAGTCCTCCGTGTATTGACACACTTCTTAAGACTCTGGACTGTAATGGTTGGTGAATAATACACATATTACGTTCTGAGGTTTGCACTCCAGCTCTCTGCATTCAGAGCTCTCCCCATGGACACCTATCCTCTGTAGTAAATCAATGTTTAATTCAAAATAAAAAGAAAAGCTAGGTTCAGGGATCTGATCAGCATTTATGACTTCTCAGCACAATCCCTCTTGAAGAGGCCTACATGCTTCCGCAGGCCATATATAGGTCTTCAGCATGACATGCCATGATGACGGGTGCCACAGAGTTTATTACGTGGCCCCCAACCGGTAAGGCTGAGAGCAAGGAAGATGCTGGGAAGAGGAAACAGGTAGGCACAGAGGAAGCTAGCAATAAACGTACAGGGAAATCCCATTCTTCATGCCCATAACAGCCCTAAAATCATAGAATGGTTTGGGTTGGAAGGGACCTTAAAGATCATCTAGTTCCAACCCCCTGCCCTGGGCAGGGACACCTCCCACTAGACCAGGTTGCTCCAAGCCCCATCCAGCCTGGCCTTGAACACCTCCAGGGATGGGGCAGCCACAGCTTCTCTGGGCAACCTGGGCCAGGGGCTCACCACCCTCACAGTCAAGAATTTCTTCCCAATATCTCATCTGAATCTCCCCTCTTTCAGCACAAAGCCCTTGTCTGCACCCACCCCTCTGCACCAAGGTCAGGACCAAAGGTAGGTCCTACACAGTAGCCGTCATCTTGTGTTTTTTAAGGGGACTTTGTAAGGCCAGACCAGAATTTCCTCGAATTTGCTGGTCCGTTTGTAGCACCACATTGCCATCTGCTGTCCCTCGCCTTCCCTGGCAGCCTTGCCAACAAGCAGGTGAAATACAGCGGCACAGCTAACGCAGTCTAAACAAAGCTGTTCAAAATGCAAATAGGTCTGCGATCCATCACATATTTAAATGGATTTGAACGTTTTAATTAACTATTTAAGAAATACAAGACATGAGCTTGCAAGGACGCAGTCAGATGAAGTGTCACCAAAAAAGGCAGCGTACAATAGCAATGCAAGTATTAAATCTTGGCACATTAGGATCTGCACAGGTGTATCACTTCAAAACCAGCTTTTTATACTCCAGCAATTCAGTCCTTCAAGACTAAATCATGCCTCTTCAGCTAATGTCTTGTTTTTGTCATGTAAACATACAATAATATTTTTAACTGGCCCTTGAAATGATACACACCAAGCTATTTGCAGCAGATTTAACCTTCTGCTTAAATCCTGTGTGCAACCAGCTATCACTCCTAAGCTACGGCCTTTTGCAAACAGTCTTCATGGCTTGCTCATGGGCCTGTCTACCTTTTTTTTTTTCCTGCCTAAAGAATTTGCAGAAATCTCTCTATTAAATGCGGGTTTAAGCAGTGTCTTTGGCACAAAGCTAACCAGACTCGGGGGATGGAACCCAGGTCTTAATTACGGTGGGAAATTGAAGAATATTCTTTTTCAGAAAGTTCCCTGGGCACGAAGAGTGAGAAAATAAATCTAGCAAAGGAGACTCGTTCCTCAGCAGCCAGAAACACCAACACAGAAAGAACAAGGCATGAGGCTGTTCCTTACTAATTCTGACTAGCCTAACTTTCATGCCTGCTATATATACATTAATCCTTTTTGCTGCTTGCAGTTCAAGCTCAGGAGGAAGCAGACAGACGGACAATGACTTATTGTTGGAGAGACTTGGATCAGCAACTTAGAAATTCGGATTTATATGGGAAAAGCAAGTTAGTCATCCAAGCAAACAGATATGCCCTGGGGAGAAGAAAAATCTGGATAGCAATGGAGCTAAAATAAAACCTTAAGAAAAATAAAGACTATGAGTATGCAGAAGACAGAAACAGATATAAAGGGAATATAAAGAGAAAAGAAGCAAGGCAACACAAATCAGGCATATACGACTGGCTGCTAAATGCTCATTTCTTGTGTGACTGCATTTATAACACAACGAAAGAAAGACCGAGATCTTAAAAGCACTGAGTATAGCAGCCTTTGTGACGTACAGGTCCATATATTGGTGTTTTCTCAAACCCTTTAACACTTCCTGACCCCAAGCGTTGCTGAGGAAGACTGAGGCTGTCTGGTTCCCAGATGTGCCCAGCTGTGCACACAAGAATCCCTTCCAGCACACCTGGAGAGCCTCCCCAGCTCTGCGGGCACCCTACACCCACCACGTCTGGCCGGCGCCACACATTGACATCGCAGAGTGATTGGGGCACATCCTACAAGCCTCAGGTAGCCCGGGCAGGGGGTGGCCCAGCAGCACACGTGTGATGCACCCAGTGCGCACCAGCAGCAGCAGCCTCCCTACACAGGCACCAGGCAGCGCACACTCACCTCTGCACATCAGCAGCTAGATGCCATGGGATATTCAGGATATATTAAGGTTCAGGATTTAAGATTAAAATTATTGGGGGGGAGGGGGGGCAGGGGTCACAGAGCCGGATCTCTTAGACAATAAAGAGCATCTCTGAAGTAATTTTCTTAGAAATATTCTAGAGGAAGCAACCTTGCCAAGGCAGAAGATGGTCTGGATGATCTAATCATCTCTCATGTCAGGGCTGTGTCATTACCTTCAGTTTGCATTACAGATTACGTGTAATACACGGTGTCCAGAAATAGCATATGCACAGCAGGTTATTCTCCTGGACCCTGTTGCTTTCCACCTGTCCAGAAATTGCTTGCCAGATCCACAGATGCAAATTCCGGTAAGTCAGAGGCTATCATCTTGTTCAGCAAGAGGACACAGGGATAAAGAGGTGAGATACTGTTGGTATTTACCCTTCACAGAAGGCAGGAGAAAGAAAAAAAGAAAAGAAAAATAAATCAGAGCCACAGGCGTATTAAGTATTCTCTCCAGGAGCACGTCAGACATCTGGATTACACTTGGCAGCGAAAGACAGTTACGCTAGTCCCTGCCCTGTTTCCATCTCCTTGGTAAATTAACAGGGATGAGCTACTTATTACTCTGGCTGCTGTTCCCCACTTCTCCGTACAGCGATAGCATCACGACAGCAACATAGGCTTTGCCTGGGAAACTAACCCAAGGAGAGGCCCAAACCAAATCCACATGGGCATCATTCGATTAGAGCGGGAGATGTCTAAGGGTTTTATCTTCAGATATTTCCAGATGGAAGTTGAGACAATTAAAGCAAACTTATAGTTTTGCTAAACATGTCATTGATGTTCAGTGTCTCAAAGGGAATATTAGTCAAAGTATATCTTTTTAAAAAAAAAAAATACAACCCACAACCTGTATTGCCCAGACTGGGCTCCAGCCTTTCTCCATCAATAAGAATGGCTATTTGTGGTTTTCTCTTAAATATATTTAAACATATTTAAATATAATATATTAAATATATTTATAAGTATATTGTGGTTTTCTCTTAAATCCTGTAGAGTTGGCTACCTAAAGATTTTAGGCACTTGAAGAGAAACCAGAGAAGTAGGTAACACAGGTAAGGGAACCCCACACTTCTGCTCTGACAAGAGCCAGCAAGATCCTGATGTTTCATCTGCCTCCATCAACCTGTATTTCCCCCAGTGCCACGGAGCTGTGCTGGAGTGGGGATTGCAGGGGCAGAGATACCACAAAACAGCCACAGAATAGGAGCACCAAAAACATTAGAAATATTTCAGTTCTGAGATTGCTTCCAGCCCAAGCATCATGACTCGACACCAAACATTTTTGGCTTCAAGAACAGTTATTTCAATTTAACTGAAAGATTTATTTTTTTTTAAATATGTGAATAGTTTGAGCAGAAACATTTGAAATCTTCCCATCACCAAGAGTCTACAAAACCCCCACCTATTTCATACACTTTGTGGGAGGCTCTATCACTCGGTGACATCCCTTTAGCTCACCAGAAGAGGTCAGTTAAGAACAGAGCAGTCTAAAGGTGCGGTTTGCTTATCATCGATGTGACACATACCCATCCACCTTTCAGTTATATTTAGCACAGCAGAGAGGTGGGAACCTCCAGTTACAGCTGTGTCAGCCCTGGCAAAGCTGTTGGGGAATTAACAGTTGCTCACTCTTTCCCTCTAGTCATTGTTACAGGCAGAAGTTAAGTAACATACCCATCAACTCCCTTCTCCCCATTTATTATCCAGGAGAAGCAGAACTAATTAAATATCAGCCTCAAAACAGCCCATTCTTTCAGCATGAGGGAGATTGTGAAAAATCACAGTCTTCCATTAGCTTCCCATGCAGTACCAGAAGAGCTAAGTTAGAAACCCACCAGCCTGAAGACATTTTCTCCTCCAATTTACATTTTAATGGGAGAGCAAAGGACTTATTGCTAAGTGCCAGGACCTGATAGAGCTGTGCACATTCTGAGGGTCTAATAAACGCACTGACCCATATTTTTCACATTTTATGAGACAGTGGGGAAAACTGCTGAAAGAGCTCGTTTGCAGCTATGTTAATTACACTTTCTATGGGGGAAAAAGGAGCAACGTGCCACAAAGAGCTACTTGCAGCTGCATTTGTGGCACAGTTTAATCTACTGTTTAGAGCAGGGAATTGCATGCTGGAAGGATCCTAGCTTCTTGCGACAGCTGGGCCACCAGGCTCTGTGGTGGTCATGGCCAGACCTTGACCTTCCTGGGCCACTTACAAAAGCTATAAAGGCAGTAGAGCTTTACGAGGCGAAAAAAAGCATTTGAATTGAGCTTTCTCATGTAATTAGGTCCTCCCAAGCAACTGTGGCAAACTACAGAGGAGTTCATAAAAAGTCCTCATCTGTGGCATCCGTTCTCTCTGATCTAGCCCCCGACGCTGACTGCGGCTATTGAATAGGGGTTTCTCCTCCTCTCACCACAGCAGGGAAACAGGCAGAGCCGAAGGCAGCCCCGTGCTACCATCCTGCTCATCAGCTTTCAAAAGCAGAGCAGCGATGCAATTTGAGAAAAGTCAGCTTCCATCACACACATCAGAGCCCTTCAATCCACGTCTCGTGGCAGAGGAGAGAGGCTGGAGATGACATCGGTACATGGGAAATAGGTAGGAAGATGAGCTACGGAACAGACAACAGAATTGCTTAATTTAAAGACAACGCTTCAGCAGAGGGGAAAAGCATCAGTGGAAGGAGAGCTGGGTTTGTCCTCTCTTCCATGCAGCATGTGTGGCTCTACCAGAGCTCACCAGCTAACCTGGCCTTGCAGAGACCTTCCAAAACTCTAGGAACAAATCCCTAAGAGATGCCCTGTGCATACTCTCATGTCTGTGGCGATGTCGTGGGTTTGGCCAATCAGAAGGACAGATGGCCCTCCCCCCCCCGCCCCCTCAGAGAGGAGAGGAAGAGATAAGGAGATTTACGAGTTTAGAAAAAGAACTAAACTACTCTAATGAAAATAATAATAAATAAGAAAACAGTAAATAATCATAGAATAAAAAAGTATACAATATCTACAAAACCGTATCCAGCTCCCAGGATGACGATCGCGTCACCAGCAGACACAGGGAAAGTCCCAGACTGGAGTCAGCGACAGACAGGAGCTGAATTCCAGAACTAGAGTCAGGAATGCTCGGATCAGGATCAAAGGCAGACGAACAGACAGGGTCCTCCTCAGACGTCGGCCATTGAAGAAAAAATGAGCCAGAGCAGCTTTGTCCCTTTGATCCCTCAGCTTTTATACTGCACGTGATGCAGATGGGATGGAATACCCTGTTGGTCAGTTTTGGGTCACCTGTCCCGTCCCCTCCTCCCTGCAGGTGGGACCCCTCTACACTTCTCCGCTTCCGACCCTCTAACAGGGCAAACAGTGAAGTTACCTGACCTTGGCTGTTATAGCAATCAGGATAGGCAAGAGCCTCTGTGCGCACCATTCCTTGGGATAATCAGGTCTTATCACTCTCAGAGCGAACAGTTTCCGAACAATACGCTGTTAACTTCAGAGTTTAGTCAGTGAGAAGAGGCCCAGCTAAAAAGTAAAATTACAAACCAGAAAACTGGTCCTGTTTTACCTCAAACCAGGACAGGCGATTAATCAAGGTACCTCCTGAGCAAGGCAGTAACTGGGACACGGGGTTTCTCAATGGTTCCCTCGCACCACTCGCTGAAGTTCAGTCCCTAGTCAAGCAGGCAGTCACCCTGAATGTCCATTTACACCAAATACTGAACACTGTTGCACTGGAAGCAGATGAATCCCTGGATATTTTATTATTTTGGGGATGTTGAAGGAGGAAAACAGCTACCACCTTGGCTGTTGTAACTGATCCCAGAAGAAACACTTGGAGTAGTGACGGTTTGCCAACTTCCAGTAATGTTGATTTTCAGGAGCTGTGATCTACATGCCACAGACACACTGGAAGCTTTAAGATGACTTGTCAGGTTCAACAAGAATTTTTATTTGGTTTTGATACCAAAAGCATACTAAGGACTCAGAAACTTCTAAAATTTATTTCTTTGTTTCTTCCCATTCTCAAGGTCTCCTGCAGTTTCAGCCATACTCTCCATGGCTCCCAGCTGCTTCTCTTGCTAAAGAGAAAAATATTCTGAACAGGCTGATAGCAGTTTTATCCAGCAAGAGAGATGTTCTCTAGGGTCATAACTGCTTTGAATCCAAATTATTACAGTTTGTGTTTATAAAGCTATTCTCCGTAACCCCAATCTTACAGCTTTAAAGCCAATTTACTGGCTTGTGTTATGCAGCTGAATACCAAAAGAAAAAGGGCAAGAGTCAAAGTGAAAAAAAATAACAATTTAGCTCACATAAAGTGATTGTATAATCCTGACATTTTATCGACTCTTTAAAATGAAAGAAACACCAAGATAGATATCTTTATTGACTAGGTTGGTGCCCTTTCAATAGCAAACTGATGAACAATTGTATTAAGCGAGCCACATATTTATGAATACCCTACAGCTTAATAAATTGTTATGGAGCAATGAAAGTTTACGTAGATAACTAGAAGTGTCAGAATAATATTACACAGACACCATAAAATAGAGTATTACTCATTTGAATCACAATCCAACTTAAAACCTAGCACTTGTTTTACGACTTTGCCCTCATAACAAACTTCAGCTTTCCAGCCCTTTCTCACTACTTGGTGACTCAGCACAGCAAGATGCTCCACAGGTGTAATTTTTACTTAATAATTGATTTTTCATTAGAGAGCAATAGGCTTAAGTTTAAGATAGAGAAAGAAAAAGTGCAGAGATAAAGGTGGACCAGAGGCAACTATACAGACAGTTTAACAATAAAGCGAGAATAGATGTTTCCTCTGCCAGGGATTTCCCCACTGCCTCATGGCTCCTTCCAAGAGAGGAGCAATTAGGTGTTATGCTGTCTAGGAGAGACATTTACATTGATCTCTTACCAGAAGAGCATAAGAGAAAGAAAAAGCAGCTCTATTTGGTTATCTCCTCTCCCAGACATCTACCTGGCTTCCTAAGAGAGGCAGAGCTGGGCTAAAACAGACCACACACACCAGCCACTTTGCAAAAAGAAAAAAAAAAAGGAAAAAAAATCTCATTTCAGATTATCCATCTCCCATCAAAACACCTAAACTGAAAGCTCCTTGGAAGGGCAATGGGAGTCTTAAACATTTATATTCTGTTGGAGGGGCTGCCAGAAAAATCAATCATCTGTTTCACACAGCATCCACCAGAAACACAATAAGGGAAACTGAAAATCAGTTTTCGAAAATCAGTTTTCAAGCTATACCCTACCTGTTCCGCGCCCGGCTGCTCTACTGCAATCTTGAGTAAGGAGCAGCGATCTTTAGGGAAAACAACTCTAATTTTCATCCAAAGGAACCCAGGCTTTTCAGCAGCACTAGTGGGGGAAGAAAAAGTTGGTTCCCCCTAGAAGCAGCTGCTGGCTTGCTGGGCTGCTCTCACACACAGCATGTAAAGAAGCAGGCCCAAAATCCTGTACGAAAATATGCAGAGAAAGAATTAGAGCTCGTCTCTGAAACTGTGCCTTGGCAAGTAAAATATTTCACTGAGAAACACATCTTTGGAAGCTGATCTCTTACCAGAACATGGCACTTTTGGACAAAAACCTTCTCCAAAAAGCCTACCTGGAAAAAAGAGACAGGGAGAGGTAGGGAAGCAGAATTACAACAGATCACCAAAATATTTTGGTCACACGGTAACACTGAGTTAGATGTACTCAGCTGTTCCATAAATGGCCAAGGACCAGCAAGGAGCAAATTCATTTTGTAGTCACTGCTATAAATGAACGTGCGTACACCGGCGTTGCTCAAAACCTCATCTGTAATCTCTTCAGACACTACTGCACTCTTCCCTGTAAATACTCTTAACCCAGCTCTCTTCCTATAGATTATTTCTAGCAACGCCAAGGGCATCAAAACAACTCAGCCCTTGCCACGATTGCCCTGGGTGTGCAACAGGGATTTGGTGCTCAGCTCTGAATTCCCACTGGCTGAGCAGAGCTCCCCAGAGCATTCCTTAATGCTGTGCTTCCCCTCCAGCTCTCTTTTCCTAACAAACTTCCCCGCATTGCTTTACTGGGACACAACTGCAATCTAAAGGTGTTCAGAAAAATCCCAGCTCAGCCACACTCCCTTAAACACAGCATTCTGTGGCTCGTAACCAAATTCATTAGCATCAGCCCATTGCCTTCAAACAGAACCAAACCACAGGTTCCCCAAAAGCTCGCTGCTCCTGTCTTCCAGAGCACACAGGTCCAGACTCTACAGGGATATAAATCTCAGTAACCTCATTGAATCCAATCAGAAATATCTATGGGGAACACAGGCCACCACCTTGTTTACATCCAGAAAACAGAAAGCAATTAGGAAAGAGCTGGTATATTTAAAAAAATACTACATATATTTTTAAAATAAGGCATTCCAACCTCTTTTCCTATTCCCTTCCTGTTCCACTACCTTTGCACCTTTAGATCAGACTTGTTATTTACATAAGAAATATATTTAATATTAATAACTGCGTCGGTCACCATGAAGAACTGAACAGGTGGTGCCGATAGCCTGTGCGACCCGGGACACAGAGCAGCCCCAGCACCCAGAGACACCCACCACCAGGCTTACCCTCGCACGCAACACAAATTTGGGTGCTGGCATCCACAGCATCACGGGCACGCGGGGAGGTAAAGAGGGAAACAGGGACACAACAACAATACTCCCCAAAGCAGGATTTGCACAGCCATCTCTGCCAGCCACAGCCACCAACACTCGTGACCACACAGCAAGAGGGTTTCCAGAGGTCGGATGTGTCTACAGGTGTTTGTCACCATTTAGATTCCCTGAAAATAAGTAGTAAAAGCAACGCCTTCCTCCCATGCATGGTCCCACAGTAAATACAGTCACACCAAAACCTCCATCTGCATTGGCACACAAGCTGCATACAGGTGCACGCTCAGATGCAAGCATTTAAGGCTTAAGTGAACCAAAACCTTTTTCTTTTTCTTTTATAAGAAAAAGAAATACTCCTAGACATAGTTCCATAATTAATTTCAAATCCCTAGACCATAAAAAGGATTTATAGCAAAACAAGATTTAAGTGCTGCAGAGCCAGCTGCATGGGGCTTTTTGACCAAACACCAGAAAACTTTTCAATCAAAATAATTTATTAGTTTAGTTTAATCTCTGAAACAGTGTGCACGTTTTTTGCTTGATTTGATGGCCCTAATGTCACAATTTGATACCACGCCTTTAGCTTGGTATCTCGCTCCCTCACCACCCACTACCTCAAACACAAATACCTGTTTCACAAAAAAACCTCAGAGATGTCTCAGTTCTAGGATGACTTATTCCCTTTTTTCTTTTTTTTTTTTTTTAAATTTGAGCCAAAGTCTGGAGAGTCTTAAAACAGATTGGTTTGGAGGTTGCAAAGCAGAGCTTAAACTGAGAAAGATTAGCTAAAATAAAGCCAGCGCATTTTCTGTCCATCCTCAATTTTATCTTATTTCAATAAGATATTTCCTACAAGGGGAAGAAAGTATTAGAGTTCTGGCTGCAGCGAGTGGAACTTCACCCAGAACGCTTTTTCATCAAGTTGGAAAATTCCTGCTTGAATAAGGATTCATTTACAAAAAAACAAGAGCAACTCAAAGCAGTCATTAAAATGCACAAAGTTACTCAAATTTACCCCAAAAACTGACTTTGCAACTTTTAATATCTGCATCCAAGGTTAGGCGCCTCTATAGAAGACTATAGCTCTTGTTAAACCAGACCTTACAACCCCATGCAAGAGCAAATCCTTTTCATTTGGGAATTAAATCACGGCATGGTGCAGCGCTCTGCCGGTCTGAAAGAGCTTCAAGTCGTATTTCTGAAGCCCCAGCCTCAGAGGTACAGCTTCGCAGACAGGGCACGTAAAACCGTGACAGAGCGCTCACCGTGAATAAATAATGGTGGCTATATCTGGAAAACAAGACCAGCCTACACACCGCTTGATAAATACCCGCTATTAAGCGGCTCCAGCGTTTTACAAGCGTACCAGATAACTAGCAGTGATCACGCTGTAATCCGTTGTAATTCACATTGAAAAGTGGGGGGGTTTTTTCTCCTTTCAAGGGAGAAAGTCTTTCTGCAGCCAAGTAGTTGTAAGCAAAGTTACGGGTCTCTGAAAAAACAAAGCATATTTCAGCTGAAATACCTGAATTAGTATTACTAAATTGTGTTTTCAAACCTATTACAAGTTCCTACATTAAAGTCAGTGTGCCTTCACTGAAACACATCCATTTTCATCCAAACTGGTCCATAACGGTATAACGCTTAGCTTACCTGGCTGCTGCCTAGGACTCAGCACGTTGATCTAGGAGGAAGCCCCCACCAAGAAGAGCTGCCTTCCACCAGCCAAGGTCACCAAGACACAATCTCTGCTCCCAAAAAGCAGCTAGTGGTATATTACCCCCTTTAATAACCCTCAGGCTTTGCAGGTGGGCTTCATTCTGGGGCAAATTCAGCTCAGCTGGTGAGCAAGGCGAGGTGCCTGAAAGTAAGTGGTGGCTCTCAGGAGCACAGGGCACCTGGAAAGCCCCAAAACAAGAGAACGAAGCACAGAAGGGAAATCCAAGCTACATCCTGTGTAGGACAGAGCATCCAATGCTCCTCTAGGCAAAAGCCGCAGCCCTGCCAGCAAAATTATCAAAATAAGTGCTAATATTATGGCATCTATGTAACATCTGAGACAGGGATGAAAAGGCATGAAAAATACCAAGAGAGAGGTGTTTTCCTCTGGAAATCAGAACGGTTTTGTAATCTCGTTAGAGCTGATCGCGGCATGATTTGTGCCAGTTCAGCGCTGCCCTGACACCACTCCAGGTACTTTATTTACTTTGAGATGAAAGCGACAGCATAAAGCAAAGCTATATTAGATAGGGGCCTTGTCAAAGTATGAAGAAGGATTTTTCTTCCCACCAGCGTACTCTGTTTTCTGAGGTTAGGAAGCGTCCTTGCAGTAAGGAGTTGTGACTCCTCAGGATCCACTCACCTGATATCCCTCACTCCCCCCTGATTTTATACAAAGGACTTAGTTGCCTAACTCTGGGCTCCAGTACATTTTTTGCTAGCAAGGCACCCAAATCCTTCTGTGGATTCAGCCCTCACAATCCTAATTAAAGAAGCAGCTGCTTTTTATGGCCTTATGTCAACTTGGAATAATTTTTCTTAGCTGTTGAAAACAGCTGCTCTTCTGATTAGTACACTGAGCATTTATTTTCTGTTCTACCAGTGTCAAACTGCTTCATTGCAGCACAGACAGGACACACTTCGTTTTACAAAATAAATCTGTGCTAAGTAGAAGCAGAAGTGAAATGGAACAAATATTTTGGCAATTTTTAATCAGTGCTACGTAATGAGACAAAGCACATCCTCAATCAATTCATTCACTGTTCTTCTGACACAGCATGAAAAATGAGGAAAACCACATAAAAATGAGGGCTTTTTTAATGCTTCAAAACTTCCCACAGAACAGTTTGCTTTAGTTAAAAGTTGTTGCGGCAGCGTGCTTCACCGAAGTACCCCACAGCAGTGAGATTGCAAACGCCGTTGTGAAAAAAGAAAAAAAAAAAAATATGACCTTTTAAAATGGAAAACGGCTTGGATTAAAGTTTTCTAGCCAGTTTTCTAGTCTTGGGGAGGCTACCTGGGAGGAAAGGGTGAAGCAGGTGAAGGCAGAGCTCCCAGACCTGTGACCCACAGCACGTCCTACCCAGCTGGGCAGCAGCTCTGCCCCCATCCTTCACGTCAGCCCCCCTGCAGACCTGCTGTGTTTAAAGCTCCAAAAGCCTTTGAGCAGGGAGGCTTCATGTAGCCTTTAAAAGACAGAAAACCCTACCGAGGCACCATCAGCCTCTGCTTGTAAAAGGAGGAGGTGTGTACCTTTGTGTGTGTTGAAAATTTCAACTAATTTGGGGCAATTTTTGAGCCCAGCTGTGGATTGATCTGATTAAAGGTACTTCATTAACAAACAACACGTGGTTTGGCCAAGATACTGAAGGAGAAAAAATAATAATGTAGAGAAACAATATTTTCCAGGCATTATTGTTAATTCAGTGTGATATTAGATAAAGGTAACTCCCTCTCTGCAAAGATCTGTATTTATCCAAACCACCCCTCACTGGGCTTAACATACTCAACTCTGCAAAATGCTTGTTTAATGTGTTTTAATTCAATTTTTTTTTAAAAAAAACGCTTTCAAAATAAACATCAATACTTTAAATTAAACTAAAGGTATCACTGGCAAGGCTGTAGACTCTAAGAAACTTAAGAATAGGAAGGAGCTGTGTGTTACATCAGTAACTTGCATGCATGCTTCTTGCCCTCCCAGTCAGGGTTCCAGGCAGAAATCCCTTCCACTGGTGTTAAGTTAATGATAAAATATGTCCTTAGCGCAGGAGCCAGCACAGACTGCTGTTGCAGCCCTCCCGTGTCCATTATGGGGGTTTAGAAATCAGTGGGGCTGTGCCATGTGCATCCCATGTCCTTCCCCAGGCTCTGTGAGTCTGGACCTTTGCACAGCCTGAGCTGTCTCCAGCTGCTCCCATTAACCTGCTCCCGGAGCACCTTTGCAGGATTTAAGCAGCTCAGAGTCTCCTAATCCTAAAATATATTTTACGCAGATATTTTTGTAAGGAAGCAGGAGCTCTTCCAGTTTGCATGGTGTCGCCAGCTCTTTTTTCTCCAGAGGGCCAGGCAATTAATTTATGGAGAGGATTAGGTCTGAGCAGATTCTTGAGAGACCCTGAATTTTTGCATTGCTTTCTCAAGAGTAAGAGTGTTTGTAGAGGTTATTTTTACAAAAAGTGTAAAAAACTTCAGTGGGAGAAGAGAAGATTGCTAGTCAGATGTCCACATACCACCATCTGTTACAGGAGCCGTATGGGAAGCAGCGTGAAGGCACAACAACAGAATTGAGGGTGTTGTGGCAGCAGGAATCCAAAATTATTATCATAACTTCTTGGTTTTCCTCAATAGTTAACAGCTGCCAGACAATCTAAAATCTGCATCTTTTATATACTTAGTACTCTGGACTTGAACTACATAGGAACTAACTCAGATTAAGCACCAAATTAAGCACGAACTTTTTGACAAAGCCAGTACGTCTCACATTGGAATTGCTGATATTGAAAGACGGCTGTAAAGCTGATGAGTTGAAGCACCCTTTACATTTACTGGAAAGATAGGATCGGCCTTTTAAAATTGCCTTGATTTTATCTTAAAATTTAACAGCAGTTCTCTGGTGTTAATTTTCTCACTGTGTAAAAAAATCTCTCAGGAACTCTTCATCTTGGTGCCATGTAAAAAGAAGACATTAGGGACAGGGACATGATTTATGACGGTATTTAAATACGGCGTGGAAAGCACGACGGAATTTAAGCAAGGAAGCTGAGAGCAATGGGAATAGTAGCCTAATTCGCCTCGTCTGCATTGGAGTCAGACCCAGCATTTATCAAATCACTGGGAAAACGTCCCAGAGTTGTGACTGCCTGAGAAGACAAGTAAATCCCAGCACCACTGAAGGCTAATTATGAGACGTAAGTTTTATTTCTAAAAAAAAAAGACTGATTGGAATAATTTTGTGTGCCATAGTTAATATACCAAAGGTGGTGTAAAGTTACCGCGATGAGAGAAGGTGCATTAGTAAGGAAATATACCCAATCTGACATCCAGAGATTATTTAATGTCATACTTTTATTTCACAAGATTCGGTTCCATTTTGGTAAACGAGCTTTTTAGAAACGTGCCCACGTGTCCACTGGGCCGTCACAACGCCTTAGGATTCGTGCGAGTGCCAAAGCCTGCTCCCGGCTGCCTCCTCCTCCCCGCAGCCCAGGGCCGACCCTGCAGCATCAGCTGAATTGGCGGCGGCTCAGAAACGGGGGGCTTCTGAGTAGCCTAATAAAGTGGATTATGCACCTCTTACTTACTTTTGAAAGTTTCAGATATATTTTTGCCTAAGGATAATATTTAGGGGTTTTTTTTTTTACACTGATCAAATAGTTTTAATACTCTTTTAGACAAACCTTCATATAATTAATTCATGACCAAGTCTAAAGTACTAGATAATACTGATTCAAGGATAAAATAACTTCAGATCTTTTCATTTGATTTCAAGAAACCTACTGCTTATGTTCACATCTGATTAAGCTCTACAAATCAAACTGCAATCTTTACCAAAACCAGTGGCTACCAGTACCGATTTCCAGAGGAGTTTTGACCATGCGAGGATTGCAGGAGCTGGCCTGATTAAAATTGCAGTCAGACGATGAGTTTCATTACATAATTTCAATAAGCTAATTACAAACCTGAAGTCTGTGCTATGAAATCCCCTCCCCATGCCAGTTCTGCTGGCGTTTGGACAATGGTTTCTCTTAGCCATCACCCACCTGCGCAACGGACATGCCACTTCTTGGGGCTGCTAGTTAAAACTAATCTGTATTTTGCAAATATACATATTTTAGTTAAAAGATCACAAAACCTAGCAACCAAACCAATATGCTAAACTGATGCTCACTTCTCCTCACAGGCAGAAGGAAAGACATGTTTCTCAGTAACATCTTTGCCCTCTAAATCTACAGCAGGATCTCAAAAACATCCGGATACAGAAGAAACCCCGTAAAGACGCTGTCATCCTCAGCGCTGACGTACACCCCGTTCCAGTCCCGTGCAACCTCCAGCCACACTTGGTCACCCGCACTCAGCTTCAGGACGGTCAGGAAGGATGCCTGGTCGATCTCCTGGCCATAGAGCGTCTCACGGGCTTTGGCCACCTTCCTGCTGCGGGCGACGAGGCTGACACGGGCCGGACGCCCTCTCACCGTCAGGTGGTAGGCGAAGACGTACGCCCCAGGCACGCTGCAGTTGAATTTCCCAGTGGAAGGGTTGTAATCTGCTTGGTCGTTGTACAAGATCTTGTCAAATCTAATGGGGACGTTGGGCGGAGGGAAGGGCTTGGACAAGCCAGCGCTGAATGCCGATCGCAGGAGCTTTGTGGTGTCCCCTCGGGCGCCCTTCGCCCCGCGGGAACCTTTC
This sequence comes from Alca torda, assembly GCA_008658365.1. Classification (NCBI taxonomy): domain Eukaryota; kingdom Metazoa; phylum Chordata; class Aves; order Charadriiformes; family Alcidae; genus Alca; species Alca torda. The sequence goes on from CM018081.1 coordinate 8,028,556, forward strand.
TTTCCCGGGGCCCCTCGGCCCCCCTTGCTGCCGGCAACCCCCTTGGGCCCAGTAGGTCCCATCACACCAGCAGGTCCCAGGTCCCCTTTTTCACCCTTACTTCCTTGCTCACCCTTTTCTCCCTGTTTTCCATCCATTCCCTGAATACCTTCAGCCCCCATCTCCCCTTTGCTCCCTTTTTCTCCCTTTGTCCCCCCTTCCCCTCTCTCCCCCTTTGCACCTCTCCCCCCTGGCTCCCCACAGTACCCCTTCTCCCCTGTGTCTCCCTTTTCCCCTTTGTCACCCTGTTCTCCATCCACTCCCGGGTCTCCAGCATCCCCCCTGTCTCCCTTGTCTCCTTTGGTCCCGTTCTCACAAGTGTCCCCTTTGGACCCCTTTTGTCCCTTCAGTCCAGGGAAGCCGTAGTTGCCCTTATTGCCTTTTACTCCAGCTTCACCTGGGGGAAAAAAGATTTAAAACAGTATTGGATTGCTTTGGAGATGGAGGGGCATCATCAACAGCAAAGGGAAAGGGCAGCGCAATATTCCTGGGTTTCCCAGCCTGTGTTAACATACCTTGCAGCCCAGGTTTGCCTGGATAACCGGGGTTTCCACTTACTCCTCGCTCTCCTTGCTCCCCTTTGCCTCCTAGGACATTTCACCATTAATATACTGTTGGTGATGACGTCTGCAGCGCAGCAATCATTACACAGAAGACGACTGGTACCATTTTGCATGTGTCCCTCACTTCATTAATAAAACAGGTATGAGCAATGTGTGTTTTCAAGAAATGCCTTCAGAAACCTCAGCTGAATCTCACAGCACCAAGCACCATCACGCAGGCAACTGCATCTCACGTGAATGTTGAATTTCTGACTCTAATCAGCGCCTCATTGGGAGGCAGTTGCTGCTGCTTAATGGCAAGATGGAGAAGATGACAGCTCTGCTTTTCTCACCCCAGGATTGCCAAAAGCCTTGTTCAAAACGGGAATCAAAGCCTAAGACTGAACTGCGCACTGATGGAACCGCACAGCACAGTGCTGCTGGTACCTCCATTATCAGCTTTGCTGTGTATTTCTTCATAACTAAAGGCAGCTGCAAAGTCCTTCCAGTGGTGTGTGGCAGCAAGGCTGAGCTGTTCCAAGCCAGAAATGAAGGGCAGGATCTCCTTTCAGTTACTACTGATGGATAATAATTGCTCTTCATCTTAGCTGAAATCATTTTGCCTGAGATACTTAAACTGAAACGCAGCTTCGAGCCCTGCACGTAGCTTCCATGGTGTTTTTTTCCTACTTATGTCCCTAATCCAAAGCAAATTGAACTCAGTTTTTAAACTCCTGTTCAGAACAAGGAGTTTCAAGTGAGATCTTTATGAGCAGCTGTTCCTATACCGCCTGCGCATACCCTACCACTGTCTGAGTTATTGTCCCTGCCCTAATGCCAGCTAAATCTTGCAAGGTGTCAATCCATATGAGCATACTCCCTTTCCTTTGAAAAATATTTTTTCCTGTAACTTCATGGTATTCAATGAGGACAATTGCATCTGTTTTTTAAATGAGCAGTTAGTCTACTTTACCTCTTTCTCCTTTAGAACCTTTTGGACCTTGAGGACCTGGAGTTCCTGGCGGACCTTGCAGACCAGCATCTCCCTTCTCCCCCTTGGGACCTGTAATGTAATCACATCAACAAAATAATCTTCTTAACCCAAAGGTTTAACTTTATAAAGAAATTTCACAATAATAGCTAAGCAACATGACATGGAGGAATACCCGGTAGGGGAAACTCTGTTTCCATCACCCTGGGAAGAGTTGGATATTTTATTTGGCATCATACAACCAATGCAAAGAAGAGGTGAGACAGAGGAGTGTGGCCTGAGCCCTTGCTCCCCTACATCTTGCAGACACCGCAGCTGAAACCCTATGTCAGGCAAAAGGGGAGGGGTGGCAGGGGCAACGCCGCACTGATCGTGCCGAGATTAGTGGGGTGCGTGCTCGCAGGTCCCCTGGTCAGGCACACAGCTCCCCAGCCTTTGCCTTTCAGCTACTGCAGTCCCCAAATCTTACAGTTTTGCATTTCGCTCTTGGCTGTAGTCAAAGACTTATTAAAACTAACTTTCAGCTGCCTCAGAACCACAGGAGCTCAGACATTCATAAAACATCAGAAGTAATCTGCCTTTAATATTTGAGCGCATCTAAGGAGCTCCCATAGCTTCGTAATTGCCCCTCTCCTTAAAAAGAATTAAGTCTGCAAATATAAAAGTGGAACCTACCAGACAGCTCCATGCTGCATAAGTGACGTGTTGAAAGGCACGCAAGCTGGCTTCAATCTTTTTTTTTGCCCTTTTTCATCCACTTGGGAATCTAGAGACTCCCAGTGCATGTCTGGGAGCAGACTATGGCAGTTTCAATCACCACAACACAACCTGTTTGACACAAGGACTTTCCCATCAACACTCAAGAGACATATGAGTGCAAACTCCCTCTGCAGCCGCTATAATTTCCATTACCTGATCCCTCCCGAGCTATGGGAAGTGAAAATCCCTCGAGTACGTTGTATTGAAAGAAAATTATTTCATGATTTTACCACCTTTCCTCAGATGAATAGTTTCTATCTCCAATATTACTGCTAATAAAGTGAACATTTGCAGACTAATGCACTATTCATTATAGCGGTATTAGAATTAGGCGCTCTATAGATATGTATTTTAGCAGTAGAAAAAAGAGACAAAGTATGTCTTATAAAATATTTAGGTGCTCTATATAGAGGTGCCTCTTGTGAGATCAAATAATTATTTTAAAATTTGAACCCAAACCCATTTTTGTATTTAACGTCCCCTTTTCCAAAGGAAAAAAAAAATCGAAGCAAAAGAGGCTTTTATCATAAGCCTTCAGCATAGACACAAAACTGCTTGCAGGTAGTTTTGAGGGTGATAGTTGAAGTAAATGTCAAAGTAAATCTGTGACTCCCAGGGGATCAGACCCAGGGACAGAGAACTGAAGAGCGTGGCCATATGGGGCATCCACCAGCTGCAATGTGGTATGGGGCCACCTCTGCACGAGCTCCCATGCCAGCGTGGTCCCCGAAGGGAGTGCCATGGGGAGGAAGCTCCTTTTGGGGGCTTTCCCACTCATATTGGTGTTTCATAACTTCTTGTATGTAGCTAGCATGCACTTTTTTGCTCTGGCTTTACACGAGGTATAATCACATTGAGCATTCGCTGCACAAGTCCTGACAACTCATTTCTTGAAGTAAAAGCAGGAGACTCCTTAATATGGTTTATGCACTTTAGCCAAGAGTGGCAAGACAGACATCACCGTACCTGGGGGTCCCTGCTCCCCTGTCTGTCCCCGCGGCCCCACAGAGGGTGGACAGCAGTCACAGCAGTTGTAGAAGAAATCAGCTGCGTCAAGCGTGTAGTTCTCAAAGGGAAAAAGTGTGGTGGCCCCCTGGGGCGCAGGTCTCAGGGTTGCTAACTCAGCTCTGCCTGGGGCTGCTGGGAACGGGCTTTTTCCCACGAGGGCAGCGAGGGGGGTGTGGGAGGCACCATCGCCCACCAGCTGTAAGGGCTTCGTCTTCGTGTACTTCACAGCTGGGGTCACCTTCACTCCCGCATGCACAGCTGTTACAACCAGCACCACAAACACCAAGACAGACCCCGGTGAGCTCCACATGTTGGCAGCTGTAGGAAAAGATGAATACAATTATAAATAGTTGCACAACACCCTTTGCATTTGCGTGTTTCCCGCCAAGCCCATTTACTCTGCATCCACCATCTCTTTCCTTGCACTTTTCTCTGCATCCCTTTTACTAGACTTTGATCTTTTAATCCAGATAATCACCTGGTTTAGCAAGAGAAACATCTGGCCATGCTCATCACAGCCAGCCCACACACAGAGACCCTTCAGCCCGGGCACAAGCCGGAAGACCTGCAGGAGTAGTGTCAGGCACATTTGGGCATCTGCCTGGAGGACTACATTACAAAGCCTCACTTTTTATGTGAAAAATAAAGCAAAATTAGCAAGACCTCCTGCCTGCTCACTCCTATTGACCGTCACCCTACAGAGCACTTGCCGTTCACCTGCTCCTGTTAGCTGTGGTTGGAAGTGCTCCCACAGATTCCCATAGAACTTCACGGGACCGACTGAGAGTTACACGATCACTGAGACACATGATGTCACCCTTCTGAGTATAGGATTAGGAATAATTCAATAATGATTTCAGAATCCAACACAACTGCACATTATAAAAAGATTTGCTCTAAACGAATAAATGGAAACAAAAGTAAACATCAAGTATTCATAAATTATGTCAATTTTTTTCTTTGTTACTGACTGATTTTCTGGACTTGCATATTCTTTTAATGTAAAATTCCATGTCTATTCTTTTTATTTTTAAAGTGTTGATTTAGCTGAACCAGGAAGAAAGAACAAAGTAAGAAGCACACATTTTTTCCTATAGGACAAATGACACCTCTCGGATGACTTGTCATATAAAGCATCTTTGTTTCCTTTTTAAACCAGTGTACCAACCTGTATATACAAATAGAACAGACTCCCTTTCTTGCTGAACCTGTAATCTAACCTTCCTTAGAAGCTAAGGCACTTAATTACATGACAAAGTCACCAAGATAAACGCTGACTATCCTTGCCATCCAGAGGGCAAAAGGAGGTCCAACCCAAAGTCACGTGTTTGGGGGCTGGATTATAATCTTTCCATTTTTAAGAATTCAGTTTTAGAGGACAGGGTCATGATTTTTTCCACTTGCACATAAAAACAAATAATTTAGCGGAAAATTGATTATCCACACAAAATCCCCAGTGATCACTGTTGCTCATTGCTGCTGTTCAACTCCTTCTTCACCCCATCAGCTCCAGTAAGGGATAAATTATCCCTTCTCCATGTGTGTGTCGCATCAGGACAGGATACGGGGCACTGATTTTTGTCATAGACTCGTATTTGCTCCCGACCAGCCCCTGCCAACCTTACCATGAAGAGTTTAACTCCGGGGTGGCTGGTGGGTGAGGGCAGGTCTCAGCGCAGGCAGGCAGAGAGGAGCCAGACCTTACAGCCAGCAGCAGGGAAGCAGCCGCAGTCACGGAGAAGGAGGGTCATCTGCCATCTCGGAAAAGAAAAAAAAGCATCAAATTCTCCTTTTGAAGAATATACTCATGCAGGAGTGTTTTGCCACTGCTGGAAATAACTAAACAAACTCATGATTTCCACACACTGAAAGCCAGCAGAAGAAAGAAATTGCAGCTTTAGAGACCTAGTAACTTTATGGGGAAATGGTAAATCAGTTTTCAAATCAAAACTGTTTCCGTGTTTTACTGTCACAAACAATTTCTGCAACAACCTCTAAATCCAGACACTTTTTAATTCCATAGCTAGATTGGTGGATTTCCGTCAAATACTGGAAAAACATAATTAATAAAAAAATTATACCTTGACAGTCTGTTCAGAAAATAAATTTCTCATAGCTAAGTATCATTAAACAGATTTTCATTATGATGGGCAAGACTGTTCCTAAAATAAGTATTCCTAAATATACAAATGCATTTTAATGAAACTGAAATTCTTGACTTTTTCATTACATTAGCTCACCACCACTGACTCTAAAATCATTCGTTTGAATCCCCCCACTAGGAAAGATTATGATTCACAGCGGACGCAAAATATGAAGAATTAAACTTTGCCACAGTGACATCTTGTTCAGCACATCTATTTAATTGGATCTAAACATCCACTAATTGTTAGCATGTGTCCCCATAATAACGTTGTAATAAAACAGTTGTTCTTTGGTTTGGACCCTAAAATTATAGAATTTAGGTATTCCAGTTCACAACAGGTATTTAACCCCAATCACCCAGGTTTAAATATCAGGGAGATGGTTGCACTTTCTGTCATTTAATTGTTTCAAATTCTTATACAGGGGAGTAAAAACACTAGTCCTCCTGCAGCTGTACATTCATTACAGACAGTAACTTTTTGACATAAATTATATTGCCACTATGTCTTAAATTCTACAACTTCATTGCAAATATCCCGCCTGAAGACTAAACGACCAGTGCATGCTATCTCCTACCTTATAAACGGTCCTGCTCCCAGGACGACCCCCCCCTCAATGGCACTTTGAAAAAGACAATCTTATTTTCTGAGAGAATCAGTTTTATTTGTGTATCGGCTGCTCCTGTGGCCAATGAGAGCCTGCACAGTGCGGGGAGAAGGGGGGATTGGCAAAGTCCCCTGAAAGGAGCAAGACATTGAAATTTGAGGAAATTCAAATGCTTTCCCTGACTGGGACGCTGCTCTTCACATGGGACTTTTATGGCTCTTCCCGCAATATCAGTTTTGCGGGCTTTAGGATGCTCCTTTTTCAACTCACAGCATCATATGTTGGTACCATCAGACTCAGCATGAATTTGCCCATTTGCTTCAGCAGGGTCCAGGTTCTCTGTGGGTATTTAATGTGCAGAGTTTGGCATCGCACTCCCCTCCTTGCGGTGGGAGTTTAGAAAGGGTAAGAGAGAAATTACAGAAATAAGTGTATGGGAACACGAGTGCATGTGTGCATGTGTCTGCATGGAAATGCACCGAAAGGGGAATTCAGCCCCAAATCCGGGCTGTCCCAGGTAAATGCAGAGATGGAGCAAGCAAATGCTGCCTCGTTGTCCCTCCACCTGCGGTGCAGAGCAGGGTACCTGTGGGAGGCCGTGCAGCACGTCGGGGCAGCAGAACAAAACTCCGCTGGGAAAAGGGACAAATCCACCCCAGGAGGGCTGCTGCAAAGTTGTTCTTATTGGAACTGATAACCCCTCTGGATTTCACAGGCTAATTGATTTTCCTCAGTCTTTCCCAGCAATCACAGCATCACTCGTTTCCTTCCCCAGTGACCTTAAAATGGGCCAGCGTTTATTCTTAGATTTCCCAACCTGGTTCAGAGTCCAGTACGAAACGCAGGAATGTGAGGCTGCCTTGTCTTGGTGAAATATGAGCAAGGAAACCGTCTCATTCAATCAGTCTGAATTTACTACATACCAGTACACTCCAAGCTCAGCTGACAGACAAGAAAGGCTGCTTGTTTCAGGCAGGCTACAGAAAACAATCGATTCTCCCTTAGTGTAAGTGGAGAGAATTGTAATCCTCCATGATTTATTTGCGACCACCTTCTCCTGCACAATAGTCTAGAGCTTTCAGCAATAATAAGTTGATTAAGGGAAGTCTATTACTAAGCATACCAGGCTGGATTGATTCACCAGCTTTTCAGGCTATTCCAAAGAAATCAGTTAAGGGTTTTGCAGTGAGGCGCTCTAGCCCTGTGTAGGACATGGGCTTGTCACAGCTCCTGCAATGGAACCTGCACCAGCACTCACTGCTCCTCGTTCTCACTGCTAGAAACAGCGCTGGATCCTGAATTCAAACAGTTCTTTTTAAAAAATCAGTAACCCTTTTCAAAACTGTAATTGGACTCAATGTCTTAAAGTGAAGTTAAAAATACTTGCACCTTCAGCAGTTATATTTCTGACAAGACCATAGACACATAAATTGAAGACAAAAGGCAATCAAACCAATTATAATAAAATCCTTATTTTGATCTTAACTCAGGACTTTTCTTCAGCAACAGAAGTTATTCCACAGGGGAATATTAACCATTTTTAAGCAAGATTACTGCATTTTATAGTGTTGCCTCCATATTCACCAAAGCTACTCTTCCACAGACTTCAATTTAATGCCATATTTGCTGCACACTAAAGCTAAAGCCAGCTTTAATCCTGGGTTAGTGTATTTTCCTGAATAGCTTGAATAGTAGCAGCCTGCAATAGTATTATTAGATTATGGGACAACTGCAGGTTTTTTAATTATACAGTGCTTATTGAGTTACTGAAGCAGTTTGGAAAACTCATGGGTTGAGAGTGTAAGTTAAGATTTAGCACTAGATTAATCACTCTGTTTATTCGGGGCATCTGGATCTACGTTTTACTGGCATAAATGATGCATGTGGGCCATTAAAATTCCTTCAAAGTACATTTCAAACACAGTCCTAGACTTGCGTATTTGCAGATAACTGTTTTTGAATGAGATTTGCAAAGTTAAGTAAAAAAAAAAAAAAAAGCTGCGTCCATGCTACTGATTTCCACCAGTGCACCCACCAGCCATGGGTAGGAAGGGCTGCGATCTTCTCATAACTGCTGGGTCACTAAAAGCTCCTCCTGGAGCTTGGCAAAAGCAAACACAGGAAAGCCAGTGCATCCCGGAGGAAGCTTTAACCAGCATAAAGCAATTCCCAGAGGAAGAAGCATCCTTGCAACCAATAATCCTTGCAACCCTAATGCCAGTTCCCCACCATTATCAGAGATGGGGAGGAAAGGAAGGATTTCATCAGAGACACTCACCTCTCCCCTCCTCTGCAGCCTGAGGCTCCTGCTGGGGCACAGGGGGATCCTGAACCTGGATGCGGCCACAGCAACTTTGTCCTTGCAGGATCCTCTCCTTGGCCACCATTCTGAAACACAAAGGGGCACAGCAAGCTGCGTAAATATATTTTGCATTAAAATAATGGAGTATTTCTTAAATGAGATCAGCAAAGGAGATTCAAAAAGCACCTCCTGGAGGGTTCCGCTTCCAATTGTTTGCAAATGAAAATATAAAATTTAGACCTGCAGATAAAAAAAAAAAAATCCGTTTTGGAAATACAATTGAGGAGGAAACAGCGAAAACCAAAGCAGCATAGAAAATAAGGCAGGTTTGTAATAACAGGTAATTTAAAATCTTAATGGTCAAGTATCAAGAAGGCAAACTGGAGAAAAGAATATTCACATAGAATAGGAAGTAGGTAAAAATGGAATTAAATTACATTCAAGCTGGGTAAAAAGCATTAAAAGGGAATTAATATTTCTGTGTGAAAAAACAATTAACACTTCTCACAAGATTTCCCACAACAATTTAGCACACCTCCTGGAAGAGGCCCTCCTCTTCCCACCCAAATAATTTTATTTCCTGAAAAACTGAAATGTGTTCTGGTTTCCTTTATTCATTATCACAGAACAATTGAGCTAAACAGAAAACAGACAGAAATGAAAATTTTCTGCCATGTTGTTAATTAGGGGAGGGAATATTTCCATACAAGATGGTACAACAGATAAATTAATCAAGTCAAGATACAACCTTTTTTCTCCTCTCTTACGTACTCAGTATGCCGCAGCCTCCTAAATGTCCCTTAGAGGCAGCACTAAATGGAGAGCAGGAATTCACCCTTGCTGGGTGGAAAAAAAGCAGAAGGCTGCTTTTTTTATTTTTAAGATGCACTGAAAAGCTACAATTTCATTTTCTCCCCCATTTTCCTTCTGTCCTTTCTGTCTTTTTCAACCTGGAAATTCAGCCAGCCCACGTTTTCCAGGCTGACCGCTTTTTCCGGGACTTCAGGGTCTCCTTTGGGCCCCAACAATCCTCAGACACTGGGTGACCCCATGTGTCCCTTCCAGACCTTCCCACCCATTTTCCCTCTGTCCCCTTGGACCACTTTTCTCCCCAATTACCTCTCGGTCCTGTGTCACCTCTGGGACCCAGTTGCCCCTTGTAGACTGCAATTCCTGGAGCTCTTCCAGGACCAGTTTGTCCCCTCCAAGAAGGAAGTCCTGCTTCACCACGGAGCACCTCATTACTCTTCTCCCTTTGGTCCTCACTGTTCACATCCTCCTGGGCGTCCTTGTATTCCCCTCTTCCCAAGGTATCCTGGTTTATCCACAAAAGGGAAAAAATGGTTAAATTCCCTTTACTGAGAGCACCATCTCAGAATAGACAGAATACAGCTCTGTGGGAGAACCCTCACTGGTTATCAAATTACATGTTGACCTAAATAATGTCAACTTTGTTCACCTACAGCAGTCAACATATGACTACTGAGAACTAAGCTGTAAGTGGTGTAAAAACACCACAACGAAGCAAGCAAGACATAAAAGATCAAAATCTTTTTCCATCTGGAGATGCTGCTCTTCAGATGCCACGGAGAACAGCCCACTGTGGGGACACGGCAGCCATCCTGGAGCTCATGTGTGGTGTGCCCATCTGTACAGCATTTGGGATGCTAGTTTGCATTTTTTTTTGCAAAAGAAAGAATTATGAAATAAATGCTTGAGGCAAACAAAACCTAAGATGGCAAAAAAAAAAAAATCTTTGTAATTTGTCTCTACAGTTGCTCTGGTTTCAGCTTAAAATTTTGGGGGTCTTTCATTTGTGATGAGAATTTTAAATACTGTGTGATGTAGATATTAAACTAGTCATTTATGTAGAAAAAGGAGCTGCTACTGATGTAGGATTTTAAAATGCTTGACTCGAAAAAAATACTGCCATAGGGATTTTCATTGGATGCAAAAGAATAAAATAATCTCCCTCTTAAATCAGTAGAAATGTATTTAGTGTTATTAAGATTCAGATATCAAGGGGAAACTAAGATCAGAAAAAACCTGCATCAGTCTGTGCCAGTATATCCCACAAACCCTATACTATGTGTTGTTCTAAATTTCCTAAGCCTGCAGGATGGCAGTGCTGTTACACCTAAATAGAGATTTATGGCACTTTAAAGTATAACGGCTAGAAGGATCCAAAAGCTACTGTTTCACATAAATAAGCATTTAGGGAGTTATTTAAGGACTATAAGAACTTCATGGTACCTATTACGTTCTATCGAGTCAATCACTCTAAGAGTCCCTAAATGCATATTTAAAATACCAGTAAAACGTACTTATTTATATGAGAGACCAGAATTAGAGCACACGAGTTGTTGTAGCTCGTTGGGCTGAACTCCTACACTGGTGCTGATTTTTGAAGCCCTTCTAGGAGCATAAATTGGCCCTGCAAACACCGCTGCAGCAGGGAGCAGAGTGCGGCCCCGCTCCAAGCCCTGCTCCGGGGCACGGATCTCCTTTGTCAGGAACTACAGATGCCTCCGGTCTTGACTAAGAAACACGTCCATTGTGCTCACCTGGAAACTCTAGACGGCCAAAGGTAAAAAGTGATAAAATTACCTGGCTCCCCTTTTTCACCCTGGTCTCCCTTTGTGTGTCAGGCTCGGGGATGTCACAGAAACCCTGCTTCTCTGGTGCACTGCTGTTTTCCTTCAGTGTGTTTAAGAAACAAAATAGTCCTCAATAGCCGTGCCTTTGCTAATAGCAAGCAGTGGGATTGTTTCCCTCCTTGTCTCCAGTACCAACTTTCAGGGAAGATGATATTTACTGGAGAGGGGTCTGAAATGCCAGGCTGGCTGGTGATAGCAGCTTGTCCCTTTGGGGCGAGGGCTGTCAGCCCCTCCGCCAACCGCGTGCTGCGGCTGAGGGTGTCAAAGCAGCCCGGGAGCCCCCCTAACTGCCACCCTCTGGGACCGCTTTGGTGGCATGTGTGCAAGCCTGGGTCAGTGGGGACAGAGGGTGCCCATGGCAGATCCCCTATTCCTGGTCCCTGTCCCCCGCCGCCCCTGGTATCAAGGGGAACCACCTGAATGCACCTCAAGCAAGGGCTTTCCCAGCAAAATGGTTACTTCTAAAAGAAGCAGAGAAGTGACACGCAGTCATAATGCAGTGCAAGTACCTCGCCTGAAGAATACCTACCAATGCAGAAACTTCTTTTCCATCCACAAAGCTGGAGACTGTTGTATTCACAGGATTACATGCTAAAATAAAGAAGAAAAACTGCATATATTGTACAGTCCTTAAAGAAACACAGAAAGATCTCCACTGTGACTATTCACAGGGCACATAGAGCACCAGCTGCTTTATTGCAGCTTCCTGGAAATTATATTTTTTTCTGGTTGAAATCTCCTTTTTCATGTTTAATATATGAAACCCATGAGATAGACCCAATACCTAATACCTATGAGGTAATGTACTGCCTTTGTGTTCCTTCATGAGCTAATTCTGCAGCTTAAAGTGGCCACTCGACACTTCATGATGTATATCCCAGCATTTAATTATTCTGAGATCAAAATAATCCCAGAGGAAGTACATCATGCCTATAGCATATTGCAAACTAGCAGTTTTATGTATCCAAATTTATAATTGATTATGTTTAAATAGATACCTAACATTCAAAATATTTACTTCCTTCAGGCTAAATATTTGCCTGTGAATAACTGGTAGAAATCACAGTGACCTCTACAAACAGTCATGAGCTGTAATTTGCCTTTTAAAACTACTCAGACTGTAGACTATAAAATTGTATTTTGGATAATATCATGGCAAGGAAATGAACTGTCAGAGTGATTTTATACGAACATCCAACTTTAATTGGATTTTCTGAAAAATTTAAAGAGGAGAGAGTCCTTTCTGGCTTCTGGTGGGTGCAATTCAGAAACCAAAGTGCATTTATGGAGCCAAAGTAAGGAGGAGAGAGGATCAGTGAGTTGGCAAAAGCCCACCCGGAGAAAGATGCACTGGAGGAGTCAACAGGCTGCTTGGACCACTCTGAGCACAGCAGTTTCTACATCTAAGCACTGTAGTGGAGGGAGGGGGGTTACATACATATATATATATATGTACACATGTGTATATGTATAGATATTTCTAGAGCATTTCTAGGAAATTTACCTATTGCCTATTGTTGAACTCAAGGAATAAAATGCGCACCATAAAGTTTTATATTGTCTCTAATTTTTTGTGCCCTTGGTTGTACTGCCCTGTCTCACTCATCCCACACACCTGTCTTCCCCAAAGTTTTTAGGGGTACATCCCATCGTGTCAACGCCTTCTTCTTCCAGCGCTCACCCCTGTATCACCCTCACTCCAACGCCAGACTTGGCAGCTCTACTGATGTGGTCCAGGCATTAGTCTTCGGGGCTCATTCAGGAAATAGGCAGTTTCTGCCTTTTTCTTTGCAAAGACGCTACAAGACCATAGAGGCCAAATACCTAAAGTTCAAAACTTGGTCAAAAATTGTGAAACACCATTGTTCAAAAATTCATACTCTAATATTCAAATTTTTTATTCTTTTTTCTTTTTATACAAATTGGGAAAGATTTGGCCATGCAGCTGCTGTTGTACTTGGATCAGGTGCAATTATTCTCATAGATGTAAAGTTCCTATAAGGTTCCACAGACAAAGAAAATTGGCTTGGCTGGCTGCTGAGTTTCAGGAAGTTTTTTTACTATTAGAACAGGCCACATTTACCAAAGGTGTATGCTGGGATCACTAACACAGCAGCCGCCTATTAATCAGCAAAGGGCAGGTGTTGTTTTCTAAGAACCTTTATGCCAGCGCTGTGGATTAAGCCAAATATTATCAGTTTTTATCTAATTATTTCACAGAGGGTCTCTCTAGCTCCATACACCTGCCACTTTCCCTTCTGAAAGACAAAATTTAATTAAAATCAGGAGATTATGCCTATGCACCTTCTTTTTAAAAAGGGAGACATAGTATCAGGAAGCAAGTCAGGCATCAATACTGCAAACCTCGTAGTTTTGCTGTGAGACTTAGGATATTTAGAGCTCTTAAAGCTTAATCTCTTAAAACCCTGTGATCACAGAAAATTGCAGATTTCATTTTAAAAAATCAGTTCTGAGCCCTGTGTTAAAAAGGCTCAGACTCTAGGAAGTAAATGACAATAATCCCAAATGTAATTATATTTAAACATTTCCAGGCTCATAATTTGAGAGGAAATGAGTCACAGCTTGGAATATTTAAGGGATATCAACCTGGTAACTACAACCAGCTTTACACAGAGATAATGAGCTGTGTTTCTGATTGTGCCCTTGCCAGTATTAAGATGTATACGTATGAGCAGCATCAACTAAAATACGAGGATACAGGACTCAGTGACAGACTCAGCCCTTTCCTAGTCCTCAGCTACGCTACCAGGCTTTTAATTATTGTAGCTCTTAAACAAAGTCTACGTCCTAGCTGCACCTGCCCAAGAGATGGCAATGTCTCCCTGTCAGACACAGCTTGTCCAAGGCAAAGCACTTTGCATTAGCAAAAGCTTTTGTCCTAAGCTTATTACTCCATAATAAACACTGCAATCATTATCTATTTTAATACTGTGAAATCCAGTCAGCCTGAAACTACCCAAGTTAATAAGCATCTTATGAGACAAAGGGCTTATAGACCTCCACAATGGCAAATTTTATTTAGCAGAGAATCTTGTCCTGCTCCTCTGTGGCACTGTGTCGACACGCAGTGACGCAGACTCCTTTGCAGGTAATTTACATCGGGAGGTATTGCAACACCCCTTGGTAATAAGGAAATGGAAATACCTATTTTCCTTTAACCCAAATTCTTCTTTGCTTTGGCAAATACATGACTTGTAATAAAGCAATGCTACAGAACAAAGTTGCAGTGTTCTAAAGAGTCGCATGCTGCAACCTTAAAATCCTGATAGGAAGCAAAAGATCTGGGAACAAAACTGCCTGTGTGTTTGCTGGACTCAAAACTTGTTGGGAGTTTATAGTATTTACAAAATTAAAAAGCACAGAGAGAGAAAGAATTATTTTTTCTGACATACAAACTAGATGCAAGGGACTTTGGATCAACACTAAAGTCAGAGGAAAGATTCCCACCGATTTCTTTGGAACAGACACCTAATACCCACGCAAGGTGAAAATTAACTCTCCTAGAAACACAACTCCCCATTTAACAAGAGGCAAAAGGCTGTGTGAGAAAAACATGGTGATTTGGGGCTTATTTCGCACTGAGGTGTGACGCATGCTCAGAGATGAGCTGCAGGGGCAGTGAGATGCACATCAGGTTTGCATCTCCCAAAAAGCATAGCCATCTGGGGTCTCCTGTGTGGTGGCTGCAGTTGCCAACATTGGGCTGGAAAAGAAACTTCTGGCTCCGCCACAGCTCTGTTACGGGACTTTCATAAGTGAGAGTGTCTCATGCTCTGCAGGGTTACACCCCCACCCACCAAACCACCATCCATCTTTCTCCCACACTCATTTATCCTGATTTCCCCTGAAGGTCCCCTGAGAGGAGCCACTGCACAAACCTCTCCACCTCCTCCGCACCTCATCCAGCAGCGGGAACAATACAAGGGAATGTAAAATAATACTAAATTATAATTATAAATAAACACATGGTATTTTTTAGATCTTCTGATAGGGCAGGAGCAGAGCAACTTCCTTTCCATCTCTCATAGCAGGCCTTGAAAAGGGAGAAAGAATCAAACATGCCTCAGTGGGAAGAATTTCTACGGCAGTAGCTGCTGTTTGCAAGGAGGTGACAGAGTCTGGTTTGGACTCCAAATGTAGTGACAAGCTTTGCCATATGCCAGACCTCGTGGTGAAATGTAGCATATTTTTACAAGCAGAACTGAGAGACAAAGAAGAGGGTTTCCACGTTGGCAGGTGCAGCTGTGAAGAAACAAGGATGATGGGGCAGAAGGTGGGATGGAGAAGGATAAAGAGGTTTCAGAAAATGTGGAGAACTGCTGCTTTAGCCAGAGGCTCATCACAAGAGGGCACTCCAAGTGCTCCCAACAGCCCTGCTAAGGATGGTTTTACAGCCCGCACCATTCAAAGTACAATCCCGGCCCTAAGCTTTAATCACCCCCACAGACCCCTGTGCATCCTGAGCATCCTGCTCCATCCAGGACAAGCACAACAGGAAACAACAAACGTCTTCCTGGAATAATTTACCAACAGCCTCTAGACAAAAAGGGAATTACTGAACACTGAGTACATGTGATTAATAGATAAAACATGAAAAATCAGGTATCTGTGAGACCTACACTTTTCAAACTTGTTTCCATTGGGAGCAGTAATAAAGGCTGAATCTGTACAGTCAATGTATATGTATATAGGGGAAAACAAACAAATAAACAAGAAAACAACAAAAAAACCCACCTACTGGTAAAAATTTCTCACTTTAAGAAAATTTCCCATGGCAAACTGGTATCAGAATGAGTAAGATTAATCACAAGGCTGGCTGTACTCACGCAGCATTGTGAAAGAGCGTGAGGAGATGAAACAGTGGGTGAAATTGCATGTTTTTAAAATGAAGGTAAAAGCCTCCTCCAACAACTGGGTGCAACCCAGATCTGCTGCAAAACTGGCTGGCAGTGCCGTTCAGTGGGCGATTCCTTCCAGACCACCACAGAACACAGCTGCCTTCTCTAGAGGGAAACTTTAAACTCCCAGAGCAACTTCATTGTTCTCTAAAACACCCGGTTATAGGAAGCAAACCACGCATTCACTGCCACAGCTGTAGGTCACTGTCTACCCACTGGATGAGGTTAGGTAATAGTACAATCATCCAGCAGATGTGGGAAGACAAATGGATTGTGTCTTGGACGTAAGAACATCCTTGGCTGAAGCTTACAGCAGCTTTGCCTATCAGAAATCAAGATCTCATAGATGAGCCACTCTGCTAAGAAGAAATAAATAATTCTGCAATAACTAGACCTACTTGGGAATATTCATCCAAGACCGATACTGATTTAATTCACATTCACTCCTCCTTCTGTTTTGTCCTTGCGATTAGTCAAATGAATAAGCTCTGTAGCAAGTAGGTATGTCAATGAAAGAAATTTTCCAGTAACACCGAAAAAGGCATTTTTAATCCATAAGCACAAATATTCACACCTGATATCTGAATGAGGATGTGAGTATGGACATGTTCAGGTCTTCCACAGGCCAATAACAATATTATAATTAAAACAAGAGATCACGCACTTGCTCATACAGACCATTAAACTGGCTGTAGCAATTTAATATCGTCAAAGGGACACATCAGGAGCAGAGAGCAACGTGAAGATCTGACTCATGCAGGATAATAGATCCCGCCCAGCCCTTGTACTCAAAGTTGATTAATCGTTCACCTTCTAATTACTTGTTGTACCTGATCTCAGAATGCCACCCACCTCCTCCTCTAGCTGGGGTACAGGCAGATTTACCCCAACTGGAATTTACCCAGAACACCAGTTAATGTCGAAATTTATGAGGACAAATGATAGGCTGCATATAAATAATCACGAATTCGCTTTACGCTACGTATAAGCAGTTTCTCACTGAACATCATTTCTGACATCAGATCACAGATCTAACCTTGCACAAAGGCCAAAAGGAACTGCACCATGAGGCAGGATCAGACCTGACCACTGCTGCCACCGCTGCCCCACCAGCCAGCGCCTGCCCAGCCTTTCCTGCCTTACAGGCACCTTTGCGCTAACACTAATTCCCAAAACAGAAGCTATAGACCCGACCTGCTGTTCAGCTAGAGCAAGTGGAGAGTTAATCACTTCCAAATAGTTGCCACACAACACCCCTGAAGAGGTGACTGCTTTATCCAGTCTGCCCTATAATTAGATAAAACGTTGTTCTCTAATTTGACAGGCTGACTTTAAAGGCAGTTTTGTCAGGAGATCAGTCTGTGACTTTCAACAGGACCACAGGAGAAGTGTTACACCAGATTAGGATAATAATCAAAGGTTTAGCCAGAGCATCAGCCCAGCCCAGCATCCCGGCTTAAGGATGTTTTACAGGAATATTCTGCAAACTCAGACAAACCAAGCCTTACACTTAATCTGGAAGTTTCCCTTCCATTAATCAAGACAGCCTGACCAGCTAGACAAGATCTGAAAAAACATGTTCAGATATCTTACTGTTGCAAAAAGAAAAGAGTTTGGGCCTGTTGTTTTGTTCATTTTACAAGAACATCCTTAGGTTTGCTCAGGTAACCAGGCCTTCAGAGGACCCTGCAGTTATTTTCCTCCTGCACTTAAAGTTAAAATATACTTATCCAAAGTAAGACTACCTGTCAGAAAGTGAAATTCCAGGCCTTGCTCGAGAGACAGAAGATCCACTATCTGCAGAAGACAGGTGCAGACTATGTAGTGGAGTTGTTAAAAGCAGCACAGTGGCACTTTGACATTGACTTTTGACATATTTGACATTCAAAGCTTGCAAATACCCAACGCACACACTGACTATGACACAAACACAGCCAACAAATTAAGGTCTTTATTTTTAGAACATTCATCCCTTTCCGCCCTCAAAGAGTCGCCTTAATCTCTAATGAGCAGCCTCACAGCCCACTGGTTTACCTTCCAGGATGGATGAAGCCTTCACATGTGAGTGAAATAATCAGCAGAAGACAAGGGGCAGGGGCACTGCAGAAAGCTCTGTGCCCGCAGGCAGCAGCAATGCAGCAGGAATGCAGCAGGAATGCAGCAGGAATGGGCAGCCATGGGGCCAGGTCACAGAACGGTGCTCCCTGGCGAGAAAGCAAGTGCTACAGAAGACACCAAAGCACCTGCTCAAATTCAACATCCATGCCTTGAATCCAAGTCATGCGGGCAAAGGCAAGCTGCAGGAGCTAGCAGAAGGACATGGGACGGAAACGCACCTGGACAGCAAAGCCTGCTCTGGTGTGCAATCCAGCCGCCCGCTGACCTGAGCCGGAAAGAAAACTCGCCTGTTGGCAAGTATTTCCGCAGCGGGGTGTGAAAGAGCCTAAAAACTCATGAAATATTCAAAGACTATAGTTTTGACTTTACAAATGTTATGTTAGCCTTTATGGCAGGGAAGTGATTTTACTCCTGTCTCAAGGGGGTAATCTTCTGGATGTTTCCTGCAGGAGTGAAAGCCAGCGCTGAAATCCTCAGTAATAATTAACACAAATCCCCAACGGTGAAAGAAAGAAGGGAACAGATCTTCCAGAGCACCAACCCCTGGGGAGACAAGGAAACAAACTGCCGTATTTTTAAACGCTTTATACAAGTAACAACTTTGGTATGACTTTTACCATGACAAGTACAAGACTCTTAGAGAAGCCTGAGGTTCGAGCAGGTTTGGAGCGAGGGGATGGCAACCCCAAGGAAAGTGATGGCTGAGCCTAGCTTATTGGTGTTACACATCTTTTATTCTATAGGCCTGTTTTTAAGGCATTGGGAGAGTTTTCGGCTCCTTGGCTCAGGAACAGAAGGGCCTCCATGTCCCTAATGCCATTCTGCAGCAGCGGCTGTGCTGGTAAATGCGAGGGATGAGGGCAGGGGGGATGCACATCGCAGCCCGGCCAAGCAAACACACGCATGTCCCAACACAGATCTGCAGCCATCACACTGACACCAACATCTCCTGCAGGGAGGGGCAAACACGGGAGAGGGAGCACCCGAACCTGGTGCATCGGCACCTCACGCTGCTGGCAAGGGGTTTAGATGCTTCTTAAAATGTATTTATTTGACCACATGAGCTCTCTCCCTTTCAAACCCTGGCTGTTCCAGGTAGTCTAGTAGGAAAGTTAACTTTTCATTTCCTTTTTTTTCCCTCACTTTCTTTTTGTTCCTGTTTCATTGCTTTGCTTTTCATTTCTTCCAAGGTGCAAGCCAGCAGGCTTCTCCTGGGTCAGTGAAGGGAGGAGACCGACAGGAGCAGGCAGCTCAGGGAGAAACAGCGGGTGAAGGGAAAAAACCTTTCCTCTTTCAGCAGCAACGCACGATAAATCAAACCACTGCCTCCTTTAGATTAAAACCTGTCCTACTTCTCACGCAAGAGTTATTAATCCTGAATTCAATCAGGAGGCAGTTCTAACCATCCTCCTTGGTGAGGTTCCTCCCTCTGGAAACACCAGCCCTTGAAACACCCCGCAGCCCTGTCTTGTGTTAAGGAAAACAACATTTGATTATCAGCAAATCTGTAATCCATTGTAAGGCAAATCCTTCTCCATCCGATTAGACAGTGTGTGTCAAAAGACAAGTGTGAAGCATTCATATACACCTTCATCTTCTATAAATTGGCAAGTCCACCTAATTCCAAACGGAGTGAAGCAAGACAGTAACAGATCATCAGTGCGATAATGAGACTGTGGGAAACTTATTTGTAAACTCCTTTTGGAGAAATACCCTAACAATAGCTAAAGCTGTTGTGTGGAGCAAGCACTCTGATAAGGAAGAATGCTTTTGCAAGTGTTTTTACAGGACTGGTGTAAGTGATACCCACTCCCTGCCAGATCGCTGGCAAAAGCACTCTTACCATTTCACACACCTGACACTCGGGCACCAGGTATTTTACCGAGCTAAGCTGCACGCACAGACCCAGTGCAGGCTCAGGTAGTACCCCAGGACCGATGAGAGATCTGCTTCAAGCTAGAAAGGGGCACAACTGCTTGTAAGTTTAAAACAAAGCCTCTGCATAAGTGTTTTTTTAACATCAAAGACCAAGCAAGCATCAGTTCTGCAGTCAACATCTATAAAAACAGCAGCAGAAGAAAGAGGCACTGTTCTCGCTGTGTGAGCTGGGGACGAAAGCATCACATCCTGATTGCCTCTGTGCCGCCGCTGCAGCTTTGTTTGTGTAAGTCCCTTTTAAAGACATTAATTGAGGAAAGAGCATTTTTAAAGCAGCATTAAAATGTGTTCAAATATTAAAAGAACAACTTTACTACCAGCAGTTACATCTGGCCCTTGAAACAGTTTGCATTCCTTTATGGCCTTCTGTGGTTCCAAAGCCACCAGCCGGTGCCAGAACAGTGACACAGTGGCTCCAGGTCCCGCTGCTGCGTGCTGAGGACGAGCCACCCCTCTGTGCAGGGAGGTGCCCGCTGACCCAGCAGCTTCAGGCAGAGACAGCCATGACCAGCTTTGCAGGCAGAGCTGTGGTGACAGTCACCTCTGGCAGAGTAAAGCAATGAGCTGAAAAAAACACTGTACAGCTGCAGAGAATGTGCAAACTTCAGTTCACCCACAAAGGCACATCTTTAAGAGGCAGCTTGTTGTACGGAAAAGTCGGCAATTTACCAACACAAGCTCTTTGTCTCACAGCTCCCACCCACTTCTAAAAATCATCTCTACTCATAAATGTGAGAACAAAAATACGTGGCTGGCTCTAGGCTCCAGGTTCACTGTGGTACCCACTGCCTTTGGGGTGTGTGTGCGTCTGGCTTCTTCTGCCATGTGAGCACAGCCATGAGCCAAACAGACCTCAGTGCCCACAGCCAAACAGGCTGTGGTCAAACCCTCAGAGTGCTGCTTCATCAGTCACTTTCCCATACCACCCCTGGCCATTTGCTCTCGCCTCTGTGGTACAGAGAGTCACTGGCAAAATAAACTTATTTTTTATCTGATGACTCCCTCAGCCCAGCTCATCCCTCTGCCACGGAAGGGGACGTGGCCCCGAGAGGGGCAGGCAGGGAGAGGGACAGGTCCCCAGGTGGCTCAGTGCCATGGCTGAGGACAGGCACACCATGCTACACCCATGGGCTCCCCAAACTCTTTGGGGATGGTCCCTCCTAACGGCACTTGGGCAACTTCAGCCAACCTTCTTCTGTGGGAGGTGCCCGTTGCCAAACAGGGCAAGGACATGGCACCAGTGACAGCCCTGCTCCCACCTGCACCTGGACCACATTTGCAACACCCTCATTTTCAAACCCAGGAGGCTGAAGTTAAGGATTTTTGCCCCCAAAGGCAATGGGAGTTTGCCAGTACCTCCTGCTGCACATAAAAGTTGCAGCATGTCCTGATGGCCTGGTGGGCCTGGCTTAGGCAGTTCTTACAGCAGGGTTTTGTGCAACAGCTGCTTCCACACTCCTTCAACAGCTCAGGGCAGAGCACGACAACCAGCCATTCCCAGCTCTGCAGAAATTCAGATGCAGGCTGGTAGCACATCCAAACGGTGTGCAGGATGCCCACACGGCAGCGCCTGGAGCCACCTAGCCCCAGTGAAAAGCACAGATGTTTCACGCAGTCTGTCACACTGCGCTCAGAGACAGCACACCCTATAAGCTTCATTTGATGTGTCCATGCACACAGGATGCTGGCTCATGCCCAGGTACCCGGCAAGGAACCCGCTCATTCTCCACGAGCTGTTCATTTCGCTACTGTCCCAGTGCGAGGTTTTGGGTCCAGACGCTACACTGGCAAAACTCATTTTGCAGAGGCCACCAGGAGTGATCCAGGGACGCCTCATCTCAAGAAGTGCTACCCTGCTGGCCCCAAAGCAAAAGCCACTACATTTTGGCCATAGCCCAGCAGCAAAGCCCATAACCTTTAATGAAAGAACACAAGACAAAACCCACCCTTTCTTAATGCCACTTGTTTACCACTTAATTAGTGGCACATAGTCACTGTTTTGAAGGCTGAGAAATAGGATCAGCCTGTCAAGACCAGGTCTCTGCGATTGCTTTGTTTAGTGAATGAGATTGTACCTGGCATCGTGTGGCCTGAGGGGAAAACAGTGAACAAAGCGTTTCTGTTACTTTTAGCTCTCACTTACACTGCAAAGTTAACTTCTTAAGTAGCTCTTTAGTTGCAAGCAGGACACTAAATCATGTTTTTTTTATATCAGGGGCAGAATAAACTAAGGAAACCTAAGCCTCATGGTTAGCGGTGTCACATAGTATTTCATGGGATTTCAGATAAAGTCTTGTAAGTACTTGTCCATCCATATCTCTCTCTTCTGGAAACACCTCATCTGATACGTTATCACCATTTCCCTCTCTACACACCCATAACACTGGTTTCTCACAGCCGTGCTGCAGCACATCGCAGTGTGTAGGTCTTTCCCACTCAGCCCCTTCGACCTGGGGAGCTCCCAGGCACCTGCCAGCGCCGCCGGGGCACCCCTTCGTGAACCCAGCCTCCCCCAGCTACGTTATAAACTGTATAACAAGCTTATACATTACAAAGTATGGGTATAACATAAAGCATTAACTAAGTAAAAGCCGGTTTGGCGCCAGATGTCCAGGGGAGGGTTGGCAGAGGTTCGCCGGAGCGCCGCTGCTCCCTGCAGAGAGGAGCCGAAGTGCATTACGCAAGTGCATTAAACCGATGCCGCCTATAGACGCAGGATCGCAGGGAAACATTAAACGTCGTGGTGATGTTTAGCGGGATGTCACCGTCCCGGCGGTGATACCCCGCTAAATCCCACGGGTTTCCCCGCGCCTGGCGCCGCTCGCCCCTTCCCCCCCCCCCCCCCCCGCCCCAGCTCCCCGCCGCGGGACCGCGCTGCAAACCCGAACAGAGCAGCCGGAGGCGCGCAGCGGCTGCGGCAGCGGCGCGGGGCGGGGCGGGGCGGGACGGCGCGGAGGGGCGCGGAGCGGCGCGGACCGGCCCTCGGCGCGGCCGCGGCCGGTGGGGCGCGGAGCAGGGCGGGTAGGTATTTAAGCGCGGCGGCGGCGGGCCGGGAGAACGGCGGTGCGCGGAGCGGTGCGCGGCATCCCGCGGAGCGGAGCGGAGGTGAGGGAGGTGCCGCGCCGCGCGGGGTCCGGTTTTGCTGTGGCGGCGGGGCGACCCCCCTCCCTGCACGGCCCGGTACCGGGGGTCAGCCCCTGCTCTGCTCGGCCAAGGGCATCGCGGCGGAAGCGCCGTCCCGGGGCTCCCCCGAACCAAGGGACCGGTGACCTTGGCCGAGCGGAGCCGCGTACTCTGCGCTGCCATCGGCGGGGCGGGAAGGAGCGCCGGAGCGAAGGCCTTGGAGCGGGAGGCGGTAAAGCCTCCAGGATTTGCTCTGCGTGTCTTCCTCAGGGTGGCTGGTGGCGTTGGAGAAGGACCTTCAGCAAGGTCTCTCTGGACTTGTTGCTGTAGACCTGCAGTCAGGGATTTCCAGGTGGTGTTGCTGGTGCAGCTGATGGGAAGATGGCCTGCCTAATGGCTTCAGACTGGAAGAGCGGAGATCTAGATTAGATATTGGGAAGAAATTCTTGACACTGAGGGTGGTGAGACACTGGCCCAGGTTGCCCAGAGAAGCTGTGGCTGCCCCATCCCTGGAGGTGTTCAAGGCCAGGCTGGATGGGGCTTGGAGCAACCTGGTCTAGTGGGAGGTGTCCCTGCCCAGGGCAGGGGGGTGGAACTGGATGGTCTTTAAGGTCCCTTCCAACCCAAACCGTTCTATGATTCCATAAGTAAAAAAGTTGAAGTAGATGGATAGTGGTGGAGGAGGGAAGGTGAAAGTGCTACTCATACCATTGTGGTGGCAATGTTCATTGTTTGCAGATTTGGGCTCTTTGGCTTTCTTAGAGTTGCTGGTTGCTTCCAGTAATCCTTCAGCGTGGAGTACCTCACTGCTGTAAGTGGAGTTGGGATAGTGTAGAGGAGAATCCCTGTAATAAATGCTACTACCCACTTAATCAGCATACATGGTACTTCTTGGACTGTGTATTATAAAATGCTTTAGGAATTGGGGTGCTTATTTATCTTTTGCTCATGAACATTGTGAGTATGGCAAAAATAACTATGTCTTGAGGTGATTCTGCATGTCCTTGGAGTGACTTCTAGGTGGTATGGTTTTGACAGAGAAATGTAGGGAAGCTCTGCACGGAGTGTGTATGTTGTTCATCCAGCAGCAATGGGAGATGTGGTGAAAGGATGCCTGGAGAGCAGCTCAGGGTTGTGGGAATACTTGGTCCACCGCTCCTGTGCCCAAAAAGTGTCCAGGACATGTGATGTAGTGAACTGCACCAAGACTCAGGTGTTCCACCTGGCTGATGGGGGGAAAAAGCCAACACAACGTAACCCAGCCCCTACCGCTTTTCAGGGGAAACTGGCACAGTGGCTTGTTGCAACTTTGAAGAGCCCTGTCTTGCCCAGCTGAACAGGAGTATTTGTGTTCTCCCCTCCAAAAACTGAGGGTGGCTTTGCTTTCCCCACATTTGAGGGATATTCTCCTATATCAATAGTCTTCTGTGTTCAAAACTGATCATAGGGATGAAGTGGTCTGCAGAGGAAGTTGTTCCTTACTGCATATGTGGGGTTAACTATGTTTCTGTGAAAAATGTTGATCTCCCTTTCTACTTCTTATCTGTTGCAAATTTCTCACTTAATTTTTCTTTTCCCCTTTTAGACCGATAACCGTCATGGTGCAACACTGCTTCCTTTCATTACATCTCAAAGGAGATGCACTTGCACAAGAGTTTGGTACCTGTTTTCCACTAATACCTGTCATGACTCTGACAGTATTCACCTTCTCATATTACATATAACCCAAGACTAGCTATTACTTCCAGCTGCTTCTGAAATGACTCAGAGCAAAACAAAGAAGTCTGAATAAAATAACAACTACGTTTGAAAGTAAATCTTTTTGTAGAGCCCAAACATCTTAGCTATTTTGTTTATAGAGTGATGTGTTTACACAACCTTCTGAACTTTAAAGTTCTCTTGAAGGATCTAGCTGATGTCCCAAATCTGAAAAGTCTTCCAGAACTAAGGCTTGTCACCAAGAGCAAAGCCAAAACCCCTCTAAGATACATCCTGGAACAGTTCTTCAAGAACTCTCAATTTTTAAGTAGTTGCAATATAAACCTGGTGCTGGTCTCTAGTGACAAGTTTGAAGTCTTGCTTGGGAATCAGCTCTGTTCAAAACCATGTGCATAAACTATGCTTACACTGAAAAAACAGGGAAAGCTTGCCCTGAGATTTCAACCTGCCAATTTACCGGTCTTCTCTGGCAGAGCTTATCACCAAGGGCCAGTTCTGCTCCAATGTGCAAGTCCCATCACAGGGGCAGGACTTAGAGCTCAGAACATGCTCAGCCCAGAGAAGGGGAAAGGAAGGGGCTTGTACGTAAACTGTAAGAAGAATCCAGTTATATAAGAAAACGACTGAGGAAACTTCAGAGGAGGGAAGAACAGAAAACTCTTTGAAAAATTAATTTGGCCTTGGAAGAAAATGGGACAGAGCTGCTGCAAGAATGTTTTTGTTAAGGGAAGCTGCATCTTCTTTTTCCTCTATGCTTGAGTGCAGAGAAAGGAGAGTGTGCCAATAAATCAGCCAGGCTTCAAAGCCAGGAGGAGCTGATTTATTTTTTTTAAACGTGTTTTGCTAGGAGCAGCCTATAGTTTTCAGGGAGTAGTTAAGACATGAAATCAGTCCAAACATCAACTGCTGCACTGTCACTTGAATGGTTGGGACCCTCTCTCCAAATGAGATCCCTATGGGTTCTGCAGATCATCCTCTCCTCTCTTGAGGGTCAGCAGCTTATATATCTCATTTAAAATTACTTCCTGCAGTGTTGTAGGCCATGATATGCTCCATCTGTGTACTGAACTTGACTGAAGGAGCAAATAGTATTTCAGAAATCATTTGGGTATACTGCAATCCAGGTGGAGAAATAGTCTGACAAGAATCCATTTGCTCCAGTTACAGATGTGTCCAGGCAGCTAAACTGTAGCACCAAACTGATGCTTGGGAGTAAGGTATTATTGAAGAGCTGGTGAAGGAGTACATGAGGACTAGGCTTGTATTCAGAGCTGGAGATGAGGAAGCCTGGGTTGGATTTCATGTAGGTGTGGCATTGCCACTCAATGAGCATTTTGCTGCCACCTTTGAAGCTACTGTAGGTAGAACTAAGTCTTTTTGTCAACAGCAAAAGGTGTTTGTTAGATTCCTAGGTCTTGTATGCATTATGGAACTTTTTCCATTTAAAAGAAAGAAAACAGCACCTATGTGCTACCACTAAGTTCAGCAGGAAGGAGAGTTAGTGTGGACAGATTTAGAAGATGCTGGAATTCCTTCTTCTGAGCATAGTAAAGCATAAACATGGCTGAAAATGCCATTGCCTTTTCTGCCTTACTGTTTCCATTCCTGAAGTATTTTTTCCACTCCTGGAAGACTTATTTTTTTTTTCCAAACAAACCTATAGGTGCAGTGGAAGCATCTTCGCCTGCATGCAAAACATCTGAGTCATGTACAGCAATAAAATTTTACCAGCTCTGAACTTCGTTCTGGTGTTGCATGGACGTTGGCAGGAACATGTATATAAGAAAAGTTTACAATTCCTGTAGCACAGTAGCTGGCAGTAATGTATGGCCAAACATGCAATGAGATGCTGATTCAGGAAGATGAATGCTGAGGAAGAGAAAACAGAGATGGCCTCACTGCTGCTGTGCGTTTTTACTCCAGAATTAGAGGAGGGGAGTTCTTGATTAAAATCTATATGTAAAGACATTTTTAATGGTGCATAATTGTCTGTAGTGGGAGCTATGCTGGGATTATTGCTGCTGTACTCATTCACGTTCTTTGTCTCGCATTATCTCCCTGTGAAAACAAGCTTTAGGGTACATTTAAACATCCATGTGTAAGTACTACAGTAACCTGAGGGTTCTGCTTGTCAGTAGGTAATAGGCAGCTTTCTAGGCTGAGCTGATGCTATATGGCCACGGGCCACGCTGCGTATGGGGAATCTGAGCAGAACAAATGCAATAGAGGAACAGACTGAGATGGTGTCCCCGGGAAATGCTGGCATTCAGATTCTCTGCACAATTTTAACTGCTGCCTCATCTAAATTTCTTCCTCACTTCTTCCAAACTACTGGTCCACAGGACCTGTATTTCATTCCTTATGCACTGTGCTTGGTGCTCACTGAATAAAACGGATTAAAGCAAATGCATGATGGACTGGGAACGTGACTCCCTTTGTTCTAGTTCGCGTTTTCAGAAGTGTCAGTCTACATAAAGTCAATGGGTTCATCCCAGAGTTATGTTACATTAACAGGGACAAGATTAGTGCCTTGGATAAATCAGGATATTCTGAGTAACAGCAGAACAAACCCATCTAACACAGTAAAACTACAAATAAGTAAGAACAATTACAGATTAGTAACCTGTGGAAAGGACTTCTGTTGCAATACCCAAGGGCGATGACTACCCATTCCTCTTCTAATAGCTAAAATTGTTTACATGTCAGACAACTTTAAAATAATTATTGCACGTTGCCTTGTGACATCTGCCATTTGGAGCCTGCATGTTGTTAAGTGTCCTGCATATGAGACCAAATAGGGGTCAGGGGCCCGTGGCAGGATTTACTTAAGCTTCAGCATGACTGCAGGATTCTGCAAAACCAACTAACTCTTGCTTCTGTGCTATCACAGCCATTATTTAGCAAATGGCCAATCTTTAGCCAATTAAATATTTGCATTTTGGGGATGGTTTGATTGCCTGCTTGCTTTTCCTTCCTACCTTGTTTGTAACACATGGTCCTACTTTACATTCAAAGCCTGAGAGACCACCTGTTTAATGCCCCATACATGGGGCTACGTACAGCCAGGGTTTGGTTTTCCCCACTCTAGATAAATTTATGTTGGAAACCCTTTTTCTCTGTATGTGTAACTCAACCAAACTCTCCTGCTGAGGGTGTAAGGTGTTCTTCAAGCATTCTTTGGAAACCAGTCTATCCCAGTTCCCCTACAAGAATGTTTGTTTCTTTCCACAGGAATTTCGCAGCAGGTGCATTTTGCCGGCTGCTGTCCAGCCACCCTGTTGCTCAAAGCAGAAACTATACAGTAATGTACATAACGCTCACATCTTCAGATTACAACTCCAAACACTAGCTCTGACACTGGGAACTAAGCTGTTGGGGTTTGTGTTGGTTTTGGTTTTGGTTTTTTTTTTTTTTTTTTATATTAGGCATGCTCTTAAATGAAACCTAGGATTATTTTTTTATTTGATGATGATTTATCTTTTCAGCTGCCCTAATCGGAGACATCTGTTAACAAGCAAGAAAATCAGGTTGCCACTTAAAACAATAAAAGCTGCTTTACAGGTTTCTCTTCTTGCTATTTTTCCTTGGAGGTGAAATTGCTGAAAATAATTTGAATATTGCTTAATGGCTTTAGAAACTGAATTCTATTCATTTTATTCATAGCTGGTTGTAACAGTCTTATGGCCTCCAAACAGGAAGGCATTTCCACAACACAATCAAATACTTAAATTGAAATTTGTAGATAAATGAGCTCCAAGTTAAAATTGCGTAATAGCAAATTATCTCCTACTATAATATTGGGAACTGATGAGCTAATAATGTGGGGCCCTGTCAACTCAGAGTGCCAGCTCATTGGTTTTTATTACATTAATGCCACAGTAATGCTTAAAAATATAAGTGGAAACCTCTCTAGGACAAGTCCTGTCTAAAATACAGAATTTTTAGCCTCAAGAGTTCCTGTTTGTTTAGTCATCAGCCGTTCCCTTTGATTATTGCTACAAGGTAATTGGCCTGGTGGTAAGGAGGCTGCCTGAGATCTCTGGAGGTGTGGAACTTTGGGCAATTGCTTATGCTTAAAACTAGCCCTGAATTAACGTAAATGGGGTACACTCAGAAAAGGTATCTATGTCACAGTAACACAGTGGATTCTTGTATCTCATTGACTGAGCAGATGGTTTAAGATGGCTTTTTTTTCCTTCCCTCCGATGTTTTCCTTTTATAAATTATGCATCTAGAATTGCATTGTCCCAAGACGCCCTTCATGTTGGCTGCTAGCGGATAAAGTCTCTGGGTAGATTAAATGCAGTGGAAGTGTGTTAGCGGTGAGGACAGAGACTGTAATTTGACTGTTTGTCTTTTACTTATCTCAACCTCTATCATTCATTTGGAGACCGCGCAGCTTCTGCATTAAAATAGCTTGCGTTCTTGCTGGTAGCCCAGGGAGTCCCACTGCAGGTGTGTCTCAGTGCCTGGGGATGGGGTTATTCCCCTCTGCTGTGAACTGGAAGAACTGAAGAAGCACAGGCTGGCTGCTAGGACTTGGTGACCAAGCTGAATGAAAACACAGTCCCCAGGCTGGAGAAAGTGCAACAGGGTCTTCAGTATAAATCACAGGTCTGCCCCTTATTTTAATTACTTCATACTTTATTTATGTATCCTTCCAAGACAGCAATGTCTAGTAAGTGACAGTGGTGAGTCTGCAGCCTGGTAGACTGCTCTAATATCACTAAAATCAGCCTGGGGATTTTTTTTCGTGTCTCTGGCTTTTCCTTAAACCAGCTCTGAATTGAGATGTAGGAGTGTATGTGCTGGTGTGGGCAGAAAGCTCCATTAGCCTGGGATCTCTCCCCTCAAAACCACTGCAGCACCCCTCTGATAACCTCATAAACACCCACAGCAAGCACTCCAGCCTTGCAGTTTCTCCGTGCGGCAGTCAAGCTTAACAGATATTTACCCAAGAAAGGTATGAGTTTAACTAGCATGGGCATAACCCCAGTGTAAATACCATAATCCTAGATACTATGAGAGGGCCCTTATCATTTTCTTTTCAAATGTATAGGAAAGGGCTTAACCTCTTCATTCAAAAATCCTACCCTTCTTGCAGAAGGTATAAATAGAGACACTTTTGGCTCCCACTGAGTCACAGTTTGCCAGCTGTGCCATTTTTATTACAGGCTTTGCAATATTTACAAGGCTTTAAGGCCTCTCTTGAGTTCTGCCTTAAAATAATTTATCTGAAAGGAATCATCTTCCATTCATACCAGGACAGAAACCAGTGGTGGCCTTTCTCTCCAGCCTGCACCCATGCAAGTAAAGCTGTTAACAGCAAAGACAATCACTGCTAGACTTAAA
Organism: Alca torda; assembly: GCA_008658365.1. Lineage (NCBI taxonomy): Eukaryota > Metazoa > Chordata > Aves > Charadriiformes > Alcidae > Alca > Alca torda. The sequence continues at coordinate 8,058,774 of CM018081.1, forward strand.
ATGGAAGTGATCTGCCCTCCCAAAGCATTGTAGGCGGCCTCAGTCTAGGAAACGTAGTCTAGGAGATATAGGGAAGATGGAACTGAAGGAAAAAGACTGCTTTGGGAGGAGGAGGGCAAAATAGATATATTGCGGAAGGTACTGATGGTTGGAGGACGCAGAAGAGGGGCTGGTGGAAAGTAAAGGCTGAGTGGGTGATGGGGCAAGTACAGAAATTTTTCTGCATAAAAATCTGTTAACACAAAGAAGCCTCCCTCCCTTTTTTAATGTACAGTGTCCACAGTTTCACTGCACTTGTTGCCACCAAAGACGTTGCATTCATGGGGGTCTTGAGAGTTGAGGGGCAACAGGGGAACAGATGCAAGGAGGTCTGGACAGGAAGCTGAGGGATGGGAGGAGAAACACCAGGAGAGAAGCCAGCACATGGATGAAGGAGGGGGAGCAAAGACAGTCAGCTCCCTTATCAACAGCATTGGACAGGCATTTGGAGCGCCAGTTCAACCAAACAGTCTGTCACGCTTGGGGTAAGCCTACAGTTGTTGCCTTCCCAAAGAAGAAGGGATAAAAATCAACGTTAGAGCATCTCCAGACGGCAAGGTGTAAGCTGGTCTGGCAGGATGCTCCATTTTCAACTTAATACAGGAATGTTGAACCTTAACAACTGGCAGTATCGGTGACCTAAGGGAAGAAAGATGGAGAAATACGATCCGTCAAAGCGTGTGCATTTTAACAGTGCATCCACCGGACAAAAATTTTACACATTGGTAACCAAAGTAAAGCTGTTACAAAACAAACCAGGAATCCTTTTTATTGGTAATTTGTCTTCCCTTCAGTAAATACCCACATACCACCAGAATTTACTGTACAGACTCCAGAGGCAGTAAACCACTAAATATTGTAATATATTTGGCCTATACCAGTGGCCCAGCATTATTTTAATCACAGGCTATAAATTTTCCAGTGCTACCTTAGTATTTGTTGCCCCAAACACAACACTAGAGGGATGTGACATGTCCAAGTATCTCTGTTCCTGGCATTTTAGGCAACAGAAGTATAGAACAAAATGATACATTGGAAGGTTTTCCTGCAGGACTAAAATGTGCTGTATTCCCTCTTACTGTGAGCTGACCTGGTCCTTAACCCCCAAAATAAAGGACTCCCTCCGTGAAGCCTCGTACAGTTGCTTATCATTCTGTCTCTGTATTTTCTCTAAGTAGATGGTTTTAGCGTGAATTTAAAGATTATTTAAAATACTGAAATGCAATTTTAACAAAAAACAGTGGAAGGCAAAACCCATTTCCTAGTCAATACTTGCTCAGCCATTCTCCTTTCTGTGTGGAGACAGGAACAATGAATGCATAAAGGTATTACCTGCGAGGAAAATCTTTCCCAGGCTTGTAACTTCTATTAAATATCCTTTTAATCTGTACTGTATCTTATTTCTTTGGAACGAGCTGAAAAAACTTCTTACGCTATTTGAGATTACTTTTTTCCCTCCCTTTCATAGCTTGTCTTTTCTTTACTCCCAACAATTGCAGAATAATAAAAATTATTATCGGAAGTAAGCAGAGGAGTTTTACGGAGCAGTTCTTTTAATCTCATCTTTATTCCAGAGCATATGAGTCTGCCATCCACATTCATGGAAGCTGGCCCAAAGCCTTCCCTTTTAAATGCATATCTCCCTGACTTCCATGTGAACCCTGTGCCTTTATAAGCTAATGTGGTTTTAATTCCTAATGCAGAATGAACAGTAAAACAGACATAACCAGAACGTAGGAATTGAGAGTGCCCAACTGATACAGCCTCAATAACTGCAAGCAGCAGTTGCTAGAGCTAAAGATTGTTTTCCGCTGCTCCAGGGCAGCAGAGGCTGGTGATAGCACTGATGCGTTAATTTCTGATTGAACTTTATTTTATAAAATACAATTATATGTGGTATCAAACTTGAAATGATGGTCACCGCATCATTTTTTAGTTCCAGGTCTTTCTTTCCACTGCAGCTGTAATCCGGGCTTCTCTATCGTTACAGGTCATCTTCTCGAAATCACTGAAAGCTGAAGATGGATATTAAGCGCGTGAAGGACTATATCTATTGGCTGTACTACCAGTACCTACTGATCACCTGCAGCTACGTGCTGGAGCCCTGGGAGCAGTCCATGTTCCACACCATCACTGTGACTGTTTTCGCTATGGTGGTGTACACAGCTTACGTCTTCGTCCCCATCCACGTCCGCCTGGCTTTTGAGTTCTTCTCCCAGATATTCGGAGGCCAGCCTGAAAGCACAGTTTCCATCATGAACTGAACTTGCCCGGGTAGTGATTAGAAGTTCTTGCAACTCATGACATGCAATGTCTTCTTCAATTTTGTGTATTTATTCTGAAGTAGTTTTGCGGTTATGAAAACACCATTTTCTCTTACAAAACACGGCTTGCTTGATTACCATAGCTGAAAACCAGAATAATGCACTGACTCCTGGCGGCACAGTCCCCGTTAGATAAAACAAAGGCCAGCTTTTGCTGTGTGATAATGAAACACATCATCTGGAATGCCACGTGTACCTAATATTCAACCGGCTCCCACTTTCAGCACCTTAATTTAATCAGGCTGGCATGTATGAAACAGCAAAGACTGTTTATGATGGCTGTGAGGAGGGGTACTACGCTCATTATACACAAAGAAGGTCTGCCAACAGAGTGCAGTGGCTTTGCCTGCTTTGAGCCAGGTTAGAGAATATCCGGAGATGAGTGTAACACAGTGTGATTGCAGTACTGACTAGTATCTGTCTGGTTACTGACTTCTGCTTTTTAATGGACAGGAAAGTAAATCAGCAGAGAAAAGTACCAGGAGTATGAACTTGAATCCAACCTTTTGCGTCTAAGTTGCTGCGTTGCTGCATCTGAGTCTAGATGGTCTAAGATAGTAAAAAAAAAAACATACCATGGGTAATCTTGTAGTTTACTGAAAATGACAGAAAGAGAGAGAACTGGCTCCGTTTCAGTGCACTCCTGCCGCCTTTGATAAAAACCGAGACATTGTTTCTTTCTGCTCCCATTCACCAAAGCAAGAAAAGTGCATGTCTGCACCAGAGGAAAATAGAGTGGAAGTAATATTTTAATAACTGCAGGGAAGTCTGAGTGCTTAAAGAGATCTCCTTTATAATGAAGAAATGAGATTTATTATAATTGCCTGTGGGGAGTTTCTTGAACAATGGAAGGTTTGTTTGGTTTTCACTCTACACCTAAATCAAATGTCAATGCCAAATCGTAAGTTATAGCTATACAGTGCATGTATCTAAGAGCTGATGCTACTGTTATTAGAAGTGAGAGATGCAAAATGTAAATAGCTTTCAAATGATGTTTGCACAGTTATAGGATTAAAACTCTCCTCTTTATCAAGCTGCAGTGGGGTCCTGCATGCTTAAAAGAACACTGTTTATTTGGAAACTAAGACATGTTTTGAAGGTTCAACAGATCTGAACATGTGTATGCAGTTTTTTTCAGAAAAAAATAAAATTTTATTCTTCATAAACAACATTTCAGTGCATGACTCGGCTCTTCGTGTGTTTTCTATTTGTTCATAAATATCCTGGATGTGTGTGAGCCAGGCTGACACCATGTCAGACAGACTGTTGCAAATGTTTTGGGCAAGGTTTTAGAGCCATTTAAATGGATCCATGTGCGGACTGCCATGTTCATCATCATTAGTGCCCCGGCCCCAAATCCCTCCTCTCTCTGGTTACAGGGGAGGAAAAAAAAAACCAAAAAAAACCCCCTGGAAACTTCATTGAAGATCCTGCTCTGCAGACCTATTCAGAAGGTCCTGAGGGCCTTGGAGATGTGCAGACCTCCTGCTTGTAATGAGCCCCGTTCATCATATCATAGTTGCAAGTTGTGTTCAGGTTCTGGCTCACACCAGAGCCACTTATTCATATTGCCAATACAAGCAGATCATGGATGTGCCTGAATTTGCTTTTGGACAGCCACTGATGTGCTTCACATTAAGGCAACAAATACCTGTGTGTGCTGGTGGCACAACAGTTGAGTGGTTTAGGCTCAAGCCAAAGGCTTAGCTGTCCTATCAGTTTAATCACATTTGTTAACCGGCAAATACGAGATACCAAGCGGTAATCGCGCTTACAGTAATAAGAAGAGCATTGGAGGAGATAAAAAATGTCAAGTACCTGTGAAAATGTTATTAAAGCAGTCTATAAAATAGAATAAAAGTAACAACCCAAATGTTGGAGGAGAAAAAATGAAAATATTTGCCTAGCAAGTTGGTGCTTGAACCAAATATACTTCCCAATATCCTATACTCAAAAGATTCTACTTTTTAACTAGATAATGTGATGATGTAAATGCCATGGCATCTCCTCATCTATGCCGTTTCCAATAACATCTTATTTTTTAATTTCTGAGAAAGGTTATTCATTCCCAATGGCATCACACACAAATGACCTGCTTCTAGGAGTACGAGGAAAGACACTTTTTTGTAGGTACGTAAAGGCTGGGTCTCGTATCTCAAGGAACACACACCCAGATGTAATGTTGCTATTTAAACATTTAACTTAAACAGAACAAGCAAACAGCTTTGTTCAGGAAGAGGGAATTTCCACTGACTCCTCATGGTGGGATTCGTGTAAAGCATTTCTCTTCTTTATTATTCCTGTTGTCTTTGTTTACCTTTGCGGGAGGTGCTCGGAAGATGGAGGAAAACAGCAGCAGTTTCTCTTTGGGAGGGTCCCTGCAGCCTCACTTAAGTGAAAACACTTTTTTTGTGCATTCTTCAGCTTCTTTAATAAATTTAAAGTTTTTGAGCAAGAGGTATTCACCAGAAAGGAGGCAGCTGAAAATAACCTCTCTGTGCTAAAACCACTTTAGAGATTTTTCCAGTCCTTTTCACTTCTCCTTTCTACTAGAAAAGCTGAAATAACTCTAGCTACTTAATATTCAAAATTAGTGGGTTCCAGCAGGAGATTTCAAAGCATTTTTTGGCACAGAGCAGTGAACAGAAATTTTTTTCCCAAGCTGAAAGAAAAAAGAGGTGGGACACCACTTTGAACAGCTTGAGACCATACCACAGCTCAGGAAACTCCGCTCCAGTTTTGAAATCCTTTTGCCTGTAGATGAAGCCATTCATACACGATGGAAAGAGGTTTTAATCAGATTACATCTGCATATTAACGTGGAAGCACCATTTGCTGTAACAGCTACAAGCCACAGGAGGAGGATCGCATTTCAGAGAGCTGCCAGTAACACCAGCATACGGCTCGGTACGTACAGCATATGGGCAACAACTCTGTTGTGAAGAGTATAGTGTTGGGCTCTTTATAAAACACCTTGGCAGGGCACTCATTCCTCCTGCTTCATTATTACTCCATGTTAATTGTAGTTAATTGCTCCATTATTACCCTATGCTAATTGTAGTTCAGGCTGAGCACAGCAGCTGGAAGTTTTTACACCAAAAAAAGCAAATGAAAGGACTATGTTAAGAGTAAACAGAACCAATAATCCAACAGTGATAAATGAAACAAAAGCAGAAAGGGAGATGAACCAGTTCCAGTTGCATTCACCCTGAAAGTTCAAATGCATCATTAAATTAAGCACTGAAAAATTTTTGGACGCAGCTGGCCAGCACCATACTTCCCTTGTTTAAAATTCATTTTCTTAATTTCATTTAATCAAAGCTAGCATTTATCCTGCTGTAAAGATTTCCTGGCCAATTTCATGGATCACCTCCCAAATCCATTACCAAGGGCAACTACACATGCACATGTCCAGACCATGAACCCCCAGAAGCTTCTTCCTGAAGCCCCTTCAGGCAGCCTTCACCTAAGATTATTAAAAAAAGCTTCCCAGGGACCTTTTCCTTAGTGGTGGTCTTGCACAGGGAACACAGGGATCAGCATCGCGACCAGTGACTCTGCCCATCTAGCAGGCTTATTTCTAAGTTATTTTGGTGCAATCCTTTTATCACATGAATTAAAATGCAGAGCTTGAAATAGGGGAGCAGCAGTTTATAGCTCGGAGGGCCACCAGTGGGATACAGACGTCTCTGATGATCGGCTGCCAGCTAAACTCACACGAGCAGTGACTAAACGTAGTGCTAATTTATTTGAAGTGTGATATTCCCAGTCCTTTTCATATCCCCACAGTCTGACAGTGGCTCCTGCCTGACTGCTTACTCAATAGAAGAAAGAGAAACCTCTATTTCCATCCTTTCTCTTGATCTTTCCAGAAAAGACCAGCAAAACAGTCCAAGGTGGTTGGTGGGGAAGCGCTGACATTGCCTATCTTACACATCTTTAGGGCATGTGGGTTCACACCAGTCACTTGTAGAGACAGGTCATCATCTGGGTGTCCGACTTCATCTACATGGAATTCCCTGAAAGGTGAGACCCCACGTTTATGAAGTTTTGAAATCTGAAGGATGTTCAAGTACAATTTTTTTTCTGAAGTTTTATTATTGCTGTTCTTTGGCCATAATTTAAGATTCTTGCTTTGCATGCAAATTCCGTGAAAAAACTTGTTATTGTTTTCACTTACAATGATTCATACAGTTATGGTTAAAGGGAAAAAGGCCCTAAAGTTTTTATCAAGTGAAAGATAGTCTTTAACATATTTTAAATAATCATTTTTATAAAAGCTCTGTTTTAGATAAACCTTCCAAAACAGCAAACTGATATCATCCATCAATAACATGCAAAACCCATAATGCATGAGAAATGTGCCTCCACAGAGAAGCCTCTTTGAAACTAGCCTACAAATAAAAATGGGGCGTAAAGGGAAATCATTCTAATCTCCGTGGTAGGAAGTTTCTGCTGCACTACTGCAAAGGCCAGATGTTGTCCTGGTCTTCTCATACATGCAGAATTAGCCCTGCCCAGCATGCACACAGCACATACCAAGGAGCACTGTGAATACAGTAGGTTGTGTCCGTCTCCCTTCACCTCTTACCAAGACAATGCTGTTTCTAGAGTTTAATTTCCCTAATTACTTAGAAGCTAGGGAAAACAAAAACCCAATAAAAACTATTTAAGCCATCATAAAAGAAGTACAGCAGGGTGTAGTAACAGTCAGCAGAACCATACAAACTGCAAATCACACTTGCGTAGCACCAGAATGCGTCTGCCGAAATTAGGCCGATTCTCGCAGATGGATTACTGCACCCTGGGGTAGAGACATGGACAAGCGGTGGCGTGCCAGGCTGAGCATTTGAAAATTAAAGCAGAAAAGGCTAATTTTCAATTCCAATATTACTGAGCTTATAAGAACTTTCTCATAATCACACAAAATGATCAACATCCAATGTTGCACCAAATGCGGTGCTGCCCTTTCGCAGTGCACGAGTCAGGCCCTACCCAAGTAATTTCAATTATTTACTCCTAAAATACCAAACCGCAGCTATATCAGCATGTTACTGATATCCTACCACAAACTGCTTTTTCCATGGAGCCCATTTCTCTCTGTTTGGTAACGCCAGATAGCTTCCTAGCCAAGATAAGATAACAATTCATTTATCTGGACTCCCCGTGTGCATCTAGGTATTGCCAACAGCAGAATTTAGTGATAAACCCTGACAAAACTAGCCACTTTTCTCCTTTCTGGAGTATTGGTTACCTTCTTCAGGGACAAGAGAGCACGAGACATCAGCTTCTTGCTTCTCCCTGCCCCACAGCCCCACTGGCAGCAATGGCCATTCCCCATGGAGCTGCAGCTGTACCTGACTCATCCTCTTTGGAAAGTGACTTTCACTGCTGTTGCCCCAGATGGGATTAAGGGTTGGGTGAGCAGTGAGTGACCATTGTTTCACACCCCTCTTGCTTTGAAGAAGTTTCTGCAGCAGACAGTGATCCTCAGACGAGGAGGAAAACAGAGCCCCAAGATGCGGCACACTGCCTGAAAAAGGATGCACCACTGTGTCCTGCTGGCCCAGTGAGACTCCCACATCCTCTCCTACTAAACTTCCAAAATCAGCTGGGTTCCTCATAATTTCCAGAAAGATACTGGGATGGTCTGTCAGACAAAGAGGATACAAAATCATGGTAAAAAAACCAAATCTCTCTTTTGCCAGCTAAATTATGTGGTGTTTCTCAGCTTGCATGAAGTTCTCCAGCTGCCTGGAGAATTTTCCAGTACAAGCCCTGAAGTGCCTCATTTGGATCACATCAGCACTTCCCTCCAAGCCAAGCCTGACCAGAAACTGAACAACTGGGGAGTCAGCAGAAAAGCTAGACTCCTACAGATCATCAGCAAACTTCACTCAACGTGCAGTCCTGCTCCCAACTTGTTGCAGTCAAGGAAATCAAGGGACTTGAAATTACCAAAATGTTCCTTAAATCTCAGGAAACTGAAAATTCAGTGTAGTATCAGTGTTTGTCAGCTGACACAGGAGGTCAGATGCCTGTGACATTCCCAAAGTTCTCCAAAGCCTGGATCCGAGCGCACAGCAACAGCACAGAGCTCATCCCACGACTCCAGCAGCGACCGCCGGAATGAAATGGGCTCCTCTTTACTCTCTTTCCTTAAACACAGGAAGGAAAACTCAGCCTGAACTAAATGAAGACACCTTTATTCAATTTTGAATTCACTGATCAATTTTGTCCTTAACATATTTATTCCTTACAGTAAGCAATATTTTCCCTGAATTTGAGGAGCCGAGGTTATGAAAATATCTCCAGGCACCTTACACGGAAACTCCCTAGTTGTAAGGCTATGATTCACAGGTGGGGTAAGAATTAACTCTGAGAGTTCCCACTTGTCATCATTGGTGTCTGCTCCACCCTTGTTTCAGAGGCTGCTTCCAGTAGTTGCTACATCAGGACAGCTAAGAGCTGATAAACTCTGCTGAATCTTGTGTTTCAGCAGAGTCAGCCCCAAAGTGGGGCTGTCCTGGAGTTGTTACCAGGATAACTGATCCCTCCCCTACACCGGGATAATAAGCTCTGAGCTAGAAATAGGCTGTAGAAATTACTTCATGTGGCCTAAGATAAGCTATAGCCCCCTCAATTACCAAAAGCTAGGTTTAGCCTAGGTTTAAAAGAGAAATTAAAAAGATGCATATGTACCCTTTGCATAAAAATATGTATCCTACTGCTGAGACATGCTCAGGCAAGACAAAAAAAGTCAAGAACCAGGACAGAGAGGAGAGTAGGAATATCTACGTGATGGAGAATAGGGTAAATCTGGCAAATCTGTATGAAAAAAAAAATCAGATTCTACTTTGCTTACAATGACTGAGCAAAGAGGGAGGAAGGCAGGAAATGAAGGTAAATTATGGCAGCGTCAGGAACAGACATATTGTCAGCTAGGGTGCTGTTTCAGTTATTTTTTCTGACAGCTCCTATCTTTGCTTCATAATGATGGAGCAGATCAGAAATATCTCCTTATTTCAAGGTCATATTCAAGGATGAGTTACATGCCATGAATCTTTATGAGCCTTAGATACTTAAAAAAAAAATGAACAGGAAGAGAAAATGCAGGTAAAATGTACCTCAAGGAGTATTTCACACAAAACAACTGAGGCCAAGCTTGGAATAAAGCACCCTAATATCAGAGAGGGCAGGAATTGCAGCAATGCTGGATTGCAGCAATGTAATTAAAAGACGGGGTGACAAGGCACAGCAAACGGCCTCACCCATCAGGCTGGCAGAGGGAAGAGCTTGTGCCAGTTCTTTGCATTCTCCACAGCCTCAAATTGCACAATGGGAGAAGCCTGGTAGCTCATATACGCTAATTATCGCCAAATGCAAATGCACAGAGATTGAGCGATTTATGAAGTAACAGCTGGAAAAAAGACGGCACAAACTGAGTAGACACATCCAAGTCCATACATCCTGGTGCCTTGCCCAGAGGAAGTACAGGACATAGCAGATATTTCACTCAAGGTAAATAATACTTAGATTCCAAGAAGCCCTCTCCACATCACAGATGAATACTTTTTACTTCCCTTTCCAATATTTCTCCTCACATGAGAATAAAAGGCATAACTTGATGAAATTAGACTACTATCGAGGTGCTTGTACCTACATCGAGTGTTGCGTTCAGCTCTCTGTGCTGTCTCACACTTGTGGAAAAACACCAAGAAATGCTAAGTGCTTCCTGTATTAAAGCCTTTCACATCTGGCTAGACGTTACTCATTTGCTATCCGATAATCTTGAGTATTTTGGTATCCAAAAGCTCTTCCTTATCACAGATATATTTTGGTGGCACCAAAATACCTCAGAGCCCCACACCCAGATCAATATCAGCCTTCTAGTCAGAATTACTGTGCCCTCTAAAATCTTGCCCATCCAAAGGTTGTTCCAAGAACACAAGGCTTTGGTACTGAAATAAGCATCTCACTGCAGCAGCCTGCAGTGGCCTCTTTTTCCCAAGAAATCTTCAACAACAACACTGGCATCACTGAGGTTGTCTTTTATAGAAATGCATATACTCCTAAATAAATCATGAGCTGCAAGCATTCATATCCGCTTTGGAAGTTTCCACTCACAAAGAGCAGTCCACAGTCAGTGCCTTTATATTAAAAGTCTATCATACAATAAGTTCCAGTTTTGCAATTTTATAGCTGAGCAATACCTGCACAGACATCTTTTAATAGCGATGTGTCAGATCCCCATGTCGTGCATGTGCCAGCAAGATGGGAGCGGTGGAAAGAAAAAAATCAACCCACCAAAATTGCAACACCTCTTCCTGAGAATTCATCTTGATGAATAATTATAAAATGCCTATACTACCATAGAGGACTGTCGCAAGAAAAAAAAAAATTAAAAAGAAGAAAAAGAAAGAGCTAACTGCCAGTACATTTATCAAACCTGCTATTTCAGCAACGTCCTAGGTTACCATTGGTAAGATGCTTAATGCTAAAATGCTCGAGTGATCTGGCAGAGCCCTGGGTGGGCAGGATGTCCCTGTCCTCCTCCTATGTTTTCCTTTCCTGACTGTTTATGCAATTTTCATTTATTGGTCCAGACTCTCTGGCACAAATTACCTACAATCACGCAGATTAGTTCTCAGGTTCTTTCTGCCCTGGGCCCCTTTGAATTGGACTATTTTGCAGTCCAGCCCTGCCTCAGAGGATTATTCCAGTGATAAAGGGCTGGCATAGTGACTGCTGGAACATTACCATTGCTTACTGAAGAAAGCATCAAGTCTGGACAAAAGCAAAGCCACTGAACACCTCTGCTACGCTGGGCTCCGGAGCAGGCATGCCTTACAGCAGACCTCAGGCTGCTCCAGTCTGGTGCAAGGCAACTCATCCAGTGCTGTAGTTTTTTATCACCTTCCTTTCCTACCCTTTCCAGTTGGCTCCACATGGCCCCCTCGCAAAGCTGGATCATTGTTTCCATTTGGTTTACCTCCCATTTTGACCGACAAAATCTCCTTTCCTCACTCCTCCATCTTCCCTGTAAACTATTGATCTTTGGCTCTTTGATCCATGTCAAAACTTGTAACTTCTGCGTCCACCATACTCCTGTCCTGTTTCTACCCTCAAAAGCAGGGGAGGGAGGAGGAGCAGTGCACATCCTAAACAAAGGACAAGGGATACAGGTTTGTTTACAGAGCAGGTTCATTGAACCGTTTTTTAGCTTTTTCTCTGCTCGGTTTTGCCTCCAGCCAGCTAGTGAGGCAAGTCTAGGAAATGTCAACACCATCCATAATTTTCACGGACAGGTTTTTAACAGACACAATATGCAAAATATTTTTACCTGCATACTGCTATTCTCATGTTCTCTCATAAGAGAACTCAAAGTGCCAATATCTGAAAATATAAATTCTACAAAAATATACTCCTTGTACTGATGCCAATGTCCAGACTTCACACTGGCGTGGACCCCCTCCTGGCAGCTCCATACCTCCTAGCGCAACCCAACCTCTCACCCGGTTTCCTTTAGCCTGCTCATGGGATGAGATGTTTTCAGCTGAGACACGCAAGATTACAAAAGGCAAGTGGAAAGCAAACAGCTACTGTACAATAGTCTCCAAGATTCCTATCGTGTTCTGATGAGCAAATATTTACCTTTCTAAAACAATTATTTCTTAGTCTGAGGTTCAGGTCTAGTGCATCCTGGTACAGGTAACAAACATACCAGTACTAAAGCAACACTTCCTGGCTCCTGCCCATGCTTTTGCTTAAAATTAAATCTTTGCCATGGCTGTTCCAGGTAAAGAAGGCTGAACTGAGTAACAAGACACATCACAATCTTTTACACTAAAAAAAGAAAAATTGTAATAAAAGGAATTCCTACATTGAACGTATCTGTGGGAATTGGCTGTATTTTCTGCACAGGTTCTCATGGATAGAGAGGCAGGTACCAGTGCCACACTAAAACTGCCTCCCCTCTTTAAAAGAGGAACACTTTGCAATCTCACGAGAATAGCTAAGTATTAGAAAGCAGTGGAGAATTAATTACCAAAGAAAGTTTCTCAGACAATATAGCATGTTGATAAGACAGTGTAAAGTCTGAGTTGATGAAATTGTCCTGATGACAAACTAAAAGCTTTGGGTTTTGTGATTATTAAGAAACAATAAGCTGCGATGTTTGATAAACACAAAATGGGTGACAGGAGCTGTTGAAGAACAGAAGTTAGCACGAGAAGGATTTCCCCTTGTAATAACCAGAAGAAGATCCTATTTCACGAATCTAGGATGTCTCCTTGTTCAAGTAGGTCAATTCAAGTAACTTTATGGTTTGTGTTATTTTGGTTTTTACAGGCTACTAAGAAAAATTCCTCTGTTCGTAACCCCATGACAGGCCTAGCACTGATTCTAAAAAGGCTCCAGGAATTCAGCAAGCAGAGGATGCCTTTCACTGCAAAATTGCTGCATGCATCCACCGTGCCTCTGACTGCAGCAGCAGGACAGGGTTTGCACAAACCCAGCGCCTGTGCCCCTGGCACACTGAGCATCCAGCTGCTTCAACACACAGCAAGGCTGAGAATTATCCCCCTCTGCTGACAAACGGCAGCATTTACCCGTTACTTTGTGGTACCCCTTGCACAGCCTGCGTGGAAACTGCTGCTCTTTCAAACATCGAGCTGGAAGTATGCCCTGCACTGCATCAAGTATGTCTTATAAGCAAGTTTCATGCCACACATTACCTAGTTAAAAGAAAGCTAAACCACACACCTGTGCTGCGATGAAGCTCATTAAAGCTTGATGACGCAACACACAGGTTTTATCTACTGATCAGCTGAAAGTGGAGTGTCACAATATGCTGATCTCTGTTGCAAAGCTATTTTAAATAAGTTTATTTTCAGCTCACTTTGTTCCTGCCTCTTAAGTTCAGCAGTAATAATGTTTGTAGCTCGTACTATAAATTGGATTGCTAATTGGATTCCTCACAAGGAATTGAAAAAATAGGCAAGAACTGGAAAATAATTGGAGCATTATCCCAGTAAATTTAGTGCAGATTATTTCACAGAAAGCAGTCCCTGGAAGTGTCATGTCCCAGTAGAATTAACTAATGTTATTCCTCCCATTCGTATTGCTCCTTGAGACCACAGAAGACAAGTTGAAACAGCAGTACCTCTGCCGAAGCACAGCTCTGCATGCACTGTGTTGTTGAAATTATTAGTTTGCAACTTACAGCTGCAACCAGTAAAAGGCAACAAGAGCCTTTCTTTCCTAAAGGAACAGGCCACTTGGCAATGCCTGATTAAAACCTTAACTGGGGTGGGGGGGGTTAGATGAATCTCTGGCTACAAATATAAAGCTGCAGGAGAAACAGCAGAGAAAAGCAATCACGCACGGAGGTGATGTGAGGCCATCCCTCATAAGGCTCATGGCCCAGGAGTAGCGGTGCTCACAGAGGCAAGGAGAAGCCCCAGCTGCATACGGAGGGTAAGATACCTGGTCCCAGCTGGGAGCTAGACCCTGGCTCATACTAAATTTGGAGGCTGGGAGTTGCCACCCCACACACAGGCAAGGCACAATCCATTCCTGCACAAGAACACCTCCTACAGCTTCCAGAACCACTGGCACAGTGAGCTGCTGCCTCCACCTTGCATCCTGAAACATCTCACTTGGCCACCGCCATACCTTTATTTCCCCACTGTGAGTACTGTCTACGCTGCTGTTATTTGTCTGCTCTCTGAATGGAAACTGCTTCATGCCTCCAAATTATTACTTGATGCAATAGGAAGAAGAGTAAAATTGAGAGGAACATATGCGTGTTCAGGGCCTTGATAACTAGAAGTACAGACTAGGTGTCATTACAATCCTCTTAAAAATTAAATTTGACACTTCTAAAGATCATAGAGGTGTTTCATTGTTATTGCACAATCCTTCCCATATATCCATCTTAATGTTGTTAGAAAACTTCTACAGTTAAATTAAGGTGTTTTTACTAATTTGTAACTCAGTGGTACTAAACGTCCTAGAAGCTGTGCACACTGCTCTGAAGCTCAAATTTATTTTACAGTGAATATTAAAAAAAAACCAAATGTAAAACACTAAGTTTGCTTTTGTTCTTAAATTCTTTAGAGTTTTACTTTTAAATTAACACAGCTAATGAAAACAGTAGCCCAGATGAGAACAAAACCTCTTTGTTGGAAGGTCAGAGCAGCTCTAACTAGACAAGAGGTCCCAGGAGCTCCTGTGGTAGCTTTGCCACCTCCTTTCCTGGATCAGGTTTCCGTGAGGGAATAGTGACCTCAGGTGTCTGTTAAATTAATCACAGGAATATCTTTCCCACGAATTTATCATTTCTATGCTGCTTCTATTTACTGAAGTTTCTACAGCTGTTCTGGCTGGCACACCTCCACAAACGCTGTCCTGGCTTTCCTTGGCGCTTGAGCTTTCACGGAAACTACGTACCGCTATTTACTCAAGGGCCCAGTCATCCATATATGAGAGCAAAACTGTACAAAAACTGTTTTTAAATGGCGTGCTTGCTTTCCCTATGTATCACACAGATCCATTTAATGCTGCGACTTTGCTATTGTTTGGTAGCCCAGAGACTGAGCAGTACTTCTAAAGATCAGATACAAAATCTATTGAAAAACTTAGGATAAACTCATCTTGACTTGCATGCGAGTTCAGTGTCATTCATATAATTCAAATGTCAATGTGCACATCAATTAAATATTTGGATATCTTAATGAATAGAAATGAAACATAATACAGCATAAGATGGTGCGCATAAGATGGTGTGCTTATGGTAACGGAACATATAAACCCTAAAAAATATAACAGTAAGAGCAGAAAACTAGTATATAGTATAAATATATCATTTAATACTCATAGAAAAACAGACGAGGGAAAGATAAGAAATCAGTGCAAAGAGAAATGCTTTTTCACTAGAGGTAAGATTCAAGCAGATGTCGAAATTCACCGAACAGCCCATTGCTAGCAAAAACTATTGGCTTTTTTCTCCTTAGATTTCTACTGGCTTAGTGATGTGAATCCAGTGGCAAAGACCATTCCTGGTGCAAAGGACAGGATCAGGAACTTCCCCAAGGGACAGCAATTCGTAAAAAGCTGTTTTTTCATTAGTAGCCAATCACACATTTAGCAACTGTACCCATCCAGAAAAGCTCTTCCTCTACACTGTCTCCATTTCTACAAATCATTCTGATGACTGGTTTCTGGATTAATGGGATTAAAAGTAATGTTTATTGAAATATATATGCCTCTTGGAAGAGATGAATCAGGGTAAAATGACACTTTAAAAAAAAATTTCTACAGCTTTTGATAGTGATAAAAATAATGGAAGAGTGCAAAGGTTCATTCTAGGATGTAATAAAGTATATAGACTGATAACTGAATTAATTATACAACTGTTCTCATTATTAGACAGGTCTATAAATCAGTTGTGTGTACTGTATACACTGTCCATTACTAAATTCTGTATTTCTATATGATGCTTTTTATACATGTTTTAACTCACATTTTCTGATTCTATAACTGGAATCCAAAGAAACTGAGTTACTTAAAACCTCACTGTATAATCTTTGTGGCCTCAATCTTTGAAGGAACTTTGTGGAGCTCAACATGCTTCCAAACAGACCTGCACAGTACAGAGAAGGGTGTAGGACCCGGGCCGCTGAGGAGCAGGGCCTTTTGCTTATCCTTTTGCGACTACTGCAGCATTCAGACTGATGCCACCACAATGTGATGTCTTCCCCGTTTGAACAAGCAAGCTTTGCACAGACCCAGATGCAAAGGATTATCAAGTATACACTTTTCATACTGAGTACTTATTTCTCAGACACTCTCATCCCAGCTATTAAATCCAAACTGAAAAAAGTCACAAAACATTTAAATCACTCTACATCCCCTAATTCTGCAAACTAAAAATGTAAAATAAAAATTTACGCACACTGCTTGCCATGCTTCTGACCTCAGGGAATCCTAAGGAGTAACTAACAACTCCATGCAACCAGTCATACACCAGAGTGCCAATACAGTTTTAGACAGCTGCAGTCACAGAAGGGGGAACATTTTTCACCCTCACCCTTTCCACTCTCCATCATTAGCACCAGAGTAGCTGGTGGCAGAGACCTGACAGCTTTATCACCCAAGCTGCCAGAATTTACAAAGCCACCTTTAAATTCACAGCAGTGCCTGTACACAGTCTTATAATTCCTGCAGCTCCTGGGTGAAAAGGGAAATTAAATGGAGCTGTGAAAACTGAAATGTCCTGATGAGTTACCATCTCGCACTTTAGATAACAGCTCCAGAGACATTGGCAGGGAAAGAAAAAAACACTCAAAACCCCATCCCACATTAGAAGTATAATTTCTGTAGTTTTTTTTCCAGGAAGGCAAGCAGTTACTGCCACTTTCTTACTTCTGTCTCACATATCCCATTAAGCAGTGCGTGGCGGTTCCAATGAGAATGAAGCCAAGAAGCATGCATGCATGCAGCAGCACATCCAGACTGGCTTGAAATCCATCCACGACATCTTTCTCTGGCCTGTTTAAAACAGCAACTCGGCGCATTCATAGTTATTTTCCTACCTTGTGTTTCCTCCAGTCATTTATACCAGGCCACACAAGAAAAATTCCAAACCCAAATTTTTTGTTTACACGCTATAGTTTTATAATGACTGCTACAAGCTTGACTGCCCAACACACATACAGAACAAGTGAAGAATTACACGTGTACTTATGCACTGTTTTCTTCCAACCCAGGATCTCCTTCAGTGCCCCTCATACAGTCCCTTTGCAGCTTGTAGGGCAGTGAGGAGACAGTATGTCTGGTTTTGAAGGCACACCAGGCCTGCCAGATATCCTGCATGGCTCCTGGGAGTCTGGCTGCAATATTACTAAGACAGTAACCAGCATACGATGGCAAAAATACACATTGATCTTCCCAAATGTAGTGTATTAATTTAAAAGACTGATCTGGACTGTGGCTTGACGGGGCTGAAAAATAAACCCATGTCCATCATTTTTTTCTACAGGCATTACCATAGGCATGTGGTAATCGCATGCTCCTACGGGATTAATACTCACACCTCTGCAAATCTGACCCTCTCTTAAATGATTTGCAGTACAAATGATTTCCTAAGATGTCAGATCTCTGGATAGTGACAGCCTATAGCAAGTAAATCCATGCCTAAAAATGCCACCAATTTAGAGGAAATATCATCCATCTCAACAAGGACAATAATACTGGCTTTCCTTTGAATACTGGATCCTCACTAGGAAGAGATGGTGAAACCTTTCAATCCACGTCACATGGCCAAAGTCCACACCATAAATTCTGAAATACAGACCTACCATTGCTAAAGTTCTCAGGGAATTCGGTGGTCTGCTTTTTATCTTGTTTATTATGTACAAAGATGTAAAATCTTTCAGAAGTGGTGCTAAGACTATAACAATACTTTGACAGTTTAAAACATACAAATTATACTTGGATGAGTGGAAGCCATAGGGCAATGAGAGCTTGCAGAGGCAATACAAAGTACCTTGGTGACTACAAAGAATAGTTCTGATACTAACTGGCAGTAAATGGTGGCTGTGCCTTCAGCTGTGGTGGGATTTAGTAATCCTACCAAAATAAGGTGGAGAAAACTGCAGTCGAAAATAAATCTGCAATGGAAACATTTAAAGTATTATTAGGATCAAATTCTCCTCCCGGTGACTTCAGAGAAGATCTGGCTCCCCTAAATGACAGCCTTTGTCCTGCCCCTCTTGCAACATGAGACTCGCCAAGTGACAGCCTGGAATTTGCAGGAAGTGTATTATTTCAAAAACCAAAGAAATCAAAGATCGAATGATTCATCAGGGCTTGAAAGTAAAAACTATATAATACCCACTGCACAGCAAGGGTTCTGAAGAGTATAGAAATGAAACTTCAGTAGAGGGAAGCACTTCTTTTTTATCTTTTTTTGCTTTTTCCATATTTTTTTTTAATAATATGGTCCACAGTAAGTCGCCAGAGAGGTCTGCAAAGAAACTTAATTTCAAAGGAGCAGAAGTGAGTAACAGCCTGTGAATACAAGCAGCCCATCAAAGAGAAATGTGCCAAAGATGAAAAAACAAGTCAGACAGCTCGACAGCCTGTGATTTTCAGTCCCCAAAGCAACTCTAAAGCAAGCAAAACAATTCTTCCCTTCCATCAGGATATTACTGTATTAAATGAACCACACACAATGTGTTGATGCAATTCAGCTCTACTCTTCTCCATCGTAACTGTAAACCTGCAGAAAACAAAGGCTGACCTGCAAACATATCTTACTATCACGACAGTTCCTCTTTTCCAAAGGGAATGGTAGGTTATTGTACACCACGAATGGAATCTAACCCAAACACATTGTACCATCTCCTTCTTGTAAGCCAAAGTATTATGTAACTCTTAATTAATGAATTACGACAGTGTAGTTGACAACAATCTCACTGTAAAGTTTTTTTCAGCTTTGTGGGTAAGCTGTATTAGCAATGGACCCAGGAAGAAAGGTATTCGTTGTTCTGCTGTTCTCCCCTGAGGAAGCTCAAAACCTCTTTCTGAAGGGGAAGGAACAATTCTTCAGAGAAGGTGATGGGCACAGCAGCGAGGAGAAACTTGGTGCCGTAGTAACTTGGTGCCAGGCTTGGATATTTGGTATTTAAGCTTTAGGTTATACTTCAGAAAGACAAATATTAATTTATTTGAATCATGCAGGCTGGGAGGGATCTCGGGAGGTTCTCTAGTCCAACCTCCTGATGAAATCAGGGTCAAACATGAAGCCAGAGCAGGTTGCTCAGCAGTTTAACCAGCTTAGGCCTGACACCCTCCAAGGACAGAGACTGCACAAGTCCATAGGCAACCCTGCTCCTGTCCCTGACTGGCCTCATGGTGGAAAAGTTTTTCCTTAAACTACTCTGAATCTTTCTTGTTTCAACTTATGCCTGTTGCCTCTCACCCACCCACCACCACACACCACTGGGAAGAGACAGGCTTCTTCTCCTCCATGACCTCCTCATCGGTCTCGGTGGCTGCTCTTAGGTTCCCTCAAATCCACCTCTTCTCCAGGCTCAGCCAGCCCCAGTCCCTCCAGCTCTTCACAGGGAAAGGGCTCCAGCCCCAGCCATCTTGGTGGCAGCTGCTGAACTCACTCCAGTGGATCAAGTCTTTCTTGTACTGGGGGACAAGCACCAGTCTGGAAGGTGAACTCTTAAAAATTTTAAAATATTTTATTTCCACAAAACGTAACTTTATAAATAAATTTTCTCAAAATCCAACAAGGTTTTGCTAGGAACTGGAACACCATGAAGAGGAAGACAATAGATGACTGACATAAATTAAAATAATGTGCTCTTATTCTACTACTGGAATTGTATCCTCCCTTCAGAAACTGGCAACTGCCCGTCGGTTCTGGGGGTAGTTTGCCATTAAGTCCTAGCAGTAAACTGAAGGGATCTAATACTTAACATAGTTTAATCCTTTATAATTAGTGATGAGAATCCTACCCATTCCTGCTTGATAATGATTTAAAATCAAAACTGAATCCTCAGCCGGAACAGTTGTAACGTTTCTTCATTCACAAGCATCTGCACCATCACATCATCTATTGTATATAATCTATAAGCTATGTTCTCAGAAAAAAATGTGACCTCATTGCTCAGACACAGGAACACTAAACAAAGGCAGAAGTTCAGGCACTTTGGTTTTACCTGTTTCTACAAAGTGGTAAAATGTTGCTGGCAGATGTGAAAAGTAGCTAGTTAATTCTGAAACTAAAAGATAAGAGTCTTTTCAAAATCAATACTGAAAGTAATATAAATTTAATGCCAAACATCCCTTTTATTACTCTTTCCACCAAAGTTGGAAAATTTTTTTAAAACACACTTAAAGAAGTATTTGGAGATGCTCACCCATAGTTGACAGACAGGTTCAAACAATAATAAAACTGTTTCAAAGCAGTATTTCTTGAAGATAAATTAGCAGAAACCATTACGAATCAATTACTGTTGAAAGCTACCGCCTCCTCATGCATTGCTGACAGCACCAGTCCACACCGATTTCGGCAGGATTTGCAGACGTGCCATACCTCTCAGATCAGCCCCCACGCTAATAAATAAATGCAGCGCATTTCCATGAAAAAAAAAATGAATTAGGACATAAATCTAACAGACAAAGGAAGAATACAAGAAGCCGGTAAGATTTACAGGATCACAGAACGGTTTGGGTTGGAAGGGACTTTAACGATCATCCAGCTCCATCCCCCTGCCCTGGGCAGGGACACCTCCCACCAGACCAGGTTGCTCCAAGCCCCATCCAGCCTGGCCTTGAACACCTCCAGGGATGGGGCAGCCACAGCTTCTCTGGGCAACCTGGGCCAGTGTCTCACCACCCTCAGTGTCAAGAATTTCTTCCTAATATCTCATCTAAATCTCCCCTCTTTCAGTCTGAAACCGTTCCCCCTCGTCCTATCACTACACTCCCTGATCCAGAGTCCCTCCCCAGCTTTCCTGTAGCCCCTTCAGGCACTGGAGGTCTCTCCGGGTTGTAGCCTACTGCCGCCACTTCCAACAACAACAACACGGGAGAGGAAGATGGATGGATCAAATCCCGTGATTTTCACACACACAAAAAATAAATTAATTAATTAATGTTTCACAGCATCATGAATTACAATGTTATTCGCAAGCAGCATTCACAGGCCTGCAGGAACCCGCAGCCGCAAGATGGCGACTGCCGCTGCCCTCAGCCCCCCCCTCCCTCCGCTCCTCCCTGCCGGCCTCTCGCCGTTCCACCGCCCTCCTCCCCTTCCTCTCGCGCCCGGAAAGCGGAGCCGCGTGCGTCGCCGCCGCCATGGAGTACATGACGGGGCCGGCAGCCCCCACCCAGGGCAACATGTAAGCGGCGGGCGGGCTCCGGGGCGGTGGGGCTTTGCCGGCCGGGCCCCGGCCTCAGGGTGACCCGCTGCCGCGTTGTGAGGGGGAGGTACCCGGGCGGCCGTGAGCCGGGGCGGAGGGGCGGGTGACGGCTCTCCTGGGCCACCACCTTTCTTTAAAAAAAAAATCAAAATAAAACTTAAATAAAAGGTACGCGTACCTTCGACTCTCAGCGAGGCTCCCGTGGCTGTCGCCCCTGAGGGCAGCGTTGCTGTTCGTGACTGACTTTCCCTTTTCTGTGTTCCAGCCTCTGCTGCCAGTGCGGCGTGGCCATCCCGCCCAACCCGGCCAACATGTGCGTGGGCTGCCTGCGGGCCCAGGTGGACATCACCGAGGGCATCCCCAAGCAGGGCACCCTCCACTTCTGCAAGCAGTGCGAAAGGTGGGCAGCCGCGTCCCCCCACCATCTCCGCCGGTGGAGGATGGGGACGGGGGTGGGGGGCCGCCATCTCATGGGCGGCAGGTCTCTGCGGTGCGCGTTTGCGTGTTTTCCAGCACATGCCAGTATTTCTCTTCTTGTGGAAGTAGAAAGGTATTGGTAAGTGTGACCGAGAAGGTTGAAATGAGTGAGTTTATGGTCCTGTCGGAGTAAGTGCTTCCTGAGGAGGCCGTGAAGATGCTCCGAGGGCTGGAGCCCCTCTGCTGTGAGGACAGGCTGAGAGTTGGGGTTGTTCAGCCTGGAGAAGAGAAGGCTCCAGGGAGACCTTAGAGCCCCTTCCAGCCCCTAAAGGGGCTACAGGAGAGATGGGGAGGGACTCTGGATCAGGCAGTGTAGAAATAGGACAAGGGGAAGCGGTTTCAAACTGAAAGAGGGGAGATTTAGATGAGCTATTAGGAAGAAATTCTTGACACTGAGGGTGGTGAGACACTGGCCCAGGTTGCCCAGAGAAGCTGGGGCTGCCCCATCCCTGGAGGTGTTCAAGGCCAGGCTGGATGGGGCTTGGAGCAACCTGGTCTGGTGGGAGGTGTCCCTGCCCAGGGCAGGGAGGTGGACCTAGATGGTCTTTAAGGTCCCTTCCAACTCTAATCATTCTATGATTCTGAAAGAAAAAAAGTGAGCAAATTGGTACGGATTGCAGTAAAAGCGTGAATGCACTTGGGATCCATGAGTCTTAGAATCATTGAATAGAATGGTGGCATCTACTGCCTCTCTGGTAACCTGTGCCAGTGTGTTACCACCCTCAGTCAGTGTAAAAACTTTCTTCCTTATATCTAGTCTAAACTTACATTCTTAATTTAAAACCATTACCCGTTGTCCTATCACGACAGGCCCGGCTAAAAAGTTTTTTCCCCAAAATCATAATGCTTCGGGAGGCAAAAGGTGTAGCTGCATAGTTGATAATAAAACTGAAAGCTTGGTAAATAAGTGCTCAACCTTTGAGTGGTTTAATTTGCTGAACCAGCTTCATGTGCTGTAAAATGCTTCCTGTGTCATAGGTATCTTCAGCCTCCAGGAACCTGGATTCAGTGTACCTTAGAATCAAGAGAGCTTCTTGCTCTGTGTCTTAAAAAAATCAAAGCTTCGCTGAGCAAGGTGAGTAGCTAATTCTGCTGGTATTTCATAGCGTGTCTGTTGGTACTGCATAAAGTGAAGTCCAGGTAACATACAGGGTTCAATCCTTCCAGAGCAGGAGTTTGTACTTGCCTAGAGCTTATCAACTGATTTATATTAAACATAGAGAATGACAATCTCATGTCAAATAACTCTATTCTAGAATTTTGGAAGATCCGGTAAGGACAGCCTCTAACAAAAAAAATTCTAGGCATACTGAGGAGACTCGCAGTGCAATGCTGTGACTTAAAAGCATAATGTGTACTGCACAATTGTTACGGTATAGATGGGAGTTGAGCATAATTAACTGAAAGAAACTAACGTGTTTTTAATGCACCTTAATTTTAGTTTTCTTTTTACATATTTTAAAAATTGTTTATACAGTACTTGTTCTTACTGGTTTATGGCGGTATGAAAGAGGGTTGCAGAGGTCTATGTATAGACTAAACTGAAAGTCACATGTTTAAGTTGAGTAAAGTATCTCTTAGGTTCAGAATCTTACCAGAGAAAAGAAATCTGAGATAGTGTTTTGGGAAAAAAAATTCTTGCCGTGGTCATCAAGGTTTGAATTAGGTTGCCTTACTGAGCTTCTTTCTACTGGGTTAGTACTTAATTATACAAAATATCTTTTGGTGCAGTAAATTTGCATGCTCTTAGTTTTAGAGATTAAATTGGCTTTTAAGTCCTGAGAAAACCATTAAACTATCCAAATTCATCATTACGTGGCATCCAGAGATACTGTTGAATAGCGTATTCAGTTACTCTGGTGTGTCGGGCTGAGGTTGCATCACCATTATTTTAGGCAGATCAGACTCTGTGTTCTAAATGAGCATTATTAATTGGGTTTGGTATACTGATACGTATGTTTTTAATTAAGGTTATTCACTTCCTCACTTGGTTGAGGAATTACAAGCTATACCATTAAGCTTGTGCTTTCTGGTAGTTAGAGCTGCATGCTTTTAACATGTACTAGTACAACTGCTGGCGGTACTAGCTGAGTTCTTGTTCTTTCCCACTGGCAGGTCCGGCTGATTGACGCAGGCTTTATTTGGACCGAACCACATTCTAAGAGGCTGAAGCTGAAACTGACAGTTCAGAAAGAGGTAACTGGAGTACAGTAGACCGTGTGTGGCTTTTTAAAAGCTTTTATGGCAAACAGTGTTGTTTTATTAATTTTTTATTATTATTGCATTTTAGATAAGTGTTTGTGGTAAAATCCAGCATGTGTGTACTGGCTTATCTTGAAAGAATATTGTTTTCATCCTGACAAAATTTTGTCATTAAAGTGTCATTCATCACAGTTTGAAAAGGGTTAGCAGCTCTTCCAGTAAAGTTGGGAAAATACTACTAACATTTGTGACCCAAATATAGATGTCTGTCGGATAGTTTTAGTATAGTATGGAAGTTATTTCAGAATGCTGTGGTAGACTCGCTTTCTGTCTTGACAGGACTAACAAGGAAACCTTTTAAACTTCTGTTTTGCAGGTGATAAATGGAGCGGTTCTTCAGCAAGTATTTGTGGTGGAATATATAGTTCAGTCTCAAATGTGTGAAGACTGTCATAGGATTGAAGCTAAGGATTTCTGGAAAGCTGTAGTGCAAGTCAGGCAAAAGGTAGAGGCAAACTGAATTTTCATTTGTTAGTGGCAGAACAATCAGGGGGACAAATATTTAGATTATTTTCTCAGAAAAAGATGCGTTCACACTTGCTGACTGCCACAGTGATGCTTTTTATGTTTAAGGTTGGGGCTTTTTTCATACTGATCCTAGTTTAGAAAAACTTCCTCTCTGCTGTCTGGTATTATCAGCATACTCTTTTTAAATGATGGCTGGCAGGAGGATCTTGTGTGAATTACAAAGTATCCTTCTGTATTTTAAGGTAATGTTAGAAACAGTGTGACAGATTGCTTATAAATATTTAATTTTTTTTTAAAGAAAATAGTATGTCTAGCAATCAGTTACACAAAAAATGAGAAACAGAAGCTGAAATTGAAATCTTTTTGGTTACTTGGAATAGACTTTGGGCTGTTCCATTTCTAGATGATCTCTTCACATAAGTGTTTATTCTTCAGGGATACTGCCTTTGCACTAGGCAGTTCTTAAATAACCTTGATAATTTTATCCTTTATTTTTTTTAGACTCTGCACAAGAAGACTTTCTACTATTTGGAGCAGCTGATTTTAAAACACAGGCTTCATCAAAATACACTTCGCATCAAAGAAATCCATGGTAAGTGAGGTGGCTTGTTAGCCTTGAGGTAGAATAGACTAACCTGTTCGATGTTGGAAGAGTGCTTGTGATAGTAGCTATGTGCAAATAAGCAGCAGATTACTTAGCTTATGTATTGTGTTTGAAAAAAAAACCATAGTACTTGAGATAGATATGTTCATCAAGCTTTCTTTTCTTCAAGATGGCCTGGATTTTTATTATTCTTCAAAGCAACAGGCCCAGAAGATGGTTGACTTTCTTCAGTGTACAGTTCCATCTAGGTATATAATTTATGTTTATTCCCTTGAATATCCAAAAGCTTTTGGGAAGTGTCTTTTATCCTTCACTTTTAAAGAATTTTATAAGTGAAAGTTTAAGGAAGCTGTATTCTAGTTAAACAGACAAAATTCTTTCTACAGAAGTCCCATGTTTTGCACTTGGCCATTGTAAAACTAACCCTCATGCATTTTTCTATTGCCTTAATTTTTGTATTTGTAGTACATAACTGTATACTTTCATTGCTGATTAGCTTCTGTTTCAAGTAATGTCCTTCTTGCTGCCTGAAGCCTCTATTTTTATATTTTATAGATCAAAATCGTCCCAACGTTTGATCTCGCATGATATTCATAGTAATGTCTACAATTACAAAAGCACTTTCTCTGTGGAAATTGTTCCAATATGCAAGGTAGTTCTTCCCTAGTTCATCTTCAGGGTATTGTATGAAGTGGCTAGAGTTTGGGTTTGGTGATGGAGGCCTGATTTATTGGGTATCTGGGGGGCGTGGGGAGTGGTCTACTCCCCATGAAACATGGGAAGTGCAGGTTGCAGCTATCTTGAGGAAGTTACTGGGCGATATTGGGTGGAGAACTGGAAATATAAAGTTTAAAAATCTATTTCAGATTTCTCTAAAAACTTGGTTAAAAATTAAGGAAATATGAGTGTAAATTATTTTCTGTTTGTATGCAGGACAATGTTGTATGTCTGTCACCAAAACTGGCGCAAAGCCTTGGTAACATGAGCCAGATCTGCGTGTGCATTAGAGTAACAAGTACCATCCACCTCATCGATCCTAGCACTCTGCAGAGTAAGTTACGGGTTCATTTCTGCACTATGGTAGCATCTGATCTTTCTGCTAGCACAATTATTTCTGGTTTTTTTGTTTTCATGAAATCTTGTATTTTTATATCTTAATGTTGTAAATTTATCTGTACAATCATTGATATAGAAACTTAATTGCCAACTAAGACAAAGTTCTCTAAGCTTGACTTCTGTAGTATCCTAGGCAAAATGTGCAGGCTCAGTGGTGTTCATGGATGGTCTAGGTCTCTGCTATACCTTTGTCAGGTATATTACTCTAAAATTATGTGGCATCTAATTTTTCTCTGGATTATGATTCTAGCCACTTTGGTACCAGAAGCACTGTGTTTGCTGGTAAGCTCTACCAGGAAAATACCTCTAGTAAGAAAACATCCAGGAGAATAAAAAGGTTTGTGCTTTAGATACGTGATATGTGATTTGGCTGTCACAGATCAACTGCTCTTGTAGCACGAGTTTGCAATACGGGTCATGCCCTAAATACTTGTGTTAAATAACAAACTTGAACAAAATGCATTTGGCAGTTGTCTGAGTTTTGGCCAATGCTTCTTTTTTCTTTTAATTGCTTGGCAAGAAATTCTGTCCCTTATGATTGACCATGCTAGTGGTTTTTTTCCAGTTGCTGAAATTGATGGAAATACCTACTGGCGCCACCCTTTCAATAGCTTGTTCCACCCCAAACAACTAGAAGAATTTATCATTATGGATATCAACAGGGTTCAAGAAAAGAAAAAAGGTGCAGGTGCAGGGGCAAGATCAAACAAGGTAAAAGCTTTCTGTATTTGATTCAGTGTTTTGGGCCTTCCTCTCCCCTTGCTCCCCTGCTCAGCTGAATTTCTGTTTTGAATCATTCTACCTTGCAAAGTCAGATGTGTGCTTTTCTGTGTCTTGGTACTGGGGAAAGCTGTTCTCAGGAAGATGTGGACAGTATTTTGGTTTGGAAATTGCACAGTGTGAATTCCACTTTCAGAAATTCTTTTCTCTTGAAGAGTTTAAACTCTACTTGTTACTGTCATTACTGAAATTATTTTATATTAGCTTTGCAAATCTTCAGTTATTAAGTTGTTTTTTGTTCAAGTATATAAGCATTTCTTTTTAATCAGAGTTAATGAATCGGTACCAAACATTTTATTTTCAGTCAAAAGCTGTATATAGTTGAAAGTTAGGAAGTAAAAAAAAAAAAAAAAAAACCAAAAAAAAAAACCCACCAAAACAGGTGTCCGGTTACCGAAACAGCCTTAGTAGAATTCTTGGGAAAAGTGGGTGGCATGTCCATTTCCTTACTTTTGTAAAGGTGAGAAATGAGCAGTAGCAAGCAATACATTGGACGCTTGATGTCAAAATACAAGTTTAATTACAAATGTAATTTGAAACAGTAATATACCAGTGCAAATGTTGTAATAGCGCAGCAAGTTAAGCTGCCTTTGATTACAAGAGTGTTTTATTTTTCATTCCTCAAGCACACACTGGCTGAAGCCTGGGTACAGAAAACCTCGGAATTGAATACAGACCATCAGTATTTCTGCTGTACTCACTTGGGGCACATTCTGAATCCCGGCGACCTTGTCTTGGGGTCTGTTCTGTTTCTTGTTTTTTGTTAAATGATTATTTAATGACTGAAGTCCCTGGATTCTCTACAGGCTTATGTATTATCAAGAAAGTTTTGAACTGTTCTGATTTCTAAATGAAATCAGCAAAAGGGATAGAATCTTTAATCTTGGCTGCAGATGGTCCTAATAGAGGAAGTCTTTTTTTTCTAGCAGAAGTAATTTTGTGAAAAGGGCTGTTAGTAATAAGAGAGCTGAAGCATTGACTTTGAAGTGCAGATTGGAATACTAGCTTAGACACGAATAGATGAGAGGGTTTTTTAAAATACCAGGCAAGATCTTTTTGTTTGATTGTGAGTATCTTATACAGCAATGACAAGTGTGACATTTTTGTAAGATTAGGCAAATTAGGTGATTCTCAAGCAGACTTAAACATGTTATTGGAGCTGTTGTGAGCGCATCAGAAGCTCAGTGGATATTGCTGCTTGGGTTCAGGAGGCTGGGGAGTGCTACTGAACAGAATATGGGAACAGCAGCTTCTGAGAGTTAGTCATAGTTATGACGGCTGGGTGTTGATGTGGATTTTTTATTTGCTCTCCATTTAGAAACATCTTTCTTAGGAACTGTAACTTAAACAGTGCTGCTCTTTAATACAAGCATATGATACATTGAGTTCAATTTTGTAGACTTACATAAAAGGGTAGGATAAAATATCTATTTTCATTTTAGATTCGACTTGGCGAACTGCAACTTAAATGACGAGTTTGCCAATAAGATGAATCCACACCATATTCCTGATGTGGTAAGACCATTTTCTTTCTCTGTACAAAGTTCTCTGCGTTCCCCAGCGGTATTAGGGAATACGATTTTATAATGAATACTCATTAGTTCCATAGTGCCAAAAGGAAGAGGGGATATTAATACTGGAATTTGAATAGCTTCTAATTTTGAGAATTATTTTCTCACTACTTAAATTTTTGAGTGGTGGTTAAATAATACGTTTACTTTAACTTACCTTACTGTTTGTTGTTTTTGTTCAAATTACTATGCACTATGTGGTGAAAACTGTATTACAACTCCAGTGTGCATGTGCCTCTTCAGGTCATAATGCAAAGTGTTTGGAAATGTTTGAGTTGACAAATGCTATATAAATTCTATATAAAACTTCTGAGCGCCAGACTGACTCTCTCATTTGTTCAGCTGATTTTACAATTTCCCAAGTCCAGACTTGAGTGTTGTTTTGGGTTTTGAAAGTGTCATCAGTAGTATTGAAGTTGTGTATGTGTAAATACTTGTTTTTCACTGTAGGTATTAATAAAGAAGAGCTATGACCGTACCAAACGCCAGCGTCGCAGGAACTGGAAGCTGAAAGAGCTAGAAAGGGACAGAGAAGGCATGGATACAGATGATGAAAGGTTCGGTATCTGCCGTGACGCTTTTCGGTCCCTCCTACCTAGGATACTGTGCCAAGTCTAGAAATAACATTTCTCAGTTTCTGCTGAGGATAAACCCAGTGTAAAGCCTGAGCTGATGTGCTGACTGTTAGGGGTGCACAAGCAAATGCTGCTAGTTCTGTTTGAGCGTGATGCTGTCTTGTAGGACAGGTTGATACCAGTGTTCTCGGAAGAGCAGTATCTCTTTGCATTTTTCCCTCTTCCCGAGTGCAGGAAGTGCTTAAAGCATACACCCTTTACCTATGCTGATCCTATCTTGAATGCTGTTTTCAGGGAACACGGATACTGAGGAAAGTGGAACAGGAGTGTGTGGAAACAGACTAAACCCTGAATTCTTAAAGATAACACTGCACGTTTTTCAGGTTTACTGTTGCAAAATATAAAAACTGTTTTTTATAGTATTTTCCAAGAAAAGCTTAGATCATGAGACAAGTGAGTAATATCGGAAGCATTGTGTCTGCAGCTTACAGTTGGTGTGTCTCTAGGGATGCTTCTGTGGAAACGTGTGTCTGGTTTGTTCAGTGACAAAGCTGCTACAGCAACAGCAAATTCTAAATAATATTCAATTGAGTAGGAAAAAATAAGGCAATTAGAGTTAAATGAGGACAGGCAAATTAAATTATTTGGAATCTAGTAGAAATAGAATAGAAATATAGAACTAATAATAAAAAAAAAGCCGAAAGAATGAGTTGAACATGTAGGAATGCTACCAGAAGGCACGTCTGGAGGACTGCAGGTGGCAGTCCTTCCTTGGGGCTTTGTTTCTTTGATTTTATTTTGGTTTATAAATTTGCATAAATCCAAAGGAAAAGTGAGTAAATATATTAAGCATCTTTTACAGACAATACCAGGACTTCCTTGAAGATCTCGAAGAAGATGAAGCCATAAGGAAGAATGTCAACATTTACAGAAGTAAGGCCTTTTTAACCATTTAGTTGCACGTAATTAAATCATGACTATTTGAGTGAAAATATTTTTGAACTTTGAACTACATTTTGTCTAGAGAAATGCTATAATGTAATAGCTTCAGGTATTCAGTGTATTTCACGTGCATTGAATGGGTGTTGATTGTTTTTGATTTACTGCCTTTAACATAGGAGAGAGAAGTGTATTTTCTCCCGCACCCAAAACCTCTGCTGGGTGAAGGATTTGATACATAATTCAGTGTCTTCCATGAGGGCAATTGCCATGGGATTGTTAGTTTTTACAGAGGGATTTGTTTGGTTTTTTGGTTTTGTGGTTTGTTGGTTGATTTGGGGTTTTTTTCCCTTCCTTTCTTGGGGTTGTTCAGGGGGGTTGGGGTTTGTTTTCTTTGCTTAGCTGTTTGTTGTTTTTTTTCTATTGCGTTTCTAGATGCAGATGTTCCAGTGGAGAGCGACACAGATGATGATGGTCCTCCACGAATCAGTCTGGCTGAAATGCTAGAGGATCTCCATATTTCCCAGGATGCCACTGGTGGGGAGGGAGCAAATATGATGACAGAATAAAAATAGTGCATTAGTCAATGCAATAAATACTCCCTTAGTGAGGAAAAGGTACCCAAAACATAAGTAAACATTACAAACTGATCACCTGAACATGAAAAGTAATATGATAACTACCACTGTACCCCTTAATAATGGTTCTGAATTCATATGTTATATATAATCTTCTAGAGAATCCGGAATTAAAGTTAAATTTCTGGTGCAAGCATTGCAATGTAAGTTCCACAAGTTTCTCCCATCCTCAGGTGCTCTCTCCTTGCAGCTTCTGCGGTGTAAAGGCCCCAGCTGGCTAACTGTGGGGTTATACAGCAGGAGGAATCATTGTCTTGTGCTGAAAACAGCTGATCAGAAGGATGTCCAGCGGGAGAGATTTTATTCTAGTTTGCTACATTTGTAGGTAGATTACCTACCTACTGTATATTGCTTTTATTTCTTCACATGGGAAGGATTTTCGATGTCTTAATCTTTTGTGTACAATGGTTTGAAGCCTTTTATGTTATTGCTAGATTATTCTGTATAACAATATTTTGGGGAAGCTCAAGAGTGCATCTTCTGTTCCTTTGGTAAGGGAACTCCACATACACGTGTTGGGTACACACAAACACTTCCCTGTCGATTGACTGAAGATGCAGCCCATGATCAGAAAGATTGGAAACTTCTGTTAAATATAATGAATAATTGCATTGTACTATATACCATGCCTGTATCAGTGGATTAAAAGCAATATGCATAATGTGTAATTTATACACCAGCTATGAACTATTAAAAAAACTATACAGATATTTTTGGTTCATGGTTATTTAGTTAACTTTAAAGTCTGATTTCTCTCTACTGCAAGCCCAAAGAGGACAGAATTGTGTAGGAGGACATTACGTACTTATATTCATCTGGATTTAATTCACTTCACAGCACAAAGCTAGTGCAACTAAGAGTTTAGGTGTATATACATTGGTTTTAACTCAATACAAATACGTAAGGATAGCATAGCAAGTGTGGTTTGTCCCTGCATTTTTTAACTTCAGGAAAGGAGGGAAATACTAATAATGTAAAGTTGGGAAAAAAATAGAGATGTGTAGGATTCATCTAATGGGGTTTTTCATCTAATGGTTTCTTTATCAAGGACCTGTATAGCTCAAATGAGAACACTTCACATAGTTCGTTGCCGCTTGTGTGCCCATAATAGAAATACGCAGGGCTGGAAATCCACTATTTCTCTGTAGTGTCAGCTGAGGAGGGGTCGGGAGCACCTTTCTCTGTTTCACTATACCTCACAGCTTTTCAAGGCCTCAAAGAAAAGAAATTACCAAGGAGTTAGCAATATTCAGCCCACTGCCAGGTGAGAGACATTTTTTCCTTAACTCTTTAGTTTAAGTGTAATCTTTTGACTCGGTGTTTCCAAACGGGTGTGAACCTGATGCATTTCAGGCTTTCTGTCTGAGCCCAGGCCATGTGCTATGGAAGGCAAAGGTATTTTTGATTGTAAAGGGTGGAGATAGGTTTAGTTACCAGTTACTCTTACTTTTTTTTTTTTTATCCTGTCTCACAATCTTCTAATCATCCATTTGTAAAGGGGGGGAAAAAAGGAAATTTGGAAGAGCAGTTTGGATGTAGCGAAGCTCTAAGCTGTCTGTTGGCGTTAGCAGCTCAGCTGTCCCTTAGTGCCATCTCTCGCTGTGTATTGCTGTCACACTAAGTTCTGCTGCTGCCACTCTCAGGAGCTTTGTTGTATATTTTTTTTTGCCGTGCAGAAAAGCAGTTAAGAAAAATCCATAAAGCTGCTGAGATCTAAAGGTACAGTTTATCTCATGACAGGAATTTAGTTCAGTATAGGGAAGGCATAAAACCGTGCTTAAAAAATATTCATGAGAATGCAGCTGTGTAGCTAACCTGAATTATCCCTGCGGTAAAATGGTTTATTATACATATTTTACAGTAGCTACACCTGCCAGTAGTGCTGGGGAGATGTAGATAAACTCATTTCTAGTGACCATTGGGCCAAATCTGTGGAAACTGAAGAACTTTAATTTGCAACCTCTAGCTGTGTCTGCATGAGATGTGTTTTGGGTTGTGGTTTTTCTGACAGAGGTAGAAAATGATCAAGCCTTTATCTTACATAGTTTGGTAATAAGCTTCCTGGTGTCGGCAGGTGAAGGGGGAGTAATGAAAGCCTATTTAAAACTGTGCGGTTTTGATCAATCCTTTTCCTTCCTCTCTAATGTTTTCCTTCAGAGTGTCTCAGGAATTTCAGATGTATTGCTGTCTCGTCTGTCATCCCATTTGGTACTGGAGATGTCCCTCTTCTTCCTGTCCCCTCCACGGTCTGTTGCCAGTCTGTATTGGGTTTCAGGCATCTTTCAGCAAGAGTCTTGTCTGGAAAGATCTCATGCTACGGATGCTAGGCGAACGAGTCATAAATCTAAGTATATTGCTTGGCTTTTTGTGCATTCGTTTGCTGGCTGGTAACACATGGTAACAGCTCTCCAATGGGTGGGTAAGCTGCATGTACTTGAAACCAAAGTTAGTTCTAATTTTAGGTTCCTGAGTTTACAGTGTCCCTTTAACATTTAAAGAGTTGGGAGCCAGAAGAGGCTTAGCTGGCGTCCCAGCAAATGAAATGTTTGCCAAGGTCTCACTGACACTGGGTAAGTAATTTGACAAAAGGTCCTGAATTCACAATAGAAAGAAGGCTGCCACTTACCCTGCGTCTCTTCCTGAAGCTCCTTCGCAGCTTAAAAGCTCCTCTCCCTTTATACATGCAGAAGCTGCTTCAGGATTTTAAGTCATAACTGCATGACGATTAATTTGCACCTGGATTTTGAAGAATTTTGAATTGGAAGAGTTGAAGCATAACATCCCACTAGTTTGCTGGGGAAGAAGGGGGTTGCTTTTGGGATGCGACTGTGTGCACATGCATCCGTACCGGATTTGGCACAGAGGATGTGTGATCGCGAGTACCAAGCAGTAGCCCTATTTACGAATAGTAACACAGATGTAAAAAGGTTGTCTGAAGTAGTTAAGTGATGGTTAAATTTGAAGTGTATTTGCCACATGTAGTAAACTAGTAGTAAGACTAAAAAGAAAGAATACTTTCTAAAGTATTTCAAAGCAAAAAAAGCACAGCCAGCTGATGAGATTGTTTCAGCAGAGAAGAGAAGTTTTGTCCTTCAAAACAGCCAGCATTTTGTTCTTTCAGAAGCAAGGCTTTTACAGAGAGAAACCAAATAAGGCTTCGCACAGCCTTTCAGCCCTGGCACTGTGGCTGCCCTGGCTAGGAATGGGGGGAAGAAATAGTTACTTAAGCTAAGGGAGTTTCACTCCTGCTAGTGAATTACTGAGGGGAAGAATGGAGACAGAGAAAATGCATCAGCCTGGCTCTGTCGTCTTCGCTGTCTCCCATCAGATACTGATACCGATGGATATGATCCTGCTGAGCCGTCTCTTCCCCAGGCCTGAACAGTCCCAGCTCTCTTGGCCTCTCCTCTTCTGTCGGAGAGCTGCAGTTACAGTGGAAGGCTGGAAGAAAACAGTGAGCTGATCATACCATTTCCAACCAGGGAACGTATGTTGGAAAAGTTACCCATATAAGATAGTGCTCATCCTCCCAGACCACTTGGGGGAAAAAAGATGTATATCTGCAGATGTGTATCTCTCTCTGCCCCAAACCTTAGATTAGTTCCTGTGTCAATTCTACATCCTCTCACATCCTTCCCTGGACACTCCGTGCAGGTTTAAGAGATGCGGGGCAACACACCGCTGGCTTTTGCTGCCCCTGTAATCCAGCACATTTTATGCTTGGTCCCTTGACATGTCCTGGAGGGATGCTGGATCTGATCCTTCCCAGGC
Source organism: Alca torda (assembly GCA_008658365.1). NCBI lineage: Eukaryota > Metazoa > Chordata > Aves > Charadriiformes > Alcidae > Alca > Alca torda. Next base: position 8,093,282 of record CM018081.1, read on the forward strand.
TGGGCTCGGCAGCAGCTCCGCTGGGTGCTGGAGGGAGGGCAGGGTTAGACACTCACAAATGGGGACCGTGCAGAGTAGAATATGGTCCATTCTAGGAGACGCCGCCTGCAATCAAATTGATGAGAATCTGATGTGGGCAAGTACTGTTAGACAAACTCATTTTTCTTTGTGTAACCGAAACGTGCTCAACACAAAGTGCTGGCTGTGTTGTAGGAATGGCCTAGGAATGGCCAAATCCACTTTGCTCGAAAGGCTGCAACGTCTTAGTGGGAGGGAAGGGTCTCACTTTAGGCAAGAGGCATCCACAGTGGCAGGCACTTGTCCGTTCTTCCCTAGAAGTTGCCATAGAAAAATTGAGATGTGCCTGTGATTAATGTGATAGGCCACCTGATGTCACTATTCCTTCACGTTAATGGCCCCAAAAGCAGTCTGTTCAGCTGCTCTAAAGGAAAGATGGCTATAAACTCTGAAAAACTTGTTTATGCTGATATAGTTCCTAATATTTTCATTTAAGTTTAAAATAACATAACACCAACCTAAGGAAAAATAAGACAAAAGCTCCTTTGATCTTGATGTTAGACTTATTCTGACAAACTGCTCCTTCTGCCGGCAGATTTGTCGCTACTTTACGCTTTGCCAGGGCCACTTACATTAGCTGCATTCTCGCAGAACAGTTAAATATAGGGGTGAGACTCATCTGCTGGGTTTCAGAGGGGTTTTGGCAGCGTTTGCTATTGCTAATTCCAGAACATAATCACGTAGCAAAGAATGTTGTTGCCTTCAGAATTTACCAATGTTTTCTGTACTCCATCGTAAGCTTAGGATGGGAACCTGGTTAAGACACGTAAGAAACAGGAGATGAAGTTCAAAACTTGTCAGGGTCTCAGTTCCATGATGAAAAACAAAGCATAATCATCAAGAAAGAGATGTGCCTTTGTGTAATTTGAATATTCAGCTTTATAAAATGAAACAATTACATATAATAGAAATCCACAGCTAATGTACCTTTTCACATCAACTAAGAAAATGTTTCAGATGTGCCAAGCTCTGAAAGGGCTTGAAAGGCTATTTTAAAATAATCTGTGCTCGGTGACAAGATTTGTAAGACAGAAGGAAACCATTTAAGCTGTAAATTATTTGGCAGGTTGTTTGTATACCACTTAGCATGATGAGACTTCATGCTGCATGGGCTGTAACAATTATGATTAACACCTTTGTTATTAATGTGGGTCTTTGTTAATTCATACCTTTTTGTAGGGCGGATCTGAGATATAAAGGACTGCAATTTTTAGCCCGTACCTCTGCTGAAATGAATTTATGCTAATGTATGAAAGCTTGACATATTTAAGCCAGTATGAATGCAGCAGAAGAGAAAACCCTCAAAGTCATTTGAAGCCCTAGGTTTGTTTTAGACATTTCCCTAAATGGTGAATGATCATATTGAAAATAATCCAGAATTAGGTCCTTTAGGAGCCCTGAATCCCCCAAGGAGGGAAGGTGTACAGTCACTTTGTGTTGCACTGGCTAGATCTGAGGTTCCCTGATGGAAGTCTCGGTCAGAGGTGGGCGTGCAGGTTCCCGACCCAGCACACACAGAGTTGGTCTCAAAGCCGAGGATTTGCAGGAGCTGGCATGCTGACAAAAGCGGTGCTGGAGCCAGCCCGGTGGAAGTGCTCGTCTGAGCACCGATGAAAGCAATCGCACTCGGGCCACTCTTCCAGCTGGCTCTTGGAGGCAGCTGCTCCTCGGCCTTCCAGCATCTCTGGGATTCAGTACCCATTTCCATACCCGTGTGCTAAACACCCTGGTCCAGCAGGTGGCTGGCGTTGCCCGAGACCCAGATCCAACACAAGGATGTGTACGCTTCAAGTAGGATTTAAAAGGAATTCTCTTCAGTCCAAATTGTGACGATGTTGAGGCAGCTGTTGCTTAACCTTGGCAGCCTCTGGGCTCCGTATATAGCTCACTCGATTACCGCAGTTTCCTCATTGCCTGAATTTGCTCTTTCCCAAAGCCTGTGATCTTCAGCCTGCCACAGTCTCTTGGAAAGAATCCTATTGCTGTGGCCTTCCTCTCTGTAACGAGGTCAGCCTAAGCTAAAACGCTTTGTAAAAGTTTGGGTATTTGTAGCTACTTCAGGTTTTCTCGAAGTTTGGTCTGACTTTTTAATATCCCTCCCTGTAACATAGGCATAAAGCTGCTGTAGGTGTCACTGAGAGGTTCAGTAACAAATTTACAGCACTGTATTACGTACCTGAACGATAGCTCAGTTATATCTGATGCAGTTGAGATCATACACGATTCCCTGCACTCCGACAGGATGCGAGGTACATAGAAGTTTATATAATCTCAAAACCAAATTATTTTAATGCAGATTTATAATACAGTTTTTAAAAAATATTCAGAGGTAAAGTTTAAGTGTATACTGGCTTTTTATGCATCACCTCATTATGCAGATAAATTAGACATGCATATATGTATATTTGAAAGCAGCCTTGGAGATCTTCAGATAAGCCTTTCAAATAGAAAAGGTTGTTACAGGATATGAATACTCTGGGGGGGCTTGTTGGAGTTTTATTTGAACTTAACTAGCTTTCTAAAAAATACAGGTGCTTCTAAGCAGCATGGTTTGATTTCCTGCGTGACACTCTAGCCTCCATGGGCAACGTGCAGTGGGAAGCACCAAAAAGGCTTCATTTGTCCCTAATCAAGCGTGTGCCACTTCAAACTAGAGCTGAGGGAAGAGCCAGGACCCAACAACAACCTGGGATGATGCTCTGACAGCCGGCTTGGCAGTTGTGAGGTCCATGAGGACCCCTCTCCATACCCCTAGCTGCGCTTCTCACTCCAGTTCCTCAGACAGTGCACTGCGGAAGCGGAGATGTGAACCTCAGCGAGGTGAGCGAGAAGCTATTGACGCTGCGGAGAGGAACAGAGGCAGAGCCCTGGCCTCCTCAGGGAAGCACTAGCAGGCAAACATTCACACTTGCAAATTCTTACCTTTGTCCCTCTGAAAAACACCCAGAAAAATTTCTATGTAAATGCTATTCTATATAGTATCTACACTGTATACTGGAAACATCACCAATACAGGAAGAAGTAGTTTTCTGTAATGAAGAAGACTATAACTAAGCAGTTGCATGGAGGAGTTTCAGCTGAGCAGGAAAGTTAGGCAGAAAGTTTCAGCCAAGCAGAACTGAGTAATTTAAGGTCAGCTTTCTAAAAGGAAACAGATCTGTAAACTCAACATTGTTCTAAACAAATATACACAAGATGAAAAGGAATACATTCTGCGGGATGCAGAGGCTACTAAGTGCTGACAAGTTCATCTTGGAAACAGGATTTTCAAGTCAGATAATGAAGAGCTAAGATAAGAACTCTGATTATGCTCAGATGTAAACAGTAGCACAGGCAAAATGCATACGTCATCATAGCAAAACAATAAAAGTAACAGCAAGGAGTGTGAACTTATTTTAGGTCTCTAAAAACTGTTAGAAGTAATCAGGAGCAGAGGGGGTAAAGTTCTGTGTGAACAAAATCATCATCTTCGTTGCCTTTAGGAACTTTAAACTATTTGGATCAATAAAATACAGATTATAATTTAATGAGAGATAAGCTGTAAAAGTCCCACAATAATAAACCTTCATAATGAGGACGCTGTGAATCTACCATTACGTATTATAGCTGTGAAGATTAAACAGTTCATAGTGAGCAGCATGAGCAGTTTTATTTTAGCAGATATTTATTATTTTGTTCTTTATCTTCAACTCTTGCTGAACCAGTGTTGGGAACCTGTGCAATTTAAATAAGAGATTCCTTTTAAAAAGACCGTGAAGCAGTGATCTGAACGGTGCTCCACACCACCCTCACCTTCCTTTTTAATGCACAGTAACAGTGATATAGACTCCCCCTGTGTAAATGCAGAGAGCGGGAGGTCACATCTATTCACAAAGGTGGGGAGTGGAAATGATGTTAGAGTATACCAGATTGGGTTTATGTCAGAAATTAACTTTGCCAAATTAAGACTGTATGTTTAAGTCCACGTTTACAAATACTAAAATGAATTCCTTTATTGACAGGAAGTCACTAAGCAGCACATGCTGCGTCTACACTGTGGTCAACAGGCCTAGGAGAGAGCAACTGGTACATCTTGCATCACGATGGATAATACAACCCTGCACATAAATGATTGGTGCATTCATGCATCTGATTGATAATAAAACCCTGCAAACAGCGACTGCAACCAACCACCTCTTTTCCCATGCGCACATGCCCAGATGCTCAGCCCACACGGCCTGTGGAAAAGAGGCGTGTGGCATTAGCAGCCCTCTCATGCAGCAAGCATTGGCGTTCAGGATTTGCTCTCTCCTGTTAAGCGAGCAGATGCTCTGACAAGGTTTAGGAGACTAAGCAGCCACCCTGGTGTCTAACAACCAACCTCCAACTCATGTGGACTCTTGTCTTCATGAGCATCTCTGTGCAAAACCTCTCTGCAGGTGGCTGGCCTGTCTATGCAAGGAAGTTTGTCCGAAAAACTTTGCTTGCTCTTAGTTGTGTAAGAAACTTAGGGAAAGTGGGATGGAAATGCTACTGGTACCAGCAAGAACTCACGGGGAACCGAGCGTGGTGCAGGTGTCCTCAGAGAAGGGTGTGCAAGCAGGAATCACAGGAATCGCATTTCCTGTTCCTCTTGAAATACTTTCTGCTTCAGCCGTGCGATAGTACACCTCAATTTGCAATACTTATCACCAGGATTAAAAAGCAAACATTGGGGCCACTCGGTGCAAACTGCTGAGCCAGTACAAACTCTGCTGGTTGAAAAAAAATATTGAAAAATGTTGAAGCAGGCTGTTACAGTAGTCTTTATTCCACATCAGATAGCAACTGTTCTCACACAGCTCGGATAAACGCTGTTATCAAGTGCATGGCCAGTTTGATAGACACCAAATTATACCAGTGGATCAAATTTACCTTGCCAGATGAGCGTGCGCAGGTCTTACATTAGCAAATGTGGAACCGTAGCCTTACTCTATCAATTTAGCACCTCAGGCTGGTGGTCAGAGCGCAGCTTCCAGCAGGGAACCTGCCCAAGCAGGTTAGCCTTTCGAAACTTAAATCGCAAGGCAGAGTTTGCATGTAATATTTTAAATCCTATTCTGTAAATGAGAACCTCGGTGACATGCAGGGAAAAGGCTGTAATGAGTGAAATGAATCAAGAAGTTGGATTCTTTTTAGCTGTGACTTGGCCCTTTGTTTCCTTCTTTGCTTTTTGGTGCTTTCCCAGCTCTCTCCAATTCACGCAGCTGAGCCAAGCTGCTGCAGAGGGGCAGGAAGAGCTGCGATGGCGTTGCTGTCACTAGCAGCCAGGCAGGAGCCATCCGTGCGGAAGGACTTGCCGCATGCAAACAGCTCAACAGACACCATCCTACACCGGCTGTTGCAAAAGAGGCACCAGGCAGTTCAGGCAACCACAACAAACACCCAGTGGGTTTGCACTGGAGAGACGGGGAAAGGGCGGCCATAAACAAAAACATACCCAGGGTAAGAGTTCCTCCTTCTGCAGCCTGATGTCAGGTTCCTCAATCTCGACAAATACTTTGGCTGTATGTTTGTAGTCTTCTACTGTAATTTAGCATAACCATAGCTATGGTGGCCTGCTTACCCACCAAGCTTTCTTGGCAGGGATATAATGCAGTGTGCGCACGTATGGTGCGAAATCCTGCCTTTATTTGTCTACACTGTAGACTGACGGGTTTGAAACAAAATTATTATCTTCATAAATAGCTTAATAATTGATGTAACTAAAATACTGTGTTTCTCTCTTCTGTTCTTAAACATCAATAAATGCAATATACATACTGAGCATGAAAGCTGCTAGGAGCAAATGTAAGATATTTACTACTTTAGCCATTATATTACTTTACTAAACCATACGATTCGATTATAATCTGAAAGCATTAAATAGAAGATTTTTTTACAGACTTAGAGATTACTTGCGTACTGTCAAAAAAGTTGTAAATTTAAAGTCAGCTGCCCTCATTATCCCAAATAAACTATTTTAATATGCTGTCCTATTTTCCCCTAATTATAAACTGGGAAAGTAACTGAATCTCATGTTGAGATGACAACTTAATTAGCATCTCCCCTTTGTTTTATCACGCTCTATGACCAAATCTCATTTCATAAGTCATTTGATTGCCACTTACTAATAACATCCTGTTCTCTGGAAGGAGAGGACATCCTAGGATCATCACTGTGCTGGAAAGACGTAAGAAAACTCACTTCAGTGTGGGCGGCAGCAAAGTTGCATTTATGTTACTCTGTATGCGCCCTGCTACTACTCTGTTCTTCTCCTGATTCTAGTTGCTGTATTGGTACTTCATCCCTGCCCAGCTGCAGTCCGTGTCCGCTGTAGCAAGCTGGTAGCACAGGCATCTTGTGTTGCTAAGGCTGAAGCTTAAGAAACACGGAATTTGAAACAAAGCCAATTAGAAAGTGTCCAGCGCATCAGTTACAAAGTCCGCAGTCTCAAGAGTTAATGTTTCAGACACTACTCCACAGGTAGAGTGTAGAAGAGGGGGAATAAGGATTTTAGGACAAAAGGAGAGACATTGCATTTTAGGTAGGGTTTTTATTGTTTTTCAACTGAAATGTCCCTACCACAAATGAATATGCAGTTTCATGTTCTGTGTATGATGTGCATGCTTTACCAGTCTTCTAAAAGTAAAATAAAGATTATCTTTTTTTTTAAATTCCAAGAAAATGAAAATTTTATTATACATTTTCATGGAAGTAAATCCCCACATTTTTAATAAATCAAATGCATTATTTGCATAATGATGATGAACCATGTAAGTCATGTAATTCATTGTATTAAATAATTGAGGAAACTAAATAAATAATAAAACCATTCTATAAATACACACAGCTTAGAGAAGCAGCTTATAGTTGTACAGTATTGTGCAAAACCTTTTGTGTACACATCTCTCCCATCAGCAAAGCTATGGCAGACAAGAACAAATGTATGCCATATAATTTCTCAAGATGAAAACTCTCCATATCCAAGCAGCTCTCTCTGGAATAACAAAACATGCAGCACAGTTTTTTCTGTACCTAACCCAGCTTCGCAACTCCAGCCAGTCTTTAAAATTGAAAGCCCTTTAAGAAGCAGTCAAATGATAAAAACAAGGAGTGATTGAAATTGTTTTGGCAAAATAATTTGCTGTCAGAGAGTCCCAGAATAAAGAAGAATGTTAAGAGATACTGCAGAATAAAACAGTGTTTGCACGCACCCTGAACCTGTTTCTAAACAAAAACGGAGTGTTAAGAAAACACTTCTTTGATCCAAAAGTCAGTGTCAGGTTGCTAATGTTACTTCACGACAGAAACAGTATTTTCATGCTGGTTTCCAAATAAGTGCAAGAAGAATTGGAAAGCTGTGCTAATGTGGACAGAGACAAAGATGTAAGCGGTGTATAATACCATAACTAACATCGTAATGTTGAAAGTGTAGAAGAGCAGTTTTTCCCAGGGCTCCATGAGGTAGCTGCAGGTGATTAGTTCAAACTGGCAGTACAGCCAATAGACATAGTTCTTCATGCTCTTAATATCCATCTCCGTCTTCTTTGTGTCGCTTCTGAAAGCCTTCCCTGTTACAATAAAGGATAATTAGTAGAAACAGAAATCTTACCAAAAAAATATATAAAAACATCATATGCTACTCAGTTTGCTCAAACTGACCATTCTTAGTAAATGATGTTTTAAAAACACAAGATTGCAAATACATTTTAAAGCATAAAACATGATCAGATAGTAATAGACTAGCATGAGTCATTCTTTTACCCCAAACCATAAAAGGCTTCATTTGTATTTTTTCCTTTCCTACCTTCAGTTCTGAACATAACACTCCAATTTAGACCACTGAGTACTGGGCACCAGTATTTACCAAGGAGGCTCCACAAAATCTCTTTTTTCCAGAAATGGGTTACCCAATAATTATTGCAATTCTGTTCTCCAAGCCAAACTCTAGTTTCATAACTTTGCCTTGCACTGGATTATTTAAGACTCTGTTGAAGTGGCTTAATTCAAAAAGCACTTCAAACCCTCTCTCCTTCAGCACTCATGGATTTTGACATGGAACTTGGCTAGAAGTCTAATTTCTGCTACCCAGACTGAGTTTTTATGTCTTATGCTTCAGTTGCTGCTGGAATGACAACTGGGAGTACGCAGAATACCACACATACAGAAATACCAAAAAAATAAAACTATATAAAGATTATCCAGCTTCTTCTGCAACAGAGATTGAATTGATCTGTTGCCAGAATGAAAATATACAAATTTATTTTAAAGCTCTGTGTTCAAATTCATGTTAATAATTATTGAGTGTTGCATTATATAGTTACCAGAATACAGAACTGGAGAGATAAAGGGAAAACAGGTCTAATTCACTTACTGATTCTTCCTGTCATTTGGTAAATAAGAGGAGACAAAACAAAAACTGTGATTCCCCTCTTTTTAATTGGAAAGTTAAGAAGTTCTGGTGGTGTCAAGATCTGTGGAGAAGAGCTTACTCCACAGAAATTAAATACAACTTCATAGAACTATAGAGAGTGGGATTTTATCCTAAAAAAAGCCACTTCCTGAAGTTTTTAGAAAAATTTTGCCTCACTTTTTCCATTTTACTTCCATAGCTTCCCCACCTCGTTTCTGCCTGACAGGTGATATAAACTAGATAACGCTTCTGTAGTTAAAAATTATGTCTAACTACTTTTAGCAATATCCTTATTATAACCATCACATTTCTATACAATACATGCAGTTTTTACTAAATCTAGGTTATACTTAAGCCTCTTACCATTAAATGTATTGCCAAGCTACTTTGACTAAAGACTTTTCTTACAAGAAGTTGATTTTATAAAAAGCAGAACTTACCTCTTCACTTCTCCCTGGTGATAAAACGTCTAGGTGAGAGATGCTTCCTAGCACTTCTGTCTTTTGCAGCTGAAAAGCTCCTATACAGATTGAGAAGCAGAAACAATTAGCTTTGATCCTCAATTACAGAGCGTGTCCTCTATACCCCACCCTTCCTCACTATTGCTAAAAACTCCTCTGGCCAAAGCTCTCTGCATTATGCAACAAGGACAGCCATCGTCTGGCTCGGTACTGCGCTCTCACGACAGCATTAATTTGATAATTTGTACAAAGTCAGAGTTGAAGAACTGCAGGTTGGAAGGAACATACAAGGATGAAATACTGTTTAGAAAAATCAGCAAAAGATGTTTACAATTAGTGCCTTCCCTAATTTCGAATCTCAAAAAGTATCTCTGCTTCTATGGGACTTTAGAATGCAGTACAGTTCATGCAAGGTGCAATTTAATGTCTGTGCAAAAACATGGTGTCAGAGTTAAGTAGCCACAAAAATGTAGCTCAATTAATATGCCACAGGAAAGTCTCCAGTGAAGCCACCACCTTCTGCAACCTTTGATTAACACCACTTTCAAACAGTTCCCAGTCTTCTCTACATCCCTATCTCCCAGCCCTGTATACACACCTCAGTCATCCTCATCCAGAAACTGCAGGGTGCAGAGAGTACGCAGGCAAGATTTCTGCAAGGAAAAGATGTTGAGTTTTTCTTAAAAATCTTAAAAAATAAAACCCAGCCACAAATGCTTGAGGCATTTTAATGATCTAATTGGACAAGTCAATTAGGTAGAAATCTGCATAAAACATTATGTTCTAAACTATCTGCCTGCAGTCAAATCATTTCCAAATATGAATCAGCTTCATTTTGGGAGAACATGCCACAAGCAATGTCTAAGGCATCTGAGCCTCACCTTCTTTCTTCCCTTCCTTACCAAACACAGCCTGAGCTGGCCTACTCCCTCAACCTTTTTTTTTTCCCCCATGGTTTTCAACAAAATAAAGTTTTCTGTTTAAAAACTATCCACTTCCCACAGACAATTCAGAAATGGTAAACTACTGCCCCTGGCAGCAGTAGTCAATATAGCCCATGCCCTACTTTTCTCCTGCAGAGCAAGGGTCTGCCACAGGACTCCATCTCCTGAGCTGGATGGTTGGGGTCTAGAGAATGCACTCATCAATTGTGAAATATAATTGACCTGGTGTAGTGCCTGCAGGATTCTTATCTCAAGAGTTTCTACTTTCAACCAAACTTTCTCAGTTACATATTTCTGGGGTGGGACAAGGAGTTTTTTAGGTTTCTTTTTTTCCATGAAAATGTTGGTCAAAAACGCTATATAAAAACAATGCTATTGATTTTATACAAGGGAGAAAAAACATCTGACTACCACAGTGCCCACATTCTTGGCAGGCCAGCATCCCTGCTTCATGTTACTCACCTTCCCTGCGAGGTGGATCAGCCTCTTCTGAATCCTTCAGCAAAATGCAGAGGCAGATCACCGACAACCAGGGCAGCCGAAGGCAGGGCTGTCACCTCCCTGCTCTCTCAATCCTCTCCAAAAAACACTTGCATAAAAGCCAGGAAAACTCCACCATTCTCAAGTGCAAAACTGTACAGATGTTTTCCTTTTCAATAATTCTCCACTAGTTCTTTCAATAACACATTCCCCGAGTTGAAACAACGCAGAAAGTGAGACTCATCTGGGTTTGCTTTAGTTCTAACAGCTTCAAAAAGTTTTACCTGGCAGCTGAGAGCCATTGTGAAAGAGATAGGTGGTAGTGCAGAAGATCAGGCGGCTTCACAGCAATAAAGCGTTGGGGTAAGCAGAATCCATTCCAACGTGATGCTGTAAGCAGATCTTGGACGGTGGTATGCAAAGCCCCCAGGCATCCTCTCCTCCTCGTTTTCTGAGCAGCCACTCCTGCTGCTTTTCCCAGCTACCCCAAGGAGAAATAAGAACTCATGAATACCTTTCACAATTCGTAATCAGATGTGTATAGCTTCACTCGGAATACAAAATTTGCCTGAAAAGCCTACCTTTTAAGGCAGTTTTAGTTTATGTGCTTTAAGATACTTTTCCCCATACAGAAACAGAAATAGCCTTCAGATTAAAAAACAACAACAGAACCCCTACAGCAGCAACACCAAAAACCAGACAAAAACATACTGCTACATTGGGTAAGACGCTGTGATGGGATGCAGATGTATGGAGAAAGCATTATTTTGCAAGGCTCTTACTCTGAGGAGCAGGAAAGACTCTCCTGGGTAGCACTCTGTCCCAGAGGGGCTGGTCCCTTGTTTTCAGGTCTCTTGATCATGTTGCCCACACAATTAAATTTCAAAACCTCTTTTTACTCCTTCTTATTGTGGTTTCCGCTGAACAAATTCACACACAGCCATATAAAAGTCATACAGTGACACAGCAATAATTCTTCCTAGGAAGGGAAACATGAATTAAAAAAGTAAATCAGAAACATTCAAGTTACCACTGCACTAAAGGAAATCACCTGCCTCCCTTTTCAAAGTTCAGTCAGGTTCCCCAAATGGGTAAGTGGCAACTTCTGATTTATACAGAATTTAGCAGATTAGCTCAATAAGCAGAATTAAGCGGGTTTTTCCTATTATTTCATGCCTCATAAGGGGATCCTCTGATGTCTAATAAGGTGTAAACCCATACTGAGGCATTTGCTCTGCATTTGGCTTCAGAATGGCTGTCTTCTGTGTGGCTTCTCTGCCGTCTAATACGGTCTATGCAATAATACTGCTTTTATCTTCTTGATCCTATCTTTTGACAAAATTTTATACAAGGGAGAAAAAACATCTGACTATCTTTCATTTCTGTAAATTTACCCAATTTAACTGAAATTGACCACAGGTTAAAAAGTATGGTATGTGGGAGTACAGCAAGATAGAGGTAATGAAAGAAAATAAACCTTATTTCTGTAGAATACTGAGCAAAAAATGCCTGAAATAGCTCTGCCTCACACCTATACACTGTGGTAACCATTTATCTGTCTACTTAAAATTTACATGCTGGAAAACAATCGAAGCAGAAAGTCAAGGTCAGGAAAGCTTTCTAATCTACCCCATCCGTCTATCCACACAAAGCAAGGCACAGGCAAGTTTGTTTTGTTGTAATAGTATACTTCAGTTTGTTTGATCCCTTTTGGTTTCACTTGGAATGAATGGAAAAAAGCAACATCGCTGACAAATTATTAACATACTGGAGAGGCAGCCTTCTGCAGCTCTCCACGACAGCCAGCATCTGCCTGCAGCTTCAAACCCATAATGTGGTTCTGCTTGGCTCGGCAACCTCTTCCTGCCCTCTCCCTCGTGCTGGCAGGGAAGGCACATCAAGGAACTAGTCAGGCCTGGCAGGACAAAGATATGTGCCAGCGTCGTCAGCCTGCGCAGAACCTGACCACACAACTGCAGGCACTAGAGGAAGGGACGGGATGGAAACACATGACAAGGGAGATGGTGGGAGGCTGGGCAGGCCAAGGCAGCCTAGGCAAAGATGAGCTTCACAGCTACAGAACCACACCATGGGGTAAGTAATGCGATCACAGACAGTGGTGCGAACCTCCTCCTATGAAGGTCTTCAGCCTCTGATAGTTATCTTTTGTCTTCAAGACACCTGAGCACCAGCTTCATGGCATAGGGAAAGAAACCCAGCAATAAGGAATGACTTGTATAGTGAATTGTTAGCTTGACTTGCCAGTATAATCAAGCTGCACCAAAAAACCTACAGAATATACACCAGTGTTCTTGGAAAGGAGAAAAAAATGCCCTATACTGTAGAACAGGCCAGTTCTTAGAAAGGCTCTGTTCTGCATGGTGTAAAATTTCTGGCATGAGGCTCCATAAATCCTGGCACCAGAGGACAGGTTTATCTAGAGTGGTATCACACCTAGAATCAGGCTGTACAACACGTAACACCAAACGAGGAATGTATCTTGATGAGGAATGTATCTTGTCTCCAGTTTATATGGGCTTGACTTACTGCTGCTTGTAATGCAAATAACATATTTTAATTAATACATTGTTGTCTGCAAGAGTCATACGATTTCCCAGCATACTTCCCCACACCTGGCTAGACCAGTTCAGGAACTTTTTTAATTCTACACCAAGATAGATAATTAAGTAAGTGGAGGCTAGTAATCTCCAGAAGCACAAGGAATCTGCATAGTTGGCCCAGAAGGATTAGGCACAGACTATTTCAACTTGAAGTAAGATGACATCATACCATTTAATACATCGCGAACTGAGCATTTCGTAAAAGTTAAGCATGTCAGTTGTGAAGAGCAGTGAACCTAGATCTTCCCAGTTGCAATTGCTCCTCATCTTACTATACAGCTCACTCACAAAATTTTTTATTTAGCGAACACTGATGCACAGGAGACTCCAGCAAAGCAAGTTTCTTCTGCCCACCACTGTCCCAGCAGTATATAAAGCACGCTCTTGTGTGGCAGTCTGCTGACGCAGTTCTTGCATGGCTGGTCTCTCACTGAGGTTAGGGGTTTTTCTCTAAGCATGGTTCAAATTCACCATATTTTCCAGCTCCAGGCTGTGCTTTGTTCCTTCACCTGGCAGGCTTTCACATCCCTTTCTGAACTGGGGTCATTTAAGAATAGAAAAGATAAGGGAAGCTATGTGTTCCTGCACTGAGCAGCAAAGTTCTGCTTTCTCACTCGTTTCTCTAAGCTGTTAACAACGCTTTTCAGTTTCAGGTCTTTTCCCCAGCGTTGCCCATGCATCACCCAACATGTAACTGATGTTGTTTCAGGTGTAAAGCAAATATAACAGAAAAAGACAAGCTGCCTAAAAGGAGTTTAAAATCTAGAACTGTACAGATAAAAGGCACAGCTGCGAGTTGCAGAGCTGAATGCACAGCCTGCGACTAGGAGCTGATTAAACTGAGAGTTCTCCTAAGACCAAGATTCTCCCATTCTCTAATTTCTGGATCATTCTGTAGTTTTACTTTAAAACAGGGGTGATTGATAGAACCCTAGCTATCCTGCAGACCTTCAGTACATGTCATACAAAGAACTGACAGAAGCAGTAAGAAGAAATATAGTTTGGCTTTTAGTAGAGAAATAGCGGCGGTTCTTCTTTATTTTAGACATCTTTGCAAGCATATAGCAAATCATGTGCACAATGACAGGGATAGTGCTGTCAAATACTATGGAAGAATTTATTAACATAGGACTTGAAAAAAAAGTGCATTTTCTCAACCAGATTGTTTATTTTGTATATTATTCTAAAAATCATACTTCCTGTCATTAGCCTATTTTCTAGGTATACAGAAAATTATATCAGAATGCCCTGCTAAAAGTGACAATACAGTGGAGTGGCACAGGATGGGAATCGGGGACTTTCCATTAGGATTGGTCAGGGACATCACATCCTCCTGCACTGCCATCTCCCCTTGTTTCTGCTCCTCTCCTCATTCAACTCAAAATTATATGCACCTGTGGTGAACAGTCTGAGTAAACATTTCAACTACATACTTCAATGAAATTTGACCTTTAATTAAGAAGTCTGAAGCTGACTCCCAAGTACTCCTGCAGCAACTGAGTCTTGAGAGATGACAAAAAAACTACTGCAAACTTCGGTTGTGCTGACAGCAAATACGTTTGTCTCCCACATGTGTGTGGAGCAGAGGGTTTCTATATATAGGTTCAGGATGGCAACAGCTGCAGTCCCGATGTGCTCCATTAATGCCTCATCCCTTTTCTAGGAAGCCACTCAGCTGCCTGATTCTGTCAGGACTGAGGAAATCCCAAAGCCTTTGTGACTTACCCCAGTAGAAAAAAGGCAAAAAGGGCTCTTCAGCGGGCAACAATTAATTTTAAATCATTGCAGCATGAAACCCTGCCCCATCTAATGCTGAAACCACAAGGAACAGTGCGCCGGGTTTGGAATATGCAAAAGAGCATTCCACTTACGGAGCATCAAAAGGATAATAGCTGTGTGCTTGGTTCTCTCTCCTAGGTATGTCAACACATACTTTGCAAGGGCTGAGAATCCACCAAAACTGGTGCACTGTATGGAAGACTTCTCTGTAAGACAAATTAGCATCGGGTGAGGTCCAAGGTGCTGGTTTTCAGGAGGAAAGACAAGGAATTTAAAATTTGTTTTTTTTAAGAAAATAGGCAAGATGAAAGGATGAGCTCTGTGATGTTTTCCTGTTATAACTAAGGCAGGTAGTTACCAAAATGGGTGTCCCTTCCCAGGCGAGAATAATGAATCCTCTCATCCTCTTTAACTTTGATTGCAGTTGTGGCATCTAAAGCCAACCTGAAGCTTTTACCACCCCCAAAAAATGGTTCTCAAAGCTGAATTCAGTATTTCATCAGAATACAGCCCCTCACCCAGCCCTGATCAGAAGACCCGGCCTTGCTCTGAGGAAAAAGCTGGTGTGGGATACGGTGTCTCTGCAAGGCAGAAGCCCTTGGTCCTCACCTTGCGAGGGGCCAGCGGGAGTCACGAAGGGCTCGTTGTCATAAAACAATCCCAAAGGAGCGGGGGGGCAAAAACAAAACAAAAAAAACCCTGAAAGCCAAAACCCGGACCCCCCGCGCCAGGCCGCGCCGAGGCGGCAGCTGCCTACAAGTCCCAGCAGACCCCGCGTCACGGAGCCGCCGGGCTCGGCGTGAGGCACCGCAAGGGCTGCTGGGGTGGGTAGTCCCGGCGAGGCGCCGGGCGGGAAGTCTTGCGGGACAGTCCTGGTTGCGGGCATGTCGTAAGAGGAAAAGTTCCATGTGGGCACAGCGTGAGGGGCCCGATTGTGTCTGTGACAGTGACAGGGTAAGAACAACCACACAGATCTCAGAAATTCATCTCAACACGGCGCTGATAGTTGTTGCTGCATACACCCTCCTCAGGACTCTTCCCGCCCAGACCCTCCCCCCTTCCCTAGCAGCAATGACATGAAGTGAACAGCTTGGGGTTTTTTTTATGCGGGTATTTTATTCCACATTTTCCAAACTAGAAGTGGTTTTACTCGGGTGAGCCTCTCCCCTAAAGGGCTGTCCATGTCTCTTACCTCAGGGGGAACAAGCAGCCGCCCTCGGAGCAGAGTGCCTGAGGTAACCCAGGCCCGCCATTTTGCTGCATTCCTCTTCAGCGTAGCCATATGCTTGGTGAGTAAGGTCCAAATTAGCTATAGTAAGAGAAAATGCCCATTAAAATATAATAATACCTTTTCCACAGACATCTGATGATTAATTAAGAGTGTTCTGAGGAAAAAATTAGTATCTGCCTTGTGTAAGTGATGCTTTGAAAAGGCAAATTTGAGAACATTCAGTGTATCCTCTGACTGTGACAGAAGGGTCTCCAGAGGAATTATGGTAGTTGAAAGTATTACAGTCTTTTCTGTAATTGCTTTAAGAAGTACATGGCATTCAAATATGTCTGTTAAGAAATGCTCTCTTGTCTTTCCGTCTAAGCACAGGTGGTTTTACTGGCATATAATTTGCAAGTGTCTTTCTCATTTTTTCAGCATTTTTTTTTCTTTAATTTTGTAGACTATTGCCGTTTTAGCATGAATTCTTCCTTGCCTCATCAAACCCAATGCAGAGGGGTTTGATCCTTGGTGTGAATAACAGTGCTCAAGTAAATGGGCCTTCAGAGGAACATAGCACATGGCCACAATTGTGGACATGAACCATTTGGCAGGATGAAAACCTGAAATTAGAGTTACCGAGTTATTTAATGCATCACTCTCAGCTGTCTTAAAGAGGTTTTAGATATCTAAATAGCTTTGAGATGTAGATATTGGAGCAGAAATGTCATGGTCATTTGGGTACTTGCTCTCTTTCAGTGAAATCCTAGTCAGTAAAATTCTGTTTGGATTTGAATACATGGTGTAAAAAGTGAAAACAATGCAAGGCGAAAGCACTGGGAAACTGAATAATTCATCCAAATAATACATATTTTTTCTCCAAAAGGCCACATCAGTCTGCCTATATATGCTTTATCTGAAACTTATTTCAAAAAAGTCTTTGTCAAGGTCATCAAATTGAAACTATTTCTAATTTTATTTAAACTAAATTTGCTTTTTTCCCCTACACTTTTAAAATGCTGTTTCAATCTCTGGTGCTTTATATCTGCCTATGAGGAAGAAGAATATTCCATGTACCTCTGAAAGGAAAAAGACGATATAGATTATGTATAATAATGGACAGATTGCTAGAAGTTTGTCTTCTGCCAAGACGCTATCCCAGACTGCCTCATGGGTGCCTTTCACAGGGTGGAAGATGACTTTCAGTGAAATTTAATCTACTATAAGAGGAGCAGAGAAGACAATTGAAGACTCAGGAAATTGTTTGCTTTCTTAATTGCTGACTCCTGGGAACTGGAGAAGTGAACATCCTCACGCTACTATGAAAGTGGGAGTAGGGATAAGTCAAGGAAAGACTGGCAGAAAACAGCAAATCCTGCAGTTTGAGTATCCTGGAATGTAATCTACCTGACAGAGAGAAAAGTGGCCCACAGCAGCAATGCTCCACAAATAAGAAACAGGGATTTGCACTTTTCCAGGCTGACATAATTAGTCATTGCTTCCTACAAAAATACAGAAAGCAATAACCAGGCTATTTCAGCCTGCCGGATCCTGCCTCTTCTGACTGACAAACCCACTCATACAAACGTGTTAGAGCTCGGCTTACACAACTGAGACATTTGCACCCAGAGAGGATTGTGCCCTTTCTTTGATCACCACCTCTGCTCTCTCCAGTAGCTTCCAACTGCAAAGCGTAACGAGGTTCAGCAGGACGGAAAATGCCGTCACGCTGGAGTCATCTGTGCCCCAAAGAGACAGCTAATTCACCTCGTGCTGCTGTCAAGCCCCATGCCGTGGGACTGAAGATGCATGTTCTGCAATTGGCTCGTCACCGTCAGCAATGCCTGTCATCGCTTTCAAACCGGGATGCTTCAGGAGTCAAAGTGTGTCCTGTCACCTTTTCCTCTCGCAATGTTAATTAGACTCTGCGCTCTGCAAGTGCACAAGAGAGACACAAAAGATGTTGATGAATCTTGCTTGTTGCTGCCCTGAAGCTATAATAAATGCATGCTAATGGATTGAGCTGTAATGTTAGAATTAATCCTGTGTTTTAGAAGTGAAACCAGGAGATAAAATACTTTCTGCCTTAAGACATTCATATTAGCTCAGTAAAACTGTATATGGACCCCAAGCAAAGACCCTTCACCTTTGCCCAGAGCTCTTTCTCAAACTTAGTTTCTGCCGTGGCACGTGAAGGGGAAAAAGCTTACTTTCAGGGCTAATTAGGATGGAGAGAAATTGTTTATTTTTGGATGGAAGAATAATGTCCTATGTGAAAGAGATTTGCAGGTATGAGAGAGTCAGACAGTGGAAATATTGCACAGAATGCAGCAATTTATGTTCAAAATTAAATCTCCCTAGCCAGAAGAGTAGAAATTTATTATTTTAAAATAAAATCTTAACATCTATAAACAATGTTTAAATTGTCTACAAAGAACCCAAATACATAAAATTTGTGTCTCCTCTGTGTGCATTAATTTCTCTGACTGCATTTACTTTTCATCCAGTCTTTCTCTATAAGAAGCTTTATATAAAATTGGAAGGCTAAAATGCACAAAAGTGCATATTTTGCTTAACTATGTTACAGTTCATTGTTCTCCAGGACACATGAATTTGAAACCTTCAGATAGCTTTCTTAAGTTAGCTCTGGCCATCTGCACTTTGCAGTAGCACCTATCAGAAAAATAGATCCACCTTATATTTTATTCCTGTAATTTCTGAGTAATGACATTGATTTATTGTGAGTGAGAATTTGAGGCAGATTTTTCTTAATCCTTATGTATTTTCTATCAGAAAACAAGTCTTCTGCATTTCTGCACTGCCAAGATAATCAGTGATGCTGCTTCTTTACTGATATTATTTTGACAGGGGTTCAGACCTTTTCCTCTATATGAATTCTCTTTATTTAGATATTTCTTTTACACGTGTCCTAGTTTCTCTAGGACTATGGCATAAGAAACAGGAATTTATTTTCAGTGAAATTCCCAAATCAACACTGACAAAAATAAAATCTGAAGAATAATTAGAACTATTCTAGAAATACATGAGGAAAAAAGGGAAAATAAATATATTCATAGTTTAGAATTTAAAGCAATATGAAAACAGTCTGTGTAGCTGTGTTCACGTGCTTGCACACGAGTGGCAGAATAGTACATATTGTACTAGTGGTACAGTGATGTTAATTGCGTATTCTGTTAGGAAATTTTTACTTGTCAGCTTTAACAGTATTCCTATAAAATAGTTTTGTGTGAAATTTCTTAGGTTTTACTGCTGTTTTACAAATACTATTTCATAGTGTTGCAAGAACTCATGTATGGATCAGCAAAGAGGTTCCTGTTCTGTAGCTTTATTTTCAATGTAACCAAGCACTACCAGAGGGATGCTGTCTTGTATATACAAACCTAAATGGTGGTTGCATCATTAAATATGATACAGTTATTTGCTAAACAGTAAATTAATAAGAACTGGGGTTCGTGAGTTTTAATCTTTGATCAGCCTTAGCTCCCTTGCTGCCCCTTCATAGTAGCAAACTGTGAAAGCAGTGGGTCTTTGAACCAGAAGGTCTCATTTTTAACATTTCTCTTTGCTTTTTTCTTTATATCCTTCTCTTATTAATAGCCATTTGTCAATGTAGAATTTTCAGAATTTTAGTATAGATTTAAAAATATCTTCTTTTATACATATCCATCTTTATGATTTGTAACAGAAATGTAGCGACTGGCCTAAAAAGACTGATTCCTTTCAAAATTATAAAAGGCTTTCATCCCATTGTCTGATCTGATCTTAAATGAGCACATTTTCAGTCCTGTAAGAATGAGGCATTGCTACTCCATATAAATCAAAATCTGAGCTCACAGTCTAATTTAATCAAAAAAGGGAAGAGCAGTTTTTACTGGAAAATGCAGACATAATCGTCAAATGATGGATAACATAAGGTCAATGGTAGGTCATTTCTTAGAAGAAAAATAAACCAGACATTCGCAGATGCAATACTGTATTTACTATTAACCTTTACAGTATAACTAAATAGAAACATTTCCCAGCAGGAATTAGTACCCAGAGTGTAGCTTTTGAATCTTCATGGATTTATGAACCATGTTCAATTACATTTTTAATTCTTTCCTCATACACAACTCTTTTATCACCTTCCCACCTATCAAAGCACCATAAAAATAGGACTCTGCCACTCCAGAGAGACCTATTGTTTCAAGACTTCACAGACTTACTATTAAAGCCCATTTCATGTTTCATAAATTTTTATATCAAACATTCATCCCTGGCTTGCTTTCCCGTCTGAATGACATACTGGCTCTTATTTTAAAGATAAATTAAATCCTTTCAGCCATATTTTCCTCATTCCAGATGTAACCCTAGAGAACCTCTGTAAAATACTATTTGAGGGTGAGAGAAAACAAAGCCCATTTTGAAAACAAAGGGCAAAATTATGCATTATTTGTCTCATGTCTACTTATATGTTGAAATCTTCCTCTGTTGCTAATATAAATGTAATAGTTGTTGATCACCTGCCTCTCTTCATTTGCTGAGTTCAGTCAGTAAGTATGCTTCCAATAAAGGCTCTTTATCAATATACTCTTAGCTTCAGATGTCTAGAGAAAGGGAGAGTTCGAGTACACAACAGTCATTTTAACCATAATCCTACCACTGGTTCTAACAGAAGGCAATGTATTAGGCAAAGATTTAGATGTGGTTAAATGATACCAGTGTCTCGCTGTGAGTCAGTAAATTTGCATCTTATGGAAGAGATTGGATTCAGTTGTCTTACCCATAGGTGACATTTCACCTAAATACATTTAATGCAGGAGTATTTGGTGTTCTTTCAAAGGGTTTTTTTTAAAAGATAGCCAGGGAAACAGTGTTTCACAAAAAAAAGTGTTGTAATTTTCAAATGTTTCAATGAAAAATTTGTGGGTTTTATGCAAAACAGAAAACAAATGTCAGTGATCCCTTAAACAGATATTTATTGCAACTCTGATATTTTCAGTACCCTTAAAAATATTTCTAAAATTCTAATATAAAGAAGAATAATCTTGAGCATTTTTTAAAAGTAGATCCTCAGCCTGTCAGGAAACAGAATGGTGTTAAGGAATTGTGCATGGACGGTGAGAAAGCAGAGAATTGCAGTGTGACAGTGGCAGCCTCTTAAACTGCTTTTGACACTGAGGAAAAGGCCAATATAGCTACACCTTTACACTCTTTTCTTTCTACAACCTTTCAAATGTGTAAGGAGTTAAGTGCAACAAAATACAGTTCAAAAGCACAACAGTGAAATTACGTTATTTATCTTTCTAAACACACAGCTATTAATGTTATTAAATAGTTAAGCAAATTACTGTGAAACCAAATTCTGTGAAAAGAACTAGTATTTAACAGCAATACAGGAGGTGTGGAAAGAACTATTATAAACCCTTCTTCAGATCTTTCACTAGTTTATCGATGTTTGCCAGTACAGCATGTTGTACTTATTCTCCCTATGTGATTTTTCCATTTTCTTATTTGTGCACTGTGCTATAATGGCAGATAACTGTGAGGTCCTTAGCTTTGAAACAAATGCCACAAACAGTATATTATTGCCCTTATAACTACTCTCCTTGATTTCAGTAGAATCCTAAGATAAATTCAGGAAAGCCATATATAGCAGAGCATAGGCTGAAGGTCAGTGAGACTATTTATGTGCTGAACTGACTTTCCAGAGTAGGGTCACAGTTAAAAAGCCTTTAATTTTAGGTTTTTCAGCAGAACTCAGCTATTTGGAGAAACTGATTTTAATACACAAGACTTCATCAAATGTCTCTTGGTATCATAAAGGCATAAAGACTCAGTGAACTTATTAACCTTAAGAAAGTAATAGAGCAGTTTTAGAAAATGGCAACTGCAGTTTCAAATGCATAGTGCTTCTCCCCAACATAACTTAGCCAAAGTTTAAAGTATATATCTTCATTTAAAATGAGGATTTCTCACTTCTTCAGAGAGGTTCTGCCTAAGTTGCTTTTTTGTATTGCCACTCCTGTCTTGATGTTTGTCAGCGGGAGACTTCTCAAACCTTTAAGAACCCATTTTATTAGGTTTAAAGGCCTCTATTACATGCCATCAAATCTGCTGGACAAGTACTTGAACTGCCTTACATCTTCTCAACTTTTGATTTAAAACTCACTGTAAGGGAAGTTTGTGTGACGTCTCAAAACTGTATTTTACACAAGCCAACATTTACTGCCACTGCTTCAGCTTCATATCTTGCGTTTCTCGGACTGCTCCTGACACCTCAGCAGTGCAGATTTTTCTTGAGAGTGCTTGTTACTGGTAGTTTTGGGTAGAAAATTTATAAAGGTAAAAATATCTCGAAGAATTACAAGTAATATGTCTCACGCCACAATCATTACAGGAATAAAGTATATGGGAATTTTTTTCACTGTGGTTCTGCTGTTTCATGTGTGCTGATTTGAACCAACCCTTGTTGAAGGAAACTATTTAGAAGGTGCCACACTCAAAGGCACTGAAAGAGTGGGGGTCTTCTGTCTTTTCCACAGGAGTTAGGTTGTAAATATAGCTTACTTCACTTCTGAAGAGCTTTGTGATTCAAGACTTTTATGAATTTTCAGATCTAGAAAGACCAGATAAAGAAGAAAGATGAGTATGCACACAGCCCACAGATTCTGCAAATTATGCGATATTTTGCTTTTCTGTCCTCACATAAATCGATTCAGGAATTAATTCCTCTTGCTTCTGATTGGGAACATAACTAGCAGAACTCAAATTTTGGCTGGTAGCCCAGTTCCTCTCATGTAAGTGCATCAGCCATCTCCTGTTCCATTACCAAATCCATAGCATCATGTATTTGTTACACAGAAAGTGCTGTTAGTTAATGCTTAGCCAAGCTGTGAAATTATTTCTTGAATACTTTACTTTTGCCATTACAGCAAGAAGCAGAAAGGAGAAATTGTTTCATCTGCATGCAGTTATCAGGTTTTACTTCTGAAGCACATGATTAATTCTAACATTAAGATGTTTCTGCTCAGTTGATCTGCCTGTCCTGAGGTACATTTCTTACGCTTAAAAGTTAAAATGTTATGAGAGTCTGTAGAGGAAGGGGTGCTTTTTCTTTGTGCTGTCACTTCTGATGACAGAGCAGTGTGGTTGATATACCTTTTTTCTGTAGCAGGTCAAGTCAAGCTGCAGTGGCCCTGTCCTCCCTGAGCCACCCCAACACCTATGCGCGGGGTAGGTGAAATCAGGAGTGCAGAGGCACAAGGGGAAGTCAGGAACTGCAGCAGGTATATGGACTGTGCGTCAAAGAAGGGAGAAAACCCTTCCCTTCCCTCTTCCAGCAGGAACTCAGGATATAGCAAGCACATGAAATACTGTATCATCCCTCCAGCAAATAGCATTACTTTCCATTTACTGCAAAGATCTCCTTCGTAACTCCTACGGGCAGCAACAAGCAAGATTCATCAACATCTTTTGTGTCTCTCTTGTGCACTTGCAGAGCGCAGAGTCTAATTAGCATTGCGAGAGGAAAAGGTGACAGGACACACTTTGACTCCTGAAGCATCCCGGTTTGAAAGCGATGACAGGCATTGCTGACGGTGACGAGCCAATTGCAGAACATGCATCTTCAGTCCCACGGCGTGGGGCTTGACGGCAGCACGAGGTGAATTAGCTGTCTCTTTGGGGCACAGATGACTCCAGCGTGACGGCATTTTCCGTACTGCTGAACCTCGTTATGCTTTGCAGTTGGAAGCTACTGGAGAGAGCAGAGGTGGTGATCAAAGAAAGGGCACAATCCTCTCTGGGTGCAAATGTCTCAGTTGTGTAAGCCGAGCTCTAACACGTTTGTGTGAGTGGGTTTGTCAGTCAGAAGAGGCAGGATCTGGCAGGCTGAAATAGCCTGGTTATTGCTTTCTGTATTTTTGTAGTAAGCAGTGACTAATTATGTCAGCCTGGAAAAGTGCAAATCCATGTTCCTTATTTGTGGAGTATTACTAATGGATTGGGCATTGCACAGGCCACTGAGAGACAGAACCCCTGTATAAGGAGCTGACAGTATAAGCAACTGATCAGATTACTGGCTAAGTGTCCTCAGCTCCCATATTAAATCAACTTGTGGTTATTTTCTTTTCACATACCAGGTTTATTGTTTTTTCTGGTGAATACTAGCTATCCATAGTGCCCAGCAATGATAAGAAGGTAAAAAAGCAGGAGATACAGTAGTTAACGATGGATTCACAATATAGCAAGAAGCTTTTTCCCTGTGTATTTTAGTTTAAAAATTATTTCATTTACTTGGCAGAGTAGATCTTCTGACTTTCAATTTAAGTGTAAAGGTCAGCAGAGAACAATGTTTTTGGAGAAGTCATCAGCTATAAATAAATAAGTTCATAGCATCTGATAAACAGCCTCCTGCAGAGGGATCTGTGTAAATACATTCCATTCCTTCTATGTGCACTCTTATCCTTTGTTCGCTTCTTTTTCATCAGCTGAAGGCAGCTGCCAGTCATTCTGTCCTCTCTGAACAGATACTGTGATTGTGGCAAATTTTGTGAGCTGTGAGAATGCTGAAAGCAGTGGAGCTTGCAGGGAAGAAAACTGAATTTAGTATTGTGTTGCTATCACCAGTTTTTTCTGTATGCACGTGCAGAAATGAATCCTTGATAGCTGGAAGCAGCAGTAGGGAAGCCCGCAGCTGTTTGAAACTCCTTCCCCCATCTGGTGTCAGCTTCACAGTCTGGTGCCTCAGGAGACCTAGGACTGATGTGGGAACTGGGCTGGGGCTGGGGGGGAAGTACATACAAAAGAAAATTAAAACAAAGTAATAAAATTCTCTTGTAGTCAGATGATTTTTCCCATTAAAATACAGCTCCTATGCAGCAAATCTGCATTGTGGGGAAGCAGATGGTGCTGTGGTATGTATATTTCACCAAGTGGGAAGGAAGGAGAGAGAGTTCTGACAGCTGAAGGTACCAACCCATGCGGCTATTTCAGTACAAACCATGCCGTTTGGATCTCACTAGACATATTGCCCATGAGAAGACAGAGAACAAACAAAAAGAAACACGTTTCTCACTGCAGACACACAAGAAGAATAGATAACACTTAAAACATCCTTGAGTAGGAGTTGTGTATGGGAATTATCACTTTCCTTACTACATACAATTCTTATGAACCCAGACTTTCTTATATGAGTCAATGGAGCGTAGACATCTAAATATCTCTAATCAGCTTATCCCTATTACAGAATGTTTTTAAAGTCTTCTTCTGCCAGTGTCCCTAACCGTTAACTTCTGATTTTTTTTAATTCCTTTTGTATTTCTTTCTCTGCTTTTGTATTTCTCTTGGAGGAAGATTATGGCTGTATCCAGTGGCCATCTCCAGTTTTCTGTGCTGGCTCTTTAGAGAAAGTCTAAGTCCATTCCTTTTCCTGATGCTTATAAAATACATATACCTTTTCAGCCCTAGAGGTATGAATGCTTCATCTTTATTTATTGACAGACCTATTTCAAGCAAATTTCAAGCAGTAGGCATGAATACAAACACTATAATTTAAAAAATGGGGCAAGTCTTAATAAATTCTCCATACCCCAATAAAAAAATTCTTCCATCATCCTTGTTTGAATATTTCTCTATCTCCATCACCAAAATCTGGGAAAATAAGTCAGCCTTTTGAACTGAGTAAAAGGAGCCTGTCCCTGAGGCTGCATATGAAAATGAAGCAGCGTGTGAGAATCAATCACATATTCCTAGACACAAAAGGAACACAGGCTGCCTGCTTCATGCTGTTTGGGGACCATAAAGCAGTCAGAAAACCAATTTACCTGGCTTGCTCAAGGAAATCTTAAGTAGCCCAGATCTGAGTAATCTCTATCATGCCTTTTAAAAGACTTTACTTTTTAGGGTATATTAAGAGTATGGTCAAGGGAAGATGTCAGGGTTGGATCACTACTGCACCTTTGAAATTCACCGCGGCTGTCTGTAACTAACCTCTTGAAGAGGCATGGAGCTGAGTACAACTTGGGATCTGTTTTAAATTGTGCAGTCAGCTGAGTCCACAGTTAATTTTAGTGTGCAAGTAAGTCACAAAAAAAGGCACCTGTAACCTCAGTTCCCCTCTCATCTCAGTTTTGTTACAAGCCTAGCTTGGCGGACCTAATGATCTAGTCCAGAATGCAGCCCATAATGTTTTGCATACAAATGTGTCTGAAAAAAGTAAAAATGCAAGGAATTAAAATGTATAAATCAAATTTGTAGGCTCTTGCTTAATGCAAATTAAATAGTCTACAACAAAGACACGAAACATCTGCTAAACCAAGTAAAAATTAATGAAGAAGAAAATGAAGATTGCTTTGTTGTTGGTTTTTTTTTCAATTTCTGTTCAAATCTGAGAAAGATTTAGTAAGAATGCTGCCAGTTTGTAGCTAATTCAAAGTGATTCTAAATTGCTTAGCTTCTATTTATATTTTCCTTGCATATTTTGGAGTTCTTCATAAAAGTGCTAAGTTTGTGATGCATTGATTTACCAGCAAATACTTTAGAAACACTTCCAAATATATCTTCACTCAGTACTGATGCAAAGTTATGCTGCTATTTAAATGAAAGAATACTGTAGATAGCAGCTTTGGCAGTCAGGATCGTCTTCAGCTTTATCTGCTGGGCTTTTTTGGCGATATTTCAGTCATGCTCCAGTTCTCAGTGAGTTCATCTCTGGAAACTAACAGGGAAAAATGTGTTTTGAATAATTATGATACAGAGGGCCTAACCAGGGAAACCTCAGAATAAATGAGTGAGAATTTCCAAGAGTATATCATGCCCTTGAGAGGTGGACTCACCATCAAAATTGTGGGATTGTGCGCCCACCAAGGTCCAAGGCAAAGATTCCCACTGACTTCAGTGAGAACAGAGCTTCAGCTTTTTGTTCTCATATCATTGTCACTGTCAATATTATAGTTTCTTTATGAACCTTTTACATATTTGCATCACCTGGTAACTGTATAACTACTGACACCACAATTGCGTTGTATTCCTGTTAGCTTCTTTCCATCCCACTTCCTTAAGCCAGTTGCAGATTGTCTTTACATCAGCATGTGAGCTCCCTGTTAGAAAAATATTTTACTTTTCACTCACAATAGCCAATTTTTTTCTTACAATTCTAGAATTGTATTAATTCAAGGTTCTGTAAGTTGATAGACTCCAGAATTTCCTTCTGAAGTACATCCCTGGTTAAATTTTTCCATAAAATGAGTATTGGCATCCTTTCTTGATTGTGTGTATCACAGGGTAGTTTGGCTCTGATATTAAAAGTAAATAAGATTGTGTAAGCAATAATAGACAACACCCCTTAGTTTACTTTGGAAATTACACTGATTTTTGTTTTCTTGAAATACCTGTTTTCTTCAGGTATAACTTACACCAAATGATATACTTACAATCAGAAATTATATGCCCTAACATTAGTAAGCCAGGTCTGGGATTTCCATTACTGTGTTATCTGTCTGTGTGCAAGTACCTGCATACATTTAACCTTCCCAGCATATCCAGGATGTGCTTCAGCTGCACAGCGATACGCTGCTTCAGTGTTGTGATTTGGTGCATACTATTCCATAGCAGAATCTTATGTTTAAATAAAAGATGCTACTAAACGTGACTGCCTTTTCTAGAAATCTCCCTCCATCCTGTAACTCTCATCCTCACTGACACTAAGGTCACTTTATGTTGCCAGGAAATAAACGAGAATCATCAGACTTTACACATGAAGATGTACTGTAATGGGGAATGGGAATTGAGAATCATGGAAAATAGAAAAGAACAACTTGTGTGGAAAATTGCTATTTTCATTCCACATCTGCAAATGTTCCTCTTTAACAGAGATGCAAGATGAGCAAAACTCCTATAATAAGATTTCTCATGGGTTTACCAGGGAGAAGGCAGAATTTACCTGCAATGCTTGTCATTTGCTGCAACAATTCTGGAAACAATATTAGAAAGTGTTGTTTATATCAACTGACATTAAAGAAAGCATAAAAATAATTGGCAGAAAAAGTAAGATTTTATTTACCTGTTATCAAAACTATTGTAGAAAGCAGTTTGTGATATTGCTGTGCTGTTATTCCTCTGGAGATCTGTGTCTGTCACAGCCAAAGAACGTCCTGAATATTCTAAAAAAATTATTTGTAAAACATCTGAAAAGAAAAGCATGAGAGTTTGTACTGCATTGCAGTTTTATTCCTGACATGCAAAAATACAGTTTTATAGTTATCATTGGTACATTTTTTTCTATTATGATTTTATATATTAACAGAAGAAAAGGGAGATGGCTCTGTAGGCTTCTGGGATTATTTTGATAAAAGTTTCAGTGTTCTGACCTGCAATGAAAGGACTAACCTGCAGTATGCTCCATTAATATGCACTTCTGATTTATGCTAATAATACGGTTTGAATCAGAAAATCCTGAGAAGACTTTTTGAATAGGCAGCAGAATACAGTAAATAATAAGAGAAGCATACTCCACATTTTAGCATCCCAAAGAATATTATAAAATAGAAATTTTACAGATTTTGGTAGTATTTTTACAAGGAAATTTCCATCAAATGAAACACTTCATGTTAGTAGAATTGTCCAGTAAAGCTGATGACCCATTCAGTGTTGTATCTTGCCCGTTCATCATAAAATAATAGTAAAATCAGTTTGCATATGGAGTAAACAAAATAATGTTTTATTGTTCTTTATCATTGTAAGTATCTTTACAAAATGAGGCTTCTTACAATCAAAAAACATTGTTTTTCTGTTATAAGCAAGAAATGATAATGCTAACAGTGTTGGTATTGTGCAGACTAGAAAAAAATGAGTGCTTTTTTCAATATCTTATTCTGTATTTTAATTCCGGGTGCCATGAAAATTGTCTGTGAATGAAAGTTGTATGCTGCTTTTTTTCTCTTGGGACCGAAATAATTTCCAATTTCATTCCATATCAGGTAACATATACCCAATCCCTGTGTATTATAACACTAAGTAGATGATCAATACCTATTTATATTGGCACATTATTTGCTTCTGTAGCCAATGCATGAAAACAAATTATGCCTCGATAGCTTCCTGCTACATGTAAGCAGTAGGAGGAGCTGTTGAGCAAGAAATGTTTTTCCACATGCTCAGCTCCTTAATATCATTATTAAGTTTACTGGGGAAGCTGACTCAGTGATCGCTTTTCCTTCCTTTCACAAATGAAAAAAGTCAGAGGTCTCCCCCTCAACAAAACCAACGTGAAATCTTTCAATAACAACTGATATCCCAAAGATTTGTGAATTTTTTATTACTGCTTGCCAGTGTTTAAAAGAACGTGTTTAGATCTTGAAGTTCTGTTTCTCCCCTGGGGAGATTTGCTAGAATAAGCGGTGCAGGATTCAGCCATGGAGTGCAGAATGAAACCCTTGAGTGGGCTGGTTGGCTCACTCTGCATCAGACCACTGGGCTGTCTCAATGCGGCTTTGAATTTTGCACTTAATGGTACATTGGTGTAGAAGTTGTATGTAATACCTGGATTGTTAGCATTTAATTAGTGGACAATTCCATTTCAAGGGCTGAGTATTTACATGGATTACTTTGGAATGGCCCTATCACGATGACAATTGCTGCCCCATTGCATCTGTTTAGCAGAACAAGACTTGGCCTGTACCCTATTGTTCCGTGTGAAAGCTTTAGACACTCTGCAGCTGCGGAACGTTTCAGGTCATACTTTCACAGCCGAGATGCTTTTGGAACCAACTCAAACTCTCTTGCAGTATAAAATATGCATAATGCAATGGAAGATCGGCAACAATAACGATGTTGCTAATGGACTACTCCAGGGCAGTATGGAGTATCTTCTGCTCCTGGGGGCAGTTAGCACAGAGAGCATCCTGTACTTCTTTGGAGAAAGTTGTTGGACAGTGTACGGATACCAGTCCTCGGCATCTGAAATAGCAATGAGGAGATGCACGCTGGTGTCTGGAAGAGCGATTTGTGCACTCTCTGTCTTGAAACCACTTTATTTCACTTCGCAATCCCATAGTCTGAATTCAAATTGACATCAGCGAAACACAGCTTTCATACAAGTCACTGTTCCCTGACAGTACATATATGTTTATATTTCATTAAAATGATGATTAAATAATGAATTAGTTGGCAGTAGTGAGCAGTATTCTCCACATTTTTACATTTATTTTACCTTTCATTAAACATAAAATTAAATAGAATTAAAAGAAGCAATAATACAGTTGTTATTAAAAACAAACACAATCATTACAGAGCCAATTTTGCTTAGCGGCCACATATGGCTTCCAGCCAGTACAATGAACAACTCAAAGGGGAGTTCCTGCAGCAGACACAGCAAAAAGCCAGGGAGAAGAAATTACCTCTCTGAGGGCACACATACAAAGATGAATTGTGCTGAGGGACCTGTGTTGTAATGCAAGTCTCCCAGGCGTGCTCAGACACAATTTAGATAGAACAAAACCGAGGCTTTGTTTAAACTGAGAAGTTTTGCTAGAAAAGCTCTATTCACAAAACGAGGACTCAGTCTGACCCTGACCGAAAAGCTTCAGGCTATGTGTAGCTACAGAGTTTGCAGTAGCAAAAATATTATTTCATTGGTGCAACTTATTTCAGCTTTTTTCTGTTTGTCGCATTTGGCCTGATGTTTCCAGGAATTCCTTGTTAGCTATTCAGTCAGCATCGTAAACTACAGCTGCTCTCAAGTCTGCGTTGTTACCATATTACCGAACTCATGGGCGCGTATTTTGGCCTTTCAGGTGAAGACCCTGTGGCTCAACTCAAGCGGATAGTGGCAGACGGGAACATAAAGGTAAGAGTTTCTTCAGGCATGAAATGTACAGCTTTGGATAGTCCTTTGAAATACTAACAAAGGGCTACGTACCTCTAAGATTTAAAGCAGTATCATCATTATATACAACATCTGTCGTTAACTTTCCTGTTTCTCAGAGTTGGATGTAGGAATTGGACACAAAAAGGCTTAAATCATTAACTTTGGGTTAACCAGATTGGGGTTTATGTGATTTACTCAAGCTGATCTTTGAAAAAACTAGCAAAACAATAGTTTATATACATTTATGTGTAACTTCTATGTTGACAAAAGTCCTAAGGAAGTGGGAGCTGCTGGAAGACTCGGAAGACACGTACCTGAACACTCAGCCTTGGCTGAAAGGCAGTTTATTATATTTTTCCACTCAAAATTTCAGACTGGTTTTGTGGTTTGCTAATTCATCTTCAACACAACTCTAATGTGTTTGACTATTATATCAGCTGTCATACTCTCTGAGGCTGGTTGACGAATTTTGTCAGTTTTCAGACCCCCAGTCTGCCAGCTGGCTGGAAATCACTCCAGCTCATTTGCAGCTCAGGCACTACACTGAATTGTTTATATTCCAGCAAACTTCTGCTCACACAGCCATAGCTTGTAATTTTCATTGCTTATCAGTTAGCAGAAAAACGAGGACTTAAAGAAATGGGCCAGAGAAAGAGAATACACTTTTTGAGTATTGAGGTTTTTCCCCCCAGCATTAAAATGCTGACTAGGCAAATTCTAATATCAGTTTCATAATTGAGAAATTCCTGCTCTGGTTCTCCTTCACTTGTGAGCCTGTGAATGTAACTGGAGACTACTTGATTACAGTCTTGTAAGATTATCCTCTATAAAAATCCTGGCGCTGTTTTGTTTCTCGGTTTCCCAGGGTTTTTGGCAGGTTGGGCTCCAACAGGTCCGTGTCCTTCTGTTGGGGAACCCAGAGTGGATGCAGCACTGCAGGGGGGTCTCACCAGAGCAGAGTAGAGGGCCAGAATCCCCCCCCCTCACCCTGCTGGCCACGCTGCTGGTGATGCAGCCCAGGATGCGGTTGGCTTTCTGGGCTGCCAGCGCACATTGCCGGCTCATGTTGAGCTTCTCATCAACCAATACCCCCAAGTCCTTCTCCTCAGGGCTGCTCTCCATCCATTCTCCGCCCAGCCTGGATTTGTGCTTGGATTGGCCCTGACCCAGGTGCAGGACCTTGCACTTGGCCTTGTTGAACTTCATGAGGTTTGCACGGGCTCATCTCTCAAGCCTGTCCAGGTCCCTCTGGATGGCATCCCTTCCCTCCAGCGTGTCGACCGCTCCACTCAGCTTGGTGTCATCAGCAAACTTGCTGAGGGTGCACTCAGTCTCACTGTCCATGTCACCAACAAAGATGTTAAATAGTACTGGTCCCAGTACCGACCCCTGAGGAACACCAGTCATCACTGGTTTCCACCTGGACATTGAGCCATTGACCACAAGTCTGTGAGCATGGCCATCCAGCCAGTTCTTCACCCAGTGAGTGGTCCATCCCTCAGATCCATGTCTCCAATTTAGAGACCAGGATGTTGTGCGGGGCAGTGTCAATGCCTTGCACAAGTCCAGGGAGACGATGTGGGTTGCTCTCCCCGTACCCAGATGCGCTGCTCTGTCTGCAGCGGTTCACACCGATCCCCCCCCGGCACCGCCGCCCGCCTCTCCGCGGGCCAAGCCCCGCGGCCCCCTCTGGACTACAACTCCCAGAGCCCTCCGCGCCGCCCCGGTCTGCCCGCGCCGGCGTCCCCCCGCCAAGGCCGCCGGGGTTTGTAGTCCGGCGGTGGGGGCCGGGCGAGGAGGCGGTGGCGGCGGCGCTCCGCCCCGGGGGAGGGACGGCGCAAGGCGTGGGGGACACGGGAGACAGGTACCCGCGGGCGGCCCTGCCAGGAACCTCCTCGCTGCGGCCGGCCGCTTGCTCCGCGACGCGGCGGGGCGAGCTGCGAGAGCGGCAGAGCGCGGCGGCCTCCCGCGGGGGCCCGCAGGCGAGCAGCGGCCTAGGGGCGTCCGCGGGCTCTGAGGGGGGCCGCGGCCGCGGGGGGTGCGGCACCGGCGGAGCCTTCCTCGGCCGGGCCGGGCCGGGCCCGCTCCTCCGCGGGAGGGACGGGACGCCGGGGGGCCGGTGGCCGGCAGCGGCCGTGCGCGGAGCGGCCCCCCCGAGGCCGCCGCCGGCAGGAGGAGGAGGAGGGAGCGGCGGGGCGCGGGAGTCGGCGCTGCCCGCCCGCCGGCTGCGCCCCAGCGGAGCATGCACTGACTGGCTGCCTCGGCTCGGAGCCTTCCCAGGCGCCGGGGAGCGCGTTGCATGGTGCGGGGATACACGGTCTCGATAATAAATGATAGAGGATACAATGACTTTGCTGTCTCTGCTGGGTCGGATCATGCGTTACTTCTTGCTTAGACCGGAGACCCTGTTCTTGCTGTGCATCAGCCTGGCCCTGTGGAGTTATTTCTTCCACACGGATGAGGTGAAAACCATTGTTAAGTCCAGCAGGGATGCGGTGAAGATGGTGAAGGGCAAGGTGGCCGAGATCATGCAGAATGACAGGCTCGGGGGGCTAGACGTGCTGGACGCAGAGTTCTCCAAGACCTGGGAGTTCAAGAGCCACAACGTGGCTGTCTACTCTATCCAAGGCCGGAGGGATCACATGGAGGACAGGTTCGAAGTAATCACTGACCTGGTGAACAAGACTCACCCCTCCATCTTCGGGATATTTGATGGGCACGGAGGAGAGGCAAGTGCTCAGCTGGAAAAAAAGAAAAAAACCGGGGGGGGTGGGGGAGGATGGTTACAGGGCAAGGAATGGACGTGTTCTCCCCCACCAGGTTCGTGCGGTTATCTTGAAACGTTGTCGGGGGGGGTGTGTGTCCTTGTTTCTTGGGGCGGGGGGGAGTGTCTAATTAGGGTTTGAGAGATCCTCCATTCTCTTTATCACTCATTACCCCTTTCACGATCGGCGCGGTATAAATGTGTTTATACCCCCTCTGCCCTTTACAGTAGTAAAGGTTTAATTGAAGTAAAAGCTGTTGGAGGTGGCTCTTACGTGCGTGGAATAACGATGATGAGCAGAAACTCCCTGGAGGCATCTTTTGTTACAGCGAAGTGTGGTGTGATCTGATTTTGGCACAGGGCTGGTCTCCCCCTCCTGTCAGGAGCTGTGCTCATCGGCAGTGGTTAGAGAGGAGTCCTCTTAGAGGCAGGCGTGTGTGCAGCCTTTAAGCTGGTGTGCATGAAACGTGTCTTCTCAGTAATTCACTCTCAAGTGAGGACCGGCGAGTCACTGAGAATGAGTATCGTGTTTGTGAATTGCATGTAGTTTTTAAGTCATTACAACTGTGCTGTCATACTTGTCCCCTCCCTAGTGGAAAGCCAGGAAAACTGTCATTCTGAAACTTTCTGGTGTTTAACCTCTTAACTTTTTTTAGGCAGGGTGATTTCCTTTAGGTTGTTCTATGTAATTAGTATTACAGCTTGATGGGATGCTTCATTTATTACAGATGACAAATGTAAAAACCTCCTCTTCCCTTAGGTTTGTGGTGCTGCCATGTAGATTTTCATATAGCACAAAGCACATGTTTCATAACTGTATAAAAGGACAAAGAATTTGTCCTTGTGTGACAAATTAGCTCGAGCCAACCATTATGCTGGGTATGAGATTACTTTACGGGTTTTGCTGGGATGATGGAAGCTGGAGGGAAATGTTGAAGTTTTTCATGTAAGTGCCCATGCCGAGGAGGGGTAAGGCAGTAAGAGAGCCTGGGTGTTCGTCCAGCTGCTTTCGCAGATCAAGTAGTCAAAGTCCGTCCTAGAAAAGCACTGGCAGTGACCAGACACTAATGGAGCACAAGGATGGCAGCTGCTGCCCCTCTAAACCTGTAAGTGCTGCCTTGAAAAACCCAGGCCTCAGGCACATAATCAAAAAGCTGCTCTTCTGTCTGCACGGTTGTGAAGGGAGTCGCTCATCTGGGCTACTGCAATCTCACGGTGTCTGGCATTTTGCCCCCTTTAAAATAATGCAAACACTTGGGATATTGAAAATTGTCAGCTTCATAAAAAATTCTGGTCGTGATTGAACCCTGTTTTCCTCTTTATGGCTGAATTCAATTGGGGCACAGCTGTGCCAACTCTTACTGGCGTACTTTTGCCAGTTCACTATCCCTTGGCCTTCGAGGAATACAGGTAGAAATGTGTATGTATCGCAAACTGGTACACATCTTCTCCTGAAGGGGTATTAGCTCTGATCAGTGTATTTGGTACATCTCTTTTGTTTTCTGAGGCTTTGGATGGAAGGTGCCTGCGCTCTGTCTTCTGCCTTCTTCCCCTTTGTTTAAAATGACAGTTTTCCTTGTCTGAACGGATCATCCAAAACGAGTTTGCAGGAATGCGTGTCGTGTTTTTAAACAGTATTCTGAGATTGTTACAGATAGAACTATGATATGCACGCTTAGACTTTGGCATTGTGAAAGGGGGATCTTATTTCTTTCTTTAATTTTGTATCATATATGTATCTTGCCCTACATCTGATTGCAAACTCAGTATATTAAATAACCCAAAACTAACACAGAGAATAGCTACATGACAACGTGCCCTATGTATTTTTTTGCTTGTTTGTTTGTTTTGTTGTGGATCTTGGAATTACATTCATAAGAGATATTAATGATAACACTGGATCTGTGGAAAGCTTGTTTGTCTTCTGTATTCTGATTCCTCAGAACTTACTTTAATTGATTCAGTGACAAAGTATGAGGCTTTTATATGAGGCCTGACATTTTGAAAGGTTTAGCAGATCTCTCTCCAAATCTTAGTAAAGTTAATATTTTTAAAATTTATGTATTTAGTATCTCTTATTTATCTTTCTAATGAAATCCTCAGAGGTTCTTAGTGGCCTTTACTCCTATAAAAATAGGTGCCTAATCATTAGGGACATAACTAGTTTCTAGCTTTAGATTTTACATAAGACTGATCAGAAGAGCATGAACTGTGTGCTGTGCATAGAGCAAAAAATAAATTACGAAAAATAGGTTTTAATCTAAGCAGGTTTTATAGTTTTGAGTAGAAAAGAAGGGAGGAAAAAGAAATAGCAAAAAGTAATGCTCTTACTTAATCCGTAGTACATAATACTAAATTTCAAGTCTCTATTTGAATTGGTTTTCTGGATGTCTTATTTTATTTTTATTTTTTTCAAAAGATAAATGACTCTGTGGAATACTTTACCTGCATATTTAGCAAAGCCTTTGTAAAGATTAAATTTGCAGTATTGGCTCCCATTCAATTTATTTATGTGTATTTAAAGAACAAAGAACTACTAATCTCTGCAGTTGCATGTGAAACAAACTATTGTATATGGGGAAAAAAAAACTCTTTCCAAACAGACAATACCACAAATGAGATGCTAGATTAATTCTTTCCAGCTATATGCAAGGGAGTGTGTCTCCATTAATGACTTCCTGCCATATCATGTTGAAGTGGAAGGATAGAGAAGTGTGACTCAAGTAATATGAATTACTGTGTAGTGCTAATTTATGAAGATTTCTGGGTTTTGCTTAAATTGCTTAAATCTTGCCAACATTTTTCATAAATTCTACTTTTCTGTTATGTCATTTCCTCTTCTGTCTTACAATTTTAGCCTGAATAGGTTGGCAGACATTTACTTCAATTTTGTGGCTGGCTTGATGAAAGAGCAATACTCAAAAGTAATTATTAATGCTCTGTGTTACAACTAGGAATTTGGTGTGCTGCTGCAATTACTTGTTAAAGGCAATAATATTTTAGAGATAAAACTTGATACAGGGTGTGTAGTGCAGTCTTCTTTTTATAAAAAGTTAGTTTCTTGAATACTGAATAATAATAATAATAATAATAATGCAGAACAGACAGAGGGCAAAGAAGCAGACTTAAAAAGAATAAAGAAAAGTTTCTGCCTGTTGTCTCACTGAATGACCTCACAGTGAAGACACTGAGGACTCCTCAAGGTGATTGAACTTGGTCAGAAAAGAAGAGAAGAAAACATTTGTCTGGTCTCTCATCGTCTTCTTTATAAGGCTTAAAGATGGCTTGAGTGCTTTTTTTTCCTCCACTTTTTCTTTTATGTAGAAGTTTTGTGGCTGTCTAGACTGGAAGATTGAGAAGTGGCAAACTGCAGAAAGGATAAAATAACAAACAAGTAGCTTGAAAGCTGAGCAAAGGAAAGGATGGATGCTTAATCAGAATGACATATCTGTTTTAACTAGCATTTACTAAAGGGTTCTTTTCTCAAATATTTAAAGTTTAAGCACTCAGTTTAATGAGATCTCAGTATTAGACAAGAACGAAGTAGCTCAGCTACCATCTGCAGTTTTATGGTTATGGCTCTGTCACATATCATTGCTTTTGCCTAACCCTATGAGGTGAATACTTTAAAAATAATTATAGTAATAGATAGTACCTTATATCCTGCCTTTGCTTGTTTGCAGTCGTAAACTGACGTGGATGACGGTGTGAATTTAAAGCTCAGTAACTGTCTCATAAAAAATGCCTTGCTTTTTTTATTTCTCTTAGCCTCCTTAAATAGGAACATGGCAAAGCTTGTTCCTTATGATCTGTAGGTGTGGATAAGAGCATTTTGCCTGATATAATTGGTTTTTAGAGTTGCTGACATCGTGTTGCAGTTTGTGAAATACAGCTTTTTATTTTTATTTGTAGTGTAGGGAAAAATTGGGAAGTTTAAACGTGAAAGGAGGGAATTTGGTGTATGAAAGGCTAATGTTTGTAACCACATACAGAATCACTTGATGCTTTGTGTGCCACAGGACCTTGAAATCAGTAGCACTAACTGTTGGCAGAAGTCTCTGGTTACTGATTAACTTACAAAGACAAAAAAAAAAGGGAAAGGTCAGAAGATAATGGTGAGAGTCCTGACTAGTGTTGTCTGAGACTATGGAAACATGAATGCTGAGGTAAGGCCTGGAGAAGAGGACACCCTGCCAGCTGTGTTTAAATGAGCCTGCTGTGCATTTAAAATATAGGTACTTGAAAGCATGATTAATTCCTCCCTGATTCATTGGGGTGAACTTGCTGTCGTCTTCAGGCCCGCTGCAACGAACAAGTTGCCAGGAGGTTAGGTTGGGAAGGGAACTTCTGAAATGCAGCGTACCATGGTAATAGCTCGTGTGCATATTCTCCTCCTTTAACGAAAATGAGATGACTTAGTCCTCAGTGAAGGCGAACGGCTAAACTACCATAAATTTACCAAACGTGAGGATACCAGCGGAGCAGCTGTAAATCATACTGTCAGAACAGGACATAGTACCTGTACATTTTTGTTCATACCATTTAACATGACTTTTTACCCCTTCACAAACTGATGGTCTGAGCTCACCTGGGTGTAGGCTGTGCTATAATGCTGAGCATCTTTTCAGGGGTTGACAGGGGGAAATTTATTCCATTTAATTGGAGATAATAGTTGACAGTTGGAAGATAATGTTTGCCTTCTACCAAATATGAACTAATGACCTAATCTTTTTTTTTTTGTGATCTTTGAATTTTTTATTAGTTTCTGATCCTAATAGCAGAAGGTGTTTATGTTGTGTTGAAAGAAGAGAAAGCT
This sequence comes from Alca torda, assembly GCA_008658365.1. NCBI lineage: Eukaryota > Metazoa > Chordata > Aves > Charadriiformes > Alcidae > Alca > Alca torda. Next base: position 8,131,717 of record CM018081.1, read on the forward strand.
ACCAGTTTTGATTTTTTTCTAAGTTTATCTGGATCTGCTAATTCTAATTCAGACCTCTGATACTGAACTACTTAAGCAAGCTTAGTGATGAAAACTTACTCATGATACTTTTGGGTAAAGGCCATTAAGGATTAATGGCTTGAGATTTTATAAAATAGAAGAATAAATCTAACAACAGTTTTGAGGGTTTTATGGATGCTATAGCCTAGTTGTAAGGTGGAGTCTTTGAGGATTTGCAGTTTTTAAAAAGAAACTGCTGGGATGGTTTTCCTTTTATAGAAATTTCCTTCAGTTTCTAATCTAGAATCCTCTGCAAAGTGCCTAAATGTTTGAATAAATATTTACATAGGTGAGGTCATGTTGATACACAAGTCTTAAATCTGCTTATAAATTCCAGACTAGTGGCCTAGAATATAAGCCAAAATGATATATAGAAACATTTCTGTCATTTTGTTTGGTTTATCCAAGTTTTGATTCTTGGATATCATATTACAGGGTTATGATTTTCACCCTACAGAACCATGCTTATTTGATTTTTAGGTCTAACTGTATGCTCATTTGCTGTACAAAACTGTGGCTTAAAATTGATTCAAATGGTGTAGAAATATGTAATTGGAAGTAGGAACTCTTATCGCTGCCGCTCACAGCTGTATCATTTGGTGTAGAATTGAGTCTTTTTCAATTTTTATAAAAATCAAGGAGTCAATTAATTTTAAATGTAATCTGCCAGCTTAGCTTGGATCGGTGCTTCCATGTTTGGGCACACAGGCAGCCAACTGATTGCCACTGGTTTAATTAAATCAATTTTGATTCTTAGATGCTTTCAGGTTATGAAAGTCATTTAAGTTTCTCCATGAACTTGAGTAACTTGGACTACTCCATAGGAAGTGTTTACGTGCGTGCTCTTGCTGCGTGGTTGATGCTCAGCAGCTTACCCATCGCCGTAGATGGAGAGGATATTTCACAGCTACCAAACAGGAATGTTCAGACCGCAGTTGTTAGTGCCTGACACTTTTTAACTTGATACCCTGCGGTTGCACTCCTGGGGCCACGTCCTTAGATACATAAGCAATTTCTACAGACAGATCAAGGCTCAGAAATAAGCAACATCTTAAATTCTTCAAAAATGTGCTGATTTCTGCTCCTCCTGATACTGCTTACCATACAACATAGGCAATGGTGAAGACTTGTTAGCTAGTCATGCTTAACCTGGTGTCCAGCCTGGATGTATAATAAACAAATTTAAATACAGTTTTGGAGCAGTATGATTTTGGTCGATTCCATTCTGCAGGTCATGAACTTGGACGCTTTTGTGTTTAATAGTGTGAGAGAAAGAAAATTCGGATTCTTCCATCATGTGGGGTTAGTTAACACAGAAGATTGCTCTAGCTCTGTCTTGAGTGTCATGCTTTCGGTAGCATTTCTGTAGACCAGAGCAGTATTTCTCCTTCCTCCCTCTTGTTGAAGATCCAAATATTTATGGTGTAAATTGTTCCTTAAAATTGAGTTTTGGCTTCAGGCAGTTTCAATTTTTAAGCAATCTCCTGGCACATAGATGCTTTGTTTTGCTGCTGTCTAGTTTTTGCCAGTGGCTGCAATTGTCTACAGTAGTCTTGGCCCTGGAGGAAGCCCCCATGCTAGTTGGTGGGTTCCCATATACTGGATCTGGCACCTCTAAATTTTCACTTGCTCTCAGGACCCTTCAGCCCTGCCCCCCTTCACCTGGCCTGTCTATCATGCTTCCTCAGCGTGTAGGTATTGCCTTCACAGAAGTGAAACTATGGGCAGTGCTGTACCTTTCCTCCATCCCCGGGAGCCTTTGGACATGCTGATCTCTTTGGAAATGGTCATGCATGACATCAATGGTCAAGTTTTGTCACCCAGAAAGATAATTCAAAGGTATCTGCCACTAATGTTTCTTGGATCTTGAGGTTCGTGACTTGTTCTTCGCTTCAAGCACAGCATAGATACCGATAGATCTAGAAAAAGGAATGAAATGGTTATATACTCCCGTAGTGTCCTTTGGTTTGAATCTATGCCCTTGAAATGAGAGTTCCCAAAACTAATTTAAGGGCGGCAGCTGCTATAATTCTGCACAGAAAGTCATATGCCTCTAGCTCCACTTCTTCACTCTAGTATTTGTTAAAACCTGAAAGTTTAAGTGAACTCTCCCACCCTTTGAACCCTACTGCCGTCCTCCCTACTTTGTGCCCCCGCAAAGCAAGCCTCCTCACATATGTCCCCTGCTGTCCAGGTAATTTTGTGACCGTGCTTTTGTGCCTGAGCATCCCATGAACCTTACACCTTCATCCATGCAGGATGCTCTACCTCCACAAGCTGTGCTGTGTTTGCCCATGGGTCTTTGCACCGGGTAGGTCCCTGCATGTGCTGGGACCCAAGCAGACCCAGGAGGAGCAGCCATGCGTGTCAGCAGTAGCTGCCTTTGCTGGGGTGCTCGTCCTGCATCTCGGGCTGGATGCCAAAGGCAAGCAGTAATGTGAGCTGTTGCTGCTCATACCATGTGGCACATCCGCGCTGATTAAAATGATCTGCATATTCCTAGCGGTGTGAGTTTGTGCCCCAATTTGAAAAACTCTGTAACAAGTTCAGGAATGTATGCCCTGTGCCACTGCCTTCTGAAATAGGGAGTAGCTATGAGTGAGGCTCTTGTTTCTTTAAAACAGCTTTTATCACTACCAGTTCCCTTCCGCTGCTGACTACCTAGTCACGTTGACTGTTATCATCAACATTCACCATCAATGACTTTGTTAATAGATACCGGTCCAGCTGGACAGACCAGTTTCTCTGGCTTATGGCCAGCCCAAGAGATCTTCCATATAAAAGAAAGTCATGAAGATTTAATGACCCCCCCCCCCTCCTTTGTCTTCATTAGCCCTGTAGAGTTTCAGTTCACCCTAAAGGTAATAAGGCAACAAAGATGACAGGTAAGGCAAGTCCCAAAGAAGTTTCCATCCCAACAAAGTTGTACATACAGACAGCTTGTGATCTCCAGGCTGTTATAAGTTGTATGGAGAATCAGTAGTTGGAGGTGGAGAATATAAGTTGGAAAATTTCTTTCTTTTTGAGCTGTTTGCGTGCTTTTGTTCATGTTGTTTAGCTAGGGTTAAAACACTTCAGCTAGTGTTTTTAATAAAGCAGTTTAAAACTTACTGCCAAATGTAGAGATTTCATTTGAAAGCAGGATAGCTTTAAAAAATGTAAATTTCATTGCAGTTCACAAGAAAAAAGGTTTGCAGGTGCCAGAATACTAATAAATACTTGAGTCGGGGTAAGTAGAGGAGACTAGTGAGAGTGTAAATTGTAAATAACTGCCCATTTATGCCATAAGGCCTGATATTTAGATGGCAAAGCTGTTACTGATCTGGTATAAGTGAACTATCTTGATCGCATTCAAGAAATAAAAAGAATAGTCTTAAGACTAGGCTTTCAGGTCTAGATTAATTTGCAGGCCATGAAATAACCTGGCTGGAAAAATCTACCTTTCTTTCTACTCTTGTAGAAAAGTTATTCCAGGAAAGTAGCAGCTGGGTGGTTACATACGGCACTGAGCTGGGAGAGGGGCTCAGGCTTCGGGGAGAGCAGCGTCCGAGTTGTAGAGTGGTAGAGTGAAGCGGACGATGGGAGAGGAAGAGGCATCACTCTTCCATTTGGGTGCCATAATGAACTTCTGGGAGCTGCGTGGCAGCACGGAGTACCAATCCTGCTGCTGCTGATACAAATTGATTATGATGCTGAAACATTGCTGGCTCTCATCATCTCCGACCTTGTCTGATTCACAGCTGTGTGAGCAGCTGACATCTCCAGCCAGACAATCAAAGTACGTGTTTTAACTGCTAAACCACAATGCAATTATCCATAGCACGTCATGTCGGCAAACCTCAAAGCTCCCCTGGAGAAATGAACATTTATTTGCATTTACTTTCAGTGCTAAAATGTTATCCCTTGCAAATTTTCTCATTGTCATAAATGTTGAAAAAGCCTGTATTTCTCAAAATCCCCTTCAGGGGTAAACATTTGATTTTATTAAGTTCCGTTATAGTAGCTGAAACTGTCATACAGTAGGGCTTTCAATCAATATGCTTTTTAATGTAATAAATCTCTTTACTTTTTCATTCTCTACCAGATAGAAAACTGCTGGAGGGCATGAAACATTTCTTCTGATAAGTCAAAGTGCGTGGCCCATAATATAGTTCTCTGGTGTGCCACGGCTCACTTGCACTTCTTTAAACTTGCTTTTTGAGTGGGAACATGATTTATTTGCAGGTAGTCTACACATGGACTGCGCCTTAAAATTGCCTAAACTTCCCATGAAATGTGTGTTTCCTCCAAACACACGCTAAAGCTGCGTATTGAAATATCTGATTGTGATCAGCATTAAATAAAATGCTGATCCAAGGCTGTGTGCTTCAGGAATGGAAACTTAGTGTGGGAGCAGGAGGAAGGGGAGGACAAAATGTGCTTGTTGTCTTAGCTTTCTTAACGTTCATAGCCCCGACCTTTCATCTACTTTCCTGCATTTGGTGTGAATGTTTTTTTTCTAATTTTTCTAGTTCTTTTTAATTAACAAGGTCTTTTTAAAGATGTATAGGACACTATATAGGATAATGAAGGTGATTTTAATGTTTGGTTTTTTTTTTTAATCTGACACACATGTGATGTGGTTACAGTGGGTTTATTTCTGCTGGGAAGCAGGGAAGTCGGGCAAGAGTCCCACTGAACAAAACTAGTATATTCATTAGATATTTACTCCTGATCATCCTAAGTTTGGCCTTTTATCGGTATGGAAAAAAAGGGAAGTCATGCAGGGAGAAGTAGGAGCGTAACTACAAAGTAGGTAAAACCAGTTTCTAGTTCACAAGCAGCAATGCTGGGAAGGAGACTGAATCCCATTTCCCCGAACTGGCATTAACTGGGAGACACCAAACTGATTGAAGTCAGTAGGATTACAGTACATGTAGATGGTTGTGTTAGAACTCATATTCTCATGTAATTGAGATTAAACAAGATTTTTTGGTGAAAGGCCTATGGTAATGGTCACCTGATACTGGGATCATGATGCTCAGCACACCTGATCACAGCTGGTGACGTGAGGACTAAGTTCCCTTGGGTCTGTCTGTGGGCAGGATGCTCCCGGGATTCCTGCTGGAGAGAGGTGAAGGTGAGTGGCCTCACGCTGCATACTTGCTGGTCAGGTGCTGGAGATACAGTTAACTCTGAACCATGGCAAGGAAAGTCATTTTTTTAGTAACTGCTTGAAAAAAAGCTGTTTGCTACTCTTTCTGTTCATGAAATTGCAAGCATCCACTGTTCTTACTGGAATAACTTGGCCCAGGGACTCCGTCGCAGGAAGAGGGTGAGGGAAACCAGAAGTAGAGTTTGGGACTTAAAGATAAGAATGTGAGTAGAGGAGAAAAGGTAGAGTAGCATGTGTTTTTTGCGTCGTAGCTTGCCTTAATTTTAGATTGCTGTAAGACTTGGACATATTTAATAACACACTGTCCTAGCAAGATCAACAGGCAGCCACAGGAAAAGTACTATCAGTTTCAATGTACCATTGTTTATACGCTGCCTGAGATCCAGAACCTGAGAGATGTATGTGTAAGGGTTATTTCTGTGGTTTAGGATGAATACTGTTTTGTATCTCTCTACATGTTTGAGAGGAACAGAGAAGCATGAGTGTGCATTTTGGCAGCATTTCTTTATGGCTCTTGAAAGAGCACTAACAGTTTTGTAACTCTGGATGCTCTGAAAACTAAACTTTGCCCTCTTTGTTTCTACTGATGGACACTGGTTTGCTGGCACGTATCAACAGTCCTTATTGCTGAGGACTTAGAGAACAAAATGTAGGACCAGCTGCCTGTTTCATAGTGCCAATTGGCATCGACACGTCAGAGAAGAGCTCCAAGCAGCCCCTCTTCTTGCTTATGTTTCATGCATAAATAGTAATGTGAGGCACTACACTAATTTACAAAGAGATTGGTAGACAGACTTTTTCATTTTGCAAAATGTTTTATGCTTTCATATAAAACACATCACATTTGACTTTTTTTTTAAAAGGGACTTGCCTTACAACTGAACTACTATTACAGTAGTGGTTTTGGAAGGCAATGTAGAGTGATTGAATTCTCTGTGGATGAATATTGCATAAAAGATTTGTAATCTTTGGCAATTAGAAAATTGTTGCTGAGGTTAATGGTGATATTATTTTTAACTTTGAGGGCAGGAGCAATCTCCTGCCTCTGGGATGGAATTATTTCAATCAGTGCTTTAAATAAGCACTTTCTGTGATGGTTTAAATTGACAAACATTTAAATCATCAACCTGAATTCTTTTTTTGCTTTAGTATTTCTTTTAGCAATTATGTATCCTGATATACTGATTCACATTATTTTTATTTTGTATTGTTTCTGAGAAGCAGAATGGTATTTACTATCAATTATTTATGTGGTGAGATTTTTTTTGCCCTGTTTTTGTGTGGATATTGTAACTGTAAATAAAGGCAGAACAAAAAACTAAGAGGCCCAGTAACGTATCTACATTTGTTAGAGGTTACTGAGTGATTTGTATCTAGAACTAATTGTATGCAACTTCTTCACCTGGAGGACAAATTGATTTGAGAGACACTTCTGGGACTTTTAAGGTTGGTTTTGTGACGGAGGCCCTCTTACCCTTTCCGAGACCCAGACTCCAGGGCCAGTTTGTCTGTGATGAGGTCAGGTGCTGTCTCCTCAGCCTCCAGTTATAACTTGCATTAGAGCACGACAGACAAGAATTGGAGGTAATTCTGTCTGATCAAGCTAAGCTCTTCAAAGAGAGCGATGATAAGATACTCAGTAAGTTCAAAAACCCTGCATTTTTTCCTGCTTAGGAGAACCTGCCATCCTGTAAGGTATTTTTTTCTAGAGTATTGGTGTCCTCACCTTAATCTGCTCAAAGGCTCTGGCCTAGTGGCTCTGGTAGGAGAGATGGTCCCTTGATATTATCAGTTTAGTAACTGTATTTCTCTTTAAACTTCAGAGACAAGTATGTGCCATTTCTAATCTGTTATTTTAATTAGTTATCTTATTAAAGTGATAGGTTATATTCTCAGGGTCTGAGATACAAATTTTGCCAATAGTTTTATTTTTAAATAACGCGCTTTTTTTAAAAAGCGACTTTTATCTAATTTATCTGCCTCCTTGTAAAGAACAGTGCTGGTCTGCCTGGCAGTGACATACAGCAGCTGCATACCGGTTCGTGCTGCAGGTCTGCGTGTGATGACTAGAAAAATACTCTGAGTAAATTAGAGTATGTCTGGGGATGTGTAGGGGTTTGCACTCAACACTTTCAGTTGCATGAGTTGGAGAGTTCATGTATTCTAAAGTGTTCGTGTGAACTTGCAAGACTGGCAATTGAGATAGCTGCTTCTAATAAACTATAAACAACATTATGATGCCATGGCAGAAGAGCCAAAAGAAAGTGTATCCAGCTGCATATCGGAATTAGTTGTTTTGAGTGTAGGTTTTAAAAGCTTTTTTGGCATGTGGGTTGTGCGTCTCTTATTAAGGAAAAACCTGTCTGTGAAGGAAGATGAAAATCATGTTGATGAATAATATGAAAGGCCATAACCTCAAACCTATTATAGTGAAGAGAGATATTTTTACTGGAATGTTTTGTTACTGAGTTTCCCAGCACTCCCAGTTGATAGGAAAGCTAAATACATTTTCAGTGACAAACACCATTTAATGGAGAATTTTTTTTATGTACAAATTGAAAACATAGCATTTTGTCTGACACAGCAGCTTTACATCAACCTCACTGTGCTTCTGATTCAAAGTGTTTTCAAAAGTGTGTCATGAAAACATATTATACCTCTGTGAACAGGTGTTTTCAGATCATTTTACATGCTTAAATTTCTGCTTATGTCCCTTGGCTGATCTGATAGAAGTCAGTAACACAACTGAAAATAGAACTTTATAGTCCCCCTCTCCTTCTCCAGATGCAACTGCTCTTTTTTTTTTTTTTCCTCTCCGTCGGACACCAGCATCATTAACTGTGTGCCTTCCATTATCTAATGTAACACCGTCACCTACCTGCTGGGTTTTGCACTCCTCAGTTCTGTTTCTTAATGTGGTTATCAAGAAAGTAATGGCACCTAAGACCCAGCAGCATCAATGCTTATTACACATTGGTACCATCAATTTTAGTGGTTGTCTTTCATGCCAAAATAATGTTACTGACATGTCCCTGTCACTGTGAGAAGCCCTGATTTGAACCTGGGGCAAGCACTGTGCTACCGTTTGTCATATTTTAAATGAATTCTTTCAGCATTTTGTTGCGAAACAGAATTTTTGGTTTGAAAAGGGATGTAAATTACAAATGTGAGAAGATGACCAGCTGTTAGATGTGACGTGACAAGCGTGAGGAGCACAGCTGGTTTCTCGTTAAGTGAACTCCCAGTCCTGGTGGCTGATTTGATAGCTGAAACTCACTGCAGATGTCACAAACTCGTCATATGCCTGACCTATGGGTCTGGCACTTCATCAGTCATTTCTGGAGCTGGAGGGGGGTCTGCCTGGCAGTTTCAGGAGACCCAAGCACGTAACCAATTAACTGAATTAACCCCCAGAGCCCCCAGCCCTTCTCTGTGGTACTGTGCAGGGGGAGAAGCTAAACGTAATCTCTGTGCTCACCTGCTTCTCTGGAAGGGGGACTCGGTGTTCCCTTTCTTTGCCAACAAAAGTCTTTCAGTGTAGAGAGCTAATGGCAAGACTTGAAAACTTGGCATAATTTGGCCTCTCTTGAGCAACATAAAGGAGACTCACTGCAAGCAATCTACTGCTTGCAATTTAACTGCTGCAGGTGTTGCAGTGTGGGCTCCTGAGGCAGTACTCTTTCTCCTCTCTAATTTTCTGGTGTTGAGAGTTAAATAAATGCCCTGGAAGACTAAAATGTTCTGGAAGCCTTTGATCCAGGAGACCAACTTCTAAAAGGCTGGGGATGTGAACGTAGTAGCAATGTGGAGGCTGGAAGTGAGCATGGGTAGTGTTTTCTGATTTAAATAAGGAAAGAAAAGTTAAATTAGGGAACATAGGATTTTTTTTTACTTTTTTCATGAAAATGCCCCAAAAGATCTAGTTAAGTGTTTTTGATTTTGACTTTCAAAGTTACATTAATAAAACATTTAAGACCTCCTGATCTTTCTTGAATTCAAGTGCTGTATCGCAGGAAAATTGCCCTTAGCAGTGAGGGGTGTTTCAAGGTGAAGAGCGCTGAGTTGGGAACAATAAAAGGAAATTAAATGAATTAAAATGGGAGTGGGATGTCTGTGTTTTCCCATCCCTCTGTATGGCCACATGAGGAGACGAAATCAAATGAACCAAATGAAGAAAGCGGGTGTACACCCCAGCTTAACAGGGGTCTTACTATTGTCTAAAGCTTAAACAACTCCACACCACTGGGAAGAACCTACAGGCATTATTTTTGTGCAGCAAGAATTATTGAGATACTAAACAAAACAAAAAAAGAGAGAGAGAGAGGATGAATGTTCAAAGGGAGCATTCATCAATGTAAATATTTTGTAGGGATAAGTAATTAATGGTAGGAATGAGCTAATGCCCAGCCCCTGAGCTGCCAGAGAATCAAGATTCGCCAATAAACAGTTTCAAAATGCATCACCATTGCCTTCTCTACTTCGGTCATTAAACCATAATACCCAGGAACTTATGCGAATGTGAGAGGTCAAGAGCCTGTCATGAAACTGTCTTTATAGGAAGAAAATGAGTCAAAACACTCCGGGAAAGCTTTTTTTACTAATGTATCTCTGCAAATGCCTGTGTCCTGGGGAGCACAATTCCCACTGATGTACTTCAGGAGTTTGTGCGAGCACCTCTTTGCATCTGGATTTTGAAAGCTCTGGCCCAGATTCACACGGCCGTACACAGGTGTACAGATGCCTGGAGGGAACTCAAACTGGCAACTTGGTGGTTTTTCCTCTAACTCTCTAGTTATGATGCTCTAGGTTGGTAAATTAGAGAAGGATCCGGGCTGTTTCAGAAGTTATCAGTGTTCCTCGTACTTCGTAGGAGATACGAAGTCAGTGTTTCCTTGATATGTCCTGGTTGTGCAGCCTCACTATTTCAAATGTGATACTTTTCAATATTTGAGACCATTTGAACCACTTGGAATTAGTAAACATGTTAATGATCTCTTATTGGCATGAACTTGAAAAGAGCAGAGCTATTTTAAATTACAGCTGATTTCCAAAGGGACCGAAGTAGGGATGGGCTTAACTGCCTGGTGTGTACCTCGCATTTCTGTCAGGTACCTGGTGACTCTGCGGCATGTGCCTGAAAGGGGAGGCATAAGTGCAGTCTTTCTTATCCCTGTCTTCCTCTTTCATTAGCAGATTGCATAGCTATATGGGAAACTATTTACAGCATAAAAAGAGCTTGATTTCTTAATTTATCAAAGAATAGAAACTGAAGATCTCATCAGTCCAAAGTGAGATTTGAGGGAAAGTTTAAAAAATAAAAGTGAAACAAGCCAAGTATTTTCACTTCCTTTGTATAGAAAAACAAAATCAATTAATTTCATTCTTAATTCATTTCGGTAAATATAAGAATATCTGTTTCAGCCTGAAAACAAAGGCTGAAACAAGAATCAAAAGAGACCCATATACTAAACTGCCTTATGGAAGTTGGCTTTGTTGTGCTTGTGTGTGCGTGTGTGTGAAATAATCACGGACACCACTGCTCCTGCAGCTGGATAGCTCTTTCTCAAGGACCTTTTAATCAAAGCCACCACCAGTCCAGACAGAAGCACTGACAACACAAAACTATCTGTGTCTGTGGGCAGCTGTAAAGAGAAGTTTCTGAGTTTTCTTAGATAATCATCAGCCTCCGTTGTTTCCAGTTGTGTTGTTTCCAAAGCTCTTGATAGAAGAGCTGTTTGTTGTTTGGGACAAAAGTGAAAAAGGAAGGATGGCTACTCTGTGAGCAAGATGCACAGGCTCTTAATATATTTATGTGCATTTTGTAACATCGGGTATTCCCATGCTGGACTGAGAGGTGATATAAGAGTACAATTGCAAAGTCCTGGGTATCAGTCTCTCTCCTAATTGCACTGCACCTTAAGAACATACTTCAGGATTTGCAGAGAGCCAACTCCTGCTTTGCCATGTGAGTTCTTAATCAGGAAAAAGAGCATCTTGTACAGGAGCCAGAGGCTATAATGGATTTAACACTCATTTTAAATGTTTCTTAAGAAGAGGAGAAATATTGCAGTCGAATGCACAATTGTATCAGGTTATGGTAGTTTGGAGACGAAGGCATGCCTGTACCCCTGTCACCGCTGTGACTGTGGCATGTGCAAGCTTGTTTGAGTAAGCTTGAGTACCGCAACTTGCGTAGCTGTTGCAGCACTCTGAGACTGAATAAAGATGTGTAAAGTTAGTCTGTGTGGGTCTCCATCTTACAACAGCCACATGCTAGCCATATGCAAAGAAGCGATTTAAAATTAGCACTTCAGCACAGTAGTATAGATTATCTTCAGTATAAATATATCTTCTGCTGTCTCCGCCAGACCTACTTAATTCCTCTTCATTTTTCCCAGCAACAAGGTTGAAACATTTAACTGCTTAAATGAAATATTTGTTGGCTGTTGTGGGAGTTAATACTTGGTATTTGTGCATGAAACCGGATCGTTGTTCATTAGGTTGGAATTGGGATTTCTAGGTAGTAAGAGAAGATAAAAGTGCTGTTTCAGATTCTGCTGTATGAGAGAATTTAGTAGTAATTACTTATTCTATGGATGTTAGGTTTTGTTATTTATATATAACTTTTTAAGCATAGACTTTAAATAATCATATCCTGTCTCAAAAACCGAATTCCAATCTGAACCTGACAACCTGGATTTAGAAGGTTTTGAAACAAGAATAGGGAAGCTTGCAAAGCACTATATCTGGATTTCATCAGACTCAGTCATGCTTCTTTATTTTCTGGACAAGAAATTTGCATACATACTCATTTAATGACTCAAGCATGGGGAGAAACATTCTGCGTGTTTGGTCATAGTGCATACGTAAACAGTAGGAGGTCAGACTCCAAAACGTAACTGTTATTTTTAAGTTGAAAGCAGATAATAACCATGAAGGTTTCATACCCTGAAAGTATATTTAATAGAGGTTTATTAACAGCTAAAAGATGTCTTATTTAAAATGAAAGCTGTTAATTACATGGATATATGTTTAAGATCAGTGAAATTTTGCTTTCATTGCTTATAGGTAAACAACTTGCTTGTGATTTGACTGTAGGAAGGAGATGGTTAGCCTATAATCCTTGCCATGTCAGTGCAGACTGGATTTAACAAAGGAGGTGATGAGAGAGTTTGTTGGAGTAACTTTTTGCTCCCATTTCATAAAGGTTGCTTAAAACTGGCCTAAAAGTGAAGTTCATAATTTTTTTAAATTGTCCATACAGTAAAAATAGTAGATTTATATTGGCTGAATAATTCATTGCTCCCTGGTTGTAATCCTGATGTGACTGCTGCCTTTCCCACTGCATATTAAAGTTCTCAAGACTTCTTTAGTTGCAAGGCATTCATCTAGATAAAATGGAAACAGAACTTTGAGACTAAAAAAGAAATTATTTAGTGTGTGGAAAGAGATGAGGAAGAGTAAAAAGAGGGTAAGAAATACAACATTGTGCAGCTGTATCAAATTCATTTCTGCTTTTTGTTAGGATGTCTAGGACTAGTAGTCTGTCCTCTTGTGATTCTCCCAGATGGTGTTTTCAGTCCTTGTTTGGCTGACAGAAGATGACTGGAATGACAACTATTTATTATGTCAGGGGAACGCCTTGGGTGGACGGCGGTCTTGCTCTGCGGGAACTTGTTCAAAGACTGTGGAACTAATGTGTGCTAATACAGGAAAACATGAAACGCATGTGAAGTACGAGAGAGAACCCAATTAACAAAGTTTTCTTTCATCTTAAAAAAAGGTGGAGATTTCTTTAGCAAAAAGATAAGAATACTTGAAGGAAACATTGTCATATTTCACCAACTGAAAAAAAGCAAGAGGTCTCACTGAAAACTTGCTATTTGAAGCTACAGCTCCTTATCAACAACATTTATCAGAGGCAAATGTTGGGAATGGAGAAGTCAAGATAGACTGTCCAGAAGATGAAGAATCTGTGAGCGTTATTGGTGTTTAGGTCTCTATTAGTCAAGAGGGTCTTGAAAATTTGTTATTTTGAATTGTTCCAAGTGAAACAATAGGAAATGGCTTTTTGTACCTCTGTCAAGCTGTGTAAGCATGTCAGAGGTTGAGCATTTGCTGTGTATATGGTATCTGCCATTGAAATGGAGTGGTAGTATACATAAACTTTAATCCTTTCATTGTGGAAATCATATTTTTCTTTCAAAATATTTTGCGTATCTTTTGTAAACATGATCCTTTAAAATAATTTTTGTATTTATTAGTCCAATCTTAAATTACTCCCATCTTAATACATGACTTCTCTTTAGAGAAATAATGCAGTTTCAAAATCCGGATATAGTCATACTCATGCTGTGTGATTATTTGATCTTCCTCAATGCTGTAATGTTTTGAAGTAATGACCATCCCGTGGTAAATACTGATTGCAGTGATGTCCTGCAGAGTTCAGTGCACATTCTCTTTTTGAGAAGTTAAGTTTGAGAAACTGACTTTCAATTCTTTACATATTGAGGGAAGGCAGAAAAGGAGAGAAACTTTTGCTATATTATAAAGGCTGTTAATCTCTAATAACTACAGCTTTTCAGTCTGAATTTGATTCTTTTTTATTGCACCAAAACTATTTTTTTTAAATTTCTGAACTACTTTGTAATTTATCAACTGAGCAGCTGTGTTGCAAGAAAACATCTTATTCTAAGATTGAGAGGCATAGGAATAATACACTTTTTGGGAACGACCATTACAGCTGTGATGCAATCTGAAGGACACTTGCTAGCAGAGCAAGTTTGTCTGGGAAAAGAAATTGAAACAGTTTGAATTAATCTTATTTTTTTCATAGAAGCAAAACCAGAAGTTGAAACAGAACTCATCTGTAATTTGACGGTATTTTGACTGGACACAAGCAGTCTTCTTCAGTACTCAGCAATTCAATAAAGGAGAAACATAATAGTCTTGGTAGTCCAGCAGACCTCAAAATATTATCCATAGCTACAACAGAGAAAAAGGAACTGGTAAGCGCAGTATAATTACTTAAAATTATCTAATTTGTCCTGTGACACAAACATCTGTTTGTTTGCAAAATCTAATCTATTGGGTGACAGAGTAGGAAAAAAACATTTCAAGACAGAGGTCAAACGCTGAAGTTCAAGATGTTATAAAAAGACTTCTGCACATGGAAAATCTCCAGTCAGTGGGCAGAGCTGGCAGGGAGTTCATAAATCTTTGCGGGAGTAGGCACTGCTATGAATTCCCAGCTGTAAAGTTACTCTGGCCTTCCAGTACAACACTGATTTCCAAACACCTATAAATGTGCTCATTTTTTTCATGCATACTTTTTCATTTGAATATTTTCCAGTTCGAGATTTTCTCTAGCTGTGCAAGATGTCTGTAGCAGGATGTGTCTCGGATGCGGTCTGTTGCTAGAGTTAATGTGATGTTATTCCCCATCTGCTTTTTGCTTTTTCCTACATAAAAACTTTGCACTGAAGTGTACAGCCCTCGTCTCCTGTTTGTAATCAGGAGAAAATGTATTACCATGTTCTAGGAACACTTAACTCCATACAGTGTCTTGAATACGTGACAACATGTTCAAACGATGCTCACAAGTAACCGCTCCCTTGGACTGCCTTGCAAGGAAGAAAATTTTCTTTCTTTGTGATGTATTAAGATTCAGTTGGTATTCTTAAATATATATGAAATTAAATATATATTTCTTCCAAGGCAGGATTTTATCTATATATATAAAAATATATATTTTCCAAGAAGTCGTCCTTGCTTTGTTTTATCAGAAAGGCCACAGTTATTTTACCACAAATGGCACAAGTAAATGCAACCTAATTCTTTCTCCGTGACAAAGCCCGTGTGCCTACAATAATCCTTCTTCTGCTGTTCAGTTAGAGATGCAGTCTCTAGACTGGAGAGAGGGAACATCCTAACTAAGATGCTGATTAAATGTCTAAGTGTTAGAAGAAATTTATTTATCAGTTATCTTTCTTAGGTCATACGTCTTCTGGTTTAGTTTGCTAGTTGGTAAGACAAGCAATATATGTCAGATACATGTATTTATACACAAGCACGCACACACATTTGCTCACAAGTGAAGTCCTAATCTATAAATAAAAATCCTCAGTGTGATATTGGGCATAAAATGTTTGTGTAAGACTTAACACAGCAAAAATTGGCAATAGTTAGTTTAGATTTTGTGCTAAATTCAGATGCCGGCAAGAATGAAATAGAGGGAAGTCTGAAATGCAAACTACTATTCCACTGAAGCCCGGAGGGCAGCAAAACGTTTCAAGAGGCACAATGGGAAATTTGCTTTGATTTGGCAGTTCTTGGCCCTGTCAACAAGTTACTGGTAAACAGAATTGAACTCTGTGGATGAAAGCTTTGTGAAAATGTTATTTTAACAAGTGCATTTAAAATGTTTAACAGATTCTAATTAGTCCTATGGATTGGTGGATTTTTTTTAAGAAAACCTGAGGAAATGGTTTGAGAGTTAGATACTTCCAGCTGATCAAAAATCTGCATTAGACTGTTAGCCTTTTAGGGATGCAGATGTGGAAAAGAGGCAGCTGTAGCAGCAATCAGCATGAAAAAGCAGTGCCAGCATCATGAAGAGAGATGCGAGTCCTTTGCCTTTCAGGTGGTGCTGGTGTTCTCTGCCTTTGAGAAACACCTGCTTTTATACTAGTAGAAAGAAAAATGTCCTAATCATTCTGAATTTTTGTGTTAAAGCATTTATCTGAAACCTCTAGAAAACCTTTAATACGGTAAATGCATGTATTTTGGTGGCTTTTTTGGTGGAGCATGTTGTACGTTCCTTAAAAAGAAGAAAAAACAATTATGGTAGAACATTTCAGTTACTGGACGCAGTGTAAAAAGCACTAGTCTGCAGTGAGTAATACCATCTAAAGTTAAACCAGGTATCATCAGGAAATTTGACATATGTATAGCTTCCTGCTTTGAATTTAGAGTCATAGAGTAGGTTTCTTTCCAAGCTCATCAAAAATAGCTCTAACCAGTCTTCTACAGACTGTAGCCTGTGTTTCCTTAAGGTTCATCTATATGCAGAGGTTCTGCTAGACTGACATTTAATTTGTTTGCACTAAATTACTTTTCATCAACATAAAGGTCTTAACAATCCTCTAGTGCAGGATGTCCTGTTTCACCCTGTATCTACCCTTTTAACTGGCATAGCTGCCTTCTGCCTCCCCTATTAGTTTTCTTCTTCTATACACTCGAAACACTGCAGTTAAAAGTTTTCTGTCTCACTGTTGGATCAACTCTGTGGACTTCGCTTCCTCCACAGCCTCACTGGGCTAACAAAAAAAAGGGGGGCATTCCTAATTCCACAGTCCCCCGTGGGTGCTGTCCTAATAAAAACCCAGCGCCTCGCCAGCCCACTGAACTGAAATGAGGTTGTTTTATGCAGCCAGGTTGGCGACGCCTCGCAAAGCCGAAAGATGTGTGTTTTTGTGGGGTTTACTTTTGTTGTTTATAGCCTGCTATATCGTAGCAAACAAACAAGCAAGCAAAATAAAACCCCGCAGAGCTACTCCACCGAGATGAGAGTACTGACAAGCTGTGTGTTCTAGCCAGTTGAAATCAGGTAAAGCCAACCAAATAGTTCAAAGCTACCAGCCGGTGCTCGCTGAGATCTGACCCCAGGAGAGTGTGTTACTGGGGCTCCTTCCACCAGTTGCAGGTTCCCTCCTCGGCCACAGCACCCAGCTGTGCTTGTGCTCACAGCTGCTTCGCTCTAAAGTCAAAAATACACTAATTTATTCCAGCGGGATAACTGAGACTGCAAAGGTGGTTTTTACTTCTCGCTGAGGCGCGTGTATTGCAGTTCATCTGCTCAACGGTAAGTTGCTCAGCAGAGGAACCAGGATGTGGGTTCGGGGTGTGAAGCTGATCTGAAAGAAGCCATTTCCCCTCACTGTTGCCCCGACCTTGCCTTCCTCCTGCCCTGACACTCGACTTACTGTCAAGAGTTGCTTCAGGAAGGTGAATTGGCAGAAGCCGTTTTATTCCAGCTGGAATCTACAGGCACAAGCTAACCCCGGAGCCAGCGGGAAGGGAAGAGAGGGGACATAGGGCAGGACCACCACTTAGCTGGGTTGCAATGCACAAACATTGTCATTCCAGGCACTTGTTTTTCTGTGTAAATATGACATAAAGAACCTGTTTTTCCTTGCAAGTGCCTCAGGTTAGGCTCCCTGGGGCAATCTTCAGGTATTTCTGTGACTCACTCTCTGCTGTTTCCTACTCCCTCCCCAATCTTTCAGTGTGGTTTTTACACCTGTGTCTCATTAGAAATATTTTTCCTATTCCTTTTCAAACCCTTCACTGCTTCTGAAGATTAGCTGAGGTCCTGGCCTTGGTGTCACAAGCATTCACTGCTCACTTCTTGCCTTTTTTTTTTTCTTTGTACATCTAGTTTTGGATGTTAAACTGCTTGTGGTTTTGAGTCAGTCTGGGAAGCTATGGGAGAAGTAATTGATTCTTTAGAAATGTTACAGAGGTGTGGGAGACTAGCAGTGTTGCTTTTCTGTATGTTTTTTTTTAAACTACAGCAGCAGAAGCCAGCCATAGTTCATGTCTTGCGAAAGAATATATTTTGTGGGAAGAAGGCAGGAGAGGTAATTAAGGTGGTGTTTTGAGTGCATGCGTTTGTGTGTGCATCCATTGTGCTGGGGTACAATGAATTACTTGTCTCCAATATGATAAACTGTTATTGCAGATTTAAAAGTGCTTCATAGTACGCGAGGCATAGTAGAGACAGAGCAAATCTCCCCAAAGGCTATATTAATATTCATTACAGAGTTAACAGCATTACAACGCTGCAAAACAGACATAATATATAGAGAAGAAACTTTGTGGGTGTTGAATCTGAGGACTCTCTGATCTAAAAGTAGCTGCTGCACTTTTGGAGCTGAAGAATCTTGGCAGCAGGAGTAACAGCACTTCTCTCCTTCCAGCCATTAAAAGGCAAGTAAAATATAGCTTTGCAAAGCCTTTATATTTTGAGCTCCATAAATTCAATTGGAAAAGATATGCAGGTCTCCTGGCACTGGCTCTAGGCAACCTGTCGTGAAGCCCATAGAAACTCAAGTGATGTGCCATAACCTGGCAGTTCTGGAGTCTCTTAAAACCGGCTTGCAGAACGTCTTCTCTATGAAATACCTCCCTCGATGTGTGCATGTCTCCCGTATTAAACTAAATCTTACATACTGAAGCCACTGCTCTGGTTAAAAGAAAGCTGTACTCTGTTTATGCATCTTTGAATTTGTGCAGCATTCTTAATGTTAACAAGTGTTTTATTCTTAGCAATGGTCTTGCGAAGTAAGCAATAGCCTTTTACAGGCAGAAGGTGGCTAAAATGGAGCAGCGTGTTCCTAGAAAAACGGTGTCACTAAAAGAGAAAAGGGACTGTCTCCACACCAGTAGTTGGAATAGGAGTGACGGGGGATAAATGAGCTCCGTGCAGCGGAGGATGAGGGAGCTTAGATGGTGTTTCTTCTCTGCTGGGCTACTACGTACCTGGTTCAGCTCTAAAGCAAGGTGATGGTGATAAACTCACAAATAATCGATAAATAAAATCTGTGCCATATTATTCCATCACTTTTACATGATGTAGTTGGAAAATACATCGTATCCCATACTGTATATAGATATTAGTCCTTTTTTTGTTTACCTGCATGTGATATTGCTATAAACTTAGAAGTTGAAGCTAGAGCTCAGGTGCTGCTTTCATTAGAGCCAATACTTAACATATCAGTAAATTTCAACTTTACTGAAATGATGTATTATTATTTTTGTTTAGTAAGCTTTCGTTCTCTTGACCTCATTGATTGCATTTCACAGATTCTCAGTATTATGGTTTATTTTCATTTTGTAATTGAAAATGTCAGTGATTCCGAATGGGCTTTCATGCACCTTGACCTTGATGTTTGGCATCATCTCAGCCATATTTATTAATTTGTAATTCCTTTAATGTAAAAGCAGGAATTCAGTTTGATGTTTTCTGTGTGTTTTCTCTTCAGTATAGCAAAAACTAGAGAGAAAAGTCAAAGATTATCTGATAATAGCTTTAAGTTTTATAAATAAGGCCTTAAACACTGCATTTTCTTGTAGTAATAAAGGTGGGTTAATTAGTTTTACTCCTGTATGGCAAAGGGAACTGAGTGGTAGGTGGCAATCAGCTCTGATCTGATGAGTTTCAGACCCAAGGGACTAAAGCTATTCAGTGATTGGTTTGGGGTTTGTTTATTTTTAAATTGAGTAGTTGTCTAGGCTGGGTCTTTGTAAGGTGTATTTTTGTCTATTTAAGTGCGGTGAATACCGTCTGTCTCTGCAGTGGAATCAGTCTGAGTTACGTGGCTAAGCAATGAGAGTTTAGTAACTGATACGAAAGATTCTTGATTGCTTCAGAACTATGGCTAAAATCAGGCAGAGCAAAATAAAAGGGAAATAATTCCATTTTCAAAAATAATAGTAATAATAAAAAAAAAGACAGACAATGCAGTTAAGATTATTCTATTTGTAAATTATATGGTACTTCCATGGACAAAATACAGGCTGTTCTTAACTTGTGCTTTACTGATGTGTTTAAATGGAAGTTAAAAAAATTAAGTTCACAGACTGGCTGAAGAGGAGCCATGTTTGCAAATTACTTTTAAAATACTATTTGCTGTAGCGTAAGATGAATGTTCATCTTCCTGTCTGCCAGGGTTCAAATCACGGAGATCATTACGACAGGAGAAATTTCCCTCTTTTGTTGATGACCTCAGACTGTTGTTAGCGACAGTTGCGGCATCCCACAGCAACGGCGTTTCGGTCAAGATTAAGATTTATGGCTCCATAAAAGTGCTTGCCTGTTTGGCAGTCTCAGTTCAAAAATTCAGCCAGGAAAATAAATGCTTCCCATCTAACAAGTTCACTTGAAAATCATCATGACTTACATAAATAATATTGTTTTAATTTTTTCCTCTGCATATCTTTAGCGAAGTGTGCTTGCTAATCCTGCCAGACATGGCAAAAGTGTATCGTGAAAAGCTTATAAACAGTTCAGCAGATGGATTTCTTAACACGCTACGTTATTCCCACTTCAGAGTTCTGCTGGGTTTGTTTATCTGCCTCATCTGCACTCAGAAAAGTCTCTTTAAGACAGTGCTGACAATTTTAAACCAGCGATGACATTGATGCATTAAGTTTTGGAGGCTAAAGTTTTTTTCTCCAAAATACATTGCGCTGTCTATTACATTCTAAATATTTAGCTCAGGGAGCATGCTTGGTCCAGCGCAGATCGCTGCCAGTCCACAAGTAACTAAGTGTTAATTTAACTTCGAAAGGGAAAAAGGTTGCTTATTATGTTTATTAAAATAAAGGTGAATGTCTCTTTTCACTTTGTTTTAAAAAAACTTGAAGACAGACCTGCCTGTAACATAGCACACACAGAACTATCACTTTATCCCCACTTAATTTGTAGAAGAGCTTGTGGAAATAGCAGTGAACACAATAAAATCGACTTTATACTTCCATCTGTTGAGTACCAGCCACAAAAGAGGTGTCTTTGTGTTCAATCCGTGTTGTATGACATAAGGCAGTCAAGCTGTTAGTGAGGGAGAAATAGATAAACAACTTGATAAGAATCCCTGTACATGCTGAAAACGGCTCCAGATGACAAATCGAGGAGTGAAAATTATAAATGCTTTACAGTTACAAAGACTCAAAGAGAGATTTTAAATTAGAATTGCTATTTTCTTAGAATTCATTCAACCTGATATGAAGCCAACATTTTGGAGAGGTTAAGGTAATGAACCTCTAATTTTACAATTGATTCCCTGCAAAATCAATTACACTTCAAAGTACACCATTCTAGAAATAATAGTGTGGTTTCATTATTGTAGTTTTATAAGTTTTCTTTCCAGACCCTAAAGGAACTTTTTTTTTTCCTTCCATATAAACCTTCTGGGAATATAATCTTGCTTTTAATAGGTTGCTTGTCAATAAGGATTATAATACGTTGTAAGCATACTGTTTTATAAAGAATTTGGAGAGTGAGGGATTAAACCACGCTGCTAGAGCACCAGTAATGAAATAGAGACTGTAGGCATAGGAACTGAATTACATTTATGAAAACTGTTTTAATAGTTTCAAAAAAAAATCCTGAGTATTATAAATGTAAAGGAAAATTTCAGTAGAGAAGAAACGGTTTCTGGTGCTGTATTTAGATATATGTATTTGTTGTCCGTTTGCTGCTGTGGTATGGGTGGAGCATGCTGTCCTCTGGAAGACATAAAAGTCCTAATGCTTGGAATTTGAATACTCATTTGATGTGACAGCCTGGTGGCTTTTCCAGGTCTCCTTGGAGCTATAGCATTGCCATGCTGGGGAACAGCTTAAAACAAAGCCCTGACCTGATAGATACAAGGTCATTCTTCTGGCAAAGCTAAGACAGTCAAACTCGAGTGCTGCCCCTTGCAAGCGCATCTTGTCCCATCCCAACACTGTTCACAATAATTTGTGACATGTCTGCCTCAGCAGGTCCGTGTGTGCCAGGTAGGTAAATGCCAATACTACTGGAGCGCCTGGAGAGTTGCCCAAAGATGTGAGCAGTCCTTGGAGACACTTGGGCTCCTTTTACTGCTTTTACTTTGACACTATTCTGTCACGCCTGAGTCAATGATACTCCATATTCTTTAACCTCCGTGTCTCAACAGACATTTGGGTACTACTCCTAATGTTTCAAAGCACGCTTCCAGGGATCTAATTAGAGTTTAGACCTCATGGTGCTTTTATGTCTCGTTTTTTCCTGGGCCCCACGTTCTCTTTCTCTTCTCTTTCATACTTTTTTTCCACTATTTTTTATTTTAATTAGTCTTTCCCCATGTCCTGGGAGAGTCCCTGGAAGCTGTCCTCTTGGCCCTTCTTTTTCTTCTTTTACAGCTAAAGGGAGATGTGCAAATTTCACCCTCTGTTCTCTCTGAGCTAAGATGTTCGTGGCCAAGTCCTGATCATCTATCACTGTTACTATTATAATTTCCCTGACTGACAGCCTGTATATCTGAGGGCTAAATTTTGCAACACCTTGACACGCTCATCAATTTCCTCAGACTAGGTGTGTTTTGTCTTTTTTTGTGGTGGTGTTTCCCAGCTGGTTAATAAGAACTACTGCTTCAACCTAAATAATGAGGCACTTTCTCTGGTCCATTCCCAGTCATTAATACAACCTTGGCTCCTCTGTTTTTCCAGACGTGTTGTTAATACTGAGTTCTCCTACTCTCTGGTTGAGCTCATCAGAGTGTCAGTCTTGGATCTGTGCTCAGATCCAGCTCATGTCTTGCATACAGTACGGTCCTGCTTTTCTTTTACTGCTGGGAAAGAGTCCTGGATTCCCATTGCCTTATTCTTATCTCTGTGCAGTATTTCTACACAAATTTTGTGGGTTTGGGAGGGGATTTTCTGGTTTTATTCAAGTGAATTGTGGTCTGTGATTTTATAAGATGTGTGTGCAGCCTTACAGAGGAGCTCAAGGCAATTTAGAGAACATGGCCTGACACAGAAATAGGTGTTAACAGTCATATAATAAAATATTTTTTAAAAACCACTGCAAAACATATTCAAATATTTTGCTTTTTTGTCAGCTTTGCACATTAACTTCTCACTGTCGTAGCAACATTTTTCTGTGGTTACTGAGTCCTGATTTATTTCTTTGCTGGAAAAGTCATTATTCATTGCCTGGGTAGATTTACTATACTAGTTTATCACTTAGTAATACAAATGTGAAACACAGTAAGGGCGGGGGGTAAAAAGTGTAGTTAAATTTGTTATATGTAATGCCAGATTAATAAATTCGTCATTTTGTAGCTATCTGTAAAGTTTTCTGCATAGAGGTGATCTGCTTGTACTGTGCATCCAGCTGTTTCATGTTCAGCAGTTCTCACATGGGAAGAGAGTGAGGGACTCTCGTACAGTGCTTTGACACTTTGTGGATTTCTAATTAGATCACCCAGATAGAGTCATCAGCTGAAAGTAGCGCTCTGCTAATTTGATGAAGTTCTGGGCCCACAGTTAGTTGAACAAATATATCTCTTTGCAGGAACCACAGGCACTTCCCCAGCAGACAGCAGTTGTGCTTGGGTGCAGTGAGAAAAAGGAAAGAAAGCAAAGAACAACAATGCATTATGTGTGTGAAACAAAAAATAGAAAAAATCCCAAATCCGCCTGCCTTGCGTGGTGTCTTCGTAGAAGGCAATTGTTCTTGCAGAGCTTTTGCTCTCTTCGCCTCCTTATTTTGTTGCTGGAATGTCAGCCCACTCAGAGGCAGGCTTGGCTGTTTTGACAAAAGAGCTTTTTATTTAATTATTAGTATTCAGAAATGGGCTTTGGTTGTTAGATACCTTGTTTAGAAACTGTTTTTTACCTCGGTATTTAGAGGAGAGGGGAGTAAATTCATCTTAGCAGTACTTTTTGTTTGCAGAGTAACTCTGTCCAGTGGTATATTTTAGTTACATCCCCATGTAGTCTAATACCATCTGGTGAGCTTTGAGGAGAGGTAAGCATGTAGTGACATATTTGCAGTGTTTTAGAACTGGAAGAAAAATAAATATTTAAATATTCAGCCAGTGCCAGATAAGTGTAGTGAGTTTCCCACACCTGAGCCAACCCTGCTACTCCTTTCATCAGATCTGTCTCTCCCTCTTGCAGATCTCTGTTACGGGGATCAGCATCTCTCACAGCAACAGCTAGCATCTTCCAGTGCTTCTGCTGATGTTTGATCATTATAATTCAGAAGGAGTCTTATACAAGCCCAATGAATTCACTAGATTAGGCCCTAATCATTTCAAGACAGATGGGCACAAATTAGATATCACAGGGTTGAGGACCATTTAAGTATCTAGCTAAATGTTTAATGATACCAAATATTAAAAACTAGATCTCCCATAGGCAGTAGAATATGAGGAGCAGAAAAACTACCAAGTGGCATTTAATGGTAATGTGAGTGGCTTCAGGATGTGAAGAGCAGACACTTTTGGGTTTATACTGTGAAATAAAGCTCCATAATAAGTACAAGACTTTATTCCCATTCTGGGAATGAATCCTTTCATGGCTTTCCACTTGGATGTGGGTCTTTTTTATTTAGAGAATATAAAATCCTCTGCCTGTGATGTAGGCAGTTCCCTAGGAACCACTAGAAATTTGAAATAAATGATCACAGGACCATGTCATTCTCCACAATTGCATCAGTTTCAGCTCTCCTTCCTTAACAAGGTCTGTCCTGTGAGCCCAAAACACTTTGTGTTTAACTCTTGTCTCTCAAAGCTAAAAACGGTGTAGTCATAGTTGGATAGCTTCTGAAGGGCATCAACATGGATTAGGGAGGTAGTCTCTGTCTTTGGTGTTTCCTGTTGATTAAGGAAAATCTATGTTTCCTCCTGACATGCTTGTTCCTGCTGAAATGTTATGTTGTTTTTATATTTACGTATCAACTACTTTTATTTCATTCTGTCAAGCTGAAGGAATTGCTGGGAATAAATACTCCCAGATAACAGTAATATTAAATCAATATAATTATTTAATTAAATATTATGCATTGTCAGAATTTTTTATTTTTGTAATCTTACAAATTAATAACATAAACATTACTGCCTCCTTCATTTCTTTGCTTTTCTGTTAAACATTCTCTCTGGCTGTTGAGAATATGGCAATACTTTGTGAAAAAAGGACAATCTGCAAAAGTCCTTCTCTTAAAAGATAGTCCCTCAGCTCCGCAGACACAGGAGTATACCTTTCAGTTAGTAACAAGCTCAAACAGTAAATTACAACATATAAAACACAGTATTAGGATAAAAGTTTGCCTATGTGTAGTAAATCTAATACAAGGTTGTACGTGGCCTTTCTTAAATCGATGCCTCTTGTAATTATGGTTCTTCCCACTTACTTTAAAGGTTTAGTATTTCAACCTCTTCAATATGTTTAAAGTTTCAAAATGTTACCGTGAGTGCAGGCTCCTCTTAGGAGGAATCTGAAACCATCTCAAGTGTTTTCTAACCTGCTGTGTGAAGGCAAGAAAGCTTTTAATACATTCTTTTGGAGCTGACACATGGTGGTGGAGTGTAGAGGAAGGGCGACCTCACGTGGGTCAGCAGACGGAGTCTGAAAGCCTGGGGTGCCCAACTGCAGCATCTCTGGGCTTCTGCTGTCACTGGCTTTTACAGTTATGTCACTATTCCTACTTTTGCTGCCTTAAAACATTTACTGTGATGATTAAACAGCAAAGTTCGTATTTGTTGAGGATTGTGTTACATTTTAAGAGAAGTACACAAAATAATTATTGGGAGTGAAGAATTAGACTGTTTTAAGAATTTATGATCATGTTACATTGGGTATTTTCCCCAAAATAAATTAATTCTTACATTAACTTTACAAGCCTGTTACTAGTGCCTTTATTGGATACACCAGAGAGACAGACTGGCTCAGTAATTACACTACCAGCCGGCCTTTTCTCCATTGCAGAGTTCCTGTGTGACCTTGCGTAATTATTTAACTTTTGTGTGCTTCATTTCTCCGTCTGTGAAGCAGGGAGAAAAACTCTTCCTGGCATTCCAAATGTCTGAATACAAATATACCAAACATTGTGATGTTTGTATCATGATATTGATGGCCTGTAGATACTACAGTCTAGGTTAAAACAAGGGCACTATTGGTCACAAAAATATGTGCCTTTTAAACAAACAATTTTTTCAATGAATAATCCAAAATAGGGGTTGTTTTTATGTAGTTAGCTGTACGATTGGGCTCGTTAGAATTAATGAAGTTCATTTCGATATCAACTTGGAAGTTTGTTTTCCTGTGAGGGTGCTTGGTTTTAGGCTGCTGAACTGAAACTGTATTAATTTTTCCATGAGAGAGAGTTGGAGGTATTCTTCTTAATGCATGTCAAGTGTTCAATGGCTGGAGGGAGCTGTAACTTTGAATTTGGCTTCTCGGCTTAGTATCTTTTCAAATGTTAACACCTGTGTTGCCAGGTGGTTTCTACTGTGGGTTGCATGTGTTTTTGTAAGTAACTGGGGAGTGGTTTAAAAAGAGGGTTGTTAACTACAGCCAAATCAAGTGACGAGGGCGCAATAAATTTTCTGTTGCTTTTTTTTAATTGAAAGCTATGTTTATTAATTAATGCAAAGCAAATATGTTCTACAGCAGGTATGGTGAACATAAAGCTAGACTGCGGAACAGATAAATTAATGCCAAAATATTTCAGGCATTTATACAGCCTGCTGCGAGTTGTTTTCTGAGATTTTCACGAAGTGGCTGTATGCCTAATTTACTTTTGAGTTAAACAGTATTGAGGCACTTGGGCACTGCAAGTTTCTGCCAGTCACCGATCTGTATCTTTTAGAACCTGAAATCTTAAAAATGTCTGGCACTGCCTGATTTCCTTATTTAGTGCCTCATGCAGAGCATTACAGGATCTAAAATTCCTAATTCCTTTCCTCATAACACTAAATAATGTTTTCTTCCATGTAGAAATTAAGATGTTTAGAATAAACCCATCCTTAATCAATGGCCTGGAAATTGTCTTACTCAATCTATCGTGTATCTACACAGAGCAGCCCAGATGGTCTGTTCTTCTACATTGACGGAAGGGATGAATCGTAAAGCTTTGGGGCTAATCGCAGATACAGCCCATCGATGACAATATTCGGTTCAAAATGTAGTTGTAAAAGGCCTTGAGTTTTAATTGCGTTTGTGAAATCCTCTGACCTTCGCACCTTTCTGTTCACTGCAGTGAAGTCTGATGGTACCCTACTGCCATGGTGATCTTGGAGGGCCTCAGAGAGGCATCTTTTAGATCCCTTTAGTAAACCAAAAGTGCATAAAATTATTACATGGTAACCAGTCTTCAGCAGGTTGTACAAAGGCTTAAACAGTCAATCAAGAATCAAGCTTTCTAAAACTATGAGCCATTAGAGCCATCTTTAATCACATGTACTAACTCTTGATTAAACAAGTTTTGAGTCTCAAAATTAAAGTCCACATGAAAGTCTTCATGTAGGATTGCACTCCGTCTTTGTCATTGTTCTAACAACAAATGAAGCGATACTGACGCAGAAGTGTCATGTGAGTGAATTCTTACCCCAAATGAAATACTAACTTCCCCCACCTGACTGTAATGAAGTATCACCTTTTAAAAATACTTTTGAAACGTGGGGAAGTGTAGAGCAGAGGTGAGCTGAGGAGCAGGGATGATGCACCCTCTCCCCAGGGAGGCCCAGCTGGCCTGTGTGGGGTTCCCCACCATGGCGTGGAGGAGCAACTGTCCCTTACTATCACCACTGCAGCTTTACTCTCTCCCAGGTAGCTTAAGAATAATCCTAATGAATTTATAAAAAAAAAAAATAGCCATGCAACCCAGTAGTTTTCATTACTTAAAATTTTTCTCATGAGGGAATACATATAAATAAATAAATTTGCGTTGATTTGCATTGCATGCAGTTTTTTGCATGGAACAGGCTGATACATGTTGCAAAGTGGCTGGTTTTACAATGACCGTACGCACGATTTATTTGCAAGCGAAGGCCTAATTTCCAGCACTTGCTAGCTTTCTCCCTGCGTGCCCTGCATTTATGTTCCAAAGCCCATGTTGGTTGTGCATTTCTCCCAGCTGCCGGCACCCTGCTCCCCAGCCCCTTTCACATCTATTCCGGGAAGAGCCATCTATGTCACCGTGCACTTGGGGGGTGGCCCAGCCGAGTTTTCTGTCATTTAAAAAGAGGAAAGTAGGCTGTGCTGGAAATCCCTGAGGTGTGCATAACCTCTGCAGGCTCAGAATTGGGATCCTGCAGGATGAGGAACTTGTCTCACACCGTTTGGGGTTAGAGGCACCAGGGCCAGGAGGCTGGCCAGGATTTGATCAGACAACACAGTCTGGGACATATTATGTTTATCAACGCTTTACTATATGCTCCTAAGTGGTCTTCGTGTACAATAGTAAGAAGAAAAATTGATGAAACGTTCTCATGCCTAAGAAATGTTACCTCTTTTCTACTGGTTTGAGATTTATTGGGCAGATTTGGATGCAAGAGGTGTTTTTAGCTGTCTCATCTTTCAAATTCAGAAGGATAGAACAGGCCTTTCCAAGGTTTGTAGGGAGTGGTAGTTGGTAATTGTTGCTTTTCTTCCAGAGAATTTGACCAAACTGAAAAATAATAGTTTCAGATTTCAAAGAGGTACTTTAATTTTAAAGCTACTGCATCACCTAAAGGATTTAAAATATGCCCATTTTAACTTCTTATGTAGATTTGTATAGGAGGGGACAAGCCCTGTTATTGCTTTCAATTTTGATTACGGTTTAATTGAGTCCTGAATAGATCTAGGTCAGCAGAATCGTAACTAAACCAACAGATTTTTTTGGGTATTACAAAGCCATTTTTTGGACGCTAAGGCAAAATATCCAGGATGGGTGAGGGAAAGATTTTAATTTTATTAGGAAAAGTACTGTCTCCTCTGTGGAGTAGGGGCAGCCAACTGAGGAGAATGAATTAGTCACGGTAGCTGGGTAACATCTCTAACGGTGGCATGCTATAATCTGTGGACACATATATATGCAAATAGGAAAGCCATTAACTAGACAGTTTACAAGACTCCCGTGTGTCCCACGGGCAGCTGTCTGTTTCGGAACTACGACCCTATTCCTTCATCCGGAGGACGGCCGTCCTGGTCGTGTCCTGGTAGTTACCTGCCAAGGTAGAAAATAAATGCTGGAGTGAGGCTGCCTGAACCTGCTGGAAATGGTGTAAGACATCCCACAACACATGTCCAAATCTCAGCATGAAAACCTGCTGCAGCTCTTCATTGTTCAGCTCTTTGACTGTACATTTCTTCGTTGTACTAATTTAGTAAGTTTTTTATACATTATAGCATGTGCTCGCATTTGGTTATCACCTTTGATTGTGCACCTTGATGTACTTTCAAATTAAACGGGTTTTTTTGCATCTATTAAGCATGCACTCCAAACCGTTGTAGCAGCACCTTTCTGCTCAACTCATGCTACGCAGTTTTAAAGGCCACGTTCAGACGCGTTCTGGGCTGCACACTGTGATCCGAGCCATACCACCAGTCTCACTTCCCGGCTGCCGGTGCTCCCTGTTCCCCGGTCACTACTCCACAGCCCAACTGCTCATGGCACTCCCAAGTTCCTTGGTGCTATTGTTCAGCAGCGGTAATTATTCATATTGTCTTAGGTTTTCATCTGTTTACTTTAGCCAGTAAATGGCAAATTATTTACTGCAGAATTCTCTGCCAGGAATAACTGTATACCCTGTAAGTCCTACTATTTCAGAACAAACTTAAATCTTTCTCTTTACGTGCTTTTCTCTTATAACAAAACCACAGACATGGGCAAGATAAATTCTTCTGATCCTGGATATGCAGGAAGAAAAGAGATTATGGATTAATATTGTTTGATCTGTCTGTAATCCATCTCTGAGTTTATGTGTGTTTTTATTAGGTACTCAAAAGTGATATTGAAGTGTATGATTATAGGGCAAGAGAAAAAAAAAATCATCAGCAGAATGGAATAAGGTTATTTCTTCTCTACCATCACCACCAGGAATTAATTATCAGAGCTATGTATTCAAGGAGACACAGGTCCCATTTTAGAGCCGTTTCCCTGAAGACCCCCAAATCCCAGGTGTGGTCCTCCTCGGCATCATGTGCTTTCTCTCACTGCTTTGATTTGTCTGTGCCGTGTCCCAGTTAGTTGTTCGTTTGATTTTATTTTTCTGTGGCCTGAAATGGAGAGTGATTTATTTATTTATTTTTGGTCACACTTACAACATCATAACTTAATGAAAGTTTAGCCATCTAAGTGCAGCATCTTGTAGGAAGAATGGTAATTTTAAGTTTATGGGCTTTTTTTCTATTGAGTTTACAATTTTTAAAAACGGATAAAAGCTGTAAAAAGTTGTTTGGCAGGAGCTGCTGTGAGTACCTTCCAGAAGCAGCAGAAGTTACAGCTTTAGGTCTGCTTTAGTTATGTTCAGGGAGGTAAACATGCAGTTTTCCTTCACTCTATACAAACAGCGTGATAAATATAGTCTGTTTTAATTTGCCTGTCTTGATGAACGGCATTTCAGTTTTTCATTTACAAATTGCTAGGGCAGAGCATGTTGAGTTGTTGGAATAATTGTGGCTTTCAGAAGAAAAGAATAAATGAAAAGAGAATGGCTTTTTAAGACTGTTGTTATGCAAAGACTGTGGGAAGCAACATTACTGTTATAGTCCTTTTTGGTGCATCTATTATATAAATGCTCACATTCTTTAATTTGTTGCAAGTTGAATAATCTGACTTGTTAATGCTCACCGACAGCTTGAATGCTCAGTAGTACATAAGCCTGAAGAAATGTCACTGCTTGTGACTTGGATATTGCTTTCTTAAATAAAAACGCTCACAGAGGTTGGGTTTTTGTTTGCCATACCCAAAGACATACATTCCGTGGGAGCTCCTGTGGTATTTTTTTCAGCTGCTGAAGCATCTGTCCCATTGCTCGCCCCAAGTCGGGTGCATTTGCCTTGAGCTGCGGTGCATGACGTGGCGCAGCACGGTGTTTCTTCATACTATTTATAGACTGATACTCTTTGAGCCACAAAGTTCTGTTTTAAATGACATAGTCTAATGATTTTATTTTTTTTTCCCTGTCTGACTTCACATGTAAGGAAGCAATTAAGCCTTTGGGGAATTATCTGTCAATTAAAGCATGACTCTTCTTAAATTGCTTCTAAGTAACTGTGAGTTAAGTTCATCAAGATGAGAAATTCAGCAAGTAACAGCAGAGTTTCATCTTAAAAAGGCTTTTGTTTCTGTAGTGGTCAGACTTGATAAGACGAAATCAGTGTTATTAGCGCTGCCTGGCACGTGTTTAAACCATCTCTCTAGCTTCATCATCAGTAATTGCTGTGATCAATATGCAATTATTGCAAGTAAAACAAGTTCCTAATTAACTTGCTGAATCAAATAGATGTCCAGGTTTATTTCTATCCTGTTTAAATCAGTTTTTCAAGGATTTTTTGTCTGTCTTGTACTAAAACAATTACTTTATTCTGTGTTTATACATGTACAAAATGATATGGTCTACATCTGGAATACGTATTTACCTAGGTCTTTTTTATCAAAGTCTCTTCAAAAATTTTGTTTGCCCATTCTGCTTTATGGGCAGACCGAAATACAAAAACATTTTGGTTGTTCAGTTTGAGACATCTAAAGCCCAGGAACATAGTGGCCACAGATTTCATTGATTTTTAAATTTTATTTTTATTTCAAATGAAGTTGCAAATGCTTTGTATCTTCACAGATTAAGCAGTACTGCCTCAAGTTGATGATCTGCAGAACACAAATATCGAGAAGTCATCAAAGTCCATTTCCAAAACCTCAGGCTCAGGTCCCACACCAGACATGTCACCGGGGATTGATGAAGTCTGGAAGTGAAAGGAGGGTTGTGCCTCTAGGCTGCATCCATTAGGAAAGAAGGGTTTGGGTGTATCTGCTGGCTTTGAGGGGCTGTAGGTGCAGGTTGGGAGGCAGAGGCAGTCCCAGCTGTGCACAGGTAGCTGGGGAGCTGCAGGGTGGTTGCAATGGCCGGGGATGGCAGGGCTTTGGTGGCCACTGTTGGACCTTGGGGCTGCGCGGGGCAGAGGTGTTCCATGGGATCTGGCTCTGAGCAGTGCAGGGGTCTGCGTGACCCCCAAGTGGGGAATGGTGGCTGGGGCTGGATTTCCTGGGGAGGTGGGCTGCTTGCTGGCAGGGTGGAGGGGATGCAGGGACACCATAGGGTGACCCAGGCTGATGGAAGCAGCTGCTGCTCCTTTCTCCTCCTCTTGCAGCTCCTCCTCCTCCATTACGCTGGTCTCAGCTGGCCTTGGCAGCTCAATCCCCCCATCCCTTATGAACAGACTGATGATACGAGATTATCCTTTTCTGTGTTGTCTTACAGTAATTGGCAGGCATAAAGATATCTGTGAGTTATGAATGGAAAACACCCCCTTGGTATTCTCCATGAATGTGGATGTGTAAAGTAT
This sequence comes from Alca torda, assembly GCA_008658365.1. Classification (NCBI taxonomy): domain Eukaryota; kingdom Metazoa; phylum Chordata; class Aves; order Charadriiformes; family Alcidae; genus Alca; species Alca torda. Next base: position 8,164,013 of record CM018081.1, read on the forward strand.
TGTATCAACGAAAGCAAATTATCCTGAAAAATGGAGCACTGGCAACAATGCTATTAAGAGAAAATTATACAGGCTTACCCTTTCTAAATAGAAGCGCCCCTAGCAATATCGTTTGTCCAAATTGCAGACTATGCGGTCTAAATTTTAAAAGGCACTTCACTATTCCTAAACTGAGGAATTATTCATAGCGTAATGTACATGTGAACTATTTTTAGAATGTGCAGACTAGAGACTATTCATTTTACATTTACTTGGGGATTTAGACTCTATTTTATACTGTAGCACAGAGTGAGTTCTCTGTTAAAATGTCTTGTCCGCTCAGAGGAGGAGGAAAGTAGAAAATACTGTGCCTTACTGCTGTTTTCAAACCATACAGGTATTTTGTACGTTATGGAAGGACAGAGATACTGCCTTAGTCTACTTAATTAATTTTCTACTTGTTACAGGAAAGAAAGGCATAACCTTAAAAGCCTCAATGAAAGAATACAAGCTCCACGGTGGTGTGTAGGGGTGAGTGCACAATATTGCTGCAGTTCGAGTGATTGCCGGTAGATGTTCAGTTCAGATACACATGCATCTGTATTGCCTTCATCCCATATTAAAAGCATAAACGTAATGCTTGCAAATAGATACTTAACAGAGCTGTGCCTTGAGCATATTACCTGTGTTTCCCCTCTGCAAGTACATAGGACACACGTCCACTGTAAATGCTTTTCGGGGGCATGAAGTGCCTTTACTCATGGCGTAGGATTGCTGGTGGTGCACAGGCTGTGTTGAAAACATTAGAGCCTCGAGGCTGAACGCTCAGAGGTACAATCCACCTTGCAAAACCACCCCTCAGAGGGTATTTTTTTCCAAGAGAGAGGTTTCAGACAAATTGCAGTTTACTTCCCCAGAATGCACTTGCCATGGAGGCTACAGAGCTGCTGTCCCCACGCCAGGCAGCTTTGCACAAACATCAAACCCATTTTTATGTGAGACTTTAAATGTCACTGAGGAGGAACCCAAGCAAAGCCCAGAAAGTATTCAGAGGAAAAGACTTGGTGGAAAAAATACTTTAAAGCGCTTATTCAGTTTGAAGTAGCTGCAGAGGAATCACTTGAGTGTTTACTCCATACTTTGCCATTAATATTTATCTTGGAGAAGCTGAGAAGGCAGAAAGGGAAAGTGCTCTGGTATCAGTCCATTAGTCTAGCGGTGAGACAGAAGAATACATGAAAGCATTTGCTGACCATGCAAGATGTATCTCTTTTAATAATAGAAATATATTTCTATTTTTGTGCTCGTGAGGGAAGCATTTGTGTCAATGGCTTTCACTGCAGTAAAAGCTGTGACATGGCTTCTGCTCAGCCTAATGACGGTTCATAGCCAGGTCTTGGGAGGGCAGGGGCTGGGGAAGAAAGTATCTAGCAACCTTCTTTCCAGCACTAAATGCATGGCCAGATTTATGTTTGAGCTCTAGCCCTGCTGAAGGGTTACAAATTCAGTTTGTTTGCATTGAGTTTGTAGAAGAATTTGGCTCTTGAAATAGCTTATAGTTGATTGCTAGACTATCTGTTCTTGACGAACGTCATGGTTAATTTGCAGCTAAAGCTGTTTCTTTGAAGACCATTTGTGTGGATATATATAGAGTAAATTTTTCTCATATGCACTGACCAGAACTGACTGTTAGATTAAAGCAGAAATTCCTCTTCTCTTTGTTAGCTCCAACCTCCTGGCAGCAATATTGAGTAGGGTCTAGTGAGTACCTTGAAATGAAGTGGGTGCTTTGCTCTATGGGTTTTTGGGGAGAACTATTTCCAGTTCCTATTTTCAGTGGAGATCTATCACAAAGTTTCTTGCAAGTCATAAATACAACACATGCCTTGCATTCACAACTGAGTTGTAAGTCTTCGGTGAAGACCAAAATATAGTATGTTATTAAAGGTGTTTTCAGGAGGTCTAACCATAAAACAGTTATGAATAACTGTCCCTTATCTTTCATGGCTGTTTTGCAGGAAAATATGTCTTGTCAAGTGGACTGTGATGGATGAGATTTATTGTACTATACTGCATATACTAATACATAAGAATCTGTACAGTTTTTAAGGGGAAGCAGCTGGAAAACTGCAGACAGCAGAGTTATTACCAAAACTTAAAATTCACAAGGGCGTCTTAAAAATCTCCAAACTTCACTGAAATTATTATAGCCTCTTATTTTGACTTTTTAATTATTATACCCTCTTATTTTGGCCTTTTAATTACTGTTTTAGTTTTCCTGTTCATTCTTTATTAGTGGCTGTTGAGACACTGCTATGGTACAAACGTACATATATATGTAAGTTGTTTTTTGGCCTTCTGTGGTAGAAATACCAAGCTTTGTATCATGGGCTGACCAGATAAGTGAAACTTGGATGTAATGCATGAATTTTATGTTAGCATAAGATCACCTTTGCCTTGAACCATCCTATCCCAGGCTTCTTTCCTTCTTACACCCCTTCTCAGCCATGCTGTCACAGCAAGGGAGGGCAGCACTATTCCCTCTGTTTTCCCAGCAAGGGAAGAGGCAGATCTGCTCCTAGCCGTTATCTTTCTGGTGCTCTCCTTTCCTCTTCTCTCCTGTGCAAATACTTCCCTGCATCCCTTGCCTGCCTCAGCATTTCTCCTGGCTCCTGAAAATGTAAGAGGAGCATCTCTTTATTGATACAGTTTATGGCAGTTTGCAGTCTAAAATTCAGTGGAGCAGCTATGACAGTTTATATTCAGCAAAAATCTGCCCTTGGGTAGTATTAATAGTGTAATTTTATATTCATATTAATCAGTCTGACAGCTTCCTCCTGGAAGGACAGCTTCCCACTGGAATGGGAGCTGCTGATCAACACACTTCAGATAGGAAGGTAGGAGTAAATTATTTAGGTTTTAAAGTTTATAAAAAGTGGCTTAAAGAAGTGGCACGATTTTTTTTTGCACTTGGCAAATCATCAGCTCTGTGCTGTCAGCAATTACAGTGGTAGTTGTCACTAAAACTGCATCTTGCTTGTCTACACCGTAGTGACTAAGCGGTACCAGTTTGAAACAGGTCTCTCTGCTGCTGAAACGCTTTTCATAACACAAAAGCAGCTGTAAGCCTACAAATCGTAAGATGAAGGAAGAAGCGGGGAGCCTGGATGAATCTTGGAGTTCTGCAAAAACACGCATCTCCTGTTTTGGAGCAAGTGTCATTTCAGCAGTATTCCTCCGAAACTTGTAGTCTTTTTGGCACTGATTGTTGGAATTCAGACTATTCAAAGAGTGTTTTTTAAAGTTGTTCAGCCTGTATGCACACATATTTCATGCCTTACAAGTTCCTGTACTACTTGTCCTAGTTGAATTACAGCTGGATTGTGTTACGGTACATACCCGCTCATTTTTCTTTGTATCGTTTTTTCAGGTGGGAACTTGTTTGTGCAGCATGGTGTTTGCTTTTGTAGGCTTTCCTTGCTAACTGGAGGCTTGAAAAGTGTTGCTTTGTCTCATATAAGAGGATGTAGATGAAAGCAGCACACCTTGGGGGGTGAGTTTTGCAATACCCTTCAGTTTTGGGGTGGATTTTCTTTGTAAAAGCTTATCAGGGAAGCATCAGATAGAAGGCATGTCTCTGCACAGTTTACCTTTATCCATTTGGGTAGTGTTGCATTTTGCCTGAGCAATTGGTAATGTTTTCCATCCTGAGGGTTGAGATGGTGGACTCATATCGATAATCAGAGTAAAGCTAAGGACCAGGATTATGAAGCTGTTTTAATTTGTATGCATATCTTGAATAGTGAAATAATCAAGCCCAATGCCAGACTTGCACTGATAAAGAATTTATTAAAAAATATCATATTAATGTGGACTTATTGTGGATGTGAGTTTGTATACACAAGGATTGTCATTTTTGTATTCAGTGTACCGACTTCAGCAACTGTATTTAAGCCCATTATTTTGTTTTTGCAGTAATAATGTTGCACGATCTCTGTAAATGTACTTGTGTAGATTGAAGCTCATCAGTGCATAATGTTTCTCTTGGTACTTTTAAAAGCACGTACAGTGCAAACATAAACATTAATAGTACATACGTCATCACAACCAAAAAAAATGGACAAATGCAGCAAAGAAAATTGTAAAATTGTCCCTCTCCAAGTGATTCTGGCAACAGTTAAGAATTAATGTTGTTCTTGGGATAACAAATCATGTCTTCTCTGTGCCATTTCCAGGCTTCAGATTTGCATCCGCCTGCAAGGACGGCAGAACATCAAGTCTTCAAAAAACACAACAGCCCCCAGCCCTACCTTACCTAAACAAATCATCTTTTTACTACTATTGTCATGTCAAAAACAACAAAGAAAACTGTTTGGGTTTCTCATAATAGAAAGAAGAACATCTTCCTTTGTCTCCTTCCCTAGCTTTTCTGGAAATGGCTGTGCATCATTTATCTTTAAACAGTTATTCTTTTCTCTGATTTGACTTCATAGTTTGAAGAGATGACAGCTTTTGAAAGACACATTTTCTTGCGATGTATATAAAGCAAGAATGTGTGTAGTACTTGCCTAGCAGTCTATATGCTGAATATGTTATTTAAATGTATGTTATAATATTTATAGAAAGTATATGTATATATTATAGCATATGTTCTTTATACTGATGTAATGTCTACAATATTCAAAGTATTACCTTAGATTGACATTCCTAGATGAAGTGTAAATGATACAAGCAACTTTTATTAAATTTTTATATAGAATTAATGTATGTCAGAGATCCTGAGAGCATCATCACTTCGCTGGCACTAAGAAGTGACATGTTACTATCAGAAGGATCTGTAACAGGTCACTTCTGAGCCTTTTACACAGTAACCCGTCTGCAGCCGGTGTTGCCAAATGCCGTCGTTGGTGCTTGTGCATGGATAGATGGAGAAATCACACATTCGGGTCAGGAAACTCCTGAACCAACGGCTTCACCTGTGCTTTAGCTCTGCTGCACATACGTCATTTATTCTCTTTTTTGGTGCTTGTGGAGCAGTGACCAGTGCTTGCTGCATGAGGTAGGAAGGGCCATGAGCTAGAGTGGGCTACGAGAAGGGTTGCTGAATCGAGGGTTTTTCATGCTTGGAACTACAGGCTGGACTTTTTCTTCCACTTTCCGCTTGTTCCATCTTTGGAATGATTTTATAGAGGGAAAAATTTCATCTCTGTTTTTTAAACAGTGCATTGCGAAAGCAGCACTAGAGAAGTAGCAGGCTGTTAGAGTAGTTGTAAGTGTGGCAAAAGATGCAAGTTATTCTTGTCTTACTGAAATGCTTTAACGGTAGATCTTCCTTAATCTAGGAAATCCATGACTGATGTTAATGCAGCAGCCTTACTGCAGGGAACACTAAAGAAACATTTAAAAGCCAACAAAAAAATCTTCTTTTCACCGTCCTGTAATTATTTTGTATTAAATGGGGATAACATATATTCTCGTAGCATCTACAAAAGCATTGGAGGTTAAGACTTGAGTAATAACTAAGACATGGCAAACCCATAGTACAGGAGGACTGTTTCAGTAGACTGATTTCACAGTCTGCGTCAATGTTGTTGCAATGGCATCTTCAGGTCTCATTTTGGAATTTCCCAGGTAATAGCAGTGTAGCATTATTGTTTGATTTCAGCAGGTTGCGCTTGAGGTACTGGTTTTGTTGTCCTTTGGCACAGCTTGCATAGCTCTCCTTACTTGGGATAGACTTTATGGGGAGCGGTACAGCCTCTCCTTCCCAGACATTTCTTTTTAACTTTCAAAACAGAACTGTTATCACAGTTTTGGAAAAAAAATCCAAAATGGGCTTCAGAAGGCCAGTACACATTTTTACCCGTTATTCTGATGTGTAAATCAATTTCACCGTAGCTAACAAAGGGTGACAGCGTGACTGGGAGGAGGAATTTCTTTAGCATGAAGGATTTCTGAAGTGGAAACAAATCTTGCAGATTTTAAAAAATAATTCTGTATGTTCGGAGCAGCTGAAATAATAGTTACATGGTCGATTCTTTGCTGTGCATGGGAAGTACTTTACAGGAATATCCACAGCACAGCCTTTGGTCTCCATTTATAGTTTATTCATATTTAGAAATATTGCTTATATATTCAAAATACTCAATTCTGTATTCGTACATATTTTTGCATTCACATCTGAAGCAAAAATTACATCTGAAATTCAAATCTTAACTCTATTACAGCGTTCTTCTGCGCTAGGGTTTTCATTATGTTTCTGAAATTTATTTATTAAATGTTTACACCAATGTAAATTTAGGGAGAAAAATCTGACATGTGAGCCTCATGTCAGCAACAATTTGGCCACTTTAGCTTTTGTCAAGAATAAACCCCCACCCATGATTAACAGTTTCTATGCATTGTACAGTATATGCTCAATAAACTGTGCAAATGCAAAGAGGTCTATGCACTCACAAATAGACCGAGTGTAGGAAAATGCCATTTAATCTACTATTTTGCTTTAAGTGTTTTAAGGATGTTTACAGAAGCACACACTCCAGCAGCATTAAAAGAACATTCTTAGGCTATATTCCTCTAAATTCAAAAGCGCTGGAGTTAAGTTTCTGATCCTTGTAGTGTGTACCGTGCTTCCCCCACACGCTCAGTGTCTGTGCTATTCACGCTATTAGCTGTAGTTTTAGATTTAATTTGTATCTTTTTCTTTTTTTTTTTTTCTTTCCCGGTGGCAGTTTAAGGTACAATGTGATGCTAATTTCACATTAACAGCAGAAAAAAATCATTTCATCTGATTAAATTAAAATGCATGGTTGTGATTTCATCTTTAGCTCCCAACTCCTGAAGGAGGCTTTCAAAGTTGCTGATCTGTTGAAGGCAGGAGGGAGGATGTCTGAGGATGGTGATGGGACAGTGCTGTGCCCTTGCTCTTCTCCCTCCCGAGAGGGAATCTCCTATTTAGAGATTGCCCTTCGCAAGTCACAGTTTATTTCCCTGTTTTGCCTGGGATTCAGCCTGTAGGTATGCCAGTAAAGTAAACAGTAATGCTGACCTCTGCCTATAGTAAGTAATACCTTGTGCCAAGCAGTTTGTGTTTTAATTTCCATAATTCTAGTGATTTTACTCCTGTTCCTTCTCGTACTTAAAACTAGTTCTGGGTTAGATGTAAACAATAGTTACACCGCTGTTGTTTCCCTTCTATAATAACCCATATTTAATGAAGTGGAGAGTAAGTAATAAATACCAGCTGTTTGTAGATCTGCCTGCTGGAAGCAGGAGAAGGTATAATTGCTTTTTAGTACATTAGTGCCATCATTCCTGTGATTAGCCAGGAGCTGGTCTGAGATGTTTTAACGTGACCAGAATTGATACCTGCATCATCATCACCAAGCGCATATCTCCGTTGCTCTGAGGAGCCTCCTTAGCTCCAAACTTGACTTTGCCTCTTTCTCAAGATTTTAATCTTCTAACTCGGAACCCGGTATCCAAGAACTCAGAATTAAACAGCTATTTCATTTAAGCGAGTCTGGACTTCTAATAAATTCAAAATCCTTTTTCTGCAGTCAGTTCATTAAATTTTAACTTGTGCAGTCTTTTTCTAGAAGGACTTTGAGCAGGATTTTCCCTTTGCTGGGATAAATTACATTTCTCTGTAGATGCTGTGGGTTGTGGTATATTTAAGAATGATGTTAAATGGATTCTGAAACTGGCGAATACCATTATATTTATTGGATTAACCTCCGAACTTTCTAGTCTTAAAAATACCTCAAAACATCAGACATGAGGCAGACAGCTTTTTTTGTTTTATAGCCATAGTTTGGGTATAATTTACTTCATTTGTCATCCTCTGTAATTATTTTTCCAATGCTACATCTACCACGGAGACAATATGTGAATTTCAATAAGCTGTGAAAAGCTGTTCATGAGGGGAATAAGAATTTAGACATGTGTTGGTAGTTACTTGCATTCATGTATTTTTAAATAGAAGTTTCTTTATCCTTCTTATTTTCATCCTTTATTATTAATAATGTTGTGGCTTTTCCCAAAACACTGCCACGGTGTACCTGAGTTTTGCAGATGGCCGTACTTGGAGCACAATTTCTTTCAATTAGCCGGAATTAGCTAAAATGTGTTAAAATAACAAGGAAGTAATTTAAGCTGCTAACCTGAGCTAAAAGCCGGATTCCCCCTCATCACATGCGTTATAACTGAAATGGAGAACAAACCTTTTTTCCAGTGCAGGGATCCGTAAGTAAATTAAGAGCCTACTCAGTAATGAAATGCCAGTAGGACTTTAGTCTTAAGTATTGACCCTCACCGGTAGTTTTCTGATGCTTTATTTGATAATTTCCTACTCAGCTTGCCATTACCACACAGGCTTTTTATACTTTTGAATTCCCTGAAGCTTTTTGCTGTAAAACTTGGGAAGCAGCCTATATATGAGACCTTCTTGTAACTGCTTTTAATTTCTTTGTTCTGTCCTTTTGGTTGGAGACTTAATGGCTTTTACACAGCAATAAAGTTAGTAAATAAGGTGTTTACATCGGGTATCTTACTCCAGCATGAGCCTTCTGAAACTCTAAGAAGGGTTGCCCTGTCCCCTTGTTTGAAGGAGGCCAATGGCATCTGCCTTCAGAGTCGCAGCTGATGGCCCTGTTGTCCTCCACCAGACCTCCAGACTTGCAGATCTCCAGCAGCAGTTGCAGGAGCCCAAGGTTTTGTGCTAGCCAGCGAGATCTGTCCTCTCTGGTTTCAACCTCCCTGTCCTCTCTGGTTTCAACCTGCCTTTTCTCCTGCTGGTTTTGAAGGCGTTACAGAGTTCTGTCTGGAGGACTGCAGTCCAGCTCAGCGCTCTTCTTGTTGCGGTATGTAGTCTTGCTGTTCCTTAAGATCTCCCAGCCCTGCTGCTGAGCCAGGTTGCTCTTACATCTCCTCCTTTCATTTTCCTTTGTTGGTTGTTCAAGTGCAGCGAGTTAACTGGCTGCGCCTTTATCTGTTCTTCTATGTAGTGACCTTCCTAACTGCACCAGATGACTTTTTCTTCACTTACTCATAAATCATTTCCTATTCTTTTATCAGATTTTTTTTTCTTTTTCTGCTTTTTTTCCTAGTGCAGTACTTTATTTTACAGCTGTCAGCAGTTATCTGAAGTATACCAATGTCACTACCCCTGAAATCCTTCCACTTAGTGAGATAACTTCTTCTTAACACCTGCTGAGCTCTTCATATATATACATCTCTCTAAATATAGATGTGTCTCCCTCATTTAAGATCTCTGGTCTCTGATGCTTAATTTAGGAGAAATGCAACAATTCCTGTATTAGCACTGGGCTACTGAACATTTAGTTTATATTTGGACTTTGCTGTTCTCATCCTTCATGAAGGAGAGACAGTAGTTAGTAGAGACCAGCTTTGTGAATGCACTGTACTAGTAGAAAAGTATGTATCCACATGTATATTCTGTGCAGGCAGGTATATATACTCTCTGCAGACTATAGTTGGCATACCCTCTCTCTCCACTCTCCTAGTCCTTTCCCACTGAGATTTGTGAAATAAATCTGTGATTTCTGCTTATGCTGCTCGCCCTGTAAAGAACATTTTTCCAATCTCACACGAGTAAGCTGCACTCCTGCTCACTTCAGGTCCTTTGGGCAAACTCGATTTTCTATGTTCCTTTCTTCACATTTCCTTCCAAATCCTTGAGGTTGTGCTGAAAGGAAAATAAAGATAACTTGTATATACTGTTCACTTTAATTGATTTGCTTTTATATTGCTTTCATCTCATGCTATATATTGGACATTGTAAGCGTGTAACATAAAATGCAATTAAGAAATAATACAGTTTATTACAACACAGATATTGTTTTGTATTCCAGGCGTACTCAATAAATTAGCATCTTGAAAAAGTACCAGAGAGCAATCCAGCGTTTCAGTCCAGCTGATACTCATTTGGAGGCTTTCTTGGACAAAACTAACTCTAGCAATGATGATGAAAAGTTTTAAGTGTTATGAATTTGCTGGTGGTTAGATACAGAAAAATAAGGACCCTTAGTAGAAGCTGGCAAGTCCCTTCCTAGTAAATATTATTATTAGAGATAACTCTTCATTATGGGATGTTTGTATTCACTGGCAAGGGAAACAAAGCTGGAAAGAATATTTCTGAGTGCTCACAGAGTTATTGTAACATGAGGACCAATAGAGATAACGTGGGGTTTATTAACACAGAGTTTTCAGCAGTTCCATCATAAGAAGAGGTAATGAAGAACTTATTAATACAGAATGAAATTAACACAGAATTGTTATTTGCCACCGCTACCCTACAGAAAGAAAATGGGAAACACTTTCAAAATTTTTCTAGAGGGAAATAAATTAGATGGAATATTTCAACCAACCAACCAACCATCCAAACTTGCTTGTTACCCTGATTGGCAGCCCAAGATGCTCTTCATCAGAAAGCATCTTAAATCATCAAGAAAGGCCAAGCTGAGTAGGAGAAGGGCAAGAGGGAGGGAGGGAAGGAGATGAAGTTTTTGAAACTAATGTGTAGCATGTGAAGTTATTTTCCTTTAATTCTGCAGATTTAGAGTTCACTATTTGCACATATATTTTTTTGGCATTTTTTGGCAGTCAGTTTTATAACTGTAGCGAGATATTTAAGATGAGAGTCATGACCCCATGCTGTCTCTCCTGGGTGGCAGCGTGATTGACACTACCGATGGCCCCTGTTGGAGTAACAGCCCAAGAGGTGGTGGTGGGAACACCGGTCCTCTGCTGTTGTGTAGCCTCAGGATTAGCCCATTATCAGGTCACTCGTGTGACTGAAGATCTCATGCCAGTTCTTTTATTTCCACGGTTAGCTTTCAGTCAGATCAGGTGGCTGATCCGAACACCATCCTTGGCCGCTTTTTTGCTGGATGTAATGTAAGTGACATGGGAATGCCTGCCTGGTGGTGGGAGAGAGCAGGACTGTCCCTTTTGATGATAACTCACTGTTAAATCAAGCCTGTTTTGCATCTGTGTGGGGAAAAAAAGCATGGCAAAGAAGCATTTTTGCTGCTGCAACAAAAGCGTGACCATGGGGCTTTTCTTGGAGTTGGTGTTGTACCAGTTGCAAATGCAGTGGTGGTCACACCCCTGTCTTCCCACGTCCCTTCTTCTCCCAAACCACCTGCATTTTAAGAGGTTCTTGGGTTTGCAGTCATTTGTAGCTTGTTCTTTTCCAGTCTTATATCAATGTTGCTTTTTTTAATGTATGCAGCACATGATTCCCAAGGTTGCAGCCTTGGGACTTTGCGTGCTTGTAGAGCACTGATGTCAGTGGGACTATGAAAGCCTACCAGAGGGTGGATTTTGGACCAGGAATGTTTTTTCCCCCGGTCATGGGTTGAATGCTATTCCAGCTTTTATTCTGGCAGCTACCATGAAAAGCATGTGTTTTGAACATCAAGCGTTGCTATTTGTTCCAGGATACAATAATTCCATTTTCAAATGCAAAATGTACAAACATCCTGTCCACTTCTGTAAGATAATACTAAAAGGGATACATCAAAGAGGAACCTTGTAAGAAATTTTCCCCCTACCTAAAATTAACCTGCAAACAAAGCCTTCAATAGGATGTTGGCATTAATAATGTTTTGTGTCGCTTCCTTGTTGACAGAGGATCTGTAAACTTAGGGGTTTTTTATCTATTTATAAAACATTTTCTGTTCCAGCAGTTTAAATACAGTGGGTTTTATTTTGATTTATGAATAATAGTTAAGGTAGACTGACTGACTGCTTTCTCTTCCTTCAGTTCTACATCTACCTGCTACAGCCTGCATACATGCAGTTGTGAAAGAATTAATTCAATTATGCTGCCCATAATTATTAGACTATCCCCTGGAATGTGATACCTCCAGGAATGCGATGCTCCAAACACTTTATTTAGAAGCTATATGTAAATTACCTCCAAAATGGTGTTTTGGTTCGTTTATTGTTTTCATGCAGGACAATGAGATTGTTTCCTCCATTTATTGAGGTTTAGGAACATGTCAGATATTTTGTTCTGTTCAGACCATTGCTCTGTAGCTGGCCATAATCAATATGCCTTCAATTACAAGAGTTTTTTATTTATGGCCACTACGTTTTTTACCAGGTAATGTTTGTACAAACGGTGACCATGATTTAAGTACATGTCCTTGGTTTTGTCTTTCTGTGACCTGATTAAGCTCTTTAATTCCTCAGAATGAGGTAAATCAGCAATAAAGCTCAAAGCAGGGTTTTACATTGCAACATATAATGATGCCACATACCCTTCAGGCGGGCCAAAATACTCTATTTTTAAATCCAGGATAAGTCTTTGAAGTATTTATTCCAGTCAGAAAAGGCAGTGGGATCAGCACAAAATGTATTTTATTTATGCCAGAGGTCCAAAGTTGAGGCTTTTTTTCGGAGATACACAACTACTGTCACTTTTGCAGAGATTTAGGCTTGGAAGTGGGAATTCATTGTTTTTTTCCCGTTGCTTACCCATTCGTCGGAAGAATCACTTTTTAGTTCCTTCATTGGCTTGTTTGTTTGCTGCAAAGGAACAGGTCAGTGCTGCAAAGCAGCCGCTGACTCAGGATATGAAATTATTTCTGCGTATTAATACAGAATGCAATTTCTAGCTTTCATCACAGTTGTTTAGTTTCCACTGGCGGGCTCTGGGGGAAACTGGTGGTCTCATTGCACCAGGAGAAACCTCTCTCATTCCCTTTCTCATTTTCCCATGAGGCAGAAAGTTTAGATGCAGCGCCACAGCAGGGATTGCCTACGCTGCATGTCCACTGTGTCACTTCTGATTGCTAAAGTTGATCAAGAGGTACCAAAAACTATGAGAAGGTTCAACAAAGTTATGGAAATAATTAAGGGAAAGCTTTTGCTTCCCTTCTTTATGGTTATAACATTTGGTATTTTATTAAAAAGTCAAAATGCCAAATCTGACATATGTTTTTATGCTAGGCACCTTTAATGAAAAGGAAAACAGTCACAGGACTGCTGGAGAGCCAAGCGTTAAAGATGTGATTTACCCTGAATTCCCTGTCATATTTATTCATCAAGTCATTTTCTAGATGAATACTCGGATAAAGTTGCACAGAAATTATTTTATTAGGTCCCTTTCAAAGTTAAAGTAAGTGTTAGTCCTTTTAGAAAGAAACAGTCTGCACGTTATTTTGGCAATATTTGGTAAGAGAATAACCGAGCACAGATTTTTCTTGTAATTGATTTCATTACAAAAAGTACATCACGCTAAACCACTGAGAGATATTATTTGAATGAATGGGTTTCTATCTTGGTTTTTAAGTGAAAGTCAGATTATTTCTTGGACACATAAGTATGAAAATATTTCAACAGCTTTTTTGGTTGACGCTGTAGTTATATTTTTTTATTTTACATAATGCCTATGATCTGTCGTGCTGAGAAAGGCTAATAGCTGCCGCCAATAGAAAAGCATAGGAATCAGCAATGGAAAGCCAGAAAATACCTATCAGGTCCATGAGCCCTCTTCATGTACATGCCACGCTGGAGTTTCTGCGGCTGAATTGACTCTCGGGTCCCATTAGTGTCATACTTTCTGTTGGAGTCTTTTTGGCAGGGTGAAGGAAAAGGAAGGCTGATGTGTTCAATTTGGGCATGGGTCACAGCACTCAGGAGAAGGCAGGGAATATATTGTACTGCTCAGCTCTCTCAGTGGTATCATACCAGCCGTTAACTAGGCTGAGCTGGACAAGCAACGCTAGTAAGAGTGTTACTGGAGTTTCTGTCTACATCCAGAGCTGTCACCCATGCCCTCTAATGCATAGAGCTCTTCTGGGTGTCTGGACTTGGTTTCAGGATGTGTGAGACTTGATTTCAGCAGACGATAGCTCATGTGTGTAGATGCTGTCTTCAACTTGTAGGTGACAATCCTCAGTTCATGAGGCAGCTTTGGCAGGAAGGTGCCACCAGCAACTGCAGAGGGAAACGTTTCTAAGCCACCTCAGTGCGCTGGCTGGCCTCTACCTCTACTCTGCTCTTGGGATGCAGACCCACTCGGAGAGCCTGGGAGATCGGGGTCGCTGGCCTTGGGCAGAGACACAATGTCATGTCCACATGTGAGAGCTCAAGCCACCATGGCATACATACATTCATTAGCACAGGTGACAGTGGCCTGTTGATGATAAGACCATCTGTTGGCACTGTAGGTGAGAGGGCGCAAGGTCTCCTCTTGTTGAAGGCATCTGACAAGCATGTACCAGCCTTTCCTTTCTAGTCATCCTCTGCTGCCTCCCTAAGTTGGAGAAGTCTGTGTTCAGCTTAATGGTGGTCCATATAATAGTAATGTCAGTTTAGCCTGTGGTTCATGATGCCTTTTCTCTTGCCCCTGAGGAGCTGCAGTTCTTTAGGGAACTGGTTGAAGTGTTCCTGCTTATAAACCTGGTTTTTCAATTGAATCAGAACCTAGACTTCAGTCATGCTACTGTTTCTGAGTCCCACCAGTCTATATCTTGTCTTGTATCTACCAGTAACAGTGCGTCTTGCTGATGTGTATAAGGTACCATCTGAAATGATTTTAAGAAGTTTTAATACCCCTCCAGTCAGATAACAGAAATGTGATTCTTGAAGAGTGCACAGTTTGGTTTTCAGATACAGCTGCAATTTACTGTTCTATTTGTTGTGTGTGTCTTTAGTATAGTATCTGGCATATCATATAGCCCATGCCACAGAAAATCTATGAAAGAGATTTTAATATCCAAAATATCTAGTTATACAAAATATATACAGTGGAAACATGAGGTTGAGTAAGACAGTGTCTAGGCTATGCTGAAAAGTTCAGCCCATGAATTCTAAGTTGTTAAAGAATTTAAGGAGTTTAAGGAGAATAAAACTACATGCTTTACAAAAGGATGCCAAATTAACTGAGATTTGCGGGAGGAATGAAAGTGAGAAAGCTGTGCAAAGAGGCCAAGGGCAAAAGCATGGCAATGAGAAGTAAAAATAGCATGATAAAGATCATACTGCTACCAAAAAATAGCCTGTAGTTCCTCTTGTCTATGTGAAACTTGAATAATGACCAAAATAACATTCATGGAAGAGAAATCCAAGATATTTACTTACAAGCTCTCCGGAACACCTATGTATCGATGTAGGTCATGGAGGTATTTCCTTGTGAAATAGCTTTTTACCCAGTGGAATAAAATCAAGCCAAAATCAATTTTAATTCTTTGTTACTTTAGTTGCTGGCATTAAAGATTTCACTTTCAGGTAGTTTGATCTGCAGTTCATTAAAAGTATAATCTCTCATAATTGTATCTAATGAAAATCTATTTTTGTATTTGAATTAATTCATCTGCTTTGATTTCTACCTTATTTTCAAGCAGTAGTTTATTGCAGAACTTTGGAAAAACAAATTTTGTTAGAACAGAATATTTTTTTTAAGTGTCAGGAAATTTCAAGCATTTTATCATGATTTTCTAAAGTCATTGCTCTTGCTAATTCGATTTACTGGTTCACTAAAATGCTCGTTTTGAAAATATTGCATCTACTTGTAAGGAAAAGGGAGTTTATGGACTCAGAAATTGAGATAAGAAGTAGCCCTGATTAAATTTTCTTGGGCTTTTGCTTGTATGTTTTGTTCTGACATTTTGTGGAGCCTCTTAGGTGGAAAACGAAATGAAATGTTTCCTTAAAGCAGCACTTTTGCCTACAAAAGCAACACGTGCATTCAGTTTAGCTCATCAGATTAATTTAGATGATTAGATCAGATTCATCCTTTTTCATTCCAGGATATTTTTGTTTTGATACATAGGTATCCGTAGCTCTTTAAGGTAAGGCTCTTTCTCAGTATTTATTTTGCAGGGGATTTTCTCCTTTCTATAATGGGATGGATTAAAAATAGCCAAGATTCAATCAAAAGCCCAAGCAAGGCAAACTAATCTGGTTTTGAACGACTGAGCTGGCATATACACCGAGAGAGGGATTGGCACAGAGCTTTTTATGTTGCTTTGCAGCTGGCAGAACTACCTTCAACTGCAAGTTTCTTTTTGAGTGAAGTCCAGCTTAGTGCTCTTATCAGTACTCATCCCGACCAAATAGGCTTTTCTCAGAAAACAGGGAATCGATAGACTCTAAGTTTATGTAGTGACTTAATACCTGTCAGAGCACTGAATAATGCCAGAACCTGGGGATTTGCCTGCAGAAAGCCTCCCAGAAGTCGGTGATGTTCTTAACAGCAGCATTAGCTTCTAAACTATGATTTTCTTCCTCTTTGGGGAAATGGGGTGACGTTTTATGTGTAACTGTAGCCTGATGCATTGATCTTTGGATACCCATCTCCCTGAAAGGCATTGTAATGAGTGAGTGTTGAGAAGTCAGGTGTGTCCATGTTTAGGCACTTGATGATGTTCTCTGATTTACCAACTGTCTCCAGCCCCTCTTAACTTCTTTTAACTTCTTTGTCAAAGCTATCTAAAATTTATCTTTTCTGTAACAAGATTCTTGGTGGTTGATCTTCCCTTTTGTCTACCCTTTTCCTTCCCGCATACACTTTCTCCTGAAGTAATCTCATTATTCTTTGGCTGCAGCGCTATACCAATGTGTTGGTTCCAAAATCGATTTCTCAGTCTTCTGTGCACTGTGCGTCTGCCAGGTTTCTCCCCCCCCCCCCCCCCCGCCCCCCCCCGGAAATTTCCTGTTGGTATTTTATTTTTCTCCATTTAGATTAGTTTCTGTCACACCCACAACATTCCCAAATCCTGTTTTATCCTTTTTTTGCTCAAAGTTGGCACCATTTCTTTCAACCATACTCACGACACTGGGATTGTTTCAGATGTTGTTTTCTCATTCTCTGTTTGTGTCCCAACTTGAGTCGCCAAGAAACAGCGCGCTTTTTGGTGCAGAAGGCCTTGACTCCAGCAGTTTCCTGCTCTTAAATTATTTTCTCACATTTTTGTCCTGATCTGTTCAGACACTTTGAGTAGCATATTTTTCCACTTTGCTCTTCTCTTTTGGTTCTGCTGTAGTTCATCCCTTTAGTATGTACTTCTGCTCAAGTTCGCAGTGGCGTTGGCAGAGAAGCAATATTGCAGCGGCATTTTGAATGGCTGGAAATAAAGGTAGATGGCAGCACGAAGGGTGATCCAGTAGTTGAGATCATGCAATGCCTGGAAGGAACATGTTACCCAGATGGGTTTAAAAGCAACTGCATTTTTAGAGGATGTGCTGGAAGAATTGGGAAGGTTTAGATACAGTTTAGTTATCAAGTATAGTAAACTGAGCCAAGTCAGAGATAACAGCTTGGATACATCCTTCTAAGAATAATACTGGGGTTCTCCTGGTCTCTTGGATAAGAGGATGAGAGGAGGACTTGCGGGACAAGATTAAGAGCTATGCTTCCACTGCTTTATCTTGCACCACTGTGTGAATATCCCCGAGTAAATGTTAAAGCTGTCTGACTTGGATTTTAGCTCAGAAAGCTCTGGAGCGTCAAGGTAGATTTGCGTCATCAGCATAAAGATTACAGCTGATTTGGTTTCTATGAGTGGGACTCAGCCATGATCCTTGCCTTGGACAACCGCTGTGAAACTCTCATGGAACATAACAGGTGGGATGGGAATAATTCTGTGAAAAAGACCCAGATGGAATAATTAGCAGCAGGGAAGGGAAGGGGGGAAAAAAAAAAAAAAAAGCGGCATTTTAAAGCAGGCAAAATTTCAAGAAAGCAATACCGTCAGTGGTAGTAAAGTTACTGACCGTGATGCGGATGGAGGTGTCTAGAAATGTCTTGTAGAGACCATTGCGACCTCATCTGGGAGTCATCCCCAGTTATGCTCCTGATCTGCCTCTTTTATTCTGGGCTCTCTTTTCTTTGATGGCACCAGCATGTTTTGACATTTTACCTTGAAATACATGTGCTTGTTCGTGCCTCAGCAAATCTGTTTCTGCTGTGCAATCTGTATGTGGTTTCTTCTGCCTCAAACTGTACCAGACGCGGTATGGGCTTGTATGTGGGGTCTATCCAGAAGGAACATGCTGGTTTAATACAAGCATTCTGCAGGGGGGAAAAGGTTGTTTATTTTACAAGGACTTAAAAGTATATAGCAACAAGGAAATGCACTGCAGGAGAGGTGGGATTTGTAAAGCCTCAGGAGAGCAGACGGTATTCATTGCATGTTCGGTGCACAGTGCTGTACGTGCCTCTGTTAGCAGTCCAGACTCCATCAGTGGAGCCTATTTGTGGTACCTAGCTCCAGCTCAGTGTGCTTTAAGCTATTACATCTTCCGTCAGTTTTGTGGCATGGAAAAAACAGCAGGGGAGAGAGCAGTGCTTGTGCAGGTGGAGTACAGGTAATGAAGAGCAGGAAGAGAGAAACCCAGAGTTTCGTCCATCCTCAGGGGAAAATACTGAAGTTAGGGCACAGCACCAGGCTGAAAGACAGAGCGTGGCATCTCACCAAAGAGACCAAGTGCCTAAGGGTTTGGGAAAAAAAAAATTAATGCAGAAAACAATAAATCAAAAACTGAGTGACAGCAAAAGAGAGATTTGCTACAGCCCTTTTTGCTGAGAAAATAATCTTGATCTCACCAACTTCCAACTGTATACCTCAGAGGCTGTCAGCTAACTGAATCAGAAAAACATGAGTAATTTATTCACCAGAGGCAGGTATTTCAATGAGTTTTTGAAAATGAAGGCTGTAAGATAAGCTGCTTGTTAGCCGTGTTAATCTGGTTCATAGGGACCAACCATATTATACTTTGCTGTTGCTTTTGATGAAAATCTGAGCAATATTATTCTTCTCACAAGATGCATTGTGCGCTGGAGTGCTGAAAAGAGGTGATCCAAAAGATGATGCGTGTTCTCTGAAGCAAAGGATGCACAACTATTCCTGAGCTGATGACTTCAGCGTATACATAACACGCTTTGTAAGAATAACTCCATAGCAAATAAGCCTGGAAGGAACTTTTCCATCAGCTGTGGCCCCGCACTCACCGAAGAGTGATGGTGGGGTGGTGATTATGAGTTGGGGGTCTGACTTCTCAGCTCCTCTGTCAGTGTGCTGAGCAACCTCGGTCAAAACACTTCCTTTGTTTCGGTGTCTGAGATTTCCTTTCTGGGGATAGGACACACAAGGGTGGTGATGGCTCATTTGTCTTCAGTGGAGAATGTGCTTGACAGATTTTGACAAACTTAATATGCCAGGCATGTAGAAAGCAGTTCTCCACATGTACCCAAGTGGAAGGATTTGGGTCCATGTGCCTGAGGTCAATGGGTTAAAGCAGCGGTCCAGGTCCCGGGGCACTGCTGGCACTTGCCGTTCTACAAAATAGCAGTCTCCCCATGAAATGAAGTCACGGCCAGCCTTTATGATATATTGGTTTCTCTGAATTTCAAAGCCATTTTTCTTTAGAAATGTTGGCTCGGGTTTGCTTAAATCTCTGTTTAAACTCCTGGAAGTTAAAGGTTGAATATTTTTGGGAGCTTTCCAAAATATTAAGCTCTGTTGCATAAATTGCTTCACTACATACTCCTGATAAAAAGGTATGTGCTTTTTTTCGTCTCAAGGCTCGCCATGAAATCTGAAAACTTCAGGCTGTGTCACTTTAATATACAAACACACTAAGCAATACAAAAGACTTAAAATCAAAGCTGTGCTGTTATCTCTTCAGACCAGGAGCTTTTTCGAGGAGGTTCTAATGCAGAAGCAGAATAACTTCGAGTTGCGTCTTTGAAGTTTTTTTAGTGGGGTATCATGGACATTTAATCCGTGCTGTGCCTGCTCTTAAAAATAGTGAGAAATTGCAAAGTGAAGCAGTAAGGAAAAGAAGGTGTTTGAACGTTTAATCAGTATCACTTGATAGAGTCTGCTGGTTCTCTCCCTGTATGGAGTAAACCTGGTCATGGCTGTAACTTTAAGTCTGATGCTACTGAAATGTCCCAGTTTAGGTGTAGTACAGTGTGATGATGTACAGAGATATAAAAACTACTAAAGTGATGACTGCAACATATTCTTTAATGTTATCCTAAGACTCAGAGCGTGCATTTGTGGTTAGAGTTGATGGAGAGGCAGCATGTCCCCGGCAGAGGTCTCGGCTTGTAGGAGAGTGCTGTTTATTCACTTCTGTAAATCAGCGTATTGTGAAGTTACGTTTCTCCCCATAGGTAAATGCATTCAAAGTTGCATTGACATTATTTTGCTCATGTTTGAGAGTTGTTTTTTTTCCTGTGTTTGTTAGGTTTTCTAGTTTTGTTTGTGTTGATTTTGTTCCCCAATGGCATTAAACTCTGGCAGCTGAAGCGGGGAAAGAGGTGTTTGCTGAAACACTGGATCCTAATCCCAGCCACAAGGCTTCAGCAACAAGTCATTTGGCTGAATAATTTCCTCACTCAGCCGCCCTTTCTCCATTTATTCAATGATGAAAATAGCCTGAAATCTACTTGACCTTCTGCCTTGTTAATAAGCGCGATTTACAACCCCTTTGTCCTAATGAGCTAGGAAAACAAAATTACTATGTACTATCATATTTAATTAAACTGTAATTTAAGGAAATTTCAGGAAACTGTAGTTTAAATGGTAATTTATATTTCCTTAGCATTGGTTTCATCTTTCCTTTTTCTAACTTAATTCCCCTTTACTTGCTCCTCTCCCTTTAATTAGTGGTCCTTTGTTCTTTTTTTCCTATTTCTATGTCTCTTTCCTCCTTATTTTCACTTCTTTTTTAATTTGGTGTAATTTGGCTGGTGCCAGACTCTGGGTTTCCCTCTGCCCCCTCTTCATCACCTGTACTCCACCTGCACATATTCACTTAAGTGATGTGAACAATACAGAAATACCTCCAAAGGCAGATGCAATTCTGCTTTCGTTGCTGCCTCCATGAATGTGTAGAAACAAAGCATTGGAGCACGGCAGAGATCCAGGGTGGATAATGAGAACTGAGGGATGTGCTGGAAGGGCAGACACTCCTCAAAGAAAACAAGTGAACGAGTTGGCTCTCTGATTACGGGTAAGATTGAAAAAGGAGGTGGAAACCCCCAGAGGTTTCTCCTGAACTCTGCATCTCTTCCCTGGTGGTCCACTGCCTTTGCAAACGCCTGGTGAGAAGGCAGCAAGAGCGAGCCTGCTGCAAGCAACCTCGTCGCTCTGCGCTGCAGTGGTGGCAGCCCTGTGGCATGGAGCACCTTCCACCCCATTGCCCCAGACAAGCCATCGCACCTTGCTCTGCACACTTTGCTTTCCAACCCAAAGATAACTTCTCTCCCTGGGCAGGTGTTACCCACTCTGTGCATGCATCTACCGAGAGTGTTAGCTGGTCCCCATGTGCTTACAGGTGTTCAGGCTCAATAAGCAAAGATGTGTTGATCGCGCAGGCAAGAGAAATTCTTTTTTCATTCTTTAACTATGTACGTTTTTAGAGGGAAGAAATAATAACATCCAGGCATTGGTGTTTATCCTAACTGGAGGCCTGATTTATGCCTCTCCTTCTCTCAAGGGTACTGCTCTCAGTGTTTATATAGTGAAATGCCACTAGAAAATGAACATGCTTTGGAAACTATTTATGGATTTGAATTGGCTGCTTTTCTATTTAATGAAGTCCCTGTCTTTGAGTCTGTGCTATTTAATTAAGTGGTTTATATAATTGCTCTCTGTCATCCGTTCTGTCCACTCTGGAAGGTTTGTGTTTTCTTACTGAAGAAGGTGTTTTATCTAATGCTGGTTTGTAATTCCTTCAACTTGGGAGACAAAATAGCACGCAAAAATGCAGAATCCCAAGGTAAAGACACCTTCTGTAGCCGGGTGGACTGAGTTGAGTGGGTTGAGATGCTGTTAAGGCCATTCTTTTTCTCCTCAGCTACTGATGCACCAAAATTTTCTCTTACTCCTCCTCTTTTTAGGAAGAGGAGCTTTGATCCAACCTCTGTGGCAGTACAGACAACATCTGCGTGCTCTTGGCAGAATACCTAGCCTGGCTCACTCTTTGCTATAATCCTGGAGATATTTTGGGTTTATGGTCTGGCATTCTTTACATGCAGGTAGTACCTCTTCAGGCTCTCAACGGCTGCTTTGTGTAACATCATTCGTAGCAGTGGAGTCATTAAAGGATCTCTTGCTTCAGAGCCTTCTCTGCATCCTTCCTTACCTCTTTGACCTGTTAACGTGTGTTCCTTATCAGAGGGAAGGTTTCCTCCTCAGCAGTGGTTGCTTTGCAGAGACAGAGTAGAGATTTCAGAGTAACCTGGTTCTCCATGAGAGTTTATGGGTGACAGATTCCATCAGACTAAACAGAGAACCCTGTGTGGAAGACGCATCTCCAGTTTTTCCACTTGACCTTAGCTTTGGTAAATTGAGACAGATCCTTCCTTCTCCTGCTGCCAGCTTTAGGGTTTTTTTTTATTGTTTCCCCTTTTTTTTGTTGTTTTCTTAAACCCTCAGATGTTCTCTTGATTCTGGAATTCCAGGTATAAGAACTAGGCACAGTTTTCCATTAACAGTTCCATAACTTCACTACAGTCGATCATTATTATTCCTCTATTTATACATCTTAGGATTCCAGTAGCCTTTTTAAACACTATGTTGTACCATAATCTTACGTTTCAGCTGCTTATCACCCACATGATCATAAAGTCTGACGGGCAAGAAAAATCTTTTTTCCTGGCAGACTGGTGTTACAGTAGCACACACGGAGAGGAGACAAAAGTTTGCTTTATTCTTGAACGGCGTTGGATTAGTTTTACATAAACTGTGAGTGCGACACTTTTCCTCACTAGCTCCCAGCTCGTTATTTGCAATGTGGGTTAATACAGTGGCCTTTTCAAATCTGAAGAGAGGAGAGGACCTAAACACAAGAACCATAATTGCATTTAAACAGAGCTCATTGAATCTCAAAGTCGTTATCTTCACAAATTTTAATTTCCATATACATCGCTAAAGGAAAATGTCATCAGGCCCCTGCGGTAAGTTGTTTAAAGGACTACATGGCCACATTTTCCTTGTTAACTGTTTGTGTGCAGGGTTCGTTCCAGCTTTTGAAGAGACAGCAGGGGACTCCGATAAATACGACTGGAACAAATTGTAGTTGTGTCATCTATTTGTTAATCCCTCCAGCTCCTCAGAGCGAACGGCACAGCAGAACTTCTTGTATTACCCCTGAGGGTCTGCAGCTTCACATACTTTCTCACACTGAAGTGGTTTATCTCGATTCTTATCTCCTTCTCATCACAGCACTGGATGTAACATGGGGCTGATTATCAATGTGATTTCGTGATACAGAATTTTTATATAAGGTTACTTGTAAGAGAAACAGGGACCTAAATGAAAGCTTAAGAATTGCTTCCAGCGTTAGAGATATCCTGTTTAGTAAGAGTCTTACCAGGACAGGACTTGGCGGTTGTGCTCCAGGGGACAATGTCTGGTCAAAGCTCCTGCACCAGAAGAGAAGTAGGTGATGTGCTGCTGCAGTGTTTGGGTGTGCTGGGTCTCTAAGGGCATGGGGTGCAGGTCATTTATGACTGTGGAAGGCAAAATAATAGTACTTTATATGTTGACACTCCGGAATTACTTGAAAATTCCTCTCCATTTTCTACTTGTTGAGCTTTCTGGAGTTTTGAAATTGTACTGGAATAATTTACAGAAATATTTCATTCAGGTCCACTGGACTCAGTATTAGGAAAAGGAGCCGTGGAGCATTGTAGGTACCTGAATTTTTGGGGGACAATGTGCCCATAGCAGCAGGGTGGGAACCAGTGTGTGTCTGATACTCTGCTTCCCCTATTCTTTTAAGTCCATAAAAAAAAAACAAAACCTTATACATTTGCCTTTTAGAATGAACCATACCTGTCTTCCACCCACAGTTATGAAAACATAATGCATAAGGGCAGGACTTTTATTTACCTAAACCCCGAGGAGTGACTTACAGATCGGCATCTGTGCACCTGCCTTTCTGCATGAGAGCCGGTGAATACAGAACAGCTCTGTATGAACCATCTGTACAAATCACTTCAGCTGAAAGTAATGGTCAGGACTGCAGAAAGTCTTGGTCTACCAGTCATTTAAAGCTGACCAGCATTCCTCTGAGCACACTTCACACCGCGCTGTCAGATGGTGGGTAGCGAAGAGGACATGAGCAATACTGCTGCCTTTCTGCGCTGGGCATCGTAGGAAATGCAAATTCCCAGCTGTATGTAAGGTGTCTTGTGTGCTGCTGTCTTCATCCGTCACCTGATAGCAATGCCTTGCTCCATCCTGGAGACATCCCAATAAGTACGAGCACCCTGTGTCTGCAATCTCCCGCTCTGCGTGACTGAGGTGGTATCGAGCTGAAGCTATTTAAGGAAGTGTTTGCCAAAACTGTGACTTTTACAATGGGAAAAGTAATTTCTTGTTCCTTAACTTCATTCTGTAGATAAATTAAATTATTTGGACTACTTTTTTTTTTTTTTTTTGAGAATAAAAATCTAAAATAGAATACAAGTTTCTGACCAGATGGTTGAATTTTGATAAAATTCTAAGCAGGTGAAAATAGAGTCTTCTTGGTCTCCTGCATAACAAACTAATTCTTAGAGTGTTTCAGCCCAGAATGAATGTTTCTAGCTCTTGTGATGATTTCTGCTTGGCAGAAAGTGATGTCTCTAAATCAGGAGAGACCATTTAGACTAAAATATTCCACTATACTCACTCTTTCTTTGCTTGGAGAGAGAGAACGACGGCAAAGAAAGAAGAAAGCTTCTTGTTATTTAATTGAGTCTAATAGGCTATAAATACATTTTTGCCTCAACTAAAGTAACAGAGTGAAAGGCTTCTGGTAAAACTGATTCTTCATAAACCATCTTGTATCCCAGTGCTATTTGGAAAAGCATCTGCACAGGAACACCTGTAGAAATCCCCTGGAGTGGTTTTAAGGCACTTTAATTGCTGATGAAGGCTTTCATTTCAGGATCTGCATTGATGGAAAGTTAGACTCGCAAAGTTTTAAACATCATTTTCTCGGGGGCTGCACAAAGTTGCAGTCATTTTGCAAAACTGATTTTTTTCACCTCCTGTGTTGTTGAACTTGCTGAGCTCAGTAAAATACAAAAGGCAACGTTTTTCTATATCAAAAAATGCCTGATGCCTAACTTGCAAAATGAGCAGTTCAATGCTCTTGTAAAGTTACTTGTTTTTATAACATTTCAACCATTATTTTCAGTGTTATTTCTCTTTCTCTCGCTTCTGTTTTTTTATGCCAATATAAAAAAATAAACATCCCCCATTGCTTAGATTTGATTATAGTAATATAGGAAAATGTTTCAGTTCTTCCTGGTTGGGTGAAATTTTTCTGGCAGGTCTTCAGCAAATGCAATCCCTGCTGGTGTAGCTCTGTAGGCATTTATATTTAGTAATCACTTGCGACCGTAAATTGTAATTTGAGACCCAGATTTTTCTGCACTGTTAACTGGTAATGGATAAGTATTTTCATGCATTTTTAAACCTTTTTTAACATTTTCTAATTTAATATTCAGCTCATCTATGTTAATAGTTACAACCAATTAACATAAAAATTGGGTTAAATCTTGATATACCTATTTTTTTTAGTAATTCATTCAAACATATTTTGCTTTGTTCCATTAGCTAAATCTTGCCTTTTGGCAAATAGAGATATTAGTCTCATACACCAAATATTAATGTCCTTTAGATATGGCCATGTGGACATGGTAATCATAATTATTGCTTGTCTTTGGTGTCTGTGCTTGTGTCTTCCAGGATTTATGAAATACATCACCTTTGCAATAAGCTTCAGCTTCTTATTTGTTAAAACTAACGGGAGTGTTATAAAATAAGTGCTTTGTCTGTGGCTAATTTTCAGTTTAATTTATGCACTAATCTTAATTCTCCTCCTAAAAAGGGCATGAATAATAATTGGCTTCCTAGCACAATTAAGATTCAGAGTGTGTGTCTGTGCATATGCAATTTAAGTGCTAATGCATCTCCTTTTATTAGGGTACTAATTCCTCTTATTCTCATTATTCTTAATGTATTTACTAAACATTTTTTCATGCATATATGCAATTGTCTAGACAACCAGAATAAATATACTGGGTGGAGTAGCCATCCTAATGAATTCTCTGGAAGTATTTTTACAGAGTCACAGGGGGGCTGAGGTTGGAGGTGCCTCTGGAGACCCTCTGGTCCAACCTCTGCTGGAGACAGGGCAGCTGGAGCAGGTTGCTCAAGAACATGCCCGGTTGGGCTTTGACTGTCTCCAAGCAAGCAGACTCCATAGCCTCTCTAGATAGCCTGCCTCAGTGTTTGATCACCCTCGCCATAACAAAAGTTTTTTCTTTGGTTTAAATGGAATTTTATGTGTTTCAGTTTGTGCCCATTGCCTCTTGGCCATTCACTGGGGATGGCTGAGAGGAGCCTGGCTCCATCATTTCTGTCTGTACACATGGGTAAGATCCTCCTGAGCCTTCTCTTCGTTGGGCTGAACAGTCACAAGCTCTCTTAGCTTCTCCTTGCATGACAGATGCTTCAATCCCTTAATCATCTTCGTGTCCCTTCACTGGACTCACTCCAGTATGTCTCTTTCTCTGTTGTACTGGAGAGCCCAGCACCGGACCCAGCACTCCAGGTGCATTTCACCAGTGCTGAGCAGATTGGAAGGATCACCCCTGGACCTGTTGGCAACACTCTGCCTAATACAGCCTAGTGTGCTGTTTGTGCTCTTTGCTGCTGGCGGACATTGCTGGCTCATGGTCACCTTCTTGTCCACCAGAACTCCCTTGTCTTTCTTCAACCAACCTTCCAGCTGGTTAGTCCCCAGTATGTACTGGTGCATGGGATTGTTCCTCCCCAGGGGCAGGACTTTGCAGTTCCCTTTGTTGAACTTCATGAGGTTCCCTTTTGCCCATTTGCCCAGCATGTCCAGATCCTTCAAACTGGCAGCACATCCATCTGGTGTATCAAGTGCTCCTCACAGTTTTGTATCATCTGCAAAGTTGCTGAGAGTGCACTCTGTCCCATTGTCCAGGTTCACTGATGAGGATATACTTGATTTCCTTGTAAGTAGGATTCCACTTCATGGCTGTTTGAATTGAAGCATTTAATCGTTTTCATCAATAATAATAGTTTTAATAGCAGTTAGCCAAAACTTGCGAGAAGAACATGTGTTTTGACTAGATATACATGCTAGTTTGAATACTTTCAAATTAATACAGTGTATATTAAAGGGATTAAACTCAAGTTTAATGGAGTGATGGAGTTCAGGATAATCATAAAAAGAAATTGTTGAGTATATTCATATGCATTTCAGTATAATCAGCTGTAAGTCTATATATCTAATATTGCACAGTGTAGGTCATAAAAGAAGATGTAGGGGCTACACGAACTGTACATGACATCTCAAGGCAATGGTGAGCCAATAAGCATAATGCGGGTGGTTAATAAAAGTAAGGAAATGGTTTTGATATTAGTAAGTCTTTCTCCGTGGTGTGTTGCCTTGCTGTGATGATTGCCCGTAAAGAACAAAGTTGGAAAATAGGAGTGTTCAAAGGAGAACCATATGAATGCTTGAAGAGATTAGAAAGGGTGCACGATAATGTGACATGTAATAATGTGCCTTTCAATGAGCTCCATCTATTGAGTTTATCAATGAGAAGATGATGGGGTGATTTGATCAATTTGCATGTATTTCCATAAGAAAGAGGAATGTAGGTGAGCAGACATTTTACTTGATTCAGTGGCTGAAAGTTACAGATAATAGCAAATTCAGTTGGAAATAATGTGAACATTTTCTGTGGCATGTGAATTTATCCTCTAACAGTAAGGATAATTAACTTCTAAGGGCTATGGAAGATTTTCTGCCTCTGAAACAAAGTCGAATATTTTTCAAAATCACTTATTCATTCAAACAATGAGACAGGGAGGTCCTGTGGTCCTGATTTAAGATGCCAGACAAGATAATCATAATGGTTCCCCATTCCTTGATAAAATTAATCCTTTAATTAGATGTCCAGATTCCAGGGCAATCCTTGTAGCTCTGCCAATTGCAGTGAAATCTCTACAAATCAGTCTCTGTGCTTTGTTTGTTTCCTCATCTGTAGAATGAGTGACTGCTTGGCTATATCACATGGAGTATGTCTTTGTTAATTTTAATTAATTAATTAAAATAAGTTATTTAAAAAAAAAAAAGACTTGTACAAGTATTTCACTATCCACTCCCACATTGGAAGATGGAAAATAATTGTTTTGCATTTATTCTCACCTCTTCTGATCCATATCTTAGATCAACAAGTACCATGCCAACATTCGTGTGTATGCTCGCTGCAATGCCACACATTTCTATGTGACTAATGTTGGGGGGAGTGGGAGGGAGAACAGAACATGTAATTTTTACATTACAAATTTTGTTGCCTTACTTGCTTCTCATTCTAGGACATTTAAATAAGTCTATTTAAAAAGTGAGTGACAAGTGCTGTCTCAGGGAAGAAACTAAAATGCGTAATTTAAAGCCATAAATCATCTTCATTTTTTATTTTTATCCTTTCTGTTTGGTGGTATGGTTATTTGGATTGCTTGTAGCCATAAATCCACATATAGACTGTGTCAAAGAAGATCAAGCTCTCTGTGCTCAAAGCATAAAGTCAGAGCAAAGCTCCACAACAGATGGCCTTTTCTTTCCATTTCATGGACTCCAGTTCTCACTGGGCAATTCATTATTTTCTACAGTTGAAGCAGCTGTGGATTACTGTAATTATGGATTTAATATATCTCTGACAATCCAATGCGAATACTAATTTGAACTTTATACATCTCCTTGGAATCAGGTTAATTTTCTCATGATTATATAGCTTCTGATTAACTAAAGATGTTTGCGAGGCTAATGTTTTTCCTGCTATGGAAATAAATTGTGTGTGGATTGCAAAATAATAGTGGTGTTTTCCGTGTTCAGTCTTGTTGAAAGTCCTAGGAGAGAATTTCTGTGTTCTCCAAACATTTTCAGATATCATGCTTTTGCTAATAACCTTGTTTAAAATTATGAGCTTGGCTTTGCTAGGATACATACTGATCAATAATAAATTATTTACTGGAATATTTATTTTTGAGAAAAAAGAAACTTTTTAGTAGAAATAATAGGATAAGTTTACCACAGGTTTGTATTACAGGAAAACTCTATTAACAGATTTCTGTTGGCATGTTTGTTCTTTAAATAGTTCCTTGCTTTAGAGGGCAAAATGTCTTGGTGCCATTTGTAGATCTTGTATTATCCTCTTGAGAGTAGATTATGTTTTGCTATCATATGTTTTCCTTTTAAATAACTATTCATAGCTTCATGTCCTTATTCCAAGAGGTTTGCCTCAGCAAAATCCCACTGACTTCAGTGGAGTTATTTGTGGTTCATGCTGATGAAGGGGAGGCATCTGATCCTAAATACCGAGTGCGAGATGTGAGAGTCCAGGCTGATGTACGTGGACTTCTCTGAAATCAGTTGAAGTGGCACGTGTGGGCCTGGAGGCACCATTCTTCTACCTACTTCAGTCAACACCAGCCTTTCCTGCACTGCAGTGTAAATAGGTTGAGAAGGTGGTATGGCTACAGCAAGTTTAGCTCTCAGGGAGACAGAAACCCAAAGAATATTCTTTAACTGTTTCTTTCCTATAGTAAGCACCTGGCAGAGCATAAGGATGCCAAGAAACGACTATTGAAACGACAGTAAAATGGGAACAAATAGATGCACACGATGGTGCACCGCATTTGAAAACAGCTTGGCTGGGCAGGGAGAATGTGCTCGTAAAATTGTCCTGGTTCACCCCTGGAAGCAGGGACGTCTCCACCAGAGTGAAGTGAGTCAGGGGGAGGTTGACTTTCAGGTCTTCTATTTAATCTGGGATGTGATTTCTTTAACCTAGCAATCTGATTTTATATATATATGTATGTATGTATATGTAAATATATATTTTTTTCGTAGTGTACTTTTTGGAAATAAACAGGAAAGCCTTATAGCATCGCTACAAAAAAAAATCACAGACTCTCTGGGATACGTTTCTTGTCCACAATCTTATTATGCCATGATTTTTGCCATCCTGTTGGGAGATAGCTAATAAGTTAAATGCACTGTTCTAGAATAATGAATTGTGTGGGTGGGGTTTTTTTTGTGTTTGTTTTTTTTTTTTTTAAAGATGTGAGTCCAGAAACCTGTATATAAATGTGTTTTTGCTAAGGAGTGCTAGTCTGAAATGCGGACTCTGGAATTCTAAATGGGATCATTATAGATTTCAAATAGCACCTCTATTTGAAATCTTTTCCGTGAGTGCTGAAATGAGTGAGGTGCGAATGAGGGTCAGATGGTGGCAGTGACAGGCTTCTATACCCCCCATCTTCTCCCCAGGAGCACCAAACACATGTGTTGGGTCCAAGGAGACTCTGAAGATGCATCTTAATCCTGGAAGATTCTCTGAAATACTTAATCTGCATGGGATTCAGCATCCTAATTTACATGGAAGGCTATTTCTCTGGGATCCCCTAAGGCTTAAGAGGATAGCATGAAAGATTTGTCTGTGCTGATGATGTGATCAGTGGCACTAAGAGTTTTAAGCACGGGCATGTTTGCTGGAACGAGCAAGGGAACGTTTGCTCCCTGGACCACAGCTGATCGGAACTGAATTAGCAGGTCTCGTTACACCCCCAGAGAACCGCTTTGCTCTCTGCGCCTTACAAATCTTAGCGCTTTCTTGTGTGTAGAAGTCATTTGATCTTTTATCTCATTTTTTAGGCTTCAAAGTTAAACTGACTAGTCTGTAATTTTGTTTCTCTCCCTTTATACTATTTTAAAAGTAGCCCCGACATTTGCCCTTTCCAAACAGCGTCTCGCCATCCTCTGTGAATTCTCAAAGGCAGAGGTCATTAAAGAGATTGTTTCAGCCTGTTACTTCTGTATACCTGAATGAATTTCATCTGGCCCAGCCAGATGGAAAATATCTAATCTTTATAAGCACTTCCCAACATGTTCTTTCCCTGTTCTCTCTGAAGATTTTGGTTATTTGCCTCTGATATTAGCTGCCAGTTGAATGCAGTAAGGTAGAGATAGTGAGTACTGTAGCAAAAAAAGACATTAAATACTTCAGCTTTTATGGCATCATCTGTCAATAGCTTTTCTACTCTGCTGAGCAGTGGAGCAACATTTTGCCTGTTCTTTTCTTATTACAAATGGACTTTTAGAACCTTTTCCTGCTACCTTTGCTAGCTCCAAGTCATTTGTTTACTTCAGCCTCCATTTGTTTCTCTGTGTTTGTTATTGTTTTGTACTCAGATGCTGTTCTGACTGTGCATATATGTCCTTGAGTTTGAGATCACTGAGCAGCTTATGACTTAGCCAGGTTAATTCCTGGGGTTTTTCTGCAATGGGATAGTTTTCACTTGCATCCCCATGCCTTCTTTTCTCCTTTGACTTGCAGCTGTTGGCCCTTTTTTATTGTCAAGCCTCAGAGATCTTTAAGTGTCCTTCCTTTAGAGTCCTTTGTCTTTATTATGTTGTTGTCCCATTTTCCTCCTGAAGAACCGTGAACTCTTGTTTAATTGTCACCTTCATGCAAGTTGTCGTTTGCCTTCCTTATCCTAGGGGCCTTCTCAGTGCTGGGACATCCCACAGGCAAACTGTGGTCTTTGCTACTATCATCACCACCTCGCTCCAGACTCACTCCAAGGATGCTGGACGAATATATTTCCTATAATATATCTGAGTAGTTGCAGTACTTCATTACATCTTGTCTTTTGGTTGATTATTCCAGTTCTTGGTTAAAAAAAAAAACAATATGTCTGTGTTGTTTGGCATCTGGTGGACCTGCACTATGGTAGTGCCCTCTGCTTCTCTTTGTTACGTGATGACTTTCAGCAGGTCTGTCTCCCTTTTGCAGACTGTACCTAGAAGAGCAACTACTCTCTTGATGTGCAGGGCATTTCTTTA
Source organism: Alca torda (assembly GCA_008658365.1). NCBI lineage: Eukaryota > Metazoa > Chordata > Aves > Charadriiformes > Alcidae > Alca > Alca torda. The sequence continues at coordinate 8,195,921 of CM018081.1, forward strand.
TTTCCATAGCCCCCTTTCTCAGTAAGTTATATCATCTGCATTGACAATCTAGTCTTGTTAACTACATACTGAGCCTCTCTTATCGCCCAATTATATTATAGTTTTGACACTGTACTAATGCCTTCCAGCTCCTTTTTGTGTATTCTCCACAGTTCTTATAGAGATGTCTAACAGGGACCCCAGATGAATCCCACTTTTCTCTTCATTATGTTTCCTTCCCGTGAGATTATCATGGCCAACGCTGTCTTCCACAGAGTTTACACCCTTGTTCACTTGTTCACCTCAGGCTTTTATTTGTCAAACTCACTTGATCCTACTTAAGAAATTCTTTCCCTGAGGTAAATCAGGAGCTGAATAAAGTTGAAATACTTCTTGTTCATAAGGTGAACTCTGTTCTTGCCCAGCAGCTCATGGCATATCATCTCTGAAGAAGGAAACTTGTAGTGACTCACGTGTCTTTGAAGGGGAGGGAAACGTGTGTAAAGGAGAGGCAGCAAGATGCCATAGAGGAATCTTGATGGTTTTTTAAATCCTTCATTGGTGTACGTGCTACACCAGCAATACCACACTCTAAAATGGATCCGGTATTTTCCTGTGGTCTCTGGATGTTTGCAGTAGCCAGGCAGGCAGAATGAATTGTCTCAAGAATATTAAGATCATAAATTTGTGGTTTCCCTCCTCTCCCTGTAAGTCACAGGAGTCGGTGCAGAGTGTGGGTCTGAGGCGGTAAAGTCTCCATCATCCATTTTTTAGATTGGAAATCTGTGTGTATAAATAATGGCTGTTCCAGCTAATTAGATCCTTCAGTTGCTTTATGTGCCAGTGTGCTGATCTTGCCATAGCTCTTGTTTGCAGTCCTTGTTTTTCACAGGGTCGCGGAGCTGCTTAACACTTGCTGTCTTAATTAACACATTTTCTCATAGAGTACTCGGGTCACTTCTTGCATGTTTACACGTGTGCCCATGGAGGTGTATCTTCTCTGTGTGCAAGCATGTGTGTGGAGAGCTGCATAATTCGGGAGCTGGCTCGGATACTCTGCCGTCCTGCTTCTCCTACCCAACCCCACCACAGGGCCAACAGCAAGCGCATTCCCAGGGCATCACCACTTCGAGAGGGTTTTCCACTGTTCGGTGTTCATCCAGTGATAATACAATTTAAAGAGACCTGCCTGAGTGTTTCAAGTGCCAGAAATACGCAAGGTCACTGTGTTTGCTTTGGTGAAAACCTGAATTTTAAAGGTTGAGCGGGTTGGTAAAGCCAGACTATGGGCTGCGTTGAGCTGTAGCAGCCTGCAGAAAGTGATGAGCAGGGATGCACCTTGTCCCTTATGGGTGTACTGGTCTTCCACACGCCAAATACTCTACTGTGTGTTGAAAGCCTTTCCAAAATCACCTAATATAATTCTCTAAGGAGACTGCTTTGACAAGCCACCACTTGACTTTTGAAGACGCTTCATAAAGAAGCCTTTAATTAACCATTTTAGGCCTTTACTTCCCCATGTACAAGGGAGCTCCCAGTAGGATACACTTCAGAAAAGCAGAGCAAATTTTAGCAGGCAGTTGGCATAATTTATAAAAAGAAAATTTTTTTGATATGTGTTTCTCATCAATTAAAAGATGTGGGCAAATTTGATAGTTACAGAAGGATGATGGCTGCATTTAAGGTTCAGGTTACCCCACAGTTGAGGGATTTAAGTATTTCTTGACGTGATTTTTATGTAGGATTTTTTTTCAGTGAATAGAGAAATTTTTTGTGAATAACGTCTTCAAGTAAATTTCATTGTATGTAGATATTTTAAAATTTATTCTATATATATGAAATACTAGTTTTCCATAGTAGGATGAAATACCCTAAAGTCAATTTAGGTATTGAAGTCAATCCTTTATTTTATTTGGAGAAGGGTGCTTCAGATGGAAACATTCATGGGGGATGCTGCAGTTTCAATTTCATAAAAGAAATGGGTAAATTCCTGCCAGAAAATAGGAGGTTATTGTGAATGAGAGGAGTGTTCAGCAGTGTGCATTTCTGTTAAGTGTTGGTTTGAAGCAGTGACCACCCTTTGCATTTCTCACTGCAGCAGTGCCTATGGCTCCAAGTTGCTTTCTCGTAGGGGTGGTGGTGAAGAAGACTGACCAGCAGATGTTGTACAATTAGTTGTACCTACAACTAATGGTTGAGGTCAGGTGTTTTCCAGGGGCGGCTATGTTTGTAGTTCCTTCCTGCAGGAGTAAGAGGGACCGTACAGAGGGAAAGAGGATAAAACTATTTTGAAGCCTCAAAGTAGTGAAATGGGTTTATTCCCCTAACTTCTGCCGGTGACACAAATACATATATTGATGAAAATAGATTTCATGGCAGCTGGGGGGACCCCAACACCAACTAGAGGAGGAGTGGGCAAGCTGCCGGCAGGCCGGCCAGCGTGGTGGGATGCTCTGCCAGCAGGATGCCCATGAGCAGCATCCCAGCAAATGAGTCTCTGGGCTGCAGTCTGAACCAAAATCCCTAAAGGATGCGGGGGGAGTTTCTGATCTACTCAGAAGCTGAATACTGTGGTCTGTGCAATGAGAATCGAGGTAAGATGGAAAAGCATGGAAATGGTGGAAATCTTTGACAGTTTTTTTTTTCATTTTTGTTCACATAGTAGCCTCTTGGTTTCTTTAATACCAAGGATGTGCATAAACACATGCACTCACACCCTCACACTTTTCCTTTTTTAATATTATCGTGGAATCATAGAATGGTTCGAGTTAGAAGGCACCTTAAAGATCATCTAGTTCCAACCCCTCTGCCCTGGGCAGGGACACCTCCCACTAGGCCATCCACTAGACCAGGTTGCTCAAAGCCCCATTCAACCATATTCCAGGCACTGGAAGTGACTTTCAAAAACCAAGATAAAATTACTTTTATAGTGAATACAATATAGAACTGCTTGTCTCATCACTGCAGTGCAGCTAGGGCTGTAATTACTCAGATGTGACTGATCACCTTTCTTGCTACAAAAGGAGAGGAGTTTGTCTTGGTTCCATGATTGCTTTACGGTTTAAATCTTTAATGACATCTAGACGTAAAGTGAAAGGCAGTGGACTAAGCAAGAGTGTTGGGTTTTGCTTCTCACCAAGGGGGAAAAAAAACCCGTTTGTGAGATCACACTTGAAATCGGTATAATCCTCAGCCTCGATGCCCATGGAAAAACTTGGCGATTGGGCTGCACGTGGCTGGCGACAGCTGTCCATCACACCAACCGTCCTGATGGACTTCCCATCTGCCTGTACCCGTCTGTCTCTTGACTTTTACTTGGGCTGCAAGATTTTTGGGACAGGATGGGCATTTTTCCTGATGTGTGCACAGCCAGTAGCATACAGATATTCTCTTGGCTGGCACAAGACATATTTCAGAAAATTAATATGTATAAATTCTTTTGTTTTCTGCTCTTTAGAATTGCTCTGTTAGGGAGAGCACAAAAATACTCTCCTGCAGAGTAAAAGCTCTTCTCAAAGGAAACTTTAAACACAAACGCCTGAACTTGGACTGAAATGATTAGTATACAGTGTATCTTTTGGCCTTCCCTTGGAAGAAAACCACTATTAAAATGTAACATTAAATATGCTGTACTCATGTGGAGAGTTCATTTAGTTTTCCTAGAATAATTTAATTCGTCTCACATGGCTTAGCTTGCAGAAAAATTGAACACGACTTCAGTGATATTTTAAGGTTGCAATTTAATAGGCAATTGACTTTGGAAAACTAAATATAAACCCAGGAAAGAGTCTGTTGCTGAGTAGAAGTAACTCCAGGCCTGAAATATTATAACCTTGTTATCATTTATTTTTCTCTTTTGTCTTGAGGTTGGCAGGAAAGCTGGAGCACTGGGCAGCAGCCTTTGCTATATCTTCCTTTTCCAGTTACGTTTAGATGGAAAGCAAAAAACAAAAAACACCACCAAACCCATGCCAAAAAGAGGGATTTTCTATTCCCTCTTACAGTGGGAGTGTAATACTCACAAGAAAGGGATGCTAATGCTTAAAAACCAGGAGCTGGTTTGTGTTTGGATCCCAGCAAGGAGTCTGAGCCAAAGCCCGGAGGGAGAGAGCTGTTTGGTGGTGACTAGGATCCTGGGGGGAACCGACACCTCTCCAGGGCAGATGCTCATATTAGGTACTACCATTTACATATTTGCACAAGGCTCCATAACATCAGTACAACCATGCCACCTTGTGTTAATTTCTGTTTCTTTATGGCCTTGAGCAGTCAGAGAAAAAACTTTAAAAGAATTTTCTGTGGGTGGATGCATGTATAGATGTCATTTTTTAATGCTGTTAAAGAGTCACTTCTATCTCCCTGTCTGAGCCTGGTTGTGTATCAGTAACAGGTGAAGTGATTCCACTCTGTCGCTTTGTGCTTTAAAATTTAGAATAAAGAGATTATATTTCACAATTCTTGTTTCAAAATAACAATGGAGAAGTTGAGGTGTTGTGGTACGTGTCTGGTCCAGCATGGGTAACTCCTTCTGGGCTGCCATAAACTCCCTGCTGAAGAGTGTGCTATGCCTCAGCTCAGGGGAATTTGGTCCGTTATATCCCTGATTCCCAGGAAGTTTTGGGCAGGCAGGGGTCTTTTTGGCAGAGAAATGACCTGTGGATTTTGCACCAGTTAGTAGCATTAAGAGTGTTTTATTGTGAGGAGTTACATTTGAGAACGCTTTACATTTTAAAAAAATATAATTGCTATGGATATGTGTAAAGCTTTTCAAATGAAAATGTATTAATTAAACCTCTGCCTCTTTTCTACATAGTCCGCAGCAGAATACGTGAAGTCCCGCCTGCCTGAAGTCCTAAAACAACATCTTCAAGACTATGAGAAGGACAAGGAGAACAGTGTGCTGTCTTACCAAACCATCCTGGAACAGCAGATTTTATCAATTGATCGAGAAATGCTGGAAAAATTGACTGTATCCTATGATGAAGCAGGTATATTTATGTTTCTTTCTAAGTTACATTTTACTGAAAAAAATTGCTCACTTTCAATCTTCCTCCCAAACACTAGTGCTTGTGCTGGCAAATTGAACTTTGTCCTCAGAGGTATGAGGTGACTCAGTGAAACATTTCTTCCTCCTAAAATCAAGTTGAGGTAGAAAATTTTCCACTTCAGTGATTGAATACTAACTACCCGAAAGGACACTTATTTTTCTAACAGCACTTTGTCCTTTGTAATGCACTGATGTTGATTGATTTAGCCGTGCCTCTTTATTGTCTCTGCAAGTGGTGTGACCTGGTTTCTGCTGGTTTCTCCTTCACTGCTAACTTATTTTTGAGGCTCACTTAGCTAAGACTGTACTGGATAGTCACGGAATCTGATTTTTGAATGTGACATGATGCACGTGGATAGCCAAAACCAGCTAATTTGTAGAGTGTTGGAGGCATTTTAATGATGTAGTTCCAAGGATTTTCAGTTTTGATATTTATGTCTTAATAATATGGAGGTTTTCTTAGTTATAACTAATACTTTTTACTGGCCTTTTGTTTTAAAGTAGTTAGAAATGTCTTCCAGCTTTTAGATCCTTCACAGACTTGTCCTGATGCATAGTGGTCTTTACAATTACAGAGGAAAAAAGAGAAGCAGTTGATATTTTCCACTGGTCTTCCAAAATAGCTACCAATATCTGCTATTTACCTACTCCCCTCCATCTTACCAAGTTTCTCAGTGTTTCAGTAAATTGAAGTTATGCAACCTTGTAAAGAAAGAACCAAACAAAAATTGCAGTTCATTATTTTGCTGCTGAATTAGTATTCATGGCAGTGAGTGGACTGTCAGTGCGTACAGCGGTCCGTACGGACAAGCCGTGTGTTTTCCACCCTAGGTATGTGCGTGCCCGGCTCACTGCGCTCCCCGACGAGTAGCAGTGAAGACACTGTTTCTCCAGTTCACTTAAACCACTCATGGCTGAGAGCTGCAACGCACCGTCTCCTTTCATCCACAGCCCCACCAACAAGCCTAGGGCAGCCGTGTGGTATGAAAAGAGAGTTTATACTTAGTATGTCCTCATTTTGGGGTTTTCCTTAATCCCCGGTGGCACTTTCTTGTTCTGTTACTCCCCTGACCATAGCTGGTACAGTGGTGCCCTTGGAGAACTGAACTCAGCTCCAGGCTTTCCTTCCAGCTGTTTTAGGCAGAAGCCTAGACCTTGTAACTGGGTTTTTCAACCCATTTAGATAATGCTTGCCAGACACCATGCTGACTGTTTTGGTTGGACCTGGTTAGATGGCACACTGCTAAAATCACCATCTTCCAAGTTTCTCGTCACTAGCCCAGCTCCGGGAAACCAAGCACTGACAAGCTGGTGTTATTTTGTCCTATTACTTTGTACTCATGCTGCCGTGCCCTGGAGTACTTAAAATGCTGAAACTACTTACCAACTTTGTTCAGACTCCTACTCAGACTCCCACTCACTAGCAATACGTTTCTCTTAAGCTACTTTGATCTCAAAGGCGCTCGAGCAACTTAAAATGCCATTTGCAGACTGCGCGTTCTGGGTACTTACAGGGCTGTGAGCTTTAGTAACTTCAAGTAATTACAATGCTCTATTACTTTATCAATTATATTCACGCGCTCACCCAATAAATAAGCCTGATTCTCTTAATCTGCTTTGATCTCGAATGCTCTTGAGCCCCGTATGGTGCCGTTTGCAGACTACATGTCACGTACTTAAGGAGTCATATGAGTTCTCGAAGGACAGCAGAGTTAAAATGAGGTCGCGGGATATTTGTTTAATCACATATGGCCTGTTTGTAATGATGCATAAAAAATACACTTCAGAAGTTGTTGCTTTCTCTTGCTTCTGTTTATCTTTTTCAATGCAGAATTTACCAGCCCCATGAATCATGTAAATCTTTTTCCCTGGTTTGGTCACTTCATCTCTCCAGTCATTTTGATTGATAGAAGTTTGTTAGGAAAGAAAAAATGCAGTGGAGGAAATTACTGACTCCTGTCAGAAGAAAAAGCAAGCATTTTCCTTTATTGAAAACTGCATGTTTGTACAGAGAAAATAAAGATTAAGACTGCTTAAAACTCATGTTTGGGGATTTATATCATGCAATAAAAAAATCATTTAGAAATGAGAAGCTACATAAATAACTAGTTTAGAAAAGTCCCAGCATATATGCACATTCAGAATGGAGAGAGAGCGCAGCTTGCTGTAAATAAAAAGCCAGAATTTCAGCTTCCCAATCAGGTGGAGACCTTTAGAGATTAAAACGCAGAGATGAAGCCCGCTCATCATTCTAATCATGTCACTTGTTTACTACAAAAGCAGAAATGATACTACCTGCTCTTGAAGTAGGATCTGATTGTGAGCAAAGCGCAGAAAATGGGCAGCTAAATATAATTGCAGCAGCTGGTCGTGATCCCAAGCGCTCCAGCTATTCAGCACTTGAGCAGTTGTGTTGGTGACATTTTTCTTTTATTAGTGTTTTTCCATACCAAGTCAATTTAATGAGAAGATCGAGCTGCTGGTAGTACATACAAAATGAAGAAAGCGATCTTTAAAAATCAAAATGGTAAAAATAAAAGCGATTGTGATGTAAGGGGAAAATACAACTTTGTCTGGCGGGAGACTACATGAGACATCAACAAAACCCACCCCAGAAAGCACTGTCAAGGGTTTAATTACTGTAATCATGAGTGGTTGGAGTTCTGCTACGTCAGCCAGGAACACTAGAAAGTTAGATATTTCAGGTACATGATACAAGAGGTCAGTGGCCGACTGTAGCAGGGTGCCACAGGTAGGGGAGCACTTTCACAGCAAGGGAACAGACCTTTTCCATCCAGGAAACCTTTCCCATCCCTCTTGGAAAGGCCATTTTCCAAGGGTTCACAGAGTTAGCTCACCCCCAGCTAACTCCCTTCACCCCAGGGGTGTCTCCCGAAGCAGCTAGAATTCAGCTGCATCCATTTTCCAGAATAAAAGAGAACTGCACCAAAACGGCTTGGGCTTCTGGTACAATTTTGCATGTTAATTTGGCCTTTCTGGCAGCACGCAATAGTAATAACATGCAGCTTCGATGGACTCGACATCCTAATGCCCCTTTTTGTAAATCTTTCCTTTTAGGAAATCAGTATATCGGAGCTACCGAATCAAATTAGTTCATCTAAAAATAGTCAAATGTTGACAAGATTTTTAGTAAAGTTTGACTAAGGAAGCTTTATAAAATGAAAGCAGGCCAAAAGTGACAGATGGGTACAAATCCTCTCATAATCTTTAAATCCCTTAGTTTAAAAAGTGGCATTCTTGACTAGCTAAGGCTGGGTTAATTTTGTGCAAGAATATTTTTTCCCACTGAAGCTTTATTGGATGTTAATCCCATTTCTTCAATTTATAGTATCTCTAAACATCTGGGGTGGTCAGTGACTACTCCGTACAAATACAAGTTTAGGATATTTAAAGGCACTTTGGCATTTAACTCTGGTGTGCCAGGTAGCTAAAGCCTGCTAGGAGATTCCGGTGGTGTTTTTTACTGTAGTCAATAGGTTTTTCTTTAATGAATGGCCCCTCTCCCCCAGAGTCCCGTAGAAATTGAGTTTCATTATTGTGCGACAAAAAAGATGAATTTCATTTTTCCCTGCCGTGAAGCAGTCATGAAAGATACTGATATTTAGGTGCTGCATCCAGAGCCGGATGTCAGCCCCAAACATGTTTTCTCAGCTAATATTTGCCAGGGTGCCCCGCATTTCCTGGAGCCGTCTGCAAGGAATGCAGGTGGCTGCTCCTCCATGTGTCGTCCCAGGGGGGACCAAAAGCTGGCCCCTACATGCCTCTCCCTGCGGGTGCCATTTGCGTTAGATTTCATTTGAAAACCTTTGGATTCAGTTGATGTGCACCACTGCTTGAGACGCTCGCTGTCAGTGCCGTAGCGTTTCTTAAAGTGAGGTTTTTACGCTCACAGTCCATGTCCCAAATTGCCTGAATACTCTGATTTTAGCAACAAATTTTATTTTCCGCTGAGGTAAAATGTGGCCATTAGCACTACAACACATTGCACTTTGCCTCTGGATGAGATGGGGGTTTGTACCCTGCCTCCCCCAACCATGCCCAGGTGCTGCGCTCTCCCTGGCCATCACACGGTCCTTCAAAGCAGGTGAGGCATCGTCCTCTGCTCCTCACTCCCAGCACGATTTAGTATGTAATGAACGGACAAGGAATTAAATCAACTCCTCGTGTTCAGCCTGTATTTCTGTTCCTTGCAGAAGGCTGGGTCTGGTTTCTCTAGTAGCTGCAGCTGTGAAAACCGGCTTCAAGCATAAATCCAAGGCTCAGACCTTCATTCCAACTGCAACACCGCAACCTGACCAGTCCCGTGAGCATTTGCTGTTTCTGGCAAAAGTACAGAAAAGCAAAAATGTCCAATATTAAACTTCAGCCAAAGAGGCTGGCAAATCCATCTGCTTCACGCAAACGTCCATGCTAGTGTGGTCACACTGGGAAAAGGTTAACTTTAATCATCGAGGTGCCCCTTTTTCTGTTGCAGTGCTCCCTTTTGGGCAGCACAGGCAGGTGTTTTCCCTCAGAGAAAGTGACTACAAGGAGAAGATGAGAAAATTAAAGCAGTAAAATTGCCCAGAAATATATCCTATAATTTGGGACACTGCGGAAAATCCTTTTTTGTGTGCCTTGGCAGGGGCGTAGCAATCAGGTACGTTTATTTTCTGATGTGTCACAAACACGTCGACACAGCAGATACGTGACAGCACTCCAATGTGCTGGGCAGCATTTATTGCTGTGCCCGAGGCTTCTGACAAGGAGAAAGCCAGAGTCGCTTGCAGGCCACCGCGTGTGGTGGCTTTCTCTCCAGCTCAGGTTCAGTTTTCATAAATGACTTTTAGATATTTGATCTCAAGAACATGATCTAAAACAACTCCCTTCTCTGATTGCTGCAGTGGGAACTCAGTGTTGTGCTTTTTCCAAACAATGCAATAGAAAGTTCTACTCTTTGTAGCCAGATGATTACTACTGAGTTTATTTAATCTCTGCCTTACACCCATCGCTTTCTTTGGCATATTTAATTTCTTTTACACATTAAAGCTACATGTTAAACTTGGTCACCCTGAACCGGTGCTGTTTTGCTGCAGAGGACCAGTACCTACAGCAGAAATCGCGGGGCAGCCACCAAGAGTAGAATTTGTCTCGTTTACCTTTCAATAGCTGCGTTATAGACATCCGGTTCTGGGCAACTTTTCTAGAGCTCTTCAATAGTCATCGGAAAGAAATGAGCATTTCTAGTGTGATTCATGGGTTTATTTTAAGCATTTACTTTAGTACGTGAAGAGTCATATCCTAAACGTGCCCGTTCTTTTCCGTTGGCTGTGGATTAGCTTTTGCTCACAGGTAAAATACAGGTAGGCAGCTTTAGTTGGGAGCTGAACGCTAGTCTAAGTGTCTCTGTAGGTGTACACATAAAAACATTTAAATTACATTTCAGGGTGTAGCTTCAATGCAGACCATGTGACTCTAATTTCCCATGTTGTGGTCTTCCAGCTGTCTAAAATATTGGCAATGTTTGTAAACAACAGACATATATTTAAGCCAGCCCAAGCGTGTTATATTCTTTTGCTCCATTAAAATAAATTTTTGTTATTCATATAATTATAACCTTTCAGCAGAAGCTCAGAGCAGAAATAGCACTTTGACAGGTGCCTACTTGCCTGTGAAATATTCTTCTCTTCCTCATTGATTTTTGAAGTAGGTATTTAGCTATTTAAATTTGTCAGCTAGCAGTTGATTTTTCCGAACCAATGTAAATGCTAGCAATACTTGGCTATTGGTATTTGGTAAATATAGTCCTACATTTGGTAAAACTAAAAATACATCTTACATATATTTGGTGAAAGCTCTGTGCAGTGTAGGTGCAATGGTGACTCTACAGGGCTGTGTCCGTAAGTTAGAGATTTTTTTATTAATCACGTGAAGCATTCTGCTTTTACTCAAGCATATGTAACTATTTTTAGTCTTACTATGTAAATGCCACATACTCTTCACTTTTGTATTTATACATTTCTAGCAATTAAAAAAAGTAATTAAAAGTTCTACTATTACCGAAGTCCCACAGAAAGAGAAGAAACGTGAGTGCTGACATTCAGAAGTGTTTTTTAAACCGCTTAATGGTTTTAATACTAATTATTACTAACTGACCAATACCTTTCTGTGTACTTATTAACTCTGGAAAACATCTTAAACACACAGATTTATTTTTAGTAACTTCCTTAATTCAGTCAGAAATTGTGATAGAGTGGGTTCAGGTTTGTGCCCAGGGAAGGAGTGGGTTGATGTCTCCTGCATTCGGGAAAGGCTGCTCCTCTGCATTGCAATAGTGCTTTTAATAGGGTTTTTTCAGCAATGCTGCATAATCACCACCAGATTGCCATCTTCCCTGTTTGTATCTTTGGCCTAATGAAAGACTTCAAAAGTATGTAAGCTCTGGAGAATTAAAACCACTATTTGAGGTTTATTTTGCGTAAGTTTGTGTTAGATTTCATTTGAAAACCTTTCAATTCGGTTGATGTGCACCATCCATTGAGATGATCGCTGTCAGTACCATAGTGTTTGTCCTCAATTTCAGACACACATGTTGCACGAGCACGTGGACATGAGCATGGATTTATCTTATTTTTTTTATTATTTATTAAAAAGATATCAGCCAGGGATAGCATGGAAATTCAGTGTAGGCAAAGAGAGTATCTGTTCCACGCTTCTGGAAGAAAGCCATCCATCTCGGTGGACGTTTGTCACATGCTGGTGGATGCAGAGATAAATGCCTGAAGGGTCCTGTGAGTAGCAGTGAAGGCAGCAAAGTTTGTTCTACGTACAAACCTGACAGACCATTTGGAGATCCTTATTAAATTTTCCTGCACCATTACCCGGACAAGCATAAACAGCATTGCTGCAGCAGGGTGGAGCGGCACAAAACCTCACTGGCTACACCTTTGCAAAACCCTTCATTACACCCACAGTTGCTAAATTTCTGTATTGAAATGAATATCTTCAGTCTCGCTGCTCCTAGTTTTGCCGTATCATGTACGAAAAGCTAATATTTGCGTTTTTAATGGGAAAATCATTGAGAAGGAAATATATAGTAATAACATCAAGAACGTGCACGTGCAGGGGGATTTATGATCCCAGGGTGCTGTTGTGCCTCTAGAGATCGCTCGCGTTCTTGCACCCATCTTTGTGTCATCTGCCCTTGCGCTCTCCCCGTTTGCAGCAGCGTTCAGCTCGTGCTAAGCCCTGCTTTGCATGCTCAACGGCATTGCACGCCACAATCCATCACTGTTAGCCTTTTCCATTATTTCCCAGTGTTTGAATTATACATGGGGAGATGTAGGAGGAAAAAGGAGCGGGAACAAAAGGAGGCTTTTTGTTCTCAAGTGAAGCTTTCTTAAAAACCCTATCCATAATCTGTAACAACCCATTAAGGTAAAGAAGTTGGTCATAAACAAGTGAAAACTGGCTTTTCCTCATGCTATAATACCTTTCTAACAGTGGCAGTTGCTGAGTTTTGGCAGTATCGGTGCTTTTTCCTCCCTCCATGTGCATCTTTTCCAGGCGGCTCTGGGATTACAGACTGCAGCTCCTGTCTGCCAGCAGCTTGGGCGATCTTTGGAAAGGTGTTTGCCTGGGCTTTGTCTGCCAGTTGGATTTGCTGATCTCGTACAAAAGTTCCCCCCAAACTATGCTGTTTTCACTCAGCCACATGCTGGGAGGATGATTTCTGAAGTGACAGCTGTAGCCCCCAAAAATGGACATGCAGCAGGTGGGGAGGTTTTGCATTTGCAAAGTAGGGTTTGATACAGTGTACTGGAAGATATAACCAGAAAATCTAGAAGGAAGAAAGTACAGTCCAAGGTGACTTTTGGCCGGGCGTTGGAAGATGATTAGCCCCTGAGTTTGATTAAACTGAAAAGGGGAAAATTCGTCAGCTTGATTTAAGCTGCCACCCTTGCTGAGGCCAGCCAGCCTCAATTTACAGCTCAGTAAAATCTGCATCAGCAAATGGATAGTGGAGGGGATGGGGACAGAGCGAGGCTCTTGAGTTAAATCACAAACTTCCTTAATTGTGTGTAATTCTGGTGCGTTCTCACTCCTCATCCCTGTTTTCCTCCTCTTGCTCCCACTCTTCTACCAGTGCAGGAGATAGATACAAAGTAAGATCGCAGTCCCTTTGGACAGGCTGCATGTTTGTATTTGTAATTTGGCGATATACCTTGGGCACTGAATAAATAACTCTTAAATACCACCTTGCTGTACAGCTCTGCCTGTGTATTAGTAAGTTCCTTATTTGTTCAGGAGTTAAGGTGAGTGATCCGTCACAGGAGCGCCTCGGGGCCAGCTGGAGAGCGCAGCAGATATTTACAGTGGTGCTCAATGAAATCAGCTGCAGCCAAGGGGGGTTAGTCCGTCGTGAAACCCAAGCCCAGGAGCCGAGGGCTAATGCAGTCATAGTCACACCCATTTGTTGGATACGATTGCCAGCCGCAACGGGGGTTTCTGAACAGCCCTGTTAAGGAAGAGTGATGCGGAGATGTGCGCAGCATCTGTAAGCTAGCCGTTAGTTACTCTGTTTGTGAAGAATTTGCTAATTATATGTCTTGAGTTCGGTTTAGAGCCTACCCGCTGACACCTTATTTATAGCTGCTGCTTTAAGTCTGGTATTTATGGCTCAGGCACCTCAGGGAAGTGCAGGTCAATTCCTGGCGTTCAAATGAAATTTTGCAGCCTCGATCCTTTAGGCAGGACTGGGATAGAGCCAGAGATGTCACAGAACTCGGCACAAATTGGCTGCTTTCAAGTTTTTGGGGGACAGGTGGGTTCCGAGGGGGATTTTCATTTTGCTCCTACTTTTTCCACGTGATTACAGGCCTTTTTACAGCTGAATGTCACTAATAAAAGCCTGTTGAGCATCTAGCATAACATTTTCTAACTAGATAAGGTCAGTCATACTCTTACATGGCCCTGTGGGACAGCCTGTGAAGCAGTGGCATTGCTAATGCTTAAAATCTGCAAGCATCGGCTGTCCCTTTACCGCCACCAGCAAACTTCTGCTTTTCTTAAAATGTAGGGCAGGTCCTGCAGCAGGTCGGTACCGAACTGACTCCCGCAAAGCCAGTTGGTGTCATAAACGTAACATCTTTGGCACTGTGATTGTGGGGGGGTTTATTTGTCTGAAATTGCTAAAAGGATGGAATCCCCTTTTTTTTTCCCTTTTTTTTTTTTTTTTGTTGTGTGGTCAGTTCTGCAGTCTGTGTTTTATGTTGAGATTTGATGTATTTCCGTAATGGGAAGTGCAAAGCTGTAGAAGATTTCTAATGGATCCATAGAAGATCTGTTTTACAGATCACAGAATTTGGGACAAATCTTAACCAAGCAGACTATGCATATCTTACTGTAAAACTTTTAGTAGTTTTGTTTTCAAACTTTCATCCAGCTCTTTCTTAGGAAAGTTAAGGTATTGCTATGTTGAGGGAATACCCTTATCTTTCCCAATGAAAAATGTACAGCTTCTTCCTGAGCACCCTAGGTTCATGGGAGCAGCTTTTGTTAACAGAAGCGGGTATTTTGCTGGGCTTGGAAGGGTTGTGATATCCTCTGGCTCCTCTTCTGCCGGCCATTTGACACGACGGAAATCCCACTGCTGTGTTCTGCGATTGTTCAGCACAGTTTTCGAGCTAAACAAAACCAAGCTAGTTGCTGCCTTGGGTCAGAGTTACTCGGGTCTCCTAGGGATGCCTCCAGTTCAAAGGAGATCAATTTTACATGAAATTGCCCCTAAATTTTAGTTCTGCTGTAGAAGTCAAGTCTCTAGGGAGACCTTAGAGCCACTTCCAATCCCTAAAGGGGCTACAGGAAAGCTGGGGAGGGACTCTGGATCAGGGAGTGGAGTGATAGGATGACGGGGAATGGTTTTAAACTGAAAGAGGGTAGATTTGGATTAGATATCAGGAAGAAATTCTTGACTGTGAGGGTGGTGAGCCCCTGGCCCAGGTTGCCCAGGGAAGCTGTGGCTGCCCCATCCCTGGAGGTGTTCAAGGCCAGGCTGGATGGGGCTTGGAGCAACCTGGTCTGGTGGGAGGTGTCCCTGCCCAGGGCAGGGGGGTGGAACTGGATGGTCTTTAAGGTCCCTTCCAACCCAAACCATTCTATGATGATTGTAAGTCTGGGAATTGGGGAAAACATGTTCAATAACAGATGGGGGGATGGGGGGAAATTAGGTGTAATTCCTATTTGAAAGCAATAACTTCTGTTTTTCAGTTTATACAACCTGTGCTTTTCAACAGGGGAATGCTGCGTGCTCGCCATCGTTTGAGCTGGGGGTTGCCCTTAGTCTGCTCTGCCCGACATCCCGAAACCTTGCACTAAGGTGGACCTTTCAGTCTTGTTGCTTGGTTTATGTAGCAGCTGTTTACAGCTATTGTAGGAATATGGTTTGGAATAGCAGTAGCAGGATCCCTGTCTGTATGTACACTACATTGCATGGTCTTCTACATTCATTTTAGTTTCCAGTGCTTCAGGAGCTCCTACAATGAGAATTCAGACTTTGCAGCTTGCGTGCAAATGCTTGTGTTGGACTGACCACACAGACCATGTTTTAGCCCGTGGGTATCAGAGGCTCACAGGGAAGTGTCAGCAAGAGATTTCTTTTCCTCTCATGCACAGACCTTATCAGAGGCATTTTTTCTTGTCGTATCGCTGCAAAGTGGCACGGGAGGTTTAACTGCTGCAGAGCACCTGAGCCCATCCGCAAAGGAAGTTGCACGTGTGGTTTTCAGCACTTTAATTAGTCTGGTGAAATACAGACATTTCTAACCAGAAAAAAATAAACTGTTTTCAAAATATTTTCTACTTCTAGCGTATTAAATGGCTGAGTGGGGTGCTCAGGTGGAACTAAATATGGGAGCGATGCCAAGAAATAGACTCTTGAACTGAGATGGAGATTCCCTTTGTATTAAGATTATTTTTCATAAAGACAAGAAATGAATCACGCAGTGCTGGGATAGCGCGAAGGTGGGAACGTTCCCCGTTTCCGCAGCGGTATTGATGAGGCAATGTCAGAGCAGTCTGGAAGATGGAGAGGCTGCCCAAAAGGGTTTCTGTTTTTCAGTAATTAACTTTTGTTACCTGATGCACAAAACTTCCTTACGGTTCTTATTTTCCTGCCTGGAAGACACTTTTAGGCATTTTTTACGTAGCTTCATCTACACGAATCTGTTAGTCTGTAGGTATGTCCCAAATTACTGTGTATGATGAATATAATATGATCAATGATGAGCAGGATTGAGCTATATGTACACACTCATTGAGTCCTGATTGAAATAGGATCGATCTAAATAGAAATACAATATGGTTCTCTGTTTCAAATATAAAATCTTAAAATACTACTGCAGACAAGCCAGGTAGGAATTCTTTCATGGCGGAAATTAAGGTACGATCTTAAAAATATTTGAAGTAATTTTTATATATTTCTAAGAATCCTATGTTTCTTTTAATCTATTTTAAAAGAAGTTCTTTAATTTTAGAGGGAAAAAATCGCTATGTTGAGATGATTAAGGAATTATGAGACCTTGAATTTTCAGAATGGTTATTTTTAGGTTTGTGCTTTACAGAACTGACTTTTGCAGAAGAATTTTGTTAAAGAAAGGGACAGGTGCAGCTCATTTGTAGGAAGCACCAGCACTGAGGGGATTCAGGGACGAACGCCTGGATGACAAATAGGCTGCTCAGTCCCATCCACCTTGCAAGGCATTTGAGGAAAAGGAGGTGGGTACTTTAAAAAGCCACAGGTCTTTTTGAAAGGTATTGTGAGTGATCAGCAGTTTATTTTATTCGCAAGGTGGTTAGCCCAGGAATTTGCCAAAATTGTATATTTTGGAGGTTATAATAGCATTTTCTCTAATCTGCATAGCTTCTGCTAAAAGAAATTGTGTAGCTATTTAAACATTTCAATAACCTATAAAGGAGCAAAAGACGAAGAAGTGCTAATGAGCACAGGTAGTTCAGCCCTTCACAAAATCTTTGATGAAGGCTTGGTGTCATTGAAAATGCAAGTGATACATGGTGCCTTGGATTAGAAACCAGCCAAGGAGGAGGCGCACAGATTGTTGCAATCCAGAAAAAGGTCCATCCCAGGAAAAGGTCCATCCCAGCCAAAGGTTTTACAGCAGTCCCACCAGAATTTGCAGATGATTACGGGTTGTTGAGATCATTTTTATCGGCTGGGAGAACTGTTGGTTTTCAGTCCCTGATTTGTCCCCCCTTTCCCGCGCAGAGCCGGTGGTTTGGGGAGCATCAGAGCGAGGAAAGGGCTTCAGCCCCCGCAGTTCCCCTCACGTCCGTAGTGCAAAGGAAACGTGAATGTCTGCTGCGTGGTTTTATTGTTGCTTATCTTATAGATAAGCAGTGGATAATTAGATTTATTTTTATGGCTTTGGATTAGAATTGGTGGGTCATTTGGAGGGCATGCAGAGGCGGCATTTCATGATCTTGATGGGCTTACAACAACCCCCCCTCCACCTCTTTTTATCCATATTCCTGGCGACTGGGAAGCAAAAGATTCCTGTACCCTCCCTCATATACTTACTATGGTCTCAGTCTTGCCTATTTCACAGGCTGTAATCAAAGTTTTATTTGCATTGCCTGAGGGGTATGTGCAGAGCATGTAAAATAGAAATTCAGGAGACACATGGCTGGTCTTGACGGGAGGAGCTGAGGCAGATGGGCACAGAGGACAGCTATATTAATGATAAAAATGTCAGTATCTGCCCTGAAAACTACTGGAGTCCTATTGTTTAGGATTTAAAGTCCCTGTAAGGCAAGTGGAAATGCATGGTCTATAAATGAGAAAGAAGCTGCATGCCGTGTGAGTCACTAGTGGAGAGTAAATACATATCTGGTTTTTTTTTTATCTTGCTTTTTGCACTGTTCTGAGTAATTCTGATTATTGAAGCTCACTCTTCATATTAATTCTTGCTTAATTATTGTGTAAATTGCTTAATTATTGTGCCAAAATACTAGTTCTTGCTTAACTATTGTGTAAATTCAAGCCTGAGCACTGTTGAAAAAAGATGGGAAAGGTGTTTTTGAGTTGTTTTTTGTTTCTTTTTTGATCAGTCCAGCCAAGTAAGTACTGAATTTCTTGACCTGCAGTCACTCTGAACGCCATTCTGCTCAAAGGGCATGGTAGACCTCTCCTCTCCAGCGGTCAGGCATCACAGGAGTGCTGTTGTGCACCATCAATTTGTGAACGGGGATCCAGACTTACCAAAAAGCGGTGGCGTGGGTTAATTTAACACACCTCCCATCCGACTGGGAGTCACCAATAAGGCAGGAGAGGTCGGAGCTGTTACTCCCCTGTCAGTTCAATACCCGGGTAAGGGATTCAGCTGCTTCAGACCTGCTGCTATTTTCAAAGATACCGTCAGTGCAAGGCTCAGGCTGTTTACCTAGAAATTTCCCCCAGCTCTATGTTTGACCCTACGAAACGCAGACTGCGAAAGCTGTGTCCATCGGAGCATGGTGGAGGTCCAGGCACCCAGGATATTCCCTTTCTAATTAAGATTACTGGGGATCTTTTTCCCTTGCAGCTTCACAGTGGTCCCAGCTGGTGCTTTGGGCACTTCCAGCCTTGTCGTTTCCTGGTCTCTTTGCATGTCACTCAGTCTCTCTCTAAAAACTGATATTGATTACATTCAGGATTTTTCTTTCTCTTGTCACTTTGCTTTGTTTCCAGAGATGAGATGAGACTAATTTCCTATTGCGCAGACTTCTGTTTAATACAGACGAGCTGTCACAAGCCCTACCTGTGCGGGAATTAATGTGACTTTGAGCCCTCTGGGGTTTAATGCTTTTAGGCCAAACATTAAGAGGGCAGTGTTGGTCTCTTTGAAGATAATGATGATGGTCTCTGTTTCTGAGGTCATCCCATACAAAATGGTCTGCGGGAGACGGTCAGTGAAAGTGTTGGGATAAATATCTGCAAAGAAAACAGGCTTTTACCTGAGAGAAGGGACCCCTCTGGGATAAAGAAGCAGGTGCGGAGGTCTGTATGGAAACGTTGGTGATGTGTGTGTTTGCAGATGGGGTTACACAGAAGATAGATAGACTATGGAGGGGTCGGGGAGTGGGAGGAGAGGGAGAGGAGAGAGGAGAGGAGAGGAGAGGGAGAGGAGAGGGAGAGGGAGAGAGGAGGGATGAAAGGGTCTTCAGAGATGCTGGCGATTAGAGAACCAAAGGGGAAAACTAGGAGAGAAGTGTCTAATCAGCCGAGAGGAAGCACTGAGCTGTCTGGGCTGGAGGCAGGTAAGAGGGATGAGAAAAGCTCTCTATCTGCACTGCAGCAGGAAAACGTTATTGTGGTCTCATCAAAAGCCATGTTGATGGCAAGGCTGGGGCAGAGGCTGTGTCGGAGGAGGCGCTGAGTGGAGCCAGAAGGAAGGAGAACCTCCAGGAGTGACTGCAGACTTCATCTTCAGTGAGCTTGGAGGTGAGGCAGGAAAGCAGTGGTAGCCATAAAAATTATCAAGGGGAATGGTGTTTTTTTAGAGAGGGGCATTACAAAGACGCACTGCAAAAGAAAAGAGCCAGAGAAGCATAGAGATGGGGCAATAAAGAACAAAAAATGTTAAAATCAAGTCACTAGAGTAGGAAGAAAAGTTGATGGGAGGTAGCACACGAGACACCTCGGCACGTGTTATGCAAATGGGGAAGCAACAGTTGAAATGTAGGAGGGGGAAGTCTCATTTCTCAGTTTTGTCTGAGAAAGAGACTCTGTGCGAAGAGCCACAGAAAAGGTGTGGGAGAACTGGGAAAAGGAGTGGGAAGGCACATGTGGGAAGGACAGTTGTTGAAGAGGAAGAGCCTTGTGCGGGGACGTCTGCTGTTGAGGAGCCTGAGGTGAGGGCAGGGTGGAGGTGTGATTCCTCACCAAGGCATGGGCCAGAGTTCAGGGTCGAGGAGAGCGAAGCGGGGGAAGAGGAAGGGAAGGGGTTACATGTGCTGGTGGCCTGAAACCTGTGGGTCATGAGAGACTTGGGAAACAGAAGGAAAACTAGTCAAAGAGGGAGAAAAGAAGCGACGTGGTGAGCACATGGTGAGATTAACTGCGCTTTTGCTAATGGATTAGGATGAAACGAGGGCACTGGGGAAATTGTAACAAACTTGGGCCAGCGGGAGCCCAAGAGCTCCGGTCCTCATCCCGAGCTGCCCTGCCAGCGGGGATTTGCAGCCAGGTGTCCGCAGGATTTTGTGACACCACACGCAAAGCACGAGATCTCCAGGGGCTGCAGGATGAGCTGGATCCTGCCTGGGCTCTCTAATGCCTTTTAATGTATTAATCAGGTCTTGTTTGCACTCTGGTGCCTTTTCCTCCTTTCGATAAAGCGCTTATCTAAAAACTGGTAGAGCCGGTGCAGTCTTGACTTTTACAAGGTGCGTTGTCTGATACTAAAATACGCCACCAATAATCTTACCCGACTGATAAAAAAAGAAAAAAAATAAAAATAAAAAAAAAACCCTATCTCTGCAGCCAACATAGCGCAGGTTTTAAATTTTGTGGTGATTTTCTTTGTAAACTGCTCAGCAGGGTATTATTCAGGCAGCTGCATCGAGGGACTAATATAACATGTGTTCTCAATTTTGGACCCTTTATGTTGGGAATTTTCCATTGTGCAATTGCATTAAATCTGAGGCAGCTGACAAGAGCGCGATGTTTTCTAACTCTACACAAGGTTAAATGACTGAAATAAAAATAGATGGAAAAGAAAACAACGTAAAATAAGTTTGCTGTCTTGTGTAATGGCAGGCAGTAGCGTGAGGTCAGGGACTTAACAATAGCCCAGCCATCAGTCAGGGACCGTGAAACAACTGATCCTTCCTAAATTGCTTTGGAAATTATCTTGTGTTTCAGACACTCGTTCTCTTTCATTCACACAGATCATATAACCAAGAAGACTGTGTTCAAAGTTATCATTTTTTATATAAACTGTGGTAATAATGACTATATTTGTGAAGCATTTTACTTGCTAAACACCGGGGCTGCAGGATGTTATTTGCAGTATTTTCTTTACTAGGAAATGTCTGATTTTTACTACCGCCTGTAGGGAACACACACGCTGTGCTGCTGCCACGGGAAGGGGGAGGGCAATCTGTGGAGCAGTAGGGTGGTCTGGCACATGGGAGAGTCGGTGAATTTACAAATGCAAATGTCAGGCCAAGACGGCAGCGAGAGGTAAAGCCGCAGCTCTCTGATCTTCAGGAAGAAGCATCAGTTGGGTGGTGGGTCACGGAGCCCTGCAGCCTCGCATGCAGCACCCCAGGGTCCTCCTGGAGCTGGTTTTGGCTCTATATTCCCATCCAGCAGGGATTTCACTTTTGCCCCTGTTTTACATCTCACGGGTTTGGGTTTCAACCCAAATTGCTCTTCTTTTTCTCTCTGAACTTTAGATGAAATGTCAGACCAGGTTTAGCAGGTACCAGCCCTCTAGTCACATGCAGATTGTCAGCACGATGCTGCTTGAATGTTTGTTAAGGAAAGTTTCGTGAACAAAACCAAGGGAGGGTGCTGTTTATTGCTATAATTTTTTTATTGAAACAGAGATTTATGCATTTACAGAGTTAATAGCTTTTGTTAGGTAGAGAATGAGGTGACCTCAAATGCTAAAACCCAGTTTGTTCTGCTTAAATGACCAGCTGCACCCCACTACAGGAGTTTGCACCCTCGTTACGGTTTTGTTGGCTTTGTGTTTTGGATACTGATAGTTTAATTACCAAGTCCTCTGGCATTAGAGCAGGTCTGTTCACCAGGCCGCTGAAGCTGGACACCCGCATCCGAACAGGGCGGGCATCCAGCCAGCAAGCGCCCCTTTCAGCTCAGCCTCCTTCGCTCCCTTCGCTGCAGCCTCGGTTACCCTGCAGGGGAGGAATTTCTTGAGCAGGCAGCTCGTTTTGCTGGGTTCCTCCGGTGATCCTGGTGGACAGGTTCTTCTGATGATCCTGGTGCTGGGTGAGCCACTAAGCTGTGCAGTTAGCAGGGGGTTTGAGCAACAAATGGGAAACTATATCCATTTAGGTCTGCAATGTATCAGTCAACCGCAAAAATATAATATATATATATATATATGCCTGTCTTTTGAAAAAATAGCTCTAGATTAGAGCTGTGGAAAACAGGCCATTAAGTTAAAAATAAATCTTCAGAACACAGTGCATCTAAACACAAATTGTTTATTACTGGCTATTTTATTTATACCAGTCATGGGATATTCAACTACTGACATGGGAACAGCAAAATATAGTTTTTAAATCTGGGTTTGGACAGTGACACAGCAAGGGGCAGCTATGAGAATTTAGCTTTAAGACCACAGAACATAGATTTAAACCCTAATATAGCTCCCCAGGAGCAAAACCAGGGGTCAGGATGGCACTGACGGTAGGCAGTGCTGGAATGCCCCGTCGCCGGCATTTTCATTAAGACTGTTTCTGATTAAAACAAACAAGCAGAGACGCGTTGCTTTGTAACACTTTGTTGGTTGAGTTTCATTGCTGGGGCCCTTCGTCAGGCCCCGAGTGCTTCTTCCAGAGCACCCCAGCGGTGGATGCACCATTTTTTATTAATGAATAATCAGATATAAATTAACAACAGAGGTGAAAACTCAACCATGTACTTCTCTGTTCTACCTAAAAGGAAAAGAAAGCCATAAAGTTAATTTTATTTACTGTTGAAGGATACTAGAGTGCCTTTTGTAACAATTTCAACAGTGCTGTGCAATCCAAACGGAGTGCCAGACATGTTCCCTTTCAACGTTTGTTAGTGTTTATGTAAAAACTTACTTGCCACCTTTCTATTCTAAAATATGAATGAAATTGTGGCATCTGGTCCAAAGCCCGTGCAAGGAATATTTGTAATAGCTGGAGGTTTTATGGATACAGCTCACAGTAGCTGAAGGGGAAAACAGAGAAAAGGCATGGTCTGAATGGGGTCTGCTTTCCTCAACATTCATTCCACTCCGCATCAATTAAATGAGGGAAATAAAACCCATAGTGTTTGCACTTGAAAAACAGCCAATTTTTCCAATATTTTCCTGCCACCTTAACCAACAAATACTATGCCTGTTGGATATGGTGGTCAATGACTAATTACATTTTCTGTGTATTTAAAGGTTAAAGTAATTAAAAATGTCAAATCTTTTCCTCTTGTCAATGAAAAATAAAAAGCTTGATTTCAGTTGTTGAAGGGACGAGGGGCGAGAGCTCTTGTTTCACCCATGCACAGCCCAGTGCAGCAGTTCCAGTTCACAGAAGCTGCGAGTGAGCTCTGGGGCTAATTTCTACTTTTCTTTTATTACTTTCCTTGGCCATTAGTAAGAGCCGGCTCTCAGACGGTGACTGGAATACGCTCCTCCCACTTCAGCCATTATTAATAGGAAGAACATCTTCCTGCTAATCATTTGGTTAGAGAGATATATATACACACACCCCCCATAAATTTTGTTTTGCTCCCCATTCCCTTCTCTTTTTTGCAGGTACAACTTGCTTGATCGCACTGTTGTCAGATAAAGAACTCACAGTGGCCAACGTTGGTGATTCACGAGGAGTCTTGTGTGACAAGGATGGGAACGCCATCCCCTTGTCACACGATCACAAGCCCTACCAACTGAAAGAGAGGAAGAGGATTAAAAGAGCTGGTGAGTCGTAACGTTTTTGCTTTGGATTGAAGGTTCATCTTTTTTCTTCTCTACTCTGTCAATAATATAGACTTTTCCCCTGCGAGGGACTGAAAAGTACTAGACTGAGGCATCAGCAGATAAAATCTTCCATTATTAATACAGCGCTTTTCAGTGGGATGCGATGGTGCAGACAGAGAAGTGGAAGCAGACTGACCTATCCCTTAATGAGCCAGTGTCAGGGTAAGAAGAGCAGCTTCATCTTCAACAGCCAGTTGACGTCCCGGCCAGTTTCCCTCTGATCTCTGCGGGGAGCAAATTAATAAACAGGAGCAGCAGCATTACAGGCTGCTTCACCCCAAACCATATCACAGCTTTTATGTGAGAGGCTGGGTCTGAAGCCGAGTGAGGTTTAGTTCTAAAATAAGCAGGGCATGAATCTAATTCATCAAAGCTATTTTTTGTTCCCATATAGTGACTGCTAATGAGCGCAAACATGTAAATTGTAGCAGGAGTATAGGGAAAGAAAGTAAGAAACAGAAACCTTTCCGCAATAAATCTTTCTCGCTTTCATCACTTGTCAGTCTAGCGACCTCCTGGGCTAGAAGTTACATTTGGATCATCAGGTTTAATAGCCAATTCTTCATGAATTTGTCAAGGTCTCTTTTGAACCCGTTTCTGGTTTGGCTCCCACAGCAGCCCGCAGCAGCAAATTATTTGATGAAGAAAAGAAGTTCCTCTTGTTTGTGTTAAACCTACCGAAGAGCGTTGCCTCCAGAGATGCATTGCCTCTCTGCCTCCGCGTCTTCGTCTGTAAAGTGGAAATAACAAGTTTTTCACCGAGCATAAAACGTTTTTAAAACCTACAGGTTATCAATACGCTCACATCAGCATAAATACCTGTAGATGCGCAGTGTGCCCTTTCCTCTCAGTTTGCTTTTATCGCCGAGGAGGCGTAAGAGCAGTGGGGATCCTTCCTGCTGCCAGGCAGGGAGCAGAGGTCACATACGTCCCCCAAAGGGGAAGAAAAAGTGTACAGATCCTAAGAAAAAGGAATAGGAAAATCTTGGTCTCACTTTGCTTCAACTCTGTACTTGGGGGATGAATCAATAAAATCTGGAGATTTTTCTGTAAAATTGCTTCCCTCTTAGCCAAGTCCAGGGCCTCCATGTGATGGTTCACTTAGAAAAGGCCTTCACTTAAGAGAAAAAAAAAAAGGAAAACTGGGTATTTCTTTTCTGTAGAATTGAGTCCTTATAACACAGCAATGTGAAAAATGAACTTGGATTTTTACAGGAATTTCCAGCTTTGGAAGAAATTATTTTAACAGACAGGTAAATGTTCTAACTATTTGCAGCTAAACAAGAAATACTCCATCTAGCCTGGTGACTTAAGGAATTCGCTTCTCTGGTACCTATTGCCCCTATTGTATTATCATGATTGATACGGCCTCACAGTGCTGTTAAAAACATAGAATCCAGTTCTGACTACTGCCGGACACTTTTACATTTCGGAACATCCCTTCTTTACATGCAGTAAGCGCAAAATCGAAGCAAAGTGCCCAAACTCAATTGTGACACTTACATTGCTACCGTGACAAAAGTACCTGCCTTTTTTCCGCCATCTAGATAATCTCTTTCCATGTAGAACAGAAGAAAGTGACAATAACCACATCGTTATGTTACATTTCGGTTTTCCAACTTTACATTGCACCGTCAAGCTGCACTGGCCAGTGCCCTGTAGGTAGTTATGAAATGACTGCACATTTGTGTTAGTAGGATTAGATTTAATTTAGAAGTTAAATCCATATAGCCACGGTTGAGAAAATATCCTTCAAACCTCCGTCTGATATAAATCAATTTGAGGCAGCCTGAAACAGCCGCTCAGAGAAAAGCGTGACTTGCCCTGTGCGTTTCAGCAGGGCGTTAACATTGGGATGACAAGTCTAAACTAATCCGTCTTTTTTTGCTGCCACGGTGGATGTTAAGGAGCCTCGCTGCTTGCTGCTGTCAGCGGTCCATGGATGGGGAATGAATTCAGTCCTTCTCTTTTCCCCGCTCCCAGCAACTGTGTACAAAGCCCTAGTCAACCCACAACCTGAAAAAAAATGTCCATTTATCAGTCCGACGCGACTTGGGCAGCTCTCGCGCTGAAGAAGCCCCAGGAGATGCCGCTCAGGTTTCTCATGGGAGCTCCTGCAGTGCAGCGGGAGGTCACTGGTACCCAAGCCTGCACCCAAGTGCCAAAAGGAAAGAGAGCAGCTACGAAAAAAGGGCAGGGCCTTCCATTTCGAGCCCAGGTGCTGCATCCTGTGGAATTACCTGCTCCGCAGCGTGGCTGGGCAGTGAACAGCAGCAGTCGCCAGGGCTGGGTTGAGACTGACTGTTATCTTCACAAGAGGCTGGCTGATGCACCCTCCCCAGCGCTGCGGTGCCGCTCCTCCCGCAGCTGAATGAGATCGGGGTCCCACCACCCTGCCCCGTTGCTGTGGGATAAGGGAATGTGTGTCCTGTGACACGAGGATGCTGGTTTCCCCAGAAAACACAAGGAATCTCCTTCTGATTAGGAGCTTGAGTGATGTATATAGTATCAGCGTAAGACAGTGGCCCTGAAGCAACCGTGTTTTTGGCTTGTGAAGAAACACTTGGTCGTAGACCCGCAAGGTGACTGTCACTGACAGAGATTTAAGTCATTCACCTTGAACATAATCCTCTGAGCTCAGTCTCACTAACATGCAAAACGTTTGTGCGGTTGCCAAAAAGCTTCTGTTTCTTCAGTGCCTTTTCTTCTCCCGTGGCAGCCAGTGCTGCAGAATGTTTGCTTTTCCATGAGCATTTTCATGTACTCTGTATGGATGGCTTTATGGAAGAAAATATTAGAAGTGCCAACAGACACTTCAGCAAAGCACAGGAAGTCAACTTGTGCCATAGGCAGTTCTGGCTGCCACGTGAGAACGGCACCGAAAAGTCACTTAGTACATGTAAGCACAACCTGAGCAAGTACGCGTGCTCAGCGCGTCAGCTCTCTCCTCTGCCAGCACAGTGATGGGCGCAGGCACTGCTGTCCTCTAAGTGTGTGTAAAATGTCTGCTTAAAACTGCCTCTTCCGAGTTGCATTTTGCTTCCCCTGGCATTCCAATACGTACACGTGATCGCGCTCCGGTTACCAGAGTCCTAATGGCTGATGAAACCCCCTGGGCTGGTGAGTAGGTGGCTGCGTAACGTTCAGCCGAGGCGCCCTCAGAACCTACAGCAGCGGCCGGGTGAGGTGTATGTGACGGCTTGTCTGAAGAGGAGCTGCAGTAGGGTCACCAGTCCTTCCTTTTTTCGGCTATGGAAGGAAACATCTTCAGCATGGAGATTCCCTTAGAAATATTCCTGAAAACACCCAGCTAAAAAGTTTTCTTTCCACTGGTAACACAGATCAAGTTTCAAACTGTAAACAACAATGAATCATTAAATGAAACGTAGTTTCACCTGAAAGCAGAAGGAATTTTCAGATTAGATCAGCCGAGCAGGAATGGAAATGCCGGCATAGGATTTAGGTGACTGGGTGACTGACAAATAACGCACAGGCTGAAGCACAGAGCTGAAAACATCCTGATAACTACAAAGAACAAAGACATTTGTAAGAACACCAAAGCAGACAGCTCGCAGATACAAAAGACAACGGTTCACCTAATTTTGTCATACATTTTAATGTTCCCCATTTGCAAGTTATTTGTCCTCAAGTGACTTGTCATTCACGTTAAGGTGACGGGAATATTGCTATGAAACAGCACCAGCAGTGGCACGCAGATGCAGGCGCGGGAACTGAAGGTGCCTAAATTTCACTCTTGGACCTTGAGCACTGCGTGGTTCCCCCCCCCCGGCACAATCAGGCCGTGTCACAGCCAGGTGCTGGCTGTATCACACCCATCGATTTCACTGCAGAATGTATCTCACTGTAAGCAACCCCCCAAAAAGTAATATATTTTCAACTAGAAGTAGCCTTAATCCTGGTGAGGGTAAAATCAATCAGTCAGATCCCACATTGCATTTTTCTGACTTGAAGGAAAATTTCATGATCGGTTTGTTCACAGCAGTTTTTTGGTCCTTTTTGACATGGCTCATTCAAGGCAGTTTGATAAAAGAGTCTAGAAGTGTTTTTTGCACTTGCTGCTTTGCCTTACGCCTTAAAAGTGAGTTGTGATTCCTACTGCAGGGTGTTTTCAGTGTTGTTTCCTTCATAGATCTTCTGAAATGGGGAAAACGTGAACTACGCAGAAAAAGGAGGTTTTTGCTAACACACAAACATCAAGATTTGCTTTCAGTATTTTTGTCTTAGCGTTGCCGTAAGGCTTTCTGAACACTCAGTGGTGTAGTACAGGCATACGGGCGTTCAGTAAGTTGTCGGTCTCTCTGGGGGAGTGGAGAGCGTGAAGCTGCTTCGTTTGAGAGCGGAGCCATTCCTGACTTCGCTTCCGCTCTTTCACCAGCACGATCCAGCCCTTCCCTGCAGCGCGCTGAGATTTACTTAAGGCATCTCCTGCTTTTTGAGATAGGTAACATCTGTACACCTCAGGAGACAGCAGCGTGAATATCTGGGTGGGTCTGGCAGGAAGACAGAGAAATGCTTCAGCTTTAAAAAGACCTGCTTTAAGTGTTGGTGTTTCTCTCCAGGTGGTTTTATCAGCTTTAATGGCTCCTGGCGCGTTCAGGGGATCCTGGCCATGTCCCGCTCGTTAGGAGATTACCCTCTGAAGAACCTGAATGTTGTCATTCCTGACCCTGATATTCTTACCTTTGACCTGGACAAACTGCAGCCGGAGTTCATGATCTTGGCGTCGGATGGTCTGTGGGATGCTTTCAGCAATGAGGAAGCCGTCCGATTCATCAAGGAACGCTTGGATGAACCACACTTCGGTGCAAAGAGTATAGTTCTACAGTCCTTTTACAGAGGATGTCCTGATAATATAACAGTGATGGTGGTGAAGTTCAGGAATAGCAGCAAAACAGAAGAACAGTAATTCTGGTGGTTCTCTGCCTGACTCTGAACTTAAAACAAACTCTTACATTTTAAACATAGTAGAAAGCTCTAGTAAATACCGTTAAGATTCTACACAGAAGGAACAGATCCCTCTGGTCTTTGTTCTTTGCTTAACAAAAGCAGCAATACAACAAATACGTTCTGAGTGATTATAAGAATTGAGTTTGTTCACATGTACCTGTCTCCTGTGACCTTGCTGCTCCTTAGAAACTAACTGTAATCTTCCATTTCAGAGTTTTCTTTACAAATCCTCTGTAGGCTTTTTATTTGATTCCTTCCCGCTCATTTCTGACAGGCGAAGGTTCACTGGGGCGCGGTGCAGGGTCAGGGCAGCGCTGCCGCTCCGCAGCAGGCGATAGGAATGATGCTGCTTCTCACTCGTGGGTGTGACTCTTCAGAACGATGCTCTCGTGTTTCTCATCTCTTTTCTTTTTTAATCTGCAGTGATAAGGTTGTATAGGAAAAGGGTTGCGGTTATCGGCCTGTTATTGATCTGAAGGAGGAAGAGGAGCCAACTATTAGCCTGCTGCCACAGAACTGGCTCTCTCGCTTTGTTTGACCTCCCCCCCTCCTTAAATAAATCCCCGCCAAGCATGTGATTAGGCATAATTAACGAATTACCTGAAACCACATGTTGATTCAGTCTGTGCATTACTCTAATAACATTTCTTCTATGCCGTGTTGTATTCAAACCAACGAATGTTACACTCCAGCAAAATACTCTGAGGTCTGACACCTTCTGTATCAAAAAATAGCTCTGTTGGGATAGAAGAAAGTCTCATTCACCAAAACTCACCCTTAGGTTAGTTTTTTGGCATGGACTTCTTATAGGCATGTAAAGAAAGTAATGCAAGATAAAATTAATTTCGTTAGCGACTGTTCGGAAAACTAATCAAAACGGGGCCTTCCTTAGAGCTACCTAGATGGAAGTCAAGCTCATTAAAGACCTCCTTGTGCCACTGCAGATTGATTTGTGGTGTTCATCCAGGGGAAGACCACTTTAGAACCCTTTTTTTGGTATAACGTCTGAATGCCAGGCAGTGGCATTGCACTGCAGAGACGTAAGCTTGTGTTAAATCTAGATAAAAATATGTTTAGATCTACCTTTAAGTATTTAATTGTATTTTGGAATCTGTGACTACTCTAAGTTTAAAGAATGAGTCTGAGTGTGCTCTACATCTGATAACTTAGCTGGCTGCTTGGTGATCGAGAGGCGGCGGTAGCAGAGTGACAGGGCTATTGCGTGGCAGAGGGACAGAGCCAGGGCCTGAGCTGGAGGTCAGTATTTTGGATGGCTTGCTTACCCGTATTGTGTCCTGTAATAATCCTTGGGATTCCCTCCCTGCAAAAACATGGTCCTGGATGATCCACCGAAGTCTCTTGTCTTCACGGTGATGGACGTTGTCAGTATTTGGGTCCTGAGGTCAATCAGGGATGTAATACATTATCTTTGTCTGTTTCTAGGATAAGCATACAATATCAGTTAAAAAGCTGCCTGTTTCTCATCACCCACCTCTAGCATTTGTGGGCAAGTGGCTTGCTGGTCCCTAAAATACTGTGGGGTGTTGTGGTTGTGCTGAGCAGGTGTGATGCCTCTCCAGACAAAAATGAAAGAACACAAGGGGTCTTTCTGCTGGAGAAAAGCACTTCTGCTTGAGAAGGAATTCCCATCTTAATCTTTTCATTTTTGTTCCTAGATTCCCCAACAAACTTCCCTCCTTTAATTGTTTGGAGATAATCCCAACTCTTAATTGGCTCTGCTGCTATTACCAGTGCTGTTCAAATTGCACACAGAGCCTTGAGCAGCCTCTGCTGAGCCCAGGCGCTGGGTAGAGCCCCTTGACCCTGAGGAACAGACAAGTGAAAAGCAGAAGTATGAGAGAGTCCAGCATCTCTGAAACCAGCAGGCGCCCAGCCTGCACTGGTCCTTCCCCGGAGGACGGAAGGTTTCGGACTTTTTACATCTCCTGAACAGTGCATTCAGTGAATTTTAAATGCAACTTTGCAGTTAAATTGAGCAGCTAACAGGAAATGTTAATAATTGCAGAGCGCTTCAGTTATTTTATTTTGAAAAGCTATTTGAGGTCAGAACGCTGTGAAATGAAAACCTTATGTGATATTTTCATGGGAGTGCTTAATCATGTACTCACACCGCTACAGCAGCAGCAGCGACACCGTGCTCCAGGCAGAGCTCCTGGTGCATGTAGCGTTTGCCTTTCCTTTCTCCTTCACAGATGAGGTTTCCGTTGTACTGGCTTTTCTTGTAGGACGCTGCCTGGGTGTTTGTCAAAACAGCTGCCCAGGGAAAAGAAGAATTAGACCCAGCAGCCTGCAGAACTGTAAAGCAGAGGGACGCTTGTACAGCAGAGACATCACTACTAATCCTTCACAGGCATTTGAGAAGTTGGAACTGGAACAATGGTCAGCTCCAAAAAAAACCATTATAGACTAACACCACTTGAGAGAAAAGCTCTCAGCTGCCACTAAGCCTCCTGCAGCTCACGGCCTCGAGGTCAGCGAGCGTAGCCGAGGGATGCCCGGCCTCCTGAGCACAGCTCGCTTGCCGCTTGCTCTGGCACTCGAGAGAGATAGAGAGGAAGATGAGGTGGCAGGAACTGTACGCACTGACAGTCGTGAAGCAGCAAGGAGGCAGTGGGAGGATGGCTGGCTCTGGAAGTAAGCCATGCTCACAGGATTTGGAAAAGACGTAGTGCAGTGCAATACAAACTGGATATTTATTCCAGGATTCATTTACTCCGTCACTCACAGGCTCATCCAGTCAGTTACTGAATCAGCCCTATTTCAACCTTCAAGTGTCTGCAGTTGCAACAATAGTTGTTTTAGCACCTTCATTTTTCTCTGCAACACTCCCACCTTTCTAGCAGCTCCCTGTCCTGGCCAAAGACATTCATGCCAATCATCTCTGCTAAGGTTGTTAACTTTTGGTTTTAATTACTTTAAGAAACTAGTTACAGCTACCTTAGATTTAAAGATGAAGGACTAATGGAGATGAGAGGCTTTGTGCAGTCTTCCACATACATGCGCAGTGCCTACCTGTGCCCCCTGCTAGAGGTCTTCTCAGTTACCCAGTTCTAGGCATCTGTCACCTCCCAGTCATGCTGATTGGTGCCAAATTCTGTCGTCATACGTACAGCTGTTGGATGACAAGATTAAGTGATGTACATACTGCTGATGCAGCCTAAACGATCTAGGGTCTGATCCTCCACTGCCTTAATAATATGTCTTATATTTGGAAAGAGTTGCCAGACGCTGTAGCCAGAAATATCCCCCGGTGCGCTCCGGCAGTGTGGCAGAACGCGCTGCAGCACCGGCGAGGCAGTACTCCGGCACACCGGCCTCAGGGCTGCATCCCTGCCTGGGCACCTCTCCAAAAAAAAGGGAGATGCATTGGGGTTGAAGTGGCTCGCAGGCATGTGAGAGCTCCCTCTTGCCGGGCGTGTTCATGGAAGCGTGTTGTGGCTGAAGCCAGACTAGCTCCATCGGTGGCATCTGTTTGTCAAGTAACGATGGCTTCTCATGGCAGAAAACTGAGATGTTAAGTTGCTGCCAAAGAGCATCTTCTGTGTGGTCCGATATGAAAAAATGTACCTTGTAATTAGTCACCTGATTCAGTACTTAAAAGAATTTTGGCTTTTCCCAGTGGTATTACAACCTAACAATCTAACTACATCTTAAGGCTACTACCATTTAGCTTTTCATTCCGATTACAGCCGGCCATTTAGTTTATCATGCCGGTCACATCCCGGCAGGGTTGGGAAAGGCTGTTCGGTGGTACCACGGAAGGGGCACAGCCCTCGCCGTGTGTGGCTGCCGGTGGTTACGGGATGCGGGTCCCGCTCCCAGCCGGGATGGGTGGGATCACAGCTCCGTCTAGCGGCCGCCCTGCCCCGAGCTCGGTCACCAGCGGCGTTCCCTGGTCAACAGCCGCTCCCTTGGCCCCTGTCAAAAACGGGCGTGAGTTGAAGCCCCCCTCGTCCCTTGGGCAGAAGTTGGCTGTGGGGTCGATGCAGACCCGTTCTCTCGGGCGGAATGTGACGGCAGAGCGGGCTGAGCACGCGTGTCCCCGACACAGCTAACGAACGCAGGCAATTCAGCTGCTAAAACCTGTGTGTGAAAGTCTGGCACGCCGCAGTCCTGCCCCACAGCCCCTCCAGCTCACCCCCTGCGCAGGCGTCTTCGCAACATCGGTCAATCCGTTGTAAATGCTTGTTTGTGGCATCCAGACGTTTGGCAGCAGCACGGCTAACGCGGACGGCAGCCATCCCAGAGTCCAGAATTGGTCACCAGTCTCAGGGGTGGCAGGAGACGCTATTTCATGTCGTATAGAACGTACGCCGCTTCTTTTGTTGCAACATCCAGCACTAGTGCTCTGGGCAAATCGATCCTGTCTCACGGGGGAGGGATGGTCACAGGCGGCACTGTCAGGACTGCGGCAGCACCATAGTGCTAAGATGTCTAGAAATACAAAATTTGAAATGAGTGAGCCTGTTTTACTGAAGAGAATGTTTAGGTAAATATAAATAAATGCCATCTAACATCATGAAGTATCGTCTACTGACTTGTGAACACAAGGCCAGTACCAAAGCTCCTCCTCGTGTTATTACAGTATTATACGATTTACATAAGGTAAAATTTAAAATTTGTGCAGTTTTTAGAATACAGAAGTTAGTACTAAAGCAATGCATCAGCTTGAAGTGACAGTGGTTGCTACAGAAACACTAACGCTGCATCCTGGAAATAAGGGAGTTTTGTTGTTCAGCTGCTTCAGAATATATGGCATCCTTGCTTTAAATAATATATTGCTAATGTAGCTGATACTTCTTTTACGCAGAGAAACATTTAGTATGTGATCATACTAAAGGAAAAAAACACGTCACCGACCTTTCATTTTCTAAAGTAGGTTTTCAGGCCTCCATCCTGAAAAAAATTGCAAGGTTAAAATTTAGAATGTTCTGCTGAGGTTTGGCAACTGTGATAGACCAGGGCTGCTGCCCCTCCGTGTCGTCAATATATTTATAAATTACCTTTCTAAACCTGAGGACTCATATCTAAAAAGATACATACAGTTAATACCGAGTTGATGTTTAAATCACTTTTATTTATATGACCCTGACTATTCAGGCTTAGGTGAGCAGCTGTTTCACGTGCAGTGTTCCCTTAGGTAACACGGCGTTCCAGGCCTGGGCTCTCCCTAGTTCTGTCCAGCCTACCTCAGCCTGTATTCAGCCACGTTAATTAAATGAGTAATTGGTGATAATGTTTTAGAAATCTAAATGCAGGACTGCCAAACGTTGCTCTCTGGGAATTCCTGCACTGTATCCAGGGCTGTGAGGGCAGCATAGGTGAAACTGTCCTTCATCCGCGTGTGCTTTAACCTCAGTGATAAGAAGAGCCGTGTGGCACGCAGTCGGAGCCCTGCAGCATCCCCTGCGCTGGTGCCACCGCGCTGCCCGGGCAGGGAGCCGGCGCCAGGCAGAGTCTGGGGCTCCCGCGCCTCTGCAGACCTTGGCTTCCGCCGCTGTGGGTGACAGAACTGCCAAAGTCCATCTGCGATGTTTAAATTTCCTCCTTCTGGTAAGAAAATATTACGTTAAAAACATGATTCATTTAGAAGAGTTCTTTGGAGCTAATTCCATTCTATACTGAACCTCTGCTCTTCGGTGCGCCCGTACTGTGTGCCTAAGCTGGGTACAAAACCTAAGGAGTCGTTAGCAACGCTAGATTTACAAATTAAGTCAATTTTTATAAAGTTCAAACCCATCTGCCTTTAACGCGGCAAACTGTAACAATCGTGTAACCGTTAACTACAAAGTTAACAGGAGCAGGGTCTGGAAAAACTACATGAAAACCTGTTCTGTGTGAATATGACACTGAGCGCCTGTAAAACCACTGCTACCCAGTGCCTTTGGAAACGCTCGCTGGGAAGCGGTCGAGACAGACCCATTACGAAAACGAACCGCACATTTAGAACTCTGCGAGGGCAGGTCAGGGCTTTATTAACAAAACCCCCACACAACACGCGAGATAACAAAACCGCAACGTTTAAGCAATCCATCTTGGTTAAAGACAGCTTAGCACAGCCCGGCGGTGTTAGCGTCGACAGCGGCCTCCTCAGGCTCCTGCCTCTGACATCTTTTCGCACGGAGCCAGAAGTAGTTTTAAGATTTTATCTTAATGGCAAGCCCAGGGGAGACTGCGCCGTAGCCCTGGCAGGAGGCCAGCGCGGGCAGAGCATTCCCGAGGAGCGGCTGGGACGTCCCAGCAGGGATGGACGCGGCACCCCCACGCCATCGCCCCTCACGCTGCAAAAACTCATTCAGAGTAACGCAGCCGGGAAAATGAACGTGCTGCGCAGCAGCTGCCAGAGGGCGAGAGGAAACCGGAGCTCAGATACAGAAACCATCTCGAGAGAGAGGTCACTTGGGGTAAACCTTGTATTTTTAAGCCCTTATTTTACAGGAGCAGAACAAAGTCCCAGAGTCCCGTAACGGGGGGGTGAGACAAACTACAGTATCGCAGCTGGCGTTTCCCCACACGAGCTGCGGGTCGAGGCTGCCCTGAGCTAACAGTCCCGTAACAGCAGCATTTCGGAGAGACTACGCCTTCTTCAGCCCTGTGGAAGAAGGGGGCTTTAGGATCTTTAGAAACCCAATATATAAATGGGGGGCTGGGTGTTTGTTTTGTTTTACAATTTTAGATTTCTTTAAAATGTGGACTCAACTACACATGGAAAAAAAACCCCCACCAAACCCACCCATCTGCTTATCTTCATTTTAACTTTCTTTTTCCTCCCTCCATGGCGTACTGGCATTTGGATACAGTTTACAGCTTAATACGCAACACCCAGTAACTGCACTAAACCCTGACAACCTTCATTTACCGGAGACTGCCGAAAGCCTGACATCTCTTTCCCTGCCACCTCTAGCTTAGATAAAGTACTTAATAAATGACCCGAATGGTACACGCTTCAGACAAAAATGGAGATGAATGAATGAAAATTTGAAAACCAGGGAGCCGAGCTCTGCCTCCCAAACTCCTTCGGCACACCGAACAGAACCAGTAAGACACATATCAACAATTCCGTGTCACGCTGTTTGGTTAACCTGCAGTCAGTTTCTAGTTTAAAATTGAAAGAAATACGATGAAATTACATTATTGATTGTGCATCCAGATATTCGTGAGTTACTTGCAATGAACTTGCATTGAAATGCTTTAGTAGCAATTAGAAAATGTAAGATGTAAAGTAGGAAAATATTCCAAACCATCGCTGCCCTGTTAATTCCAAACTGGTGTAGAGAATAATGCCTCTAAAGTTGCAGCACGTACCATGTCGTGGTTTCTTTTGAACTTGTTTGTTCCAGAACATACACAAAACATTGATGCGTTTTGACTCTTCTGAAATAACATACAAACACGGGCTTGAAAGGCGAGGCTGTCACCCCCTCCTGCGACCCGCCAGCAGCAGCTTCCCAACGGCCCTGACCAAGGGATTACCATCAGGCTGGCCAAGCCGGAAAGGCCCACCATTTTCATAGCAAAATCACAAGTGCTTGGGATTCTGATTTAATACGGCTTTCTGAACCGCTTGCCTGCACGAGAAAAACCATCTTAGGATTTGGGAAAGTCTTAGCCTGTGGTTTAGGCTTCATTTTTAGGATTGTAGGCAGATGCAATGGCATTTGGGCCCATCACTGACTTAAATGCTTACATTAGTTCCCAGTCTTGAGCTTTTTTTACCTCTTGCATGGCTGCTCACACGAGAAACTTTCCTGATATTTGCTTTAAGCAGAAACATTAGCTGAGTTATGAATTTTTATGATCTTTTAAGCAATAATAAGGTCAGACTCAAATACGAACTGGATTTGGAAATGAGTTGTTTTTTTTAAAAAGGGGAGCAGGAATATTTTACAGCGTAAATTTCTTGCGGAACTGCTGTCACTTTAGATTACGATTTCAGGTGGCGTAAACAGATCACTGTGTATAAACCTACATTTGTGAAAGCAAAAGCCTTGTAATCTCTGACCAGTGTTATCCTTCTGGGGCACAAATATAAAACAATACCTTGCTTGGTGACAGTTGCATTTTTATTGCAGTCCTGCACAGCCGCTCCTCTGCGATACTCCGTCCTGCCTCTCTCAACAGGAGCACTGTCGCCTTTACCCACCCGGTTTCTGAAGACTGCGTAGTCTTTCATAATTACATCTTTGGGGAAAAAGCAATACAAACTGTGCTGTACTATCAGTGTTCTTGTGACAAATAATTTATTTCTAAGCATTTAACATGGCGCACACATTAAAAAAAAAAAAGGTTGTTGTTTTTTTTTAAAGATGTATAACCAATCAAAGAACAAGTTAAACATTTCTCACAGAGCTCTCAGAATCTGACCACAGGACAACGATCAGATAACAGATCCTAAAACCACAGAACAGCTGTAGTTTCACCGCTCTTTGTAGAAATACAATACCGCTCTTCCCTCGGTTATGCAATACTGAAACTTTAGATATTTAGTTTACCAAAAAAATCTATTTTTGAAAAACTGACCTTCTTAACACACATTCTTAGAACACTGACATCTGAAATACTTGTCTAGAGAGTATTCTCCCCAAGACCTCATTTTTATATCTAAAAAGTAACACATCCTTTAATCCCATCACAAAACCATGCGCAGTTGTTGAAAAGATAAGCAAAATTCAATACTGACCATAATGACCATGTAACAAAAAACCTGGTGAGACCTCAAACTTGGTACTAGAGGTTTCTGCACCTCTTCTAATTTGTCTCTAAGAGACGATCTGCAAGACAGCCAAATGTAAATACATCAGAACATCGCAGCTTAGTGCAAAGAAGGTGGCAGTGCTCTGTCATTGACATGTACAGGATGTAACTATAGTACCCTCACCGTGTAGTGGATGTGTGGAGAATAATTATGTTAATGCAATTGCAAATTCTGTATTGTTGTCTATTAGAAGTGTAAACTACTGAAAACTTGGCCTTGCTGATATGAATAAAGTGATTAAAATACCCATCTTTACAGATATATAGTAGTTTATCTTCTCTAAGGATCTTAGAATTTCTTACTTTTTTCGTTTTATAATTTGAAGAAAAAAACCCTATTTTAGAAACACATATAAAGTCACAATATAAATGCATCTGGTTTAATCTTCCCTGCTTGGTTCCAAAACTCTCGGGATGCATCAGGATGCAGACGGCTGTGTGTGCATGTGGGGGGTTTGACTATCCCCATGTATTAGAGATGTCTAGTGACTGAACTGCACACAAACTCTACTGCGTCTAGCCCTCCATGACCTGTGAATGGTATCAAAGACACCGAAGCGGTTCTATTTCATACGTATACAGATATACCTAGATATACACACACAAAGCGCATCACGTTTTCAGCATTTCCCATCGGCTTCCGCAGACCCCACAAGATCCTCAGGCTTGTGACACTCTCAGAAGGATTACGGAGGCGAGATGCTTAAATAAGCAGGTGTAACACTCTCAGAGGGATTACGGAGGCGATATATCGAACGAAGGTCGTTGGGCGGAGAACAAATACCTGAGGGTGGCAAAGGATGATGCAGCTGCAAAAACAATTATTAAAAAATCCAGTTAGGAATTTGGGAAGCAGCTTCAAAGCTGGTTTCTTGGCATAAACATTGGTGACATTTCACACATTCCAGATTCAGGTAGAAATCCCGTGGTTACAGCAGACCATGTGGAGAAGCGTCACAGGCAGACAGGACAGGGTATTCCAAAGTATCCTGCATGCGTGGGATACATGCGTGGAAAAGTGCTTTGTGAATGCCTAATATTTTTATTTAAGAATATCAGAATGTCCCAGAGAAATGCTGCCGTTGCAGTTGTGCCCCGGCAGCACAGCCCTCCTTCAGCTGAAGTCATCTCTCCAGCTGTGTTTTTGGTTTGTGTTGCCCTGGACTTTTAAATGTTTTTACACCGAATACATT
This sequence comes from Alca torda, assembly GCA_008658365.1. Lineage (NCBI taxonomy): Eukaryota > Metazoa > Chordata > Aves > Charadriiformes > Alcidae > Alca > Alca torda. The sequence continues at coordinate 8,234,635 of CM018081.1, forward strand.
TAAGCTTATGTATTAATACAAAATCAAAGGCAAGTAACTGAAGTGTTTGATGTCAAATCCTGCCAAAACCCAATTATTTCACTTGATGTAATGCCATGAACTGCAATCAAATGTCTATACTTACAGATATCAAAATTAATTTTATAAAGAAAGAACTGTTGTTTATCTTCTGGAATACTGATGTTCACCTTAAGTATATTTAAGCAGATTCCAACATATACATCCTCAAATTTAATAGGTTTGATATGACTCATCAGTTCATAAATCCTCAGAGCCAGTTTTCCATCCAATATATAACCCATCCCACTGCAATACGGAGGATACAACCTGAACGGATATTCATCATAAGAGATGTACGTTTTTTTGTAAAAGCCCCTGTAGGCAAAGTTATCTATAAGAGGATAACCAGTAAAAACATTTTCTGAGGAACTGAGCTTCAGAAGAAATTTTACCAAGTTAGCGGTGTTGATGAAGACATCGGCATCAGTCTTCATGAGGAATCTGGTGTTTGAACAGAACTCGGCGACCCACCTGAACGCCATGATCGTTTTCAAGGTGAGATTGTCGTAAGTGTCCATAAAATCCTGGCGAATTATGTCACCGTAGAGGATGCTTTCATCTTCTACCGACAGCGCTGCAGCGTTGCCTTCGCTTTGAGCATCCTGACCTAGTAAGAAAAGGGTTAGAACTCGATGTCCCCACCAGAAATTCTGAGATCCCCAAGTTATCCTGATGGCCTGCCTTGACTTCACATCCTTAGGTCTCGAAGACACCACGATGACTAGGAATGGATTTATGTCTCTGCATTTCAAGCGCTCCCGCAGCGTGAAGAGGTAGTGTTGCTTGTAAATCGGTTCATATTCATAGAAATACATAAGGTTTGTATGCTCGCTCACAGTGTTGGAAGAAAAAGTTACATACCACATTGCTACGACAGAAAATATAAGGAGAAATAAAAAAATCCATTTTAATGTTCTCGTATACATGACACTAACTGGAACAGGGCAATAACTACTTTGCCAAAGTGTGTCAGTGACCTTCAAAATCTGTACCACAAGTTGCGAAGCATGTTTCTTGCTGAAAAAGAAATGAAAAAGTAATATTGAGAGTGCGATTATTCAAATATTATCTTTGTCTTATCTTGTCTAAAGCGTCAATTGAAAGCATGCGGTAACAGAATGAAGACAAATCCGAGGCTCAGTGGTCCAGCTGGTACACGCAGCATCCCTACATCACCAATCAATGCTGTATCCCAGAAACGAGCAGGAGCAGGACGCTGAGCTGCTACTGAGCACGGCATGGGTGGAAACGTCATAGCTTTTACCTTGGAAATTTCCCCTCCACAAACCTGATCTCCGCAAGAGATCACACGTCAAGCGCTGTGGTCCCAGAGATCTCAGCACAATGTCTTCAGCACAATTAAATCTCGAGGAAGGAATACCGTGCACAGAGTCTAATGGCTACAAAGTGCTCAGCAAATCGACGTTCAGAGGCTTCAAAAATTTCGCATTTATTTTAAAGAAAGGAAGTCCTACCAGTATTTATAAGCTGGAGCAAATCAGCCAGGAAAGCAGGTAAAAAGAGAAGTACAAGCAAGTATCTCATCCCTCATTTAAGGGCTGAGCAGCGACTTCTTGTGAACTGACTGAACAGGTGATGGGGGGGAAGGAGAAAATCACCTTCCTTACGACCGACGTCAGGGCTGCAGACAGGCAGACACAAACCTGTCGTGACAGACCGAGCTCTTACACTGCCCAAAGAAATGGCTACTCCCACAACATGCAACACAGCAATCGTTTATGTGCCGATACATGCTTATAAAATCAAGCGATTTAATAAAGGGGCACTGCAAGGAACTTCGTCATAGCAGCTTTACGGTTGGCATAATGGGAGCAGACGAGCTTCAAATCTTGTAACAAGTTTTGTAAATTCTTCTAATATTTTCCATTTAAACAAACAAGACACTACAAAATCCTCCTGCTACTTCCATCTATTTAAGTTTCAAAGAAGAAGGGAACCCATCTGCATTATTTTCATGAAATGTCTACAAACCCTACTCCCATCTGCCAGTGCATGGAAACGCGACAGATCCGCTCAGCTCCGTCAGGAATGCCACACAAAAAGAAAAAAAACAACCAACACGAGAGATGAGATGAACCGAAGCCATTTTTCGATTCGAGACACTCATCTTGGTCCGGAGTCCAATCTGCGTGGGCAGGCGCTCACAAACCCCCATGGAGCCCATGCTGAAGACGCTACTACAGTGTCAGGACCAGATATCCAAATCAGTGCATCTGTCCAAAACTAAATTTAAAAACAGAATCTCAGTCCTGTACCCTCCCTGTAGCAGTGCTTACCTTTACCGTGTTTTCTTTAAAACTACAGATGCTGTGAACATATATTAGATATCTTTAAACCAAAATAATGACCATGTCTTCCTGTGGGAGTTCCAAACGATTTCTAATGTTTGCAGTAATAATATTTACCCTGCACTCTAAAGTATCCACAAAGACACAGTAAGGCTGATGGAAGGTTCAATTTCACAGTGCAATTAATTACTACTTATCTTCGAAGACGAACACTGCAGGGTTTCTAAATGTTTTATATGAAAGAAAAAATAAATCCAAAAATCAACACACCACGCTACAGTTTAGGTGAATTTGATTTGCCAGCGCCCACCTGCCTTGTATTCCTGTGCGTGATGTGAATTTAAATTAATGATCCTTTGAAGGAAGCACTTGGAGCCCATTTCATCAACGATGCACAGCGCACCACTTAAAATGTATTGAAGCAATTTTATATAAATACTTATTTAAATAGAAGACTTTGTGACTGACGCCTCTCAAAGCTGCCTTACTCCAAAAATACTCCGTGGCTAACAGGAGTCAATCCTTCATTAAAGGGACCTCACAGAACTGCAGATGAACAAGTGAGTTTTACTAAGAACTTCCTAATAGGACCAATATCCTGGCTTTTAAAAACCTAGAACTTCAGAAGTTTTACGTTGATTCACTTCTTTTTCTCCACAAGGATTAAACATACGCAAGTAAAACAGAAGTTTGGCAACTGCAGAGGCAACTGTTGTCGGGACTGTTCACACTGCATTTAAGGAAGTTGATTATAACGGCAGAAAAACTCAGATTTGCCAACCTGGTATTTACTTCCCAGCTTTATGGGAAGAAAAAAAATAATAAAAATGCTTAATTCTCTCTTCTGTATACCAACTTAACTTTTAGTGAACAATATGAAAAATACATACTGGAAGAAAATAACCTAAAGTTATATATCAGTGCTTATGTATTTTACTTTATATAAATATTAACATTTCTTAGGGTTTGATGGTCAATTTAAGTAAAAGCATATCAAAGTCTGATCAGTTCTTCACTACCTAATAGAAAAAAAAAAATCTGATTATAAGGATTTTGATTCTTTATGGACAGAAAAGCCTGATTCCACGACATTTTGAACAACAGAATCGGAGACCAATGCCTGACCTGCTACATAACAAAAAATCTGGGAAAATAAATCATCAATTCGGGTCCTTTGCCCGCAATACACAATCCTGACGCTGCCGTATCCTTACGAAAAGCCTGCACCGCGGGGCATCCAGCACCAGCACTGTAAAATGCCATTTTGCTGCATGGCTCCCCAGGAGCCAGGAACCCACAAACCCGGCTGTTCTCTTCCCGAAGGTCACATTCCTCCAGCGATACACTAAACTGTTTGCAAGCTAGCATACGTTCACCAAACCACGGCTTTTACAATGGTCACGGGGTAGAAACTACACTCCCCAAAACATGAGACAGCTGCTGGCAATTCAAAATACGTGCAGCCATCCTCCAACACTAAGTGCAGAACTCTGACTTCAAACACATGCAGAGAACAGTAAAAGGGCAAATTAGCGGGGAAACCCTAACCACAGCCCTTGACAGCACAATCCCCTCCTTTTCCTAGTTCAAGTGCTTAAAACAAAGTAATGAGGTTGAAGAAGCGAGGTCTGAAAGTTGAGCTGTCACATTTGCTGGTGGTGGTGCGGTTGCAACCCTTCCAGCTGCGCCCGGGACAGCTTCTCCACCACTTCCAGACCTTCCAGACTCTATTTGCCGGCAGATTTCACCTTCCAGCTGTGCCGCAGCAGCACGGGACACGCAGCAGGAGCAGTTCCAGGGCAAGAACTCCTTTCAGGGAAATATTTTCATTTGCTTCCAAGCTCACGGCTTGCTGGCACCGCACCACAGAGTCTGAGGTTATGCCGACAGATAAAACTGATCAACTTTAAAACACATGCAAGAAATCACATACTGCGCATGCTCTATAGGAATTTTTGATACATTTCTCACCCTCTGCTATAACTATGTAATTATCGAGTGCAGACATTGACAGGAAAAAAGTGGCAAATTCTCATATTCATTAAAGCCTAGTAATTACAATAACCAATGGATAATCCAATTTAAAGTTTAGAAAACTACTATATTTATGTTAGATGTACAGAAAAATAAATCCTTTTTTTGTTGTTTTAAGCTACCAGCACAAATAATATGGAAATATATCATTGTTCCTGGCTTCTCGTTTTCTTTATATGGCTTACTACCAATGGAAACTAGAGCAATTTTTGCAAGATCCTGGGCTATGACGATCTAATATAACAATACTTTAAAAATTATTTTAAATAACCTGGAACAATGACTCGCTCACTTCGAGTTACCCAGTTTCAATTCTCTTTCCTAGGCAACTTTTCACAACAGAGTAATTGAGCGGTGACAGCCCAAAACGTAGAATTCATTACGAGGAAATCTACCGCCCCCTGCTGCAACCTTGTAAAAATTTAAAGCCATTTAACCGTTTTCTATTAAAAGAAGGAAAACGTGGTGACAGAAGAGCACTGGGTACCCCCACAGGCGGCTGCCCCCCCACGCCGCCTCCAGAGCCTCCCCCTTGCCCTCAGCACCCCCATGGGGCGGGTGTCCCCTCCCTCCCCTCATGTCCCCATGGGGCGGCGGTCCCCTCCCTCCCCTCACTGTCCCCATGGGAGGGCTGTCCCCTCCCTCCCCTCATGTCCCCATGGGGGGGCTGTCCCCTCCCTCCCCTCATGTCCCCATGGGGCGGGTGTCCCCTCCCTCCCCTCATGTCCCCATGGGGCGGCGGTCCCCTCCCTCCCTCCCCTCACTGTCCCCATGGGGGGGGCTGTCCCCTCCCTCCCCTCACTGTCCCCATGGGGCAGGGGTATCCCCCCCCTCCCCTCGCTGTGCCCCGGCCGCCGCCTCAGCACCGCCCGGGGAGCCCCGCGGGCGGCCGCCGCTCCCGGTGCCGGCCTTACATGGCGGCGGAGCCCGCCCGCCCCCTCAGGCCCGTGGCGCCCGGCCGTCACCGGTACCGTTACCGTGCCCGGTGCCGCCGCCCGCGTCTCGTCGCAGCCGGGCGGCGGCGGGTCTCGGCGGGCAGGGCCGGGCGGGCAGCGGGAAACGCCCGCCGCCTCCGCCGCCTGCTGTCGGCGGCCGGGCAGCGAGGCGGCAGCGGGGCGGTGGGGCTCGGCAAATGGCGGCGGCGGCGGCTCGGCCTTCCCTGGGCTGGTCCCGGCAGCGGGGCTCCGGCTGCGTCCCGCTGCAGCAGTCTCGGCGCAGTCGGGTGTGAGGCTGAAGTTAGGGATTCCGGGCAAGAAGAGACGGGAGTCTCCCAATGGAACTTGCTCCTCTCCTTCAGCCGCCAGGATTGTTCGCAGCGAGGATTCACCCCTAAGCCTCCCTGCAGCCTTAATTACCTGTTGTAACGTTACAAAAGCCCGCAGTGGAATATCCTGCCTGGACAACTTGGGAACCTGCAGAGTTTACGGAAACCGCCATAGTTTACGAAAGGTTTATTGCGCAAAGTTTGAGTTCAGATTAACTGATGGCAAATCAGCTGTCCCGGCTGTGTTTTATTACTGCGGGTTTTTCACGCTGAACCTCCAGGCAAACCCCACAGCAGCGGGAGAGCCTCACCCCGGCACAGCAAACGCACCTTTGGACAAACCAAAGGGAGAGGTCTCCTTCTTCCAAACGCTCATCTTCAGGTGCAAATGCAGACGCAGAAGGTGCGAGCGGAGCACGGCGCGGCGTCTCAGCCCCAGAGGAATGCGGGGAACCAGGACGGGACGGGGCTCGGCATTGCAACGTCTCACCCAGAACCGAACTCGGCATTTGACTCGGGTACAGGTAAAAACTGCAAAACCACGGAGTCGTCAGAAGCCAGCTGTTCTGTCCTGGAAATAAACGTAATTAGCTTGTAAAAAGCCGGGCATTGCTTAATTACTTCTTTAACAGTCTGATGTAATAAAATAACAGTTGAGACATCAATATCAAATACAGTTGGAGCAAACATGTAAAGTAATCTTTAAATCGCGGCACAGGGACGCAGAGCGTCCGTCCGGTCTGTCTCAGCCCCCACAGAAGGGAGGGTTTGCCCTTGATCGGGATAACCATATTTCAGGGAAATGGCATGCTGTTTTGCAGGGAATTGTGATTCATTTGGCTGTGCTAACAATGCGTTTTGCATAGTTTCCTGTCTCCCCATCTTTCGATTCATTCATATACATTATTTATAAAGAAACGCAAACACTTTCTTCCCCGGTTTAATGCATCGTGACCTGCTCCTGAAAGAAAATCCTACACGTAATCTATACGTGTTATTAAATATGAAAAATGCACAACAGTGAGTATGCCACTGTCATCTTTTGTTGCCCCCAATTAGTTCTGGTATAACCCTTTCAGCTTCAAGGGAAACCAGATTATAACTTGTCTGTCAAGACTGAGGTTTATTTTACGCAACGTGTAATATCTGAGCAACCAATGTCGTAATTATCAAAATGATTACCCTATCAGTCAGCAGCTCATTTGGCCAGAAGACCTGTACATTTTTTTGCTGATGATGTACTTTCTGAAGCAAAGACAAATGGCAATAACTAATAGCAGTGCATTTGGGTATAAGGGCAAATGAGTACTGCAATACTTGGTACGCGTTGGACCGGACCAGCTCAGGCCTAACTGTCAAAAAAATGGAGATTCAATATGAATTAAATAATATTAGACTAAATTTTCTATCTATCTCCTCTACTATTTAGAATGCTGGTCAAAAATTATGCTTTGATTGAGACTCAGTTTTTGCCCCTCTTCTTGTTCCCGAAGGAAATCTTGATCGTAGATCAGTGGGCGATAGAATTGCGCATAATGAAGCTAATGGAAATTCTTAATTTCACGTAGCTGAGTCTCAGTAATGACCAAGTCCTAAGATCTGTAGTTAAGTCTCCACCATGCAGAGTGCAGTTAAACTTGTCCGTACAAACACAACTCTTGACGCCGTAATCGGAGCAGACAACTCCACGTGTGCGTGGGCAGGAGGAGCGATGGCCGGAGTCCGAGGCAGCCCGGGGAGCAGAGCGCGTTTGTACGTGGAGTCCTGGTTTGACTGAGCCCATGTGCCCGTGCAGACTCACACTAGAAACCTCTCGAGATTCATGAGTTGCTGGAAGATGGGAAGCACCGATAAATCAGGCACCTTGTCATCTTGTGGACTGGTAAGTATGGACAAACCTTAACATTTCCCCTCCTCCCTAGCTGCATTTATATTTCGTTTCTTTTCCAAAATGGCTGTGGATGCATTGATAAAGGGATTTACCTCTGGGCACCCACTCAAACAGGGCAGACAGCTAGCGGTTCCCTGGCCCAAGGCATCGGGGAGTATAACCCGGCTGCTGCTTGTTCAGCACAGACAAATTTACAACGTAAAGAGCTCTTGAGTGGTCATGTAAGTGTGGCTCACTGTTCAAACAGGCTCGAAGGCTGCAACCTTTGCGCTTGTGACCAATCAGTATGTTACTCATGGTTGTTCCACCCACAGGCTTGGCACGGAACAGCACACCACCATAAATGCTGTTTGCCTATTACCAAGTTGATAAAAGCCAGGATGTATTTGTACAGAGCTTTTACTTGATTTTCATAGCGCAAAGCTGCTTCTTCGCCTTCCTGACTCTTTGTGTGTCATCTCACGGAGGAAGAAAGACATTTTTCTGACAGAAATTGGCTTCACGGGAGACAGCCAATTCCAGCTTTAAAGGCTTCCTGGAGAACACCCCGGCACAAATGGGCCTCCAGAACACCAAACACTCCAAAGTCAAGCAAGCGACTATACTGATGTTAGGACTTGATTCTGCGGGAAAATCTACACTGTTGTACAAGTTCAAGTATAACGACGTTTTTCTAACAATTCCAACAATTGGCTTTAATGTTGATATGATTGAAACCGGGAAAGATTTTACATTGACAGTTTGGGATGTCGGAGGACAAGAGAAAATGAGACACGTTTGGTGCAATTTCCTGGAAAACGCAGACGGACTGCTGTATGTTGTGGACAGCTCTGATAAGCAGCGTCTGGAAGAATCAAAGAAAGAATTTGAACTCATTTTAAAGAATGAATTTATAAAAAGCGTACCAGTCGTCGTGCTAGCGAACAAGCAGGATTTGCCTGGAGCTTTGAACGCTGAGGAAATAACCAGGAGATTCAACATGAAGAAATACTGCAGTGACAGAAATTGGTACGTACAACCCTGTTGTGCTATCACAGGAGAAGGTTTGTCGGAAGCTCTCCAAAGACTAACCACATTTGCAAAACAGTACAGCAGATCAAAGGAGACTTCTACAGTCTTTAAGGAGATCAAAACACTTTAGGAATTTCTGTCATCAAATTCTGGTGAACTTTAATCAGCATATTTTGTTGGACAGACTAAATCTGGAAATACTGGATTCTGGAAAAGTAAATATTTATAAAGAACTTTGACAATATTAAGTTATACTGTTATACCTGCAGATGCTTCTGTGATACTAATCTGCAACATTTTATTAGTGACCGTATACTTGGGTTTATTCAGTGCAGGAGTGTGTTGGCTGAACAACGAAAAAGGTGGAGCTGAGCTTCTGAACTTTAGCAAGTGGAAACAAAATGGGTGAGCAGTGCTTAAAATGCTTAAATCAAGTTGTTTTGTCAAGACGTAAAATAACCACGTCGTTCATTCAGCAAGAAAAGCAAGAGAGAAAATGTTGTTTCATAATAGATGTCCTGTGGATCTATTTCTCGTGTAAAAACACAGTCATTTTAGAGCTTAACCTCTTAGTTATGTTCACGAGAACCTGGGAATCTGAAGTATTTGTTCTTGAACTGATTATTCCAAATAGATTTTAACAGGATCTGCTCCTCATCAAGCCACAGGCAGAAGTGGGATCCGGTGCTGTCTGTAAGGTGTAGGTTTGATGTCTCTTTGTTACAGATTTCCATGTGCCCATTTCTTTGTGCTGTCGGATTGCCATCCTTAGCCAAGAGCAGAGCGATGGAAGCCAGTATGGGATCGGTGCAGTGAAGCGCTGATCCCCCTTGGTTTTGGGGTGTGGGATAAAGAGGGAGGGGATGGGGGGAATTGGCTCCTTGAGTCATTTTTTTATAGATCTTGATGGATCCTGGCCTACCTGTACTGAAGCAGCCTGAAATTTTGTTACTGATAAATTTAGGTTTGATTAAATTTTACGTAAGTTGCACAAAATTTCTAATCCTATTACTACAGTTAGTAGAAAAAAAATTCCAAATGAAATTTCTGTTCATATTTCCTGGTTCATGAAGGAGCAAATTAGTACTGTGAATGCCGTTAAAGCAACGAAGGATTGATAACTGGAAGACTAATTGAGCTGAATCAACCATGAAAACAGTTTTAACACTAAGGCTGAAAAGTTAATAGGGCCTGCTCTTTTAAAAGCAAGAGAAAAGACACCGCCTAATTATTGGTTATACAGTCCCAGAAAATACAGCCCAATTATTTCTGCCTTCTTGAGCAATGTCTGCAGAGGTAGGATGCTCCAGTGGTTAGGATGCTTGCTTAGATAGCTGGATTTTTCTTTCCTATGTCTACCGCAATCTTTGACCATGGCCAAGTCACTTAGTCACTCTGTGCCTCAGCAGTCCCTTGTCAAAACGGACTTCCCAGTTAAGCACTCTGAAAAAGTTGTGGCAAGGGTCAGCTTGCGAGCTTTTCTCCTGGGACAAAATGATCACGCCAAGTAATTCACGTAAGAAATTTACATTTAGTTCTTACTAATAAACAAGCAGGATTTTCAAGTTATAGTAGGGTGAAGCAGCAAGAAAAGCACACGGACGTACCCTGTTGTCTCATGCATATATTATTCAAACACAAAAAGTCATCAGGTGAATTTGCTGAAATAGTAAACAAAGGACTGTTTCTCAACAGAAGCTGTTATTAATACTGACAGTAATTACCACGGGGTAAATCCTGAGTCATGTTGAGACTACATTTCTAAAAGGAGAGCAAATATTTAGACTTCTCATTGCCTGGGCTGATGATTTAGGCTCAATATAAAGTACCATCTTCTGTCCCAGAAAAGATTTTTAAAAGTCTACGACGAGAACATTATTTTTCTAAACCCAACAATTCAATGCTAAAAAAATGTAGTATTTCAGATCAATACATTTATAAACATTTGAATGCATATGTTACATATTGAATTCTCCCACTAGTTTAATCTAATCATGTGTCTATTATAAATCTGAATCTAGTTCAGTGGCCTCAGGACTTCCCCAGGGAATAATACTCCTTGAGAAGTTTAATGAGAGTGCACCAGGGTCTCTAATTAGACAAGAAGCAAGTTCTGAAGGGAGAAATAAAGTAGTATAATAGACCAGCTCATATAGCTAAAAAAGAGAATAAGCTTTCAGGCGCACAGTCCCTTCTGCAGGTTATCAAATTAGATCAAGTGATACTCACATTGACTTGAAGAAAATGTTTTACATTATCCTTCAAACAAAATAAATAAAATCAATTCCATTCACTTTAGAGAATATCAAGTATTTAAAAATTGATTTTTCTAAGAGATTGGTTTCCTAAAAAAGTGAAGCCGTGCCCATTTTATCTGCCTGTGGAGACCCCTACCTTTTTGAATAATTTTTAAGCTTTAAAACAAATATCAATCAGGTTGGACAGGGGTGCACACTCTCAGAGGAATTATACACCTGAAAGTTTAATTAAAAAAATCAGTGAGATAGGGAAAAGTGACCATACTGAGCCCCAGTGAAGGCAAGGCTGATGAGGTACAAAAGACTAATCCCCGAGGAGATAAATGTTCCATCTGAGCCGCAAGAGAGCCTACAAGAGGACATAAATCCACAGAGCCCAGAGTTAATTAGTTCCTCTCCTCCTGGAGCAGGCTGGTCTTCTTCTATACTGCATGAGTAAATAGGATGAGGAGATAGAAGATTTAGAATCCACTGTTTAAAATTTCCTTTCTGCACCTGGAGTAACGCATCACCCTGGCTGCTCACCATGTTTTGGGGAAGGATCCCTTAAAAAGCATATTACGTGGGCAGGAAGGTGCAGAGGAAGTGGAACCTCTGGCTCAGTTCTGCCAGAATGCAGAGCGGGTCACCGCGCTGCCCGCTTTGCAGCCCGTGCGGCGCGTTTCCCCAGCACACCAGCAGACTGGGGCTGGTTCTGAAGGACGGTCAGTTGGCAGAGGCAGGAGGGAGCACGGCCCCCTGCGCCACTCACCGCAGCATCTGTGCCTTCTGCCCTTACCCACATTCTCACCCCAGGCCACTGTCTGGTCCCCATCGGAAGCCTGGAAATTGTTTGATATCCGATGCCATCACGTTTTATGTGGTGAAATCAATAGCAAGGAAGTTACACAGGGGTTTTACAGCTTCATCCTGTGATAGAGAGTTTCCTATCTTTTGGCTGCTGGGCTGAACAATATAACAATATAACGAGCAGAATTGTCTTTATGTTTCAGAGCACAACAAAGTGGAATTCTGCTTGTGCTAAAAATACAATCCACAGCATCGTAAGCATAATTTATTCCTGGATAAGTTTTATTTTATTATTTAGAATTTATATAGGTTACTCACTAAAAACAATTTTAGGACTTTTGAAGGGTTCAGGGTGCTTTGAGAAGGTAAAAAATTAGAATATGAAGATTGCTGCCCCACCTTAGCAGTGGAACCGATGTCTATGAGTTGAAAAGTTTGCATGGGATGAAAGGCCTTAAAGAGTTTGGCCCCCACCCCAGCTGTTTATATTGCTTCAGGTTTGGGAACTTTTTTCATGAGCTTTCCTAATAAATCACACCCTGATCACCCTGGTGTTTCTTGCATTTTTTATTGATGCATACTGGCAGTCTTGTGCAACTGCACCGAAGCGGTAGAAGCGTTACAACTATGTGGTAGCTAAAGTGTACAAGTCCTCTAGTGTTTGCTGATACTTCTTACACAGAGTTTGCTGTTCCTGTTTGTTTCTGCTGACAGAATAGTCATCCATGAAGAAATAAATGGTACGTATCTTAGATTGTGAAACAAAGTGGGAAACCCAAGGCATGCTGTATCCTGTGCCCTCTCAAGGAGATTATCCACTGGGACATGTTTGGATGTGACAATTTAAAAGCTGACAAATCCAGAGCATGGGGAACTGTCCTTTTGACCATTCACTGATAAGATTACTGTGGTATAAAATCATTATGAGCTTTCTGAGTTTTGAAATAGTTGTCATGGAGCTCACTGAACATAGTTCCAGTGGGATGAAATGCTATTTTAAGGGAAGGTGTGGAGCAGCATAAGAAACCATTGCAAATTTGGATAGTAATACTCTCTCCTCCTTTGCCTGGGAGACGAGTCTTGCAATAATTAAATACTCTGCAGAATCAAAGGGAAGTGTAGTGTATAAGGAATGCAGGACAAGGCTTTTTCAATATCAGGTAATGTAGAGCTGGGCGAGTTACTCAAAATGTCTCTGTTGCCATCTCCTCATTTCTGACAAGTTAACTGAAACAACCAAAGGAAAGACTTTCATACATCAAGTTCTAAGTCTACTGCAAAGGAATACAATACTTTGAAGTGCTGTATGCATATTAAACTACTTAAAGCAGGCTTTCTTCCCAAAGTAAATGACCCATGCTCAGTTCTGTGCGGTTACAATTAAACTACTTCCACTTATAATTAGCTCAAGTATTCCTATTCAGCACAGGCATAAGGATTCTGGACATGTATCTCATCAGCTCATGCAGGCTAGATTATACAAGTCTCTGTAATTTAGGATGTAAACTCTTGAGGGTGGAGGCCCTGCTTAAAAAGCACACACCATACTGCAGCTACAATTTGCAAATATAAATTCATAAAACAGTAACAAGTCCAAACACATCTTATTTTGAACGCATGTGAATTTAACAAATTGTGCGTTAGCTTGTGTTGCAGTTTCTACAATATTCTGTTCTTTAGCTGTGATAAATGTTCTTGTATCACTCCCACTTGTCCACACGTGTTTGCAGTGTAACTGTACCACATCTAGCGCTCAGTTGGGCTGCCACCAACAGAGACCTCCCCTCACCCTCTGTCAGCTCTGCATCTCCCTCCCTGCCACATATTTATACTTGCAAGGCTCTGCATAGCAGAGCTTTTCTCACTTCCCTTCTCCTTCACCAGTTATCAAAATGATGATGTCAGCTTTCATGGTCTTTTTATTAGATTTTCATTGAGTGTTTTTGTGCTGTCTCTCATGCTGCTCCTTATACTTGGAATTACCCAAACACATTTACAAAACCATTTCATTGTTTACTTTCAGATCCTTCCTTAAAGCACTTTCCCATGATGCAAAAATTCTGACAATAGCTGTTAGGGTTTTATGACGAGGCTGCAGCCCATATCTTTTGATGAGTATTCTTTTATTATTTCCTTGTTCTCCCCATATTTATTCTTCTGTTCCCTTCTAGCCTTAGAATATGCTTTCTTTGGTGCAAAGATCATCTTTTTGTTCTTTCATATACTACCTGACTGATGAGAAGAGTTTCTAGACCTTATACTACTGCTATAAGTAGCCTGAATCTCATGAAATATCTACTAAAACAAGTAATTTTGTGAATTTAAATAAGCCATCTAGCTCTGAAACCTGAGCCATGTGTATTCTTTCTTTTTAGCAAATATAGTTGGGAACTGCAGCAACAATTTCATTGATCCAAACAAAGGCTAATCTCCCTTACAATTGTGCTTGGCTGTTAAAGGATAACTGTGCCTTAATCAATAGTTTTCAGTTACTTTATCTAAAGCATACACATTAATCACTGAAGAATGCTAGCCTCAGCCTTTTTTTAACTGATTCATAATTCTGAAAAGTTCTATTTTAGTTTAGGGCCATTAGAGATTCATGTGAAAATCCTTCATATCATTTGGATGCAAAACAAAAAGGCGTTCTGTAAACGGCTTAACTACTATATGATAAATGAATGTCCCCACCGGCTGGGTCTCATGCCCAGGCCTCCACTGCTGGGTGCTATAATTTCATGTACTCGCAACAATGCAATGGCTTTTGACTAAATTAAAATGTTTTCTTTTTTTCCTTTGCTAAGGACTTACAATGTAAGGTTCAATATACCTAAAATGAATATAGCTGTTCACAATATGAATGCTTATGTGCTCATCTGTTATTTACACATGTTTCAGACCAACATGGGTGCATACAAAGCCAGCTTGAATTACTCTACTTTATCTAAAAAGGTAAAACAAAATAAGAAATAGTATGCTATAGAAAAAGTATATACGGAGTTAAGCAGGAGGAGAAGTGCGAGAAGATAAGCTATACAACAGAAAAAGATAGAGAAAAGAAAAATAGGTGAGAAAAGTTCTCAGGACAAACACAGTACTAAGTGTATGCAGATACACAAAGCAATAGAAAGCAAAAAAAAAATCGTGTCCCAGCCATCAACTCTTGAGTGGCTTTTGCGTTCCCCTCTTGTGAAAATAGTGTGTTAAGGAGCCTTCTCTTATTTTAAAACAAACATTTAATGTAGGCAAGCATTCCTACTTGTGCTCACATATGTTACTTCACGTGTATTCTCTCTGAACATATATTACAAACTAAAGGCAACTATTTCATACATTTTAGTAGCATTCCGCCCCAAAGATAATGTAAGCTTTGAGAAATTATTATGCAAATAACTGGCTCCTTATACTAACTCTAAACAATATTAATACTGAATATAAGTCATTAAAAATATGCCATTTTATTAAAATCAAATGTTGTGGAAATTAAATACAGTAGTTTAAAATAACTCTTCCATTTAACCAATTAAGGAAGACATATTCTTAGCTATTCGTATTTCTCAGCTATCGCCTTCTTACTAAATGCTATACATTGAGCCTTTCCTTTTCAAAGATCAAGATTTTTCCAGTGAGTCATTCAGTTCATTCACCATTTAAAACAACTTATTGCCTACGCTAATGGGTAAATTTGTATACACTTTTCTTTCTCATGTGCTACTAAAAAGCCCCTGCCAAGTATTACGGAAAACCCAAGTCAAATACTAGAAAATCTTTACCTAAATTGAGTAATATTATAAAAACACTTGTATAAAGTTTAGCATTTCCACACTGAGACATCTTGTGGTGTGTGAGACATACTGCAGTTAATAAAAACGAAACTGGTTGAAAATTCAAATGGTGACAACATGAGCATGAGAACTAACTCTCTGTTCTGCGGTTTAAACCACACAGCTAAAAATCTTGTACATCACTTTTTCAAAACAAAACTGGCTAACTACAACATTGATGGGACTTATTTGCAGATATTATGTATTTACATACCTGACAGTAACAATTTGTTAAATTAAAATTTAAAAATTTAAAAATAAATTAATATTTCAAAAGTACAGCATTTTATGGAACAGAAATTTCGTAACAGTGAGTGATGGCTAAACTGCTGTTTCTTCAAAGAAGTATGTCAAAACAAAGAAATGCAATTACTTTAATATTGTATTTATCTGATTAAAAAAATGCTGGTTTTAGTCACTTAAAAAGTAAATATTCCAATTCAACTTGAATCTCTATGGAATTAATTTTTTTTTAAATATCAGAAGATTTCTCTAAATATAAATTATTTTGAAAAAAATTATTCGACAGATTTCTCTGATGAAAACTTAATTCCTATTATTCTGTTCATTTGTACTTCAGTCTTTGATTTAAAAAAAAAAGACAAAAATTTTCTAGATGACCCATAGTTGAATGAGTATTCTGCTAAAATCGTTCAGCTACTAAATGCAAACAGTATGACACACTGGAGTACCTCACTGTCAAGAAAGTACCACAGCAGTACAGCCCCTGACCTTAACTTTTTCTTTTTTGGATCATCTCATCCTTTCGCAGCATTTCCAACCCACTGGATTGACTGTTCCACCAGAGAGGAAAAGGAGAGGAACAACAGTCCAGCTGCCAGAACTGTCTCTGAAAGAGGGAGACCCTCCGTATGAGATTGTTTACATCAGTATCACAGGACCTCCCTGTATATGCTTTTTCTGCTGCTTTGGAGGTCTTGGTATTACCAGCCTCACTAACTGTAATTAAAAACCCATTTAATATGTTAGCAGTGTAACTCAAATATACAACAAATTGTATTAAGTTTTTCCGACTTGTTTCACAGGGTTCTGATTTATTTACAGCATGTAAATGCTGAGAGGATTAAAAACTGTGTTTATATCTCATGGGAATCCCTCCTGCAATCTGCTCTGTAGAACGAACAGTGATTTTCATATCACGGGTAGCTTAAGATGAAGACTGAGCCATAGTTAACAAAGGAACAAGCCTGACATTTACTCGAAACATCTTTTGAAGTTAATGAGAATTGAACATAACTCTGGAAAAAAAAAACTTGATATAATATTTGACTGTTAAGCTGCTGGTCTGTGCTACTATTTCATGTTAGTAACGTCAATATTAATTCTGTAGTAGCACTCATCCTGACCTGCTGCCCCCTGTGACAGCAGCCAAACTTACCTCCCCAGCAAGAGAATCCTTGTGCTGTCATGCTCATGGCTGTCCACCTACAATCCATGAATGGCTGTTATGGTGGGTTCTCAAGGGAAGCAGTTGCCACCAGCATGGGAATGGCGCGTTCTTTCCCTCCTTTTCCTACCTCTTGGTTGTAGCCTTTGGTTTATGCTAGGGGAAAAAAAACAAGCAGACAATAGTCATTTCAACATTCAGTAAGCATAACTCAGTAATATAGATGTCCAAAGCTTAACAACCTGTTAGTTTGCAACACACACTCCTGATTAAAGTGTGCGCTAACAGCATCATAAGCAGGAACAATCAATAGTGGGTTGAGTGGATCTAAATGAAAAGTAGCTCATTATTATGGGAAAGGTACCATGGGGGAACACGTGCTGCACTGGAAAGGAGCCCAGAGGAGGCAGCTTGACGGGGACCCCCTTGCTTCTCTTCCTGGCTGGCCAGGGGAGAATTTTCCCTTTACCTTCATCTTATTTCTCTCTTTTTGCTTTTTATTTTTACCGAAAAGCAATTTTTACTGTTACAGTGAAATGTAGAGTTAGCTGTGGCTCAAGTGTAAATCTTCAGGCAGGTAAGTCTGCCTCAACGTCTTCTGTGCAACAGATGGGAATGCAAGTCAGCTTTACATTGGTTTTCTATTTCCTAGATCGCAGGCAAGTGTCACTCACAGTCTACTCAAATGTATTATACTGCAAAAAATACCCTGTCAGTCATTACAGCATCGAGGATAGCCGAAGTGCCATTCTCACAGTCTGACTCCACTCCTCAGCAGTTTCACCCCCACCCCGCTCCCTTCTCCATGCCAGCAGCATTATTCTCCTGCAGGAACACTACAAAATCCCATCATATCTGTCCCACAGGCTCAGACTACCACAATGGAGAAAGGAAAATTACTCCATAGTTTATTAGATTATAATTATGTGTTTCTAAACTGGAATTGCCATTAACCTTAAAATGTTTTGGGGTTTTTTTTTCACATTAAGTTGGTAGTGATTTATAACAGCCCTGAATACCAGTACATAACTAAAAGGAGATTTTAATTATAAAAGGACGTAATGATCATTAAAATAAAGAGTTGATCTAGGTGATCTGACAGAGGCATAGAGTTCTTGAAGCTACTAAAATCCTATATATTTCAGGAAAATTACGTGGCCACTATTCCCCCCCAAAAGAAAAGCTGAAACAGAAATATTGCCCCTTGTCAGACACCAGAAAATCAAGAAAGCTCAGTCAGAAATCCTTATGAGAATGGGCCTCGTTAGTGCTGCTGCTCAGAAGTACTCATTTTCTTTATTACTGTGTAACAGAGAGATACGCATACTTACGGTATTTTCACATCTCTACTCAATATCAGTCCTTCAGCCTTTTGAAATTCCTTGTTCAGTTATGTATTCTAGTTTCCTTGCAAAATTAGCCTGAAACACAGCATTGACAATAGCAATCTGCATCTGGACATTTACATTTTTGTTGCATAAAAGATGCATCTTGGATTTGATGCCATTTTATATGCTAAATTCTGCTCACTGGCATTGTTAACAGCCAGAAATAAGATAGCTTAAATTTTAGATGCTCCCATAAATGTGTCTAGCTTTGCGATCCTATTAGTGTTTCTATATACAACGTGAAACACATATTACCTAGCACTTCATACTAGCATTTAATTATCTAAGCATATTGTATATATTAATTTTTAAAATACAGCTCTAAGAATCATCCTTCCATTTGAAAGCATGAGGAACTAAGGATATGAGGGCAAGGGACTTATTCCCCTTCTACAGACAGTCCAGTGGAACAGAATCCAGAATATTGGAGTTCCCAGGCCTGCCAGCAGATATTAAGTTTTCCTTTCCTTGAAGAAACATTATGGAACTCACCCAAAACAAGCAGCTGCAACAGAAGAGTTTTCTGTCACTGCCTTACCATCAGCGAGCAGTGCTACCAGAGGATGACTCTGTTCAAGGGGCTTCTTAAGAAGGAATTTTTTTTAGCATGGGAACAGTATATCCCTGACTCTTTCAGGGAACGCTGAAATGGCTCGTTTCACTAACCATTTCCTCACTTTTTTATCTCAAATGTAATTTTCTTCCCATGCCTTTATTAGGAAATCATTCTGTTTGAAAGCTAGAGCGGCTAGGACGAAGGCAGGAAAGCGCAGCTCCACAATTTGCTGATTCACAACTGATTCCTGTTCATCTTGGGCTATTTGCAGCTGATGGATTTTGTGATCAGCTCCGTCTCTAGTACCAAGAAATGTTTTTGGCAATAGTTATTTCATGATCTATAAATTTGTCTTCAAATGGTCTGATCTAATGCATTAAAAACTGAGTGTATATAGGCTGAACTGTAGAAAACATCACCAATGTAAACTAAAAGCAATTCCAAAATCAAAGGTTCTATTAAATATAAAAGTTACATTAAATCAGAATAACTGAGAAGTACGCTCACGTACTATTTCAGAGATAGCTTTGAAGCTCTGATCATAAATTTTAACAGGACTGCCTCCTGCTTAGTGTTTGCAGTCATGTGGGAGCCCTACGTTTATTTTCTAATCACAGGAGCAGATGTTCAGCTGATGTGAATCTGCAAACGGCCACTGAAGCCAGAGGAACTACCTTTAATTTGCACCATCTGGGGATCTGTTTTGCAGTCTCTCCTTTTGAAGAAACACAATGTTGTGCATTATCTTGTAACTAATCGCACGGTAGCTTCCAAAAAATGAAAAATATCTAGAGCTCTTTAACTAGAAAAAAAGTGCTCACGATGTGGTGTTTCAAATTCAAACAGGCCTTGTGGGAGGCGATCCTCAAGGCGTCTATAATACCCAGGCTGTACGTAAGCACAGGAAAGCAAGCCTGGCGAGGGACAGTGTTAGATGAGTGAGAGCACCAGAACTAAATTGGCCTAGTGACATCAACGGGCCTGTGGCTTCATTAACATCTGATATGGGCCAGCACTGAAACCAAGATCAAGAACATTTCTCAGTAATTTCAGTGCCTTGTACAACATGATTGAAGTGTTATAAATGGAAAGGCACTGAATCTGACTATGTTTTGGACATTTTAAGATGTTTTAGGCTGATTTTCTTTTTCAGTTCTGTGCAGTTCATTACTCTGAGAAACAGTGACGCTATGAAGTGAGTTTCTAAGTACCACTCCAATTAAAGAGTATTTTTTTCTAAGTATAAATACATAACGTATTATTCTGAATACAAAAAAGCTAGAATACAGTGTAACCAATAGTTCTAATTGGGCACAGAAATATAAAGGGGACACATGCACAAAAACTTGACAGCTTTTGAATACAACAAAGTGTCCCGCTGCACAAGAGAATGACCCCTGCGTGAGAGTGAATGTAGCCAAAAGATAGGAGAGCTGTTTAATTAAGAGTTTGTGGTCCAGATTTTTTTTTTCTCCCATCATCCAAAGGACTTCAGTGAACTTCCATCAAAAAGCAACTTTAAACCAGTAGGTTAGGGTAACAATTTGAAAAACAGGTTGAAAAATTACCTAAAATCACTGTATATCAACTTTTTTTTTTCAAGTGAGGAGAGAAGCAGGACAGAAGGCTGCTTGTAATTTGAGAGTGAATAATTTATCCAAGAAGATAGCAGTATTAATATGTCTTTCTACCTCAAAACGAATAACATGCATCCATGACAGATGTATGGACCATCATACTGCTGGTTTCACATGTCTCTAGACAACAGAAAGAGTAAAGGAAAGGTCAGCAGTGATACCAGGATTTGTTGTAGCTGCTGCAGATAGTGTACAGCCTTTTATTACAAGATGGCATACAACTGGGGCAAAGCATATTTGAGCAACTAATTAAGAATCGACTAACAAAGCTATTGCTCAGGAAGGAATTTCAACTTTGTGTGAACATTTTCTGAGAGAGAAAAAATTACTGTCTGGCTCAAGCAGTTCAAATGGGTAAAATAAGAAAATAGCAGAAGAGACTATAGAGGGCTCAGGAAAAATCAGGCTCTGTACTAAAAGGCGACATCCTAGAGGTACTAGCTGCTTAATGGCACATCTGAAAAAATTATCTAACACACTGACGTAAGAGAAGGCTAAATGCAAAAATAGTGTTCAGCATGTAGAAATCAAATTTTCTCCTAGATTTAACCTTAAAAATGTGCGGTCTTTTGCAAAACTGTGTTTTTGAGTTATCTGCCCTGAAAGCAGCCTGTGGTTGTTGTTGCCTCAGTGGGGGAGGTCTGAAATGCAAGCATGGCATCTGCTGCTCATGACCTGTTGCCTCATGGTGTGGGGTTCGCTTAGCTCATGCTAAGGGTTCTGTGCTGACTTGCCTCTGGGATCATTATGTCTCCACCTGCGCACTCCTTCAGCAGCAAAACTGTCAGCACCTCTAGCTCTTTCTATAAAGGCTTTTCATGCTAAGGAGCTACAGCACAGAACTTTGGGGAAAGGTGAAAACGAGTGCAAAAGAACTTGAGTTGTTTAATGCAGCCCAGGAAAACCTGGTGCCCATGGTGCTTTACTTGGATTGGTCCTGTTCAATCTCATGTAGGTTAACTTTTCTAATAATGTCCCTTTTAAAATAAAGTCCCTGTTCTGTGAAGTTCAATTTTGTATATTTACTATTTGTATGTGGTAGTTTTCTATATCTTTTTCTCCTGGTGCAATATTCACAGCTGACCCCAGTTTAAGTTGAAGTATTATTTGATATGGGTGTTTCACTGTCCAGCAAGTGCAGTTGGATTCCAGACTTGGAGACGCTCTGTGTAAAAGGAAAACAAATAGCTGTGTTTGCATACCAGATGAAAGATTATCATAAAATATCCTACTAGCAGTCCAGTGGTCTACTTTTTTGTTAATACTAGCTATTCCATTTTGAGTCTGAAAAGGCAGATAAAACCCAGGATTAATGAGAATTTTTCTATCTGCAACACAAATCTTCTCAGCTTTGCATAATATTTTGTTTCTTATACTAAGGAGATAGGTTTACTGGCTATGAAAAGCCAGTGACTCATTTTACCTAAATGTATGTTTAGGGCAAAATATATGAGTAAAATATTTCAGATCAATCTACAATATTCCTTGAAAGACGTTTTCAAAATAACTTCATAATTACATATTTTCTAATTGCATAATCAAGTGCAAAATTCACAAATTATAAATATGTTGCCTGTTTGTAAATGTAAACTATTTGTAACACAAATCTGTCTAGCTGTGTATACATATATGGAAGGCACAACGGTGTTTAAAAGCCATTTCAAACATACATATGCTGCCTTTTTTCTTTTTTTCTTTTAGAGATCCAAATGATCTCTGAAATCATCTCTATGATGTAGCTGCGTGGCAAGCCAGAATTTCCCTATGCCTGAGCACAATGCCCATGCAGCATATCCTCTGTGTCAGAAACTTTGAAAAGTGACAAAATTGGTTCCTTACATCAACTGGAAACTTGTATTGTGGAGAAAAAATCTTCCTTGCCAAATGGTATCTCTTTTCAAGCACCTGTACATCGCCAGACAGCTCAAATCCCACACAAATTATAACTGCCTCAAGCTACTCTAACTTTATGTTCAGGTGCCAGCAGCAAATAATTCAGAACAACTCCTTAATGAGAGGTTAAGGCAACTCTCACTATCTTTCCTGTTATTGCTTGAAGGATTAGAAGGTGAGCAGAACCTAATTCACATCCTTATATTTGCATTACTATTACTTTCCAATGTAAGAAATATGCAAAAATATAAAAAGATACAGAGCTTTGTACTGTAATATCATGTGAGGTTTGAACATTATCATACTAAGAGAATTTGCATTATATGCATAATTTATTATGTTGTAGGCACCTACATTTAGCCAAAACATATCCTTCTAGGTGAAACTAATTTAGAATCAAAATATCCCATAGTTTTATTTTTAAAGACAGCCCAATGCCACAACACCAAGAATTCAGAAGGGAACTGGTCTATTCTTCAAGATTGGTCTTCCGAGCATTGGGAGATTTGCACTGACGATCTGAGGTAAAATCAAACCAATACAAAAATAACATGGTAATTGTGCCTCTGAGAGCTAAACAGATTAATTAGACTACAGTTAAACAAAATGCACTTGATTAATCTCTGGTTATGTCTTCACTGAAGTTACACTATAAATTATTCTTCAGATGATACCAGATGAAAAATACAGATCAAAGACCATTGAAGGATAGTCTTCCTCTGAACATACATAATTTAGTAAGAGTGAAGCGTGTTCTTACATTTCCTATGAAGGTACACAGTAAGAAAACTATGCACGCCAGAATGGTATATTAGATCTGATGATGTGGCAATGTGATTTTAGGACAGGTCTGGATTTGAAGTAGGATTCTCCAAGGAACACTACCTTGGTGATTCTCAGTTATTTTCAAATGGTTACTCATAAAGCGACATGATTATTGCTCAGTCCCTTGTCTCTGTCAATCTTTTTCCAAGAACACAGAGGGAAGGTCAACAGAGAGATGACTTCATTAAAAGGTCATTGTTACTAGTTAGGGCATTGAGTCAGTTCTGGTCGCGAGAGAACGTGCTGGCTTTCCGATGCCATCTTCCCCAACCACAGGCTACATAATCAGTCAGTGCTAAGCGTGGCAGCAGTGTGAGGTGGCAGAGGTGGGATGAGCATGTATACGTTTAGGATAGCAAAGACACGGAAAAAGTAGCTATGCAAAGAGCAGTGATGAAGCGAAATGTTTTTTTCTTTCATAAACTTCGGGGTTGGGTCTTGGACACCATATATTTTTTTATCTTCATAGCCTGACTAGTTACAATCTCAAGACATGGTCAGGAAACGTAGCACACGAGCTCCAATGGACTACAGTCCAATCTCATTATTAATGACCATGTTCTGCTGAGACAAAGCCTCAGTTGTGCTTTAAGAGACTGCTCACAAAGACATCTTTTTGGGGCCACAAAATTTTAAAACTCATTCTGCAAAAGTGTGGCTCAGAGACGCTAAAATTCTTCCTCAAAGGAAGTGACACCACAACTAACCAGCAAATTATTGATATATCTGTGAAACACCTTTTAATTTTGAGACCAATGACTTCATGCCATTATGTAATAGTAACTTTTCGATACTTTCATTTTTATTTTCAGATAAAATTGCAAGGCAATTTTACTTGTTAAAATTCTCGTATTTCCTCCAATCGGTGCATAACTTCCTCAGAAGCAGCTGAACTTTAAATGTACAACTAGATAAGTCAGTCAGAATAACAGATTCATAGTGCTGCATCCCGGATTTTCACATCTCTTGTAATAGTTATTAGTTAAACCTTTGTTATTTTTAGGTATCTCTCTCGGGATTTCATACCCTTATTATGTAAAAAGCTGTAGTTCAGCAAAAAGTATTAGAGCATGGTTGTCAGTGTAATACTATTTCCATCATATCAACTCCGTGATTACAATAGGTATGTTCAGCTTGGGCAATTTCAAAGATGACAGAGAATAAAAAATACAAAGGATTTGGCATGTCCCTGTGAAACATACAATACAATCTTTAATCACAAAAGGAAGCGGCCTTAAAATATGTCTGAAAATTAAATCAAAAGTAGGCAGTTACCTCAGTTAATTCAAACCATTTGGATGTAAATACAGGGTTATAAAATAAACTCAATGTAACAAAAGCCATAGCAAATATAAGATATTTCCAATTTGGTAACGTAAAATATTTTACCTGCTGATAATTTCCTTAAACAGTAAGCGCAGAAGCCAAAAGCAATGAGAAACTACCCATCAATTCTATTCAACTGATTTAAAGTGGAAGATGCGGATAGAATTTCTTGTTTCCCAGATTTCACACAATTTTACTTTTTACATATTTTAGTATTGTTCTTGTTTCTTTACTAAAGACTTCCTTCTGAAATGACAGCATCAATTTGACATACATTAATTTTGAAACAGTGAGGTATGATATTGGCATGTTTATACTTTTATAATATCCTGTTTTCTTGAGGCAGCTGTGCTGGGATACCAACCAAAATGAGTAAAAGCACCAGCTAAAGAGATGCTCTTTTTTTCTTTTTCTCTATGTAGTTTTCTATAACATTGCCAAATGGACAAATTGCATTACTTTTTAAAATATAAGTAGCCATGTCAAGTAAATGTCTTTTTTGCATATCCATACTGAAATGTGAAGGGGTTGATGTACACCAGCTTTGAACAAAACGTTTTACATATTAGTAGACAAGTAGCTATGCCTATATGGAATACCATCAAGACTAATTAACCCCGACTAATTTACCCTACCCATATTGCTATGACATTGCTACGTTATTTATGCAACAAATGTGGCTGTGGTGGCTCGGAGTTCTGCCACTTTCAGTGTTGGTGAGAACTCTTTCTATCTTAGAACGGAGCCTCGTCCTCTGAGAAAACTCCCGGAGATAAAACACCCAGTACCCCATAATCTGGAAGATCATCATCCTCATGTTTTCACAAAGAACTAAATCAAGTTCTCTTTTCTGATATTCATAAATCTCTGAGTGACTTAGTTTACACACTTGGGAGACTGCATCTTCCATCATGGCTTTGACTTCTCAACAAGCACCACGGAAAACCATAAGGCTGCTGATGAAATGAGAGTTCTATCAATATACAGGACTTAACAGAGAGGAATCCCCACAACCCCCAACTTAATTTTCCAATCACTAAGACCGAGCACAAACTACATGCAGGATCAGGGCAGTGTACATTCCAGAGCGTGCTTCTAGTTATGCACTGAGGTACTACGTTCTGGGTAGCAGTAGGAAAAAAGTTATGATCCCCTCTGCTCTGCAAGTGTATCTATCTATTTCTTTCAATACTCATTACCTCATTTCAATAAAAATTTACCAGGTTAGCTTAAACAGTTTGGATAGCAGCTTTTTTTCCTAATATTCTGGAACACTGAAAGGAACAGGTACTACTCTGAGCGTATTTTCCTCACAAGTTAAAGCTGAGTCCCACGTCACAGGCAAGTGAGCTTTGAGAAGAAAAAACACTGGCTATTTTGTAAATAAACCACTTTTTTTTTTTTTCTGGAAATTGTTGATCTCCCTACCTTCCCAGAAATTCTCTGTCATCTAATGACCTGCATCACAGAAAAGCTATAGAAGTGGTGTATTTCTGAAGAGTCACTGTCAAAGGCAATAGTTTATCAGATGTGAGTTCCCAATAAATAATCCTTTATAGTTAGGATCTACCTTAATAAAGACAGGGACATATTTTGATAGCCACAGTATGTAGCGTGAACAAAATGTCTTGGGCTATGATCGAACAAAGCACATCTATGGCATTTTCATGGCGTCATTCCCTTTGCTGGTGTGTTCAGTGCAAATTCAGGAATGACTTTTTGCAGCTCACCACAGTTTGTATAAAACATTGGTAATGATGCTTGTGATCAAGCATCCTGGAAGGAAGCTTTAAGTCCCAGAAGGGAGTTTATGAACGTGTGTAACACTGATGACTATACTCAAACGCGAAAAGCCTATCTGGTGAAAGCTTGTAATTAGTTTGGAAACCGTGTTCACCCACATCACCTGACAGTGAGTTACAGCAATTACTATTGGCCAAAATCCACCACCACTAAGCCTGACTCTCATCATCAATGCCACTTAACCCGACTGTCATCATCAAAGTGGTAAGACATGGGCCTGTAAAAAATTCTGAGACAGCAGACTCCAAAAGATGACAGCAATCTATTTGGGACCCAAATAAGCCAATTTGGCCTCTTTTCATCATGCTAGGAAACTAGAAAGATCCATGAAATCTGATATTTCTGAAAAATTATTTTGCTCCCAATGCTGATCATCCCTATCAGAAACACTCCCACTAAGCCTTGCTTGTGAACTTGGTCCACAGCTGCTGTGCACCATAAATGAGCATACTGCCCAATAGTGCAGAATCCTGCTGACACATCTGCATACAGATGATGTTAATACTCAAGCTTACCCGTGTCTCCAAAAAGGCTGCCAAAATACCTGCTGCTGTGCACTACTTCCTTCTCTGTCCAAAATTAGTTGTGCTTAGGGCCAAATCTAGTAAAGAAAAGTGGTTTGTGTTAAAATCCGGACCATGCCAAACGTGCCAGCTGCAGTGGCTCCTTTTGCTCAGTCTTATAGTAAGTACTTTTCCGAAATTTCACAGGCGTGACCCTGCTGAGCACCGGTGCGAGGCCAGGCTGCCGTCTGTCTTCTCTCCCCTCAGCTGGCTCGGGGGAAGCCGAGCACCTCCTTCCCGCACCAGCCCGGCTACCCCCTCCCTGCCGTCCCGCGGCTGCAAGTGGAAGTTTTATTAAAAAAAACACCTTTTTTTTAAAAAAAAAAAGTGGCACGGGGCGAGGCGATGTCTCCCCTGAGGGGAGCGAATGCAAAGCCGAGTGGGGCGAAGGATAAGCCGTTGATAGCTCTGGGCTGAGGAAACAGCGGGCACAGGCGGCGGGGAGGGCGAAGAAGGCACGGCCGCCCACCGCTCCTCCTCCCGTCCCGCACCGACCCGCCACCCAAAATGGCGGCGGTGGCTCAGGGGACCCGGCCGAAACACCTCGAAGGCCTCGCTCCGTCACCGCGCGCGTCACCTCCCCGCGCAGCTTCCCTCCCCTCCGCCTCCCTTCTCCCATTGGCCGCCGGGCTCGTGCTCCGCAGCCAATCGGCGTGCGCGGCCGGCCGGCCCAGAGCGAGGCTGCCCCTCTTTCCCCCTCCTCCCCTCCCCCGCTCGCGCCGTCCCTCGCTACCGGCGCGATCGGCCGCCGGGGGAGCGGGCACCGCCGCCCCGAGCAGGCCGGTACCGCCGCCGCCCCGTCTCGCCTTCTCGGCCGGCCGGCCGCGCTGCAGCCCGGCGGGCGTTGAGGCGTGAGCAGGCTCGGCGCTGGGAAGAGGGAACCCCGGTGGGCTCGGGTAGGGGCACGGGCCCGGGAGGAGGCGGAGGAGCCGCGCTCCCTCCCACCTTCCTCCTCCCCCCCACCCCTCCCGCCATGGCCGACAACGAGAAACTGGACAACCAGCGGCTGAAGAACTTCAAGAACAAAGGCCGCGACCTGGAGGTAACCGCCGCGGCGCCGGGCGGGAGGGGCCGGCCGGCCATGGCGGCGGGAGGGGGCCGCCGCCGCCGTGTGGCGTCTTTCCTAATCCGCCGGCGAGGGGCCCGCGGCGGGGCCGCGGCCTGCGCTGCCCGCCCCGCCGAGAGGCGGGAGCGCCGCTCCCCGGCGCCCAGCAAGGGAAGGGAAGAGAGGAAGGAAGAAGGAGAAGGGGAGGCCGCGCTGTGGGGCCGGGCGCGGCCGGGACGTTGGGCGCTGCGCGGAGGCGGGAGCTGAGGGGGGCAACGGCCGCCGCCGCCCGGCCGGACCCGCACCGCGGCCCGGGGGGTCCCGCCGCCCCGTGGCTGACAGGAACCGCGGCCAGGCCCGACCGGCCTTGTGTTCAGGGGGCTGATCTGGGGCCGTTCTGGCTAGGGACTGGCTTGGTGGAGGTGTTGCCGCCGTCAGCGGCCGTATTTTCGTACGACTCTTACCTTAATTTCTTACTAGCGCTTAATAATCGTTCTTTGCGCTGAGCAGCCCCGAAAAGCCTGAGTCAGGCATTAGGGCCCAGTTGGGTGTTCTGCTGTAGGATACTCAAGCAAATAAATGAATTAGTTACTGCCTGTGCTTTATAGTAAAGATTATTATAAAAAAAAAAGCACCTTTTTTTTCCTTAAACAGGGTGAATGTTACTCTTTTATTGTTCAGTTAATTGAATGTAGAAACAGTTGTGGCTTGTAGCATAGAGCCTCTAAACTTTTTGGTGGCAGGACGTTATTTGAGCTGTGAAGGTGCATCCTCAACACAGCAGAAAAGATAATTGACGTAGGTTTTCCTTAATAAGTACTCAAACTTTAAAGCTAGGTATCAATCCTCACTCATAAACGCTTGGCCAGGAGTGATGACTGGGGAAACTGGTGCAATATTGTCACT
This sequence comes from Alca torda, assembly GCA_008658365.1. NCBI lineage: Eukaryota > Metazoa > Chordata > Aves > Charadriiformes > Alcidae > Alca > Alca torda. The sequence goes on from CM018081.1 coordinate 8,263,425, forward strand.
ATAGGGTTCTGATCAAGAAATGGGCTTGGGCGTTCCAATTTCTGTTTTTTTACTAGCCTTAATGTGTGTCCCTGTGATTAGCACAATATTCTACTCTTTCAAATGAAGACAATTGTACAGTATTTATCTTTCCAAAGTAAAAGATGCATTTATGTTGCTGTCATTCGTTAAAACATCTGCCAAGTTTCCCATTTGGGTATTTCAGAAATCAATAACACCTCGATTTTTAACTTGTCCACATATATTAATAAAACAATTTATTCAGTTATGTACAAAGTTTGATGATGCCAAAGATGTTGGGAATAATTACTGCTGTGATTGCTCTGCTCACTAATAGCCTTGTTAGCTTTGTTAGTAACTACTTGCCTTAGATGTTAATTTGTTTTTGTATAAATTGCTTTGTTATCATTGAATAGATAACTGTACAAGAAAGGCATCTTTAGGAAGGTGCATGGTAAAGCATATGCTATCATAGGAGAAAATGAAATTAATGGGAAAATACAGGTTGGAATTCATCTGCATTTTCTCTCCTTTGGTGCCTACATACTGAGTGTTAAGGTAAGTCAGCTGAACACATGCAAGTAAAAAGAACACGTGTGTGTGTATCAGGAAGCAGGTGGTCTCTTCGGTATTTTTTGAATTTGCTGATGCACTTAAATGGCCTACACAGTGAAAAAAACACTGCTAGGCCATGTTAAATTTTAGATATTGACATCTATCCAACAAATCCTGGAACATATGCTCGGTACCTAAAATAACTACGATGGATGGCTATTTTTCATACAATATCTCAGGCTTATGGCTATCATTCTTGCTTATTAACTGCTTGCACATCACATTTTTCATTAGCGTGAGAGATGTTGGTAATGTCCACTTATAGCCATGTATCCTATGATAGCAACAGTTGCTAATCAGTATTCGGTTAGTTCATAACACCTGTGTTCCTATGCTGCTTTTAGCAGAAAGATGTCTATTTACTTCACGTCGGAAGCCAACATTTGATCTTTATCTCTTTCCCTCCTCCCACCTCCTTCACTCCTCCCCCTTTTTATCTCTGCTGAAATAGTGCATTTAGCCATTGTTTTTTTTTTTTTTCCATGACAATTTACCTCCATTCATCATCAGCAGACAAAGAATAAATCACTCTAGGTTTGGCAAATCCCAAATTAATAGATGCTTCTAGAGGCTATGAAGTGTTGCCATGTTGCAAATTACAACCTTTTTAAAAATGGCACATACATGATCTCATGTTGCTCAGATCAGTCCATTGACAGTTACATTGCTAGCAGTTGCTGTCACATAGTACTCACCTTCCAGGTCTTACATGTTCACAGAAGGTAATTGTGTATCTTGCAAAAGACAGGAAATTTCCTGCATTTTGTCTGTTAAAGTGCTAAGCTTATGTGTAGCTTTTTGGATACTTAATGAGTTAAATTGGACTTTCTTTCTCCAGTCCATATCAGTGTGTTTCTAAAAATACAAATTCTGGCCTTGAAAAAAGGGGGGGGGGGAAGAAAAACCAAACCACACACACCTGTTTTACATAAGATGTTTAGCAAAATTCCTTCATATGCTTGAGCACTGAGTAAACATGCATGCATGGACATGTTATGTTGTAAACAATTGCTGCCATGTGTTTTGAGATGACAGATTGGTGACCACGCTGGGAATAGAGGGATTCATTGTGACCAGAAATATAAAATACTTCCTTGTCCTTTTTTCTTATTTATAGTACTGCTCAAAGAAATACTGAGTGTAATAAACTTTTTAATATCAGAAGAGTTTGTGCCATGAGAGCAATAATTTGTAGCTAATGCTAAGGCAGTATCTCTATGTAGTGTTCAAGATTTCTAGTCTAGTTTGTGCAGCATTCTGTTAAGGTTTTCCAAGATTTAAGAGGAGTTAGAGCTGTGGAAAAAAAATTAGTACTGTTACAGCACAAAAAGGAGCCAGCCTTACAGAACGGCAGAAGTGGTCACACACTTGTTTTTTAACACCCAAACCTAAAATCTTACTTAAGTGCTTATTTGGACTCTTATATAAAATTATGCAAATGCTTATCTAGTAGGAAAGCTAGTTAAGTTGACTTTTTTATCTTGCGTCTTCAATGGGGAACAGGTTTTACTTGGGCTTTTTTTTTTTCCTTGAATAAGAAAGGATGAGCTATTTTTTCTGTTTATTGTGGGTATGGCTGTGATGATACCCAGTTTTCTTTCCAACATTTGGAATTGAATAGTAATGGACAAAGACCTGTGCAAAGACCAGGATAAGTGCAAATTGTTCATTGTGTCTGCAATAGACAAAGTTTTATGAGCGGTTTGTTTTTGAATAATTGCTGTTTAGTCCTGCTGCATGTTAGGGGTCTTAAGTGTAGGCTTTCTTCTGGGAAGGTTTGAAAAGAAGGTTTGGGGTGGGGTTTTTTATTGCTTTGTTTTGTTTTACTGGGTGATTCAACATTTCATTTTCTTTTGGTTACTGTTGCCTGCTGGGTTTTCTGAAAAGAAATAAAAAATATTTCATGCATATTATTTCTCTGGAAATACTGGGAGAAACTGATGAGTTTCTGCTGGCCTTTTCTTCTCTGACTTGCCTGTGTGGTTGGGTGAGAGATTAAGAATTGCTTTAATAGTGCCAGCACAGGAGAAGTGTCAAATAGATTATTTCTGCTCTGTAATTGAGAGACACGTGATGTGGAATGATGATAATATTGTAATGTAGGGTACTTCAAAACGAATGTTGGAGCAGCCATTCAATCTAGATGTTTTAAGATCAGCAATGTCAAAATTCTGAGTTGCCAGTAGTGTTCATGGGACTTGTAATACTAACAGTATATTTGAGAACACCAGGGAAGCTTCAGGGAAATGTTATGAGAAATGCTGGATATCACAGGTAGTTAGAAGCTTTTCAACCTTTTCTGTATCCCACAAAAAATACTTTACTTGGGATTCAAATACAGAGGAACTGAAGGAGAGCAGGAATTTCATTCACTGAATTAGTTAAAAATAGGTTCCTTTAAGCTGAGTTGTAGTTCTGTGGTGAAGCTCATCCATTTTGTCACTTAAAAATCATATTGAGATATTTGTTTTTATAAGGCATTTTATTTGGCATGCAAAACTTCTCTAGGAAAAACTAAAATGACAGCGTGTGCAATGTCATATTGATTTTTATTTATTTATTTGTAGCTGAGTCCCATTATAATTCTGAGGGGGGGAGTAGTTGCTGAGGTGTGTTTTCTGGTGGTGTCTCGAAGAGATTGTGTTGGCTTTAAAATACCATAGCGTTTTTATCAGTGAGCTTGAGAGTAGACTTTATTGCTCCAGTCTGCAAATGAGCCATAATTAGTATAAGAGGGAAGTAATGGCTAAAGGAGGGCCTAAATCACTTGATTAAGCTGAATGTGAAGAGTGTGGGTTTTTACCAAATCCAAATATGAGCTTGTGTGTATCTCTGATGGGTTTTTTCCTTCTTTTGTAGTTTGATGCCTTTTATACCCGTGAAGGACAAGACAAAAGTTTCTCAGTCATTGCTGTGGTCACTGCGCTGGATGTTCTGGGTTATAGACTAGTCTTCTCAACTGTAGTCTGCTGAGTAGCAAGTGTAGTGATTAAGCAGTTTGTGCACAGGGCCATAATAAGTAGCATTTAAAAAAAAAAAAAATTAAAGAGCCATACAGTTCCCAAAATGTTTTGGGGGTAAATAGTAGTCTGTTTCTGCATGCATACCCAATCACACCCCCCCTTTTTTTTTTATTTGTTTGTATTTTGAGTCTTAGACTATACTAGTGCTAATATAGAGTAGCAACTTTCTAGGAAGGAAGGATGGCTTAAGCAGCGCTGCTTTAAAGTAACTGTTGCCTTTGCAGTTCCACAACCGAAACAGCATGCCTTCGGAAACCACTCACTAGAATGAGAGGAATAGGTAAAGCTCTACCATTACTTGCATGCTGTCGGACCTTCCTGTTGTACATGCGTAAACAGAGCTACTTGGGTGAAATATTTTATAATAGCAAAAAAACCCCCACCCTGCAAAACAATAAAGACAGGCTGTGTGTGTGATAGGGTCTGAGTTTCTGAGAAGTAGTGATTCAGAGTGGAAGAGAGATCAGGATATGCTAGCTGAGCACAAGCTCCAGGTATATGCTAGTGTACTTAGAAAGAGCTAATGGGTCTGAGCTGTTTCTGAGTGTGGAGCCTAGAATATTTCTTGTGTATCTGGCATTGTTGTGAAAAACACTAGAATGTATTGGAATCCTGCAAGCATCAGCTAACACAAGATATTAATGATAAACTGAAGGGCTCAGTAATGACTAATGGTCAGAAAATAGCCCTTATGATGAAGCTTAAGCTAAATATAATTGAAAAAAAGGGAGGATGGAGGGGTAGCAATCGTAGGCTGACGGAGATAGATTTGATCATTTGTAGCAAATAAAGAACAGGATGCAATTACTGAGGGCGCCACATGAATTCATGCTGAAGTGATGCGTGTTTTTAAATTGGAGCACTTTCCAAGGACCGTTCTGAATTCTGTAATCTAGAAACTTTTAGGTTGAGATTAATTTCCTAATCACGTTTGTGTTAGTGCAAGCTAAGAACTGATTCAGAGAAGTCTAACAATCTAGTCAAATCTTCCACAGAACAGAAGGGAGACTCTAGCTTTACAATGCCATCTGCCGAGAAACCATTATACCTAGTTTTCTGCACTTTGAGCTGTTTTCCAAAAGGCAGCACAAGTTGATCTTACGTCTGTTTGTCATTTTAGTTTTTCCAAACTATCTGTTCCATTTCTAGGCTGGGATGATGATGCTGTGAAACTCCTTGACAGAGGTAACTTCAGTTCTTATTTATTGTGCATTTTCTCTTCCTATGAGGAAGAGCAGTGACAGGTTGACCAGTAATAACTCCTTTGTCAACCAACTACTGTTTACACAGAAAATTATTTTCGTGGAGCCCTATTTCAGTAAATTGTTCTTAAGAGTGACTTCTTTGGTTGCTTGTTTTTCACATGGAGGCTTTTCTGAGTCCAAGGTATGCAGGTCCTCTTCAGAAGCAGTCAGGAATTAAAACAAAGGGCCTGACAGCTTTTGTCTGGAGGGGGGGCATTCTTCTTGTTCCAGCAGAGTGCTAATGGAGTTTCAGGATTTTTTTTGAGCCTGATAAACTGCATGTATGATTTTTCAAGTCAGACTTTTAAATGACGTGTCTGAGGCTTTTTTCTTGGAGTTTCTGTTTTGGTCCCACTCGTTGCTCCCCATATCTCTTGTCACGCAGACGTGCATATGTGCTCATCCTGAAGGTGTGTTACACCTGAGTTGGAATACATTTCCTGTTGGGCTCACCTAGTAATAGTAACTATTGCTTTTTAATATCCCTTACAGCTTAATGACCCTTTATAGTTGGTGTTGCAGCAATTCAGTCTTTCTACTCCTCGAAAATGTACATTGGGTCTTGCTCTTGGTTAGCAACAGCTTTTCTGTGACCAGTAATGTCATTATTGAAGTCTGGCAAGAAGAATCCTTCTTGCAGTACAGCTTTTCTATGGGCATGCCTGTGTTCTTAGGTTGCAGTAACAATTGTGGATTGGCAAGGGGTTAAATAACAGTCTTCAGACATTATCAGGGGCTTGGTACAATTCTGCAGTCTTTTTATCAGATATTTTTCCTCACTTTTTCTTCTTGAATATGCCAGGTTAGTAGACTCTGGAGAAACATTACAGGGTGAGAGCGGGAGCCTGTAGTAGATAAGTCAGTGGTAAAGCTGTAGCATCTTTCCAAAGCCCCTAAATGGTGGATGATACCCAGTAGTGTATCAGCTTCTCAGGGAGGGCAACAGCACTTTGAGCACAGATAAATGATAATGGAATGCTTCTTGCCTTCAGCTCTGTTTAGAGTTACTGTTCATCATTCAGGGGGCATGCATGTCTTTGCTGGTGAATCCTAGGCTACGCTTTTTTGGGCTCCAGTTACATTACGTCAACCTGCAGTTGTGAGCATCCTGTGGTGTGTGCAGCTGTGGGCTGCCCAGCCTTGAAGTGATGCACACTTGGGAGACCTGAAGCATGAACTGCCAGGTGATGATGCCAGTAGTCTGTAATCAGATGTTTAACAAAGGCATGTGTAGGAAGGTAGCTGCTGGAGAAACTTTTCTCCATTTTCTGTCAGTGTAGAAACTTGAGTTGGAGCTACTACAAAACATGAGAACTTCATTTATATACTTATAAAACAGGTATTATTATTCAGAGCATACCTATTGGGCCAGAAAAGTATTAATAAAGACTTCTTAGTCAAGTATGTTTTTTCCTGTCTTTAGAGATAACACCTGTGAGATTCTTACTATCATTTGAAGAATTCTAAGAAATATTTGAAAAGTTTACCTAGCTATGGAGAGTAACTACATAGCACTGGAATAAACTTTATCTGCATGCTAGTAGTGTTCAATGATAACTGTTGACCTCATGTAGCAGACACAACTTTTTATAGGTTTAAAACTGGAAAAGCCATGAATCTAAGCTGTATTAGACTCGGTTATTGATTCTAATTTTGATTGACCAATTGAATTAATGTTCTTTAAAGATGCCCCTGTCTCCTGGAAACTTGCTTTGGTGCTTTTCAGTGTGGGACAGTTTATACTTGCTTATTATGGCTCTTATCTAGTTGTTCCAGGTGTTGCAGCTGCATTAGGTACACTTGTATACTTCGCCTTTTATATAGTGGGAAGCTATCATTGTGTGGGTGTGTTTTTTGCCCTCCTCTGTCTTTTTTTCTGATGATGAACTGCATTTTGGTCCTCGAATGATGAAAAGTTCTAACTCCAAAACAGTGGGGAACCATCCCTTCTTTTCCACTGGCCTCCTTTCCTGCATGTTTCTTTTTCTTGTAACTCTTGCCTTTGAGAAGGTAAATGCTCAGAGCTGGGAATTTGATTCTGATTAAATGCACGTTCCTTTTGATAAAAATAATTATTCTTGAGATTCTTTTTGCTTTAGCAGTTGTACTTTGTTTAGGTGAAGGATCACCTGCACAGTCTGAAGTTCAGCCTCTGTTTTCAAGCATAGCTATACAGTGACAGTTATCTGTCTGTAGTGGATTGTGCTCCTTGCTGCTTTCTGGTGGCTCAGCGGGCCTGGTGGTGTAGCCCAGGCAGACAAGTGTCTGCCTGGGGAATTGCCTGATTCCCCTGCTAACCCGAGGAAATAAGGGATGTCGGCATCTTAATTAGATGTGTAGATAGGCAGTTGTGCTTAACTTTGACTTTAGAGTTTTCAAGTTTACCAATATGTCTTTTTATAAAAGTGGCAGTTTTGGCTGTTTATGGGGTTTTGGCGCATGCTCTCTCTAAGTGTGTACACTAAAAAAGCCTTGAACCAAGAAAAGGTTATAAATGTTGGGCAAACTTTAGTTTGCCATGTTGTTTATAATGCTTTTGGTGCTGCCGTTTTATGCGCAACTCCTTTTAACATTGCCCTTTGTTAAAAGACACTTGTTATTTATTGCCTGATTCCGTATACCTCTCTTATTCAATATGAAGACCTAGGACACCCTGTTTTACAGTAAAATAATACAGGCAGAAATAACGTAGTTTTCTGTTGTATTTCTACTTTTATAATGAAAATTAAATCCTGTGCATACAAATACTGTTTAAAGTGCATGAACTTAAAAATAGATCTGCAAGAACATTTTCAATTAATTGGTCTAGATTCAGAACATAACGTACTTTGATCTTGATTCTTTTCAGACTATGAGAAGACAAAGAAATGAAGTTGTTGTGGAGTTGAGAAAGGTGAGGTGACCTAGCATTATTTTTACCAAATGGGCTTTGGCTCTGTTGGTATTTCAGTAAAGTTGAAGAGTTTTTGTCAAAGACTTAAAAAAACGAAAAGGATGCTGTTGTGTGTTCTTCTGTAGTCCCCCAAGGATACCATTGTTGAACTGTCTATTTGTCTTTACTAATTCTATGAAGGTACTTTGGTTTAGAAGGAAGTTCTAAAGTTACCATACCTGGTACTAGAAGTTCCATAATTTTTTTCCTGAAAAATGGAATTTTATTTGTAACCTATTGAAGGGAATAATTCTTGCTTCTCCAGCTAGGTTTTTAATTTTAAAAACTTAAAGCTTATGTTTTTTCATTGGAAAATCAGATGTTCTTGCTGATTCGAAGACAGAAAGCTAGTTTCTGTTGTTGAACAGTAGTTTAACACACAGGTAAGAATGGAAGAGTATATGTGTGAAGATAACGCTGTTTAGAATTGTTGGAAAACTAGCTCTTGAGAAAAGTCATCATAACTTGAATTATTTTACTTCTGGGATGAACAGAAAACTAGCCTCCGGGAATTGCCTTGTGTTGCTATAAATAATGACAAACAGGTTGTAATGTCAGTGCTGATGGATGTGTGCATGTGAAACTTCCAGGAAAAGTAGTTACTGCAGTAGATGAAGTTGGATGGAGGTTTTTTCTTTGAAGAAGTGATTTCCAAAATGTGCTTCTCTGTGCAGCCCATTCCAGCTTCTTGAGGGCTGGAAATTTTAACATTATCAATGAGAACAGGTTTATGAGGCTTGTTTAAATCAGAAACTTCTATTCTCTTTGTGACATCTACACACACCCTAAATCAAATTTTTAAAGGTATTAAATCATTTTTGTCTTAAAGAACAAAAGAGACGAGCATCTCCTAAAGAGGAGGAATGTTCCCCATGAAGATATCTGTGAAGATTCTGACATAGATGGTGACTTCAGGGTGGTAAGAATTAACTTAACTCACAAGCATGTTTTCTTATGTATTTAAAAGACATTTCTGATTTCTAACTGCTCTTGTCTCTGTTTTCTAGCAAAACACTTCTTTGGAGGCAATAGTACAGGTAAAAAAAAATTAATTGTTTGAATGTTCTTCATGTCATGGTGACAAATACGTGAAAAGTCTAAATTCTCTTTTTATTTCAGAATGCTTCAAGTGACAACCAGGGTATACAGTTAAGTGCTGTGCAGGCTGCAAGGTAAACACACTTTTCTCAAATGTACTATCCTTATTTTATTATGCTCTTAAATTCAGAAAAGGTGTTCTAGCTTAACTAGAAAAAGTATGTCATTAACTGATTTTAAAAAAAGAAAACTTGATAAATTGAACTTTTAAAAAAAGATCAGAATACCTAGGTCTTTGAAGTAGTTGGAATTTTCATTATGTATAAATAAAAAAATTATCTTAGTGCAATACCTCATGCTTCTCACAACTAGAGTAAAATATATATTTAGCAGGACTATAAAGTCTTTAGCTTTGAGTACAGAACTGGTCTAATCCTTTCTCTAGTTTTGTCATGGATTAGGCCACTAAAACCACTTTTAGCTTTAAGAGGAGCTCTGTGTAGTTGTATATACTCAGTAAGTGATCCTAAAATACTCTTATGAACTTTGCTTGCCTAAATTCAGTATTTAACTGCTGTTTCATGAACTAGTGGGTGGTGTTTTTTAATTGTTGTAGCAGAAATCTACAACTTTGTTTACTGTCTGTGGTTGTGGAGGTTGATTGAAGTGCAAGGGAAGACTTCCAGATCAAAGAAGTTGGGTGAATTGGATGTCACTTTGACTTTTGGGAGTTAATGTATTTGAAATTGGTAGGGGAAAGAACAGTTTCTATGCCCATTTCCGTTGGACAGCCTGCCTTCTTAAAAGTTTCAACTGAGGGGTAACATCATGTAGAACACCCTATTTACTATAGCTGATCTAAACTTGCTTAGGCTAAAGTACACTGAATTAAGGCTGGTTTAAAATTCAGTGAGAATGTCCATGTGGATTTCTTACTGAAAGCTAATTTGAAGTTAAAGCGGTGCAGTTCACGTTATTGGAAAGGTATTGAAGTATATTTTAGACATGAAAACAAATGCTTTTCAGTCTTGCTTGAATCTGTACCATCCTTTGGTCTGAAGATGAAACAGGAAGGAAAAATCTTGCCCAAGTCTAACCCTCAAGACATACAGCTGGAACATGAGGAACAGAAAACTGATTAGAAGTGCATAAGGAAAAGCAAACCCCAAACCAAACAAAAAACCATCAAACCCCCCAAAACCTGAAGTTTTGTTTTATTCTTGCAGTAGGGTTCTCTACCTGTTGGAGCAGGTGGTTTGTGCATAGACTGCACTATGGTTGTTTTGTCACTGAACAAAAATCAGTATTAAGATTCTATAATTTTTATAAGCTTGTGGGTGTAGATTGTTTTCACTTCAAAAAGGAACTCCTTAATGAGAAGCTGAAAATGCATGTCTGATTATTAGAAGAGTCTTCACATAATCTTTGTTCAGCTCCTCCCTATTGCTTAGTTTTCTGAGGCATTCTGTTTTGCAACTCTGGCTTTTCATCTCTTCTTCTCTTTGCTTGTGTTGCCCCCTTTAACACACCGGGGATACCTTTCAGGATACAGCAGCACTGGGAAGTTGATTTCTAGTTAGTGTGTTCTGTCAAGCCTTTCATGTCTCTGTAAATAGGCTTGTATATGAAGAGATGACTATTTATAATATCTCTTCCTGCTGCTAGTAAAAGTTTGGTGCAGCAGCCCAAGTTGTCTCCTCCAGGAAGCTTCCTTCATTCTTCTTAGTTTCTTTGCTGCAGAATGGTGAAGCTAAAGGGATTAAAAATTGAAAACAAATGTGTTCACTTCCGTTCTTTGCAGTAGTACCTTGTGAATCCTTGCTATCTGACATTATAGCCTTAGTAAAGAAGAAACAAGTTTCTGCCTTTCCTCCCTTGTTGGGTGGAGGAGGAAGAAGCTACAGGAGGGTGTAACTGAATGACTCTGACCTTTATTTTACTGACTGGTAATGAACTGCAGACATAATCAGAGAAAATATGGCAGCTGAAATGGGCAATGATTGTAATGGCTTCAGTTTTTCAATAGTTCCGTAACTTCAGTTTTGGAGATTAGTTATTTTCACTTAAAGTGGAGAAAAAAAATCCTGCTTGGTCTTTGAGGGTACGAGGGGCACACTGGGGAAGAACTTCCCAGCCCAGAAGGTAGCGCAGCAGTGGAACAGTTTGTCCAGGGAGGTTGTTGGATCCCTGTAAACTCAACTACAGGAAGTTGTTACTGACCTGATCTAGTGTCAGCAATAATCCCTCCTTGAGAGGAAGGTTGGACTAAACAACCTCCAGAGATCCTTTCCAGTCATGACTTCTCATTTTGTGATTTATCTGTTAAGTCTAGTATTTTCTTCTTTTCCCAAACAGAAAGCTGCTTTCCAGTGATCGCAATCCACCAATTGACGATCTAATAAAATCAGGAATATTACCTATTTTAGTGCACTGTCTTGAAAGAGATGACAAGTGAGTATTTTTAAAACCCAAAATGTTTAATTGTTGCAAGAATTCTTGGTATTTAACTAATGTGCCTATGGCATCTCATTTGAAAATTCATGGTACAGTCATAATTTTTTTTTTTTTTTTACTTTGCAGTCCTTCCTTACAGTTTGAAGCTGCATGGGCTTTGACAAACATTGCCTCTGGAACTTCTGAACAAACACAGGCCGTAGTTCAATCTAGTAAGTTTAACAGTATTTGATCATTGATAAAGCACGCAGTGTAACTTCCACAAAAATAAGATCATCTGAATGATACTATAAAGAGCATCCACACTCCTGTTCCTCTCTATCTCAAGCATGCTCACCAATCCACATGTTAGGGTTGGTCCTTTCATGCGATAGCCGGGATGGTTGAAATTGACTTGTCAATCACAGGCACGTCGCTGAAGGACCTGCCCGTGAAGTCTCCTGCCAGATGTTCTACCTCTTCTCTGGCAAGCAGCATCAGTTGAAGTGCACACCTGCTTTTGTTCTTCATTTTCTCAGATTTTAAATTCAGTTGGGTTTCCTAATGGTGAGTAATCTCTTCTGGAAACTCACACTATTTTAGCAGAGTAGATATCTGCTGGTTTCCAGTTTTCAAACTTCGGAAAAAAAAAAACAACAAAAAACTTGAAACAAAACCAACAAAAAAAAAAACCCTAAAAAAATCTCCTGTGGAGGGATTTCCTGTCTTATTGTGAAGAGGGAGGAAAAGATGTGGATCAAGTCCAGAGGGTGCCTGACATGGAACTCTCTTCTGAAATGAAGTTGAAGAAAACACACTGTCCTTTATAGCTTGAGGAATCTGAAGCATAGAAAGGAATTGTTGTTGGACTTGGAATCTGAGCTGCCAAGCAAAGCAAACTTCTCTTCTGTACTCTAAACATGTCCTAAGTTGAAGTAGTACTTCTGTTGATAAAGCAGAACTAAGTAGAAGTGTCTGCAGGCTTCTTAAACTGGGTGAATAAAACTGCAGAGCTTCTTGAGACCCATGGAAGAATCAAGCATAGAGTAAAACAAGCTTTTGCCTAAAATTTAAGGAAAAAAAATCCACAAAACTTACATTACGTGAGATACCAGTAGCTTTAGTGGTTGGAATCAGTGTTGTACTGCAGCGCATGCTGCTGATACCATTAAATACGCTGTGCTTCCAACAAGGAAGAGGCACGGAATTATGCTTGATGATTTTTTTTGTGTATTTCCCACCACCACAACCATCATATATTGACTCCTTTTAGAACTACTTGGAACTTTTATTCGAAGTAGTACGTACAGTTTCTAAGATGTGTGGTGGTGTTTAAGTGTTGAGATGTCAATGTTTGTTAGAAATATTCCATGACTGACTTTTTCACTTCAGTGATCAAAGGTTGTTTCTTTTTCGTTGTTGGTGCTAAGAGGCTTCTCACAAACTGTATATTATTTGCTTTATATTTTAGGGGGAAAAAAAAAAGGTATTCATAAGGAAGTTCTTAGCACCATCTTTGCTGTTAAATGGCTGGGTGTATTTCAGAAATATTTAACTGGAAAAATAGGTTTATTCTCCACAGGGGATGTGAAGGAATTTAAGGCAGGTGATTTCAGCTGCCTTATTTTTTTTAATTGAATGTATGTTTTGAGATTGCATTGGTTGCAAGATCATTTGTCCTTTGCCGTTACAAACTTCAGTGTTAAGAGCATTTTAACTTTGGTATAGCTTGGATTTGACCATTATAGTATGTATCTTTGCTAATACTTTTTCCTTTTTCCCACCTTCTTCCTCTTCCTTTCCCAGTTGCATCCTGACTTTTCTTTTGGAAATCTAATTAATATATAATCTGTCCCACGCTTCTGATCTAGAACACGTCTTTTTATTTAAACCTTGCTTATCAGTGGGTTGAAGATGAGTGCCAGATATAGTAATTGTTTCTTTCAGCGATGATCTCTGATTTGGCTAGGTCTGCATGTATGCACTATGTTAGCCAATATCATAGCTATAACATATGAAAGTATGGTTTATTTCTTGTAATGATTTATTTCAGTGAAAAAGTAGGTCTGTTGTGGTCTTTCCAAAAGTACTTATTAAGATGCTTGATGGGGATGTTTTTTCTGCTTGCATACAGGCATGGTAAAATATCTTTATTTAGTAGGGAATAAGAAATCTGTTGTGACTTGTTATTTCTCTAGTAAAAAACGTTTTACATGGAGAAAGTCTAACTAAAAATACCAGCCACTCTTGAAATACATGATCTAAGGAAAATGAGTGTTTCTTACAGCCTAAATTGTCATTAGCAAATCATGTAAGCAAGCACTTTAGTGCTGGGGATGATAAAATAAGGATCAGTTATCTAAATGTGGTGCATGTAGAATGTATTCTAAATGTGGGCTTAGCTTTAGTTCTGAATATTGGGAGCATTCTCCTGTCTGACACCACATAGGGTAGAAAGGTAGCTGGCTTGATAAGTTGTGGAGTTTTGTGTGTTGCCTTCTGAATCCCTTTCTTACTGCTCAGTCAGTTGGCTTTTTTTTTGTTTTGATGACATAGCAGTAGCATTTGAGACAGTCTCAAATGATCGTTTATGTTTTTCTGGTATGTTAGATCATGGGTGTCAACTTGAGTAAAAACTTAGTGATATAAAAGGAGACTTCACATTGAGGAATGCATCTGTACTAGCTTTCAGGAGGCCAAGATGACTAGATGTGTAGAAACAGCTGCTGTTGCTGTATACTTACCTTCATAATGGTTATCAAAAGATACTCAATGTAAAGTTTGGAAATAATAGGGAAAAGTACACAGTGACTTGGTGCTTAGTAGCGCATCTGTGTCAACAGTGGGCGTTTTCATGCAGTTTACCTTGCATGTCTACTTGTGAATGCTTGATCAGCCAGGCTTGCTCTTGGTAGAGACCCAGGTGAAGTTATACACCAAAGCCTTGCCTGGAGCTCCACACTGGCGATGTGTACAGAAGATCCTTTGGTAGTTGGCTTTGTGCGTGTGCTAGGACCAGCAGCTGGCACATACTTCACTACTAGTAAAGATGTGATGGGGGATATAGGGTACTGTAAATCAGTAAGATCGAAACAAATCAAACTCCTGTACTTCCCTCTTAGTGCATTGCCAGTCAGTGGAGGTGTGTACCTACTGACTCTTGAGTTGGCTGATTTGCATGGGTGAGGTTGGGCTTAAACAGTTAATACTTTGCAGTTGGTTCTCATAGATAACTTGGCACGGAATTCCCAAATTCAATAAATATCACTAAATTTGGAGTCCTGACAAGCTTCAGTAAAATTGTGAGACATTCAGACAAATTAAATGTCAGGTTATTTTAAGATTTGCTTTCATAATATTCTGAAGTGCAGGTTCTATAATAAAGTGCAATGAAGGAAGAATTGTTTCAGTACGTGTTATTTCAGTATCATCTGGGAAGTTAGTAAAGTTTTGACCGATCAAGAGAAAAATTTCTCATGCAGGACTGAAATTTTATTTAGGAGTTAATTATGTGAACTATTTTCTTTTGAAAAATGTATTTCTTAACAATTGCACGGGGTTTTGTTTATATCTTTCAGATGCTGTGCCACTTTTTCTGAGACTGCTGCATTCGCCTCATCAAAATGTTTGTGAGCAAGCTGTGTGGGCTTTAGGAAATATCATAGGTTTGTGTTATTCTTGCCACTAAAAACTTCTAAGTTCCTTTTGGTATTGAATGAATAAACTTGGTAGGATTTTGTGTGTTAGAACTTGGAGATGTTCAATTATGAGACAAAAGGCAGGATACCAGCATCTGTTTTCAGGACTACTCTTGGGATGTTTTAATATTGATTATAAACTTTGTGAAGGGATCTTCAGGAATACATCGGGGTATCAATTGTTCCTGGTGGTTTGGCATTGTCTGCTATGCCTTTCCCTGTGCCCACCACCAACCCAGCCTGTACATCTGCTGTAAATCACGGGACACTTTTCTGTTAAGAATTTAGCTAGTTTTAATGAGTAGTTCCAAATGAAGTAATTAGGCAGGCAGCCACAGGTCCTACTAAAGCTTTATGTAAGTGCCTTTATGACAGATACATCTATAGAGATATGTGTGTCTATGTTTAAAGGCCAATATTCTTTAACTTTGTATGTGTTTTAAATAACTGAATTTTTAAGTGTGTAGTAGTTTCTGTGAATGGCATAGGATGATCTTTGTCTTCATAATTCTTTGTCTTAAACAGGTGATGGACCCCAGTGTAGAGATTACGTTATTAGTCTTGGAGTAGTGAAACCACTGCTGTCCTTCATCAGCCCATCTATTCCCATAACTTTCTTAAGAAATGTTACTTGGGTCATGGTCAACTTGTGCCGTCACAAAGATCCTCCTCCGCCGATGGAAACCATTCAGGAGGTGACGGAATGAACTCACTGTTCAGTGTAACCAAACTGAAGTTGAGTATCTGTCTGCCTCAAAAATAACTGTCAGATGTTTCTTTTCCTCCTTAGATCTTGCCAGCGCTCTGTGTTTTAATTCACCACACAGATGTAAATGTAAGTAACACCACTTAGAGCCAGTTTTGTGTTCTGGTATAGTTTTTTAGCTGAAGTGTAAAGCTTGTCATAATTAACTTCTTTCTTTAAAAAATAATTTTAAAAAATCTGCGACTTTTCTCTTTCATTATGGCAAACATATTTTGATATCTTTAACTGCTTATTTTTAAGTATCAGTTATGATTTTTTAGCTCTTATTTCTCTGTATCTTTGCAAGTGCTTATTTGCATGTTCTTTCCCTAGACTTAAAAATAAATGCAGTTTCGGTTGCATTGCTGTGAATGTTCATTTACAGATAAATACAGGATTTTTTGACTAGCACTTAAGTTTTAGGTTGTAATAAAAATCAACGTAAATGAAAGAAAAATTAGCGTCTGCTGCATATATAAAATGTTAGCTTTAGGTATAACTTCTGCAGTGTTAAATATGAACATTAGGTTATTTTAATAGTGAAGAAAATGAGTGAGACTTTACTGAAATCATGAAATAGGTCAGTTTTTTGCCTAAACATAAGTCAGAATTGTTTAAGATTAATTCTTTGCTTTCTAGTGAAGTTGTAGCTCAGTTGTCTAAGTTAATGGCAACAGTGCTTTACCAGGATATGTTTAAATATATTAACTAAAGTTTGCACAGGAATTACAGTATGTAAATTCTTGTATATTAAGTAGGTGATATTAAGCTTATTTTAATTTCTTGAAATGGCTGTATTTGTGAATCAGTCAAGAATTGTCAGCTGAAACAATGCCCACTCAATTTTTTTTTTTGTAAGCTGTCACTTGAAATGTTTGGTTTTACTGCTATTTTAATTGGCTTTTCTGCATAGAATACACACATGTATGCACACACAGGAAATTCAGTTTAAGTGTTGCTGCACCAGATTAAAAAAAAAAAAAAATTGTTCTTAAATTTTGTGGAGGAATGCCATATGATGTACAGCTCAGTGGCTTGAGAGTGCCAGATGTCTGTAGTTTAACACTTGCTAAGTCTTTATCTTTCTTGCAGGGGTGAGTCTTTCATATCTCACATTGCTCTTTTCATGAAAACCTGGTGCACAGATATAGTTGAATTACTTCTATTATATCCTTCAGAATTTAAGCTGTAGTTAGCAGTTTATCTGTGTTTTTTTTTTTCAATCTGTCTCTAGTCTTTGGAGCTAGAACAGGTTGAACAACAGTTGTATTTCAGATTTCTGTAGAGTGGAACGTATGAGGTTTGTAAAACAAAGAGGGGTTTGCTGTATTGCATCAATTCTGGCTTCACAATGCTAATTGGTTTATATTTAAATTTGTTATTTTTTGGTAAGACTTGTGATGCTTCTGTACTAATTGAAAATACATGTTTTTACTGTTAGATATTGGTAGATACGGTCTGGGCACTCTCATATCTAACGGATGCTGGCAATGAACAGATCCAGATGGTGATAGACTCTGGAATAGTCCCTCATTTGGTTCCTCTTCTCAGTCATCAAGAAGTTAAAGTGCAAGTAAGTTTGGATAACTTTTAAGGAAGTGTTGCTCAAAATGTAATACTAGAGAAAGTAGCTGGTTTCTTTTTTATAGTTCATGTTGAAGTTGAAAGAAAACTTTTTCCTGTGCAATGCAGCATTTGCATAAAACCTTTGGCGTTTTTAACTGTTACTGTTTGAAAGTATGTGCTCAGAATGTGCTCAGCTAGAAATATCTTTAAAAACTTGACAGAAAGTGTTTTGTTTCAGACTGCTGCGCTGAGAGCTGTAGGAAACATTGTCACTGGTACCGATGAACAGACGCAGGTAGTTCTGAATTGTGAAGCTCTTTCACATTTTCCAGCACTTCTGACACATCCCAAAGAAAAAATTAATAAGGTAAGTGACTGCAGAGGTTGCACCTGACTGATAACTTTTTTATTTGGGTTGGCTGTTTTGGATTCCACATAACGTAGTGTGCTAGAAATTTGAATTATTGACTACTTTACCAGTTTATGGCAAGAACAGGCAGGGTGCTGAAATTTTTCTTAAAGTTAACAGCCACAGAAAAATGTCTAAGGAGCTGCAAAGTTGTACTTGATGAGAATGTTGTTTCCTGATTCTTCTAATTGAATTTTTATGAACTTAAAGCTTTATCTTATAATTCTGGCTGTTGACTTAAAAGTTAGAGTTCTTGATGTGTGAAATGTCACTTTAATTAAACTGACTCTCTTAGAAGTGATGAAATAGAGATAATTGGATGTCTCTTTGAATGGAGTGTGTGTGATAAATGGAATTTAAACCAAGTGGGGTGGGATGTGGGGAACGTGTGCGTGTGTGTGCGCATGTATAGAAGAGGCTTCAAATGGGGGCACTGATAATGCAGTGCTGATTCCGGAGTGCATCTGAGGCATGTTGTTAAGTTCTGGGGTGCCACATTACAACATTGCCGATGATTAAAGCCCAAAACAAGCCCACCAAGACAAGCCTAAGCATCCTAAATCTCTAACAGGTTCATTAATGACAGTGATCCTGTGATCTGATCTGAGAGACTCAGTTGAATGAAATGTGGGAATTTCTGAATCTCATGTTGAAATACTTGTCTAAAAAGTTGTCATGCCAGATAAGCTGAGAAAAGGGAATTGAGGAGGAGTGATGCAGGGTTTCTAAGAAGGGAGAACTTTATCAACTGTAAGATTAAAAAAAGATAATGCTCTGAATACACTTAAAATTCTATGTGAAACTGTGTGTGTTATTTCTTGACTAAACTATAGATTCCCACTTAAGGGGCATGGGAGGGCTCTCGATCCTTGTTTAACATAAGATACTGCTTAAGATACAGTCTTTGGCTTAGTTCAGGTTTTAACTGTTCAGGACTGGGAGGGCCTACTGTGGGAAAGATCTCTTCTTACACACTCCCTTAGGCACTTGCTGCTGGTTATTGCCAGAAGGAGAGAGTCCTGGGCTTATGGACAGAATGAGCATAAAGGCTCATATAACTTTACAATATTCTCAAAAAGCAAGCGTTTAAGTAATAGGTATTGCATGTTCTTGATGATTGACGCTAAAAAGAGAAACAGGTAAAGCAGGTAAAGAATGTATTGTCTTCTACCAATCATGTCTGGAAAGCATTTTGGAACTCATCTGACCATCAGCTGAAAACTGCTATAGCATTCATTCTCAGTAATGGAATCAATCCTGAGTGCTCATTTGTAGCCTTTTGACTTTTTTGGCTCCAAATAATTTTTCGTTTTAATCTGTGGGTTTGGAGTATTTGTAACTTGGTAACAATAAAAGACAGAAAAGTCTTTTGGAATCTCCTAAGGTGAGACTGTCCACTTTGTTGCCTGTATGTCTAGTCAACTTACTAGGAATTCAGCTATGTACAATCAAACTGATGTAATACTTGATTATATTTAAGATTCACTAGTGTATGAACTCTAGATCTAAAAATGTGAATGTATAAAATCTCGCTGGAGTGGAAATAAAATACAATATAGAAGACTATCTGAATTAATAATTTCTCACTTTTATTTTGCAGGAAGCGGTGTGGTTCTTATCTAACATCACTGCAGGAAATCAGCAGCAAGTTCAGGCAGTAATAGATGCAAACCTTGTTCCAATGATAATACATCTTCTAGATAAGGTTAGATAACAAGAAGGATTTAACAGTTTGTTTCCTTAATTGGGAAAAGTGACATTGAATTCCTTGCTTCATGTTTTACATCATACTGTAAACGTGGGGGGCAAGGGGAAACTACGCTGAGCGTTTTTCATGTGTTGCAAGATAAAATACATTACTGCTGTTATTCTCTTGTGAAGTGCTGTGAGATGATGAGTGCCAGATGTATTGGGGAAAGAAAGCAGATCAGGGGAAGCTCCTCCTTGAGTCCTAAATCTCATTTAAATTCATTTTCTTGCTTTGTAAACAATGGGGGTAGAATTTTTTACTCACATGTAGTGTGAAGAGGTCTGGATGGGAACAGCATTGAGTTAGTTCCCAGCATTTTGCCAAAGCTTAAGGACTTCATCCTTTTTTGCTCCCCATGTTATCTGGAAACATAAGGAAGTGCTCAACAGTGGCATTTATTAACCGGTTCATGTTACTGCATTTATCTAGTCTGAGAGTAGTCCAAGTAGTGATCCTGTGACACGACATTATGGACTGGTGTTGTCCTGTCTGGTGGTTTCTTTTTCTTAAACAGGTAAAACCACATCAACAAAAAATAGGTGGCCATAAAAAAAAAATGGGGCTTTTGTGTGTGCAGAGTTTTTCCCATAGAAAAGCAACACTGTATGGATGTATGCTGCTTTTCAGTGATAGATGAAACTTCAGATGAATGCTTTTATTGCCTTTTTTTATTAAATAGTAAAGTCAAGTAGTTGCTCACATACACTCCTGAATGCTTTTCTCATGCTCTCTGACTACTAGAGATTGAATTCTAATGGTTCATCATTTGGGACTTCAAATACCTGAATTCCTTTTCATTTGTTGGATGTTAGTATCTCTTAAAACATTAGTTTCCAAACCATGTGCTCCCAGGGATCTGCCTTGTGAGAAGGGTAGCTAAAAGCATGGGTTTAGACATTTCCTTCTTTTTGCTGTATTCATTACCTGATTTTTCTTTCCTGAAGTGTGTAAAGAAGCCAGAAACACCAACTTATGATGTGTTCAGCTGTGGCAAAGATGCGATGTCTTGCGTCAGTGTAGAGGCTGGGGATGAGACTGAAGAAGCACTTGTCTCTTCCCCAAACTAACGTATAGCTGATCACAAATAGTTCTTTTAGCTGCCAGTTTATTAACCACTGAGAAAAGAGTTGGAGACCTTTCTCTTTAAATTTAATAAGCAGACTTGTGTTGACTTAACTTCAGAGGCAGACACAGTTATATGTACAGTCGTTTATCAAAACTGACACTTACTGCTTATCTCTCACTGTAATGTATGACAGCTGCTGATAAGGAATGTGAGAGAGTGGAGTACTACAGTTTTTATTTACTTTCCAAACAAATTTCCCTTCCTCTGAAAGATCTATTTAAAAACATGGTTGCCAGGAAGGGATGAACACTCTGTGAATAGACCCAAACATCTACAGCATTTGTTAGTTACTTTCCCTACTTACTGAAAACTGATACAGTGATACTGTGCAAAACAGACTGTAACAAATAAAAGCTTTACTGGACTACTACATAACATAGAAATTGGAATGATTATTTCTATTTATGGTTGTGTTTTAGGGTGACTTTGGTACTCAGAAGGAAGCTGCTTGGGCAATAAGCAACTTAACGATCAGTGGAAGAAAAGATCAAGTGAGTCAAACCTTAAGAAAAGGTCCATTATCATTCTCGGGTGCATTTGAGAGAGATACATCAGCTGATGTGTTCAGACTACTTCTGTGCCAGGATTATGAATGTCTGGATTCCTCCCCTGTTCAGTAACTCTTCCCTTTTCCACAAGGGGTTTAAGAGTGAACAGTTGTCGTTTCTGGAATGACCTGAGATTAAGAGTATCGATGGGGATTTGGATGGAAGCCCTTCTGTTAGGGTGGCCTGGTAGCTATGAATGACTGCATTCAAGCTCTGATGAGATTCTCGGTCATTCAATATCTCTGTCTTTCTACTTTTTATCCCTTATGGATAAGAGTGTGATAATTATAATGATAGTAGCCATTGAGTAGAAATATACTAGTTTATTGTAAGCATATTAAATTTGTGGCAGGGTTGGGGTGGTGGTGTCATTCTTCAAATATTAGGTTGAAACTCTTTGTCTAATTGACAAACTGAAAAATTCACAGTATCTGCTATGTGTGTGTTCTAGACTTGAAGTATATTTGTAACATAATTCATTAATGTTACCTTCTTATACTCTGAAACAAAAATTTCTGAAAGTGACTGCTACGGAATACTCCTACCTTGTTGGGTACCTTTGAGTACTTTGACTTTGTTAAACTTGTTTACGTGTGTGCTTGTGGGGCATTGTTTGCTTCTGCCATGCTCCTGATTTAACCATTTGCTTTTTTTCCCCTTAGGTGGCATACTTAATACAACAAAATGTAATTCCTCCCTTTTGCAATTTGCTGACAGTAAAGGATGCGCAAGTTGTGCAAGTGGTTCTGGATGGACTAAGTAATATATTAAAAATGGCTGAAGATGAAGCGGAAACCATAGCCAATCTTATAGAAGAGTGTGGAGGTATGATGCTTAATGTTTTGATACTTTTTTTTTTTCCCAGAAATTGATGGTTTGTTTGGCTTCCTGCCACATGCATATGCTGTTGGCTTTATTGTGTGTTGGCACAGATGTCTTAAGCAAACCTTTTTTTAAAAGTGACCTTCTCATGCCTATCAGGTGAATATACATAACTTCCTAACTGATAAAGTTTATGATCAGGTAAAATGTGGAGGAGCTGGATAATGGCAATAAAGTTTATTAGGTGCCAATTTTCTAACAGTCTGGTGTACTTGAGAAATTAGTTTCTGTTAATGTAGGGATGATATGCTTACCTTAATCATGCACAAGTCATGTCCAGGTGAATTTGTGGAAAAAAATAAAATTTTACGTATAAGGGTTGCAGAATTATGATAGCTTTAACTTCCTAACGGCCTTCAGACTTTCTCTGTATTGGTTGCTATTTAAGCTGACTGAAATCTTCAAGGATGAAAGAACAGTGGTATTAAATTTGGGCATAGGTAAAAAACTGGGATTTCGTTAACATGGAGTTGAATAGTCTTTAAATACCAAATCTTGAGCATGGAGGAAGCTTAATTGATTAGTGAGGGAGGGAGAAAAGAGGTGTTCATGCCTAAAGCTCTGCTTGTCAGAACTTCAGAAATATTTATGTACGCTCTACTCACATCTGCCAATAACTTACGCTGTAGTACAGCTATTTGCCATATAATCAAGCTACAGGTCAGTAACTGATAGCGTGTGTGCTGCCAACAGTATGTGGATTTGGAATGTAATAGCTTGGAGCTGTCACACCAGGTGCTGAAAAGATGTTTTTGTGAAAAGGGAGGATGTCCTAGTGCTTGGCCCTGGCCATATTTCCTCAGATCAGCTTAACCACTCATAGCAAGAAGGGAAGTACTATCATTGCTAGAATTGACTTTTCATACAATTTTTTTTGTCCTGGAATGCATTCATCAATCTCTGATGTATTTCCTCAAATCTCTAAGAAGCTTTTATGCTTTAAGCATGTTAAATAAATTTAACAGCATCTTATTCGTAGTCACTCTATTCCTAGCTTTGTTTTTAATTACTTTGTGTGATGAGGCCTTAAGGAGACAGAGGTTGCTTTGCATGAACTTAGTATTTTAACTCTATTACGTTTCTTGTGTACTTGCTGTAGGCCTGGAGAAAATTGAACAGCTACAAAATCATGAAAATGAAGACATTTACAAACTGGCTTATGAGATCATTGATCAGTTCTTCTCTTCAGATGATGTAAGTGTGTAATAGCTCTGCAATCTGCTTTTGTAATTGTTTGTTTATATTTATAAGTATGGCTGAAGATAAAGGCAACAGCTCTAAAGCCTTCTCTGTGACACTTGTTTGGTTTTTCCATGGAGAATGAGCCCTTACTTGAACCTGTTGCGTATCTTACCATTCTTCATGATGAAGTATCTAAGGATCTAATGCCTAATTTAAGCCTCATCTCTAGGGATTGAAATATGAGGCTTTGAATAGTTCTCTTAACTGTCAGCTTCTGACTAAGCTTGATATTTCACATTTGATAAGCTCCCTGCTGACTTGAGTACCAAATTTGAGATTCTGCTTCTTAAGAAACAAACTATTTTGAATATTTTAGTGATTTCGGAGGTAGGATGTGCTGATCAAGAATGTTGTTTTCAGTTTAAACATGTAATGTAAATCAAAGGAAGGTTTTAGATTTGTATGCACTTTGAATAATAAGAGTTAATTGCATATAAAGGAAATGCAATCATGTTGGCCTGTGTCATGAAGTGAGAGGGTTTTCTACTTGATTGAAGAACTTTCAGGAGCAGATTATAGCAAAAATGGTAGAGCTCAGTTGTGTTCATGCCGTACTGTCCGCATTGAAGTTTATTTTGTGCTAGAGTTTCACTTTTATATGAACAATAAGATGCAAGTCTTGTTATGCAAAATTTGAGTTGCTAATACAGCAGGACTTGGAATTGAATCTAGTGTATTTTTGGTAACCTGTATACTAGCCATTTAAATTGAAACTGCGGTTTCAGCTTAATCCTTACTTGATTCAGTGGTACTGGTCTTCTCAAGAACTGTGACAGTTTATAAGCTGACAATAAGGATGATGCATGACTGACAGAATACTTTCCAGGAGTGAAAACTGCATAAACAAGAGAGACTATTGGATGCCATGTAGCCTACTTACTAAATACAAGCTAAAACATTGTGGCGTAAATTACTTTGTCATTGTAGTGTTTTTACTAAATTGGGGGAGAAGAATGGCAAGACTTGATGCAAGGAAGTAGATTAGGTGAAGAGATAGATGCTCTTTACGATTATCTGCTTCTTTTCAGTGAGGCTTTTGTCTTTCTATTCCTACTCATGATGTTCTCATTCTGTTACAGATTGATGAAGATCCTAGCCTTGTTCCAGAAGCAATACAAGGCGGAACATTTGGTTTCAATTCATCTGCCAATGTACCAGCAGAAGGGTTCCAGTTTTAGAGTGGTTTTTTGGGAGTTAGGTACAATGCAGCACTGAATAAAAAAAAAAAAGGTTTGATCCATCAATCTTGGCTCATGGGATCCGCTGCTGCATTAAATCGGGAAAGAAAATGTGAAGATTTCATTTGGAATCACAGAAAAGCCCAAATGAAGTCAAGATGGCGAGTGGGTGCGAGTGAGAATGAGTGGCAAAATGTAATGAAAAACTTCACACTGAATGCTTATTTAGATTGTTCAAAGAAAAAGGGCTACAGGTCAAAGATCTTCAGTGCCTGAGAAGGAACAATGACTTACTAGAGCAATTGGGGGAAATGCAGTACTATCATCATCAAGCCTTGTAAGCATAAGAGAATAGGATGCCCATATAAGTCCAAGGAGAATGAGCCCAGGCCTTGCTATGAAGCACCGTGTGAATGGACAACATTGAATGAATGTCTGGACTCGATGCTGTGGAGCCAGGCTCGTGTTTCAAATCGGGGGCTCTTCAGTCCTGAAGCAGGCTCCTAGTCCTGGAGTGGCGTGTGTACGAGAGTATGGTTGTGATGCTGTATGTGAACGCATGCAAGCTTGATTCGCCTTCAGGGGGCTGATAATAAACCTAGTAAATCATCAAAATGAGTTCATAAGTGTTAACTTACACTGGACACAAAAGCAAAGACCGGTTTAGCAGCAGACTCTGGTTTACTCCTGCAGCCTGTGTTTCTTTTTTGTTTTTTTTTCCCTCTTATTTTTCTTTTAGTTATTTTTAATTTCTTTCCTGTATGGCTTATTAGTTGTTTGTAAAGTCAGAATTTCAGGAAGGCTTCCCTGTGCATTTGCACCAGATGAATGTTTGATGTTACGAAAAGCTTTCCATATCATCAAAACTAATTTGTAGATTTTTGCATGCAAAAATCATACATTTCCCTTCAAATAGACTGTGTTGCAGTACACAAGTTGCCATAATAGTAGAAAGCAGTAAAATGTGGTAATAAAAATCTCATCCTTTTCATTTTCAAAGATAACATGAAGACCTTTGCATGTGGTAATCTACAGCATAGTTCATTTTTAGATTTTGTTGAGTCCTGTAATCAAATGTTTCCGTTGTGGTAGAATACCGTGCTGTGTTTCAATGTTACTTGTTTTCAAACTTTGTTTTCTATGAAAATGATATGGAAACTTCTAAAAATGAAATTTGGTGCATATGTACTGCCGAATAAAGACCGAAAAAGAGGTGTGAATAGATGTACAAATCAAGTCATGGTTTGAACACCTTTAATATGCCTAATTCAATTGTTTTAGACTCTTTTTATCTTAGATGTAGGCAGCCATGAACAATCTATTTTGAGCCACTTTAGAGAGAAAACTTTGTATTTTTAAAACTTGCACAAAAAGGATGCAAGTGTTTTTATAATTGGAGTAATACCTCAGTTTTGAGGTTCTGCACACTAAATTAAAGGTGATGTTACAAATTTGTACAAACTGAACTCTTTATAAGGTGGCTCATTGTAGGAAATGCTGTGCCTTCCCCTTTGAGCACAAGTGTTGCATGAACAACAGTTTGCTATAATAAAACATACCAGATTAGCCACCATTAGCATCTATATCTACCTTGTGTTTTAAAATCAACTGGTAATTCTGAAACACTGTAGAATGGATAAAGATTATTTTGTGATCATAACTCTTTGTTGGACTAGAGTATTTTTGCAGCATTCCTTGTCATCAGAAACATGGTTAAAGTTTAAAAATAGAAGCAGCGGAAACTAGCTTGTGAAATTTATCCAAGTAGAGTGCAGGCTAGGCTGTCTTGGGGAAATAAACATTAAACTTGCAACAGTGTTGTATTCAGTGTGTCTTTGTATATGCTCTCCAGCTTTCATCAAAATCTGAAGAACATAATTTGAAGAAAGTTGCAGTGAGACCTCTGAATCTCTTGAGTTTGTTTTTTTTTTTTTACATGCCAGATGTCTTCGTGGTGTGGTATGTTATGTAGGCTTGAGGTAAATAAGTATTTTGGCATAATTATTAAGAAATAACTAACTTAACTAATTGCATAGTATGTATTCGCTAAGTAAATTAGGGTTGTTTTCATGTAAATGTAGGGAACCCTTAGAGGAGGTAAAAATGCTTAAACTGGTGTTTTTAAGGAAGTTGCAATACCATAAGTAAAATTATACTTACTACAAACTTCACAAAAATATCTTCGTTGAAGGATGTACTGTAGAAAACTGCTTTATTGTTAGAATCCTTTCTTTCTAGGGTTAAGAGGAGAACAGATGTTTGTAGCAACTCTTATATTTCCAAAACAAAAAGAAACAGCCCAAAACACTATGTCAAGGTTTGCATTTACTGCCAGTAAATGCCTTTTTGGTACTTACCTTGATATGATACATTTAGAGAATTACCTTAAGCTGGTGCTGTTCTAGCTGCAGCCTATACTTTCTTACGTGGTCAGTGGTGGCGTTTTGTTGGTTTTGGTGGTTTTTTTTTTTAAGTGAAAAATTGTCTTCGCCTGCTTCACAGCAGATCCTGTCACTCACTATTCTGTTAGTTTACCAAAATAAGGAAGCCTTAAACATTTCGGCATCCACAGGGTGGCAGTGTTCAGAGTTCTTGAGCAGCAAAACTGAAGCCAGTTTATCCAATGACTTTTTTCCCAAAAGCTGCAGTTTGAGGTAATGTAACTAATTACGTTGTTGGGGAAAGGGGACTTGTTTGGGAGGCTTGGGATCCAAACAAGAAATAACTTAAAGACTTTAGGAGTACTAATCAGATAAATAAACTTCAGAAAGTCAGAAGGCAGAGTTACTTACAAGTAGAACCTTGCATTGCTGCAATGGAAGTCACAGACCAATTTTCTGCCTATGCGTGAAGATGAATAAATTTTAGCTTCTGACTTTCTTGAGCAGTGGAATTAGGTCATCAACAGAAGCAACTCAGATGTTTCCCTTTTAACACCAAAGCTGTGACATCGAGTGTACTTTTCAAGCTGTTCAGTAGCAGAACACTGGTCTGTGATATTTAGATTGTCTGTAACTGCACAGATGGTAACTCTTTGGTCACTGTTCTTCAATTCTAATAAAAATAACCAAAGATGTGGAGGTGATGTTGTATGTTAATCTACTCTTTCAGTATTTTTAAGTAGAAAATTAGCTTTTCAGCTGAACTCGGGGTAGCAGATACCTAGAAAAAAAGACCCTTAAAATAGTAAAAGGACAAAAGTTAGTCCATAGTACAAGCTATTTCAGGTAGGATTTTTATTCCAAGGAGCAGTGTTGTTGGACCAAATTGAAAATTTAGGCTCTTAGGGTTGCATTAGTTGATTTAGCTAGGAGTAGTTTTTCTACGGAGGGAAGAATAGCATGCTGAATCGAAAGGGATAGCTTGAAAGAAGTTGACCCTCTTTCTTTCTCTCCCGCTACTGGAAGTGGAATAGCCCCTGATTGTATGGGGCCTTTCAGCCTAGGATGAAAGGATTCGCTGGATGCACGGAGCCTTGAACAGAGGCATATCTTTCATCTTTCTTCACAAAACGGTATCTTCAGGTGGATCACAAGCATTCCCAGTAAGTTGTCTACTGTTTTTTTGGTAGCAGAACAGGGTAGCCTGACCGCTTAAAAAAAAACCCAACAAATATTTCTGGATCGTGTGTTAAGATACCAACCAACTTAAAGTGGTTTAAAGTAAAATAAAATACTGGCTAAGGGAACTTAGCCAGCCCTGACCAAGAGAACCTGATGACTTCTGAGTAACCAGGGCTCTGCTCTTAGAAGATTTCAAAGAAGAAAGGAGGGTGACTTTCTGCTTGAAAGCAAAGAAATCAGTATGTATTTGTTAACTCCTCCTATCATACAGTATGTTGCATAAATTGCTGCTTTATAATTAATAATGTCTTCTTATTAATACTTGTAGACTCTTTGCCATTTTTAACTATAAATGTTTCCTCAACTCTGCATGTCACCAAATTACTGGCAGGAATGCTGGTCACAAGGCTGGAAACAATTACAGAAGTCCTGCATCTGGATCAAATAGACTTTATGAAAGGAAACTTAGTAGCAGAAAATGTGTAAAGTTTACAAACTCTTCCCAATAGTAAGTTTTAGCTACTGCCAGAATAAAACTCAGAAGGCGCACAAAATTAATTGGAAAAGTTAATATTGCTTCAATACCTACAGAAAAGTGTCTGGAAACTTAATTTCCATAAATAAATTCTTATATTTGCTTGTAAATCCCTTGAAGTGGGGGTCCTGTATTAATTCTGCTGGTTTGGTGTGCTCCGAAGCTGAGGAAAAGGTTTTTTTTTTTCAAGCTGCTGTTAAAACTGTCATATGTAAATGCCTTTGATACACTTAAATTTCTGTAGAATAATACTGAAAGCTACTGTTACTGGACAACAACAAATGTAGGAAATTTTAAATGCCAGCTATTGGTAAATGTGTCTCGGAAGTTTTGTAATTGGATGGAAAGGCAGATGGTCAGTAGTCAGACTTCACATCAGCAACATCAGGTCATGGTATGAAGCAAGTATGTCATTGCTAGAATGGCAGTTTTTCAGATCAAATGTTGCTTCATCTTATATTTGTAGTTCTTCTAAGTAAATAGAAACTGTGTATAAAACATCTGTTCATACTCTGAACATCAGTTACTTATACTGTAAATTATTGTCAAAAGCTCCCTTGTTTGGTCTTCTGCTTCTGTAGCTTTTTCCTTAAGACTTTCCTGGTATGTTGAGTGGTAGAAGGGAAAGGATTATAGCAATTTCTGTTATGTATTACGTAGTGCACGTACCCCAGAAACAAAACAACTCCCAGGCTGAGTGCCTGTGACACTGGGACTCTTTTCAGGTGCTGTGGTTTACTAGGAGATCTCTGTTGTTGCTATATACTTGGTATTAGATCCTGGAGTAAGGTATCAATACGTTCCCGTCCTCCACCACAAAAACTAGAGCATTGATGAGCTGGAGAAGCATCTTTTGAGAAACATGGAACAGATTGAGATCTTCATGAGCTTGGGGTAGGGGAAGGAGGGGAGTTCTCGATACCATGGACAGCTACAGACTCCTTGCCTGAACGAGGCAGTTCTCTCAAATAGACTAAAATAAGAAGAGAAACTGATAGCCATAGTAATTGGTTCAGCATTGAAACTAAGGCAAAAATCTGAGCGCTTAGCCCCAGAATTTTTTGTTAAGTGTTTGTCCAGCCAGTGAAGTTCTGTGCGTGGCTATCACGGGTAAAGCCCTTGCCTTAGCAATATTGTGATAGTAAAATCTTACTCTGTCCTACTGTGTTACTTCCCCTCTTACAAGTTTACAATTTTTTTTTTTCCTTAACTACATACCCAATTTACCCCTTTCTCATTTAAGCTGTTTGGAATCTGTCACAGATTTGGACTCCTCTCACACTGCACAGTTCATACTCATTTTTCTACTACTTTTGACAAGGTATTTATAATAAACCAGAAGTGTGCAGCCTGCAATTAGACTTCCGTGGTGGAATCAAAGCCTTAGTTTGCAGGGTCATTGTATTGTGGACCTAAAGAAGGCTTTCCTCACCTGAAATGCTATATTTTTTTCTAACTTGTTCTAATAATATGCTTAGTTACAAACCATGACCTGCTTACACATTTATCTTGGCTATATGGCATTTTCATTTGTTAGCTGCTGCAATTTTGTGTGTTTTGCCACGATAGCTTTCTAAGCTTTACAGAATTGTATAGAGAAATGTAGATATCTTTTTTTTTTCTAATGGGGTGAACCTCTGAAGTGTGTTCCAGGTTACTTGATTTGTAGTGAGACACAAATAATATCTCTGTTGCTATGTTTATGTTAGTAGATTGTGGGATACCTATTTTGCACTAGCTAAGCATCTTCAAAACAGTTCTTGTTACGATTTTCATATTTCACCTGACTTTTAAATTGCAGAAACACCTTTTAGCAGGTTATTACTGCACCAGACCCTACGAATGCAGTTAGAACGGGGCTGTCTTTTCAGCTAATGTTTTCAGAATGGCTCTGGCATTGGTACACTGCAGACTGACAGCTGTGCAGATTGAACACTGGCCCATTGTCTTGTCCATTGCAACTTCTGCCAGATGCAGAATTCTGCTAGAAGATACTTATTCCCAAAATTTCATTTGCAAAGATTTGCCGCTGCAGTGCATTAATGTAATGCTACCAACAGAACATCCATGTGGTTGCATCCTCTTCAGCAAATTGGGCACAAGGGTAGAATAATTTGGGTGTGAAGATTTGTATATCTGGCTTAATAGTACTTTTTATTGTTCAAATAGTAAATAAAGTGTTGAAGATGACATCTCTGTAATAGAAAGTGGATTACTGATCTTCTAGTGAATGCCCACACTCTGTTCATCTCTGACTGTTTGAAATGTGCTCTCATCCTCTTGATGTACCCACAGCAGGTGGTTTAGTAATGACCCATCTGGTATAATGACCCATTATATGGCATAATCCTCCAGCCAATGGATCCGTTCTCTGAAAAACAAGTTATTTTCTGGGTTAGTTTTCAGATAGCTTTTTGATGAGCCCACGTAGGGCAGGGCTTGTCTGTTGCTGCTTGATCCCAGCAAGGCAAAGGGCTGCAGCAGGTTCCACCAGTGCCAAGGCAGTGCAGAACCAGCCACCTGCAACGGTGCACGCAAGGATAGAGGAGAAGCTTGAACCAAAGGCTAAGGAGAGGTCCAAGAGCTGTGTAGCTCCTGCGCAGTGCAGAGGTTGTGCCTTGTCAGTGCCCAGAGACCAGAGCTTGTGGCCGCTGCGCTGGCAGCAAACAGGGCAGCTGAGCTGTGCAGGAGAAAGGTGGCTGTTCTGCCCTGCCTCAGTCCCAGGAAGTAAAGCAGCAAGGCCCCACAGCTGCTGAGGATGGCTAGCAGCCAGCAGAGGGCTACCGAGTTCATGGGGACGAGTCCTGCACAGCCCAGGAGTGGGTACTGAAGAAGGGGTGTCCCTGTGCTGAAGGGGACAGGCCTTGGTTGATGCACCTTGGACCATGACCCAGCTAGGGTCGGCTCCAGCCGTGCACGTCATCCCGAGGGATAAGCACTGGGATACAGCTGCCTCCAGACTGCCTCTTTTCTGCCTTTTGCCTTTCATTGCTATAAGGCTGTGGCTGCTTCCATGGAGCTGTGCTAGAGTTGGGTGGGGAGAGAGGGGCAGCTCCTGGCCCCCAGCGCTGGACTCCGTCCTCCCGAGCCCGGGGCAGCCTGGCCTGAGCCGGACAGCGTGCCGTTAACGCATCCAGGAGAAGTGCTGTGTTCAAAAAGGAGAGAACAATTAACCCTGCTGAAGGCACGTGTTGTGCCCTGAGACAAAACCACAACTCTACACCCGCGAATCCTGTTATCCCAGGCCCTGCATCAGGCCCTTCAGAAACAAATGTTCTCCCAAGTACTGGAGCTACCACTTAGTTCAAATCCGACCTGACATTCCTATTAAAAATTTGCACAAATAGGTGAGGATCACTAAAATGCTTTTCTATGTCTGTCCCCCCCCCCCCCCATCATTGAGAGAAAAAAAAAAAATCAGGTGTATTTTTAATCCCCCCTGCTTCCCTGCTCCTTTGAATAGCAAAAACAAGAACAATTTTATCCATGTACTGTCCCTGGGGCCTGTGTTGAAAGCCAACGTGCATGGAGGCGTGATCATAAAGATTGTATATGAGAAACTGTAATTAGATTTAAATAACAAAAGTAATCAACAGCCAACAGCTGTTTTTTTTTGTAACAAAAAACAGAAACAAAGGGAGTTGAAAAATGCGTGTGTTTTTAGAAAACAGGTTTATTTTGAGCAAGTTGCACTTAGATTGCAGCAGCTGTACTGCCACAAGTGGAACTACGGTGACAGAAAGCTCTATTGCAACTTGTTAAGGTTGAGAAGTTGAAAAACTTCAATTTGATAGCATACAAAAAATTTCAATTAAAATTGTTAAATATTCAAAACTAAAGTGGTATAACTGATATCAAAAGATATGAATGTCAGGCTAGTGTTAGTAAAGCTTCACAGGAAAAAGACCCATTACAGCTCGATGTAGTATTGTAAACTGTGCTTATCAGCTAAACTGTGATGATTAATTTGTTAGAACATGAGGTTTTTTTACTATTTGAAACATAATTCCAGATGTTTCCCAGATATTTGTATAAGGTCCTCTAAATACCAGTTTTAAGACAGATGTTTAGGTAACTTTTGAATGATGATGTATTATGGTTTACATTACAGCACTAAATGAATTTCATTTCTCTTTCAAAGTCACTGTAAAAGCCACATCTGAGAATACAGTTTTAGCTTAGTGTAGTTTGATGCATTATAAATAAATATAGAATAATCTGGAGTACAAGAAAAGTCTGCACAACACTGGGTACTTTAACTTAATAAAATCTTGAGATTTACCAGTGTCACAGAGGTCAGTAAAACGCTGTCAGTAACTGTCCACCTGAGTCATTCAGTTTCTCCTGCAATCTCGGTTTTTGCTGGGAAAATGCATATAGCTGAGACATCCCATGCTACTCTGGAGGATTTTAAAAGGTGAATTTGGCATTGGGTAATATATATATAAAGATAGATACATATATATAGAATTGGCCATGTTCTTCATTATAATCTCCCAATTTTAAGGTATGGCAGGAGCAATTTCACTTCACTTAAACTACCTTAACTGTCTTCGGTAGCCTGAGTAGGTAAACATGCTTAAATGGAAACTGACCTTTGCCCCTTCCATTTATTTACTGTTATTTCTGGGATCAGTGGTTGGCGGAAGCTCTGGTCCTGCTCCCCCTCAGCCTGTCAGGGGCTGTTACGTCTCCTGGTCTCCGGGGCGGAGACCCCCAGACCGTGAAGAAGGCTGGGTTTAGCGGGACGCGGCTGACCCCGGCGGCCGAGCGAGCGCCGCGCTGTGGCGGGGGCCGGTGGCGGCCGTTAACGGTCGCCCGCCCGCTTTGAAGGCGGCGCCCCGCCCCGCGGGCTGTTGACTTTCGAACGCCGCGGCCGTTGGTGCCTCCCCGCCACGCCCCTTCCCGCGCACGCGCGGCGGCGCTGAGGGGGGCGGCGAGGCGCGGGCTCGACTGTTTGAAGGCGGCGACGGAGGTAGGTGTTTCGGCCCGGCTTCCCGGTCGGAGGGTTGGGGAGCGGCCGTGGGGAGTCGGAGAGCAGCCGAGGGAGCGCCCAGGTGGGTTGGGGGAGTGGGTGGCTCGCAGGGAAGCGCGGCTGTGGCACCCGGAGGTGTTTTGTAAGGGGTTGACCCGGCGTCGGAGCTGGCACGGCCGGCCCTCTGAGGTGAAACCGTCCTGGCAGCCGAGCGGTGCTCGGAGTGACTGCTCTCCTCGCCTCCTGCCAGTCAGCCTGCGCGGCCGGGCAGCACCGGCAGCCGGCCCCGCCGCCTCCGGGAGCCATCTCTGTCCCCGGGCAGTGCTCAGGTGTCACATACCCCACCCCTTCTTTCGTCGTCTTTAAGCGTGTTTCTCTCTTTGTAACCTTAGCAAGTTCCTGGTGTCGGTGTCGATCCCTTTTTCTAGTTATTAATACTGGCGCGGTTCCCATCGTTACTAGCGGCCGAATTGGCTGCGGGAGCTGGCAGAGGGTGTGCAGGTGGCAGGTGAAGGTGTCCTCTTCCTTCCAGCTCCATCGCCCGGTAACGTGAGGCAAATGAGTGCTCAAGGCCAGAAGCTTTGATAGAGTTCAAGAGATAAGGGATGGGGAGCAACTCCCGGCAGCGGAATAGGAGTATGGAAAGGATAGAGTAGCGTATCTGTGTTTTTTGAACACAATAACTTGTGTAAGCTTGTTGGAGAGGCAGGCAAGGAGCTAGTGGAGGGATATACTGTCACGTCAGCTTGATAGGGAGACCAGACAGACTTCTCAGCTGTCTTCATCTCCTTTCAGGTCATAAATAAACTGTAAAAAATCTGGGATAGTGCTGTAGTAGCTGTGGTAGGAATAGGGACTAGGGGCAGAACATCCCAGGTTGAGAACTGCTCTGACTTAGGTGTGGGATATTTGTGGCATGGAGTAAAGCTGTACAGCTCAAACGGGCTGGAATGGAAAGGTTTAAGGTCTGGCTGTTGTTTATGATTTCTGGTGCCTGGCCTGTTGTTACAACCAGCAAACCTGGCAGTTGTGTAGCAGGCACTTGTGATGCACTGACAAATACCAGAGCTGCACTTCGGCCTTCTGTTTTTTTTTTTAAAAAAAGTTCTGTCACTCTTTACCATGAAGGTGACTTATAAGTGGAAACTACTGCCCATAATGTCATTTAATCTTTTATTTTTGCACAACATAACCTTGAGCTTCTATGCTAGTGCTACAGGAGGACTTCATGGACCACTGTGGGATGGGGAGACAGCATTTAGTTTAAGTGGACTTAGTTTAAGACAGGGATTTAGTTTAAGTGCGATACAGTATTAAGTCAAGTCGAGTGTTTCAGTGTTGTTCAGGAGAGAGCTGATGTCGTTTTCTTCCCTGACAGTGGTGCGAAGGAGGAACAGGGAGCCTGGTAGCACTGACTCCTGGGGAGGGTCTGCCTTAAGTGCCCCTTGTAACTCTTGTCACAACTGTTATCTAATGCCAAAGTCACCTTTTAAATTTTTCCAAAGTAGAGTGAGGTGTATCAGCTTGTTACAGCTGGCTTTTGCTATGCAGCGGTTAGTTATTTATCTACTTAAACACTGACATACACTGTATTCTACATATAATTGCTTCTAAACAGAATCTTGTATAATTAGCTGGATGAGCAGTGGCCTGATCGCTAGGTGAGGAGTGCAGTGTTATCAATGAATACTACTTTGATCTGCTTAACTGCTGGCAGAAACAGGTATGTTGTATTATGTTTTCATCTCATCTACAGTATCACTAATTAAAGAGGATAAAATCACAGCCACTTAGCAGGTCTACTGCTGGAAGATTTCTGAAACTCACTGTGTTAGTGGCACAATTACACTTTTGCATTTTGAAAATACCTTCTAGTCTGTAATTTGCTTATACTGAGTGACTCTTACAATGAATATGTATATACATACATGCATATTTGCTACAACAGTTGTTTGGAACGTTTAAGGAGAAGTATCTGCTCTGTGCAGGAAAGCATTCACCAGCTTCCTGATACTTTTTTTTTTTCCTGGAAAACTTTTTTTCTTTCTCTTTGCTTAACTCTGTGATGTTGGGTCTTCTCTGTCTCTTCGTTGGTGTTCTCAGTCTCTCTGTTTCTGATAGCTATCTACAGATTTCTTTTCACTGTTGTTTACGTGTAGACTATTTCCTCCGTGGTGCTGCCAGTGCAGGATGAAACTGAATTTCAGGATTTTTACCTTTTGCTTCCCTGGTACAACTCTGGAGTAGTTGCGTAGAACACATTAAAAAAAAAACCACAGGGTGCCTATAGTAAACATCAACATTAGCATTCCAAATGCTGTTTGAAAATCGATGAATAATAACTAAAAAACCAAGTGCTGTGTCTCCTGGCGGTGCCTGGGAGGCCGCTGGAGCAGGGTGCCCCACACACCCTTGGCCAGAGCTGAAAGCAAAAGCCCCTGTCCTCACACCGCCGGCCTGGCTTTCCAGAGCTGCTTGCTAGCAGGCAACCGCTGTCACTCTTTAAATTTCTCAGTTGCCTGGGAAACAGAGCGGTATTCTTCTGTGGAAATGGGAATTTCAGTCCCTCTGGCGAGCGGCTGCAGGGTTATGAACGGCCCCGGAGCAAGCAAAGGCCGGCGGGCTTGTGTCTGCTTCAACCTGCGCAGGCTTGCAGCACGGCACGGCGCCTGGCTTTGCTCAGGGGAGACACTGCCTGGGGGGGGGGGTTTACTCCTGCAGAGTTTGAGGGGATTCATCACAGAGCTAAGAAAAATTCTGTAAAGTTCCTCCTTTGTTTTTATAGTGGCAAGTAACTATTTTGCAGTTATAAAATTTTTTTGAAGATTAATTTTATCTTGCCCATTGTGTAGCTCACATAAGCTAGATGTGTGTTCATTATAAAGAAAAGTTCCCTCCTGTAACATTTCCTTTGAAGAGAACTACAGCCCTATATTTAGGAAAAAATAGTGAATTTAAACATAGAGATTTTTTAAAAATTATATTCATTCCACATGTATGAGAGAAAATAATGAATGAGAGTACTTACTAAGGATTCTTTTTTTTTTTTCTGTGAGCAAAAACTTGACTGATTTTTTTTTTTCTCTTTTGTTTATGTGGAAGTGGCATTCCTAAGATTCATAATAACTTGATAGATAGATAGATAGATACAAAAATAAAACCTTTAAATGTATTTCCCACGGGAACTAATTCTCAAAAAAAATTATCTAGACAGTGGAGTAGATTTGTTGTTCAGATTCCCTTCGTTATTGACACATTTCTTTAGTTGCAGTGTCTGGAACATCACTTACAAATGTGAAATTATTAATGTAAAGACCTAAAGAACCTTGCGTTGCCACAGTGGCTGATTGGAAAAGCTGGAAAATAAAGGTCTGTGGCTCCCCAGTAAAAAGAGAAATAACCTCGTGGTCTTTAGTAAGAGCAGTGCAGTACAGGAGTAGATGTAGTGTCAAAGTGTTGTGAATGTTTTTTGCTAAATGTCTGTAGTACTTGATATTAATTCTCTTTAACTAGGAGAACACACTAGTTAGTTATAAATGCTAACGCACTTCATCATTCTTCTTTTAAAGGCTGGTTCTTAAAAACTATGTCTCGCTGTAGTAGATTTTCTTCCAACTGTTGTCAGAGTCTCTTTAAAAAGTGGCGTTCAAATACGTGAACCAACATTTTATATTAATTAGCTGAAAAAATAATCTGAAGTGTGTTGGATTGATTTTTTTTTTAAGCTGAATTAATCAAAATTGTTTTCAATATAAAGTTGACATGCTCAAAAAACAACATACAAGTACCTCCTTGAATTGAACTTGATTTTTTTTGGTGATGATGCCCATTAGATTTTTTTTTTTTAATTTTTTTTTTTTTTAGTTATTATTCTGTCTTGTTTTACAGAGCAAAAGAAATCTGATCAGACTTTGTTGAACACTTCCACTTTTGGGTGTACCACCCTGTCTTATACAGTGAGATAAGTCACACGTATTTCTGTATAACCAGAATAGGTTTCTCTGTTCAGAGCTGATTTAACTCTCAAAGAACCGGGGTCTGAGTATTTAGCTTCCGACTTCCATCTGGTTACCTCTGTGCCTTTTGCAGGTACAGTGCTGCTTCATTTATTTATTGTAAAATGTTTATTAGTTAGTGCCAAATTTAACCCTTAGTGACTTTCATGATTCCAAATGCAATTTAAGGGTTTTATTTTCAACGGAGAGTGTATTTAACAATTCACTTCCTTTTAAGGAGATTCACTTAAAATAAATCAAACTTTATTAATCTCAGTGTCAATGAGAAATGCTGATAGATCGATGCAAAAATATGTTAATGTAGTAAAAAGCTTAGGAGGGCACATCTGAATAAAATAGCCTCCTTAAACACCTCTCATAGCTAATTACCTTCCTGACTGAATCGAACAAAGGTTCAGTAGCACTTCGTGCAGCTGCGTTAGCCCAGCTGCATGTTACTGTTTTCAGATTTAGAGTTAGACCCTAAATTGAGAGTCTTTGATACTAAATCCTTGGGCAATTTCTTTTTGCAGTGTAGCAAAGTCTACAGAGTTGACTAGAACTGATGAAGGGGACAGGAAAATGTGACATAAAGATAAAGGAAGTTCATACTAATTTCCACATTTTTTTAACAGAATTATGATTTTTTTTTTTTATGAAAACTGGCATTAGAGTTATTGTTATTTGTGACTTTACAGTGTGATTTCACTAAGCTGGCAAAGAAAAACAAGGCAATATTACAAAGGATGGAAAACGAAAGTTAGATTTTTAGTTTTGTGCTTAAAGTAACCCAGGAATAACACCACGAGTCTAATTACTGTTAGTGGTATTGTAATTAAGGGCCACTGAGATTCGTGTTTGTGCCAGAACCTAGTGACAGCTTTTAGTAAATTTGACTGCTTAATACTCTAATGAATATTGCAAAAGTAACAGTCAAAAAAAGTTACGGGAGAAAAAAAGTTTCCGTACTTACTGCTCTATTCTTATGTTGAAAATGTTACTCATAGTGGGAGAAAATTTTCATAATTTTTAGGTTATTTAGAAACTGTAGTTCTAACTTGTATCACACTCTTCTACTGTTTCCCACTTTAAGAAATATCTAGTTGCAGATTGCTACTTTTTCTAGCTTTTTAAGGCAAAAGTTGGATATGGGTGAACACTATCTGGTCACTTATATTGTAAGTGCAGATCATAATTTGCTGATATCTTTGAACCATTGCTTACTTTCATTCTTCTTTTGTGTTTTCTTTTTTTTTCCCCTTTAGCAATATGTCGGTTAGGTTACTGGTCACTAAATGTCACGTTGAGGCACTTAGGCTAATAAAATGATTTTAAATGAGTTGATTGTAAAATGATGTTAAACATTTTTTTTTTTTTTTTGTAGGACATGCATCACTTTGAGGAAGAATTAACATGTTCCATTTGCTATAGCATATTTGAAGATCCACGCGTTCTGCCCTGTTCCCATACATTTTGCCGGAATTGTCTGGAGGGTGTTATTCAGCTGTCGGACAACTTTTCCATTTGGAGACCCCTGAGGCTCCCTCTGAAGTGTCCTAATTGCAGGAGTATTGTTGAAATTCCAGCTGCTGGTATCCAGTCGTTACCCATCAACTTTGCATTGAAAGCTATTATTGAAAAATACCAACAGGAAGATCACTCTGATGTTGCAACCTGCAGTGAACATTACCGGCAACCGCTGAACGTTTACTGTCTTTTGGATAGAAAATTGGTGTGCGGCCATTGCCTTACAATAGGGAAACACAACGGCCATCCCATAGACGACCTTCAAAGTGCCTACCTAAAAGAAAAGCAGAATTCTGGAAAACTTCTCGACCAGCTGACTGATAAACACTGGACTGATGTATGTTTGCTCATTGAAAAGCTGAAAGAACAGAAGTCCCAGTGTGAAAGCATTGTTCAGGAGGATAAAAAAGCAGTAGTCCATTATTTTAAGAAACTTAGTGATACCTTGGAGCACAAAAGACAAGCTCTGCTGACTGCCCTGGATGAAATCAACACACGCATTTTGGAAGAATATGAGCCTCTCATCGAGAAGTTGAAAAAAATAAGGGAAGAACAGCTTGAATTAATGTCACTGAATACATCTATTCAAAAAGAAGAGTCCCCACTTATTTTTCTTGAGAAGGTGGATGATATGCATCAACGTATAAAAGCTTTGAAACAGAAGCAA
The DNA here is from genome assembly GCA_008658365.1 of Alca torda. Classification (NCBI taxonomy): domain Eukaryota; kingdom Metazoa; phylum Chordata; class Aves; order Charadriiformes; family Alcidae; genus Alca; species Alca torda. Next base: position 8,303,116 of record CM018081.1, read on the forward strand.
CTACCGGATGTTAAACCTGTGGAGATTTATCCAAGGGCTGGGCACCTGTTGAAAGATGTGTGGTCTAAAACTGAAATCGGCCACATCAACAAGATCGTCACTCCAAAAATAAATCTGATTCCGAAAAGGAAGTTACGCAGCAAAGGCAGTGGAAAGGAAGGAAAAGAATCTAAAGTGCTCCTCCAGGCTGTAAATCCTTTAGCGGTCCTGCTTCTTTTTATAATACTGGTAACTCTGTGTTCATTTCACAAACTGGTATCATCAGCTGTAACTGAAGCTATTCCTGCTCATATCTCCGCATTCTTGCTGCTTACTTATCAAGATTTCTGTACCCATTTGCAGAATATGATGGATGTGCTGTGCCATGCATTTGATTTACTGATAGAGTTTTTAGGGAGGATTGTTTCTCTTAGACTTTTCAATGACTAGATTAAAAGCTAGTGTAGGAATCCCCAGGATGTTTTTAAATTTCTACGTAAAAGCTGGGTTGTTAAAACTCTACACTTTTCTGTTTCCGTATCCTTTCTTTTTCTGTATTGTATGGATTTCCTCTTAGCTAACTCTTAGTTAACTGAAAAGATTTGCAACAAAACAGGCTTCCTCTTCTGCTCATGCCATACGGTCGGTTGGTAGGGGTTTGTTTAAACTGGGAGCTGGTGAGAAACAGCATCTGCCTAAGAAACCTCTAAGCAGTTTACGAATTGTAATCTGGAGTCCTGTTTGAAAAAACTCCTTTAACATCTACTACCTTCCCCTCCCCCACCCCCGGGTAACGTAATTTTAAATTGTTTTTTAAATAAAGCCACTTTAAAGGTTAAAAAACCACCACAGGCTGCAAACGAGCTAGTCCAGGACGGGTCAAGGCACTAGCTCTGGTGTGCATAGAACTCCTATTTTGTGTTTTACTGACCTCTCTGAATGTATTTTAACTGATACACCTCTGTGCTTTAAAGCATATATTCATCTGGTTTCATTTGGTTTGTTCCTGGTTACTAGTGGGTGACATGATTTCATCTGTTTGGTTTTTTTTTAACCTGTGTGTAATAACTTTGTGTCTTTCAAATGGTTCTCTCCGCTTGACAGAGCAGTAGCTGTTGGACTTGTGAAATGCTGCAGACAGGTTTTCAGTGACAGGTTTTCAGTGACAGCTATGCACAAACCAGGTGTGTGTTTAGTCTGTTTACAAACATGAGCCCTGAATTTTTGCTAAATCATTTAATAGGTAGTGAAAATAGATACATAAGCAGCAAAACTCCCACTGCAGTCAGTGGTATAAGGATTTCAGATGTTATCGAGGTCTTGAGAACAACTTGACAATTAATGTAAATTTATATTGAGCTTTTCAGCACAAGTAACAGAGATCTTTACCTTGACAGAGGAGAAACACAATAGCACTCAGATGATCACTGACATTTTGCTACTTCTGAGGCGATGCTGCAGTCTAAACTGTGCTCAGGAGCGATATCCTGTGAGAGCTGGTTTTGGCCTTCAGTTGTTAACAGGCTGATTACAGCGAGTACTGGGACAGCCTTGGAGAGCTGCAGTTCCGACAGCAGAACACGGGTGAGCTTACAACTCACTAAAAACCCAAAAATGAGCATTTGCCATGGCTAATTGTATTTGACTTGATAAAAATAGTAGCATATTCTAGATAGCAGCGTTGCTTGGCTGTTGTATATTTTTAAATAATAGAATTTGTTTAAATAGTGAATGATTTCTGAGGCTAGCTTTGAACTACAAGGTGTTTTAAAACCCTTGTGCAAACCAAAACTTGCCCACGGCTACCAGCTAGTACTAGTGGGCTCCTGCAAAGTACCAGTTGCTGCCAGACTTCACTGAGAGCTGCGAGCAAGGTCAGTCCTCAGATGCGATGCTGATACATTCCTTAAAGATCCTAATAAGAATATTGCCATCCTGATACTGCTGTATTGATAAAACCCCAAGTCCAGCCACATGGCTACTGTGCAGCTCGGTGGATTTGCCTCTCTGGGGTTGATGGAGGCGGGAGCCAGCAGCGCGCAGAGGGCTGGGCCTTTGCCTGTGTGTGAGGAGCAGTTTCTAGAATTTGTACATATGTTTTCTGTAATGTTTTAGAGTTACAAAGGCAAATCCCATGAAAACTACTGGTCAGGGTTTGAAATAGCATTTGGGTGTATCCTGAGGCTGCATAAATGCTGTCGTATTAATTTCTCAATAAAATCAGGAATTTGTTTTTGTCTTAAGCCCAGGTAGAAGGCTGTCACTTGGCACGTCAGTCTCTCAAAACCTGGCGCTACGTGTCTGTCCGCTACTACGTGGTGCTTTTTTAACTTACCTTCCTTTATTTTCCTGACTTTTAAAAACTTACAGAGTTTGTAATGCAACTTTATTTTTCAAGACTAGAGGAATTTATAAAATGCCTTTACCACCGATTGAAACATTTAGTACTTGTACTTATAATGCAGTATGTTTTAATAAATTTGCATACAAATAAAATATATTCTTACAATAGGTTGGCTGACGCCTCAATTTCCTTACTGCACAGAAGCTTCCCTGTGCTCCTGCACAGTGCTGACACAAGATGGAGCAGGACTGTGGCTGGCCAGCAGTGCTCTCTTGCTATTTCTTTTTCTACCAAGTGCCCCGTTTTTGTTTTTTTTTTTTTTTGCAGTGAACTTCGGGAAGGTTCTCTCAAATGGATGTCCCCAGGTGGGTCGATGTGGATTTCATGGCCTTTCACGATGCCCACCACAGGCCTGTTTTACCGATTTTTCTGTTGGACAGCGAGTTAGTGCATACCAGTATCTGGCTGAGCTTGCACAGAAACTGCTGGAGTGCGGCGTAGGCACCTTCTGGGAAGTGCTGTAAGTTATTGTATGTACCTGTCACCTGCCCCGCTGCAGCTTCCCTTTCTCATTATACACTTTATAGCAAATTATTACAGTGCCCGTCCCACTGCACACACCCCCCCCGGCCCCTGCTTCAGTTTTCCAGACCAGTTCCATGTTGATGATTTCACGCGAGGGTGAGGCTTTGGCTGGGTTTGGGTCCATCACGCAGTGTTTAGCTGCACTGGGACTATGGCAACAACAGCAGGATAAACTGACTGGGGTTCTGTAAAGCATGCCTGGTATGGAAATAGCAGGAGATGGCAAGGGGAACAGCACAGTGAGCTGGAGGTCTAGGGCTGCTCGCAGCTTTGCTACCCCGGCCTTTTTCCTGAACAGCGGCACTTCTAGTTCAGGGAGCAGCACCAGTGCAAGTGTGCCAGGTACTGCCCTGATTTTTGGAACAAAACACACAGTTCTTAAAGTACAACAAAAGATCATATTCAAAGGAAAACCTGTACACTGAAGCATTGACAGGACACTGATGGAAGTGGAGACCTGTCTATAACAGCCAAGGGTACAGCGGTACCAACCTTGCCTCTGTGTGGGAAGGATTGAGGAGGGCAGAAGCGAGCAGATGGTAATGATTGTGTTAATAAACCCAGAGTGTGCAATGGCCAGGGCCTGAGAGGGAGGGAGGAGTTGTCCCTGCGGGAGGGGAGAGGAAAATAACTGAAGAGCAGCTTTCGAAACGGAACCAATTCATTACAAAATGGCTACAAACGGCCGATTCCCAGACCGTGCAGCAGTACATTTGACATCCTTATTATATACATGTAAATTATTTAGTATAATGACTTTACTTACTGGAACTCACATAATAAAATGTTACAGTACACTCCGGTGACATTTAAAAGCAATTATTTGCTTACTTTAATACATACAGTAAAAAACAGTAATTTAAAACCAAATATAGAACCCAAACATTGATATCAGTTTACACAGGGAATATTAAAATTGAACTAGATACATAATTCGAGAAATAGCTTTTTTTTTTAAAACCCAACTTGTTTCATATAATTAAGATCTATATAGAAAGTGTACAATTAAAATCCCCCAGAATTTATTGAGAATTTATTGTTTTATTAACAAGCTCAAACAAACACGATATTCAAAGGAAAAAAAATCTCAAATACAAAAGCATATTAGACAAAAGTAAACAGCAGCAACGAGGATGGAAGTTTATTCCACTCTATTTTTGAGCTATACTACACCCAAGAGCGCCGAGTTCAGCCAGTCCTTTGGATGCAATAACTTTGGGGTTTGTTGCCACGCTTTTTGTGGTATTGTGAGTCTTATAAATTCCAATTAATCTGTCTGCGATCTCAAACATGTTGTTTCGCAGGGAGATGATGATAAATTGTGCATTTTTTGTTTGCTCCTGAAACAGAAGTGATTTAAGTTAGCCCACAGGATTTCAAAAAGCTGTTCTTGTATGATCTCTTATGTGCAGGTTTTAGGCACTAAGGAACACATCACTGGTAACGGTTTTGTCGTTCAACAGATTCACAGGTGACGAGGCCTCAGAGCTCCTGCTGTCCATAACCGGTGCGTGCACAACACACCATCAGCACGAAGCACTGCCGTTAACTTAAGCATGAGTTTCCTCTTTTTAACTTTTACTTGACTTATTCAAGTGAGTTCAATTAAACATGCATAATTTCTTTCCAGAGTTGCAATTTTAACAGGTATTCGATAAGACTTACTGAAGGAGGGTATTACTAAGTTACTAGAACTGTTATAGCAAGGGTTGCTTTAAGAATGAAAAGGGAAACAAACCTATTTCCATGCACTGAGAACAGGGGAAAGCAAGCCCTCTGCTAATGAGAACAAGCCTTAATGAACACTAGTTCTGTGACCCTGAGGCAGAATGACAATAGAGTGCTGCCTCCAGCTCTGGAGCCGTAACATAAGCAGGACATGGACCCGTTGGAGCAGGTCCAGAGGAGGCCACAAAGATGATCAGAGGCTGGAGCCCCTCTGCTGTGAGGACAGGCTGAGAGAGTTGGGGTTGTTCAGCCTGGAGAAGAGAAGGCTCCGGGGAGACCTTAGAGCCCCTTCCAGCCCCTAAAGGGGCTACAGGAAAGGTGGGGAGGGACTCCGGATCAGGGAGTGGAGCAATAGGACAAGGGGGAATGGTTTTAAACTGAAAGAGCGGAGATTTAGATTAGATACAAGGAAGAAAATTTTTACTGTGGGGGTGGTGAGACACTGGCACAGGTCAGGTTGGACGGGGCTCTGAGCAACCTGATCTAGTTGAAGATGTCCCTGCTCAGGGCGGGGGGGTTGGACTAGATGGCCTTTAAAGGTCCCTTCCAACCCAAACCATTCTGATTCAATGAACAAAATATCCAAATTTGGTGGTGCTTTAAAAATAAAACAAACCTTATTGTTAAGAACCCAGCAGTATTAGTGTAAGTTCACCAGAGGAGCAAAGTCAATACGCAACTCCGGCTCCGTTCTTGCTGTGGCGAGCTGGGACCTTTTCTCCTAGGATAGTACTAATTTTTTCTGGATCCTTTTCTGCTAGGATAGTACTAATTCAGAAATTGTATACAAAATAGGAGCTACAGCTATATACTAAGCTGTAATTTGCATTGAAGAGCCAAACTGTACTAAGTTTCAAATGTAAGCGTTAGCCTGCAGTTGAAATTAAACTCTTTGCTCTACCAAATCTCATCTGGGCGACGGACCCTCCTTTGGGAAAATACAGGCATTGTAGAAGCAAAGTTTAAAACTACAGCTGCAGGCAGCTATTGTCAAAGTGTTTCCCTCATTTTAAGTAGCTAATCAGAATCTTCGGCACTTCTGGGGTGTTCCCAAAATCACTGGTTATACTTTGGATAATTCTGAAAGTTCCAAATTTAAATTAGCAACTGAAACTGTAGCAATGTAAATGTTTGCTTGACTTAAATACGATGATGACAGAATTTTTAAAGTCATGAAAGAAAAAAAACCCACTAATAAAGACACAGATCAAAGAAGCCTATGGGAAACAGCTCACATCAATGAGATGGAAGTATAAAACCAAGGAACCTTGGCTGCTCCCAAGAACGAAACCATGACCTTGGTACTTCAACACATTACTAAGAGGTAGGTAAGTTACCGTATTCTCAGCTGACTATAGCTGAATATTTTGGGGAAAGTATCTATATTTTAAAGAGGAAGCAGTAGCAGCAAGGATATGTGGAAATGTGGCACCTTTCGCAAATTCTAGTGCTCTTTAGACAGCTTTTGAAACAGGATTTGGAGAGAAAAAAAAACTTGTAAATTCTCTATTAGTTGCCCCATTTCAGGAAAGCATGAAATTTAGCAGCTTAGAAAAAAATATGCAGAAAGCAACATTCTAAGCACCTTTCTGGAAATCTGCTCAGTACATAGTTTCCACTTAATTATTTGAAAATAGTCTTATCATTCCAGATTTTTAAGTCTGGTCATAATCGTGTTACCACTTTGTCTTTTCTGGCAGAGAAGAAAATACGTTAGAAAAATTATACTGTAGTAGTTACCATTAAATACTTACATATATGTAAAATGCTACAATAGATACATTTTTGAAGTCAAGTGCTGCATCAATCTCATCCATAAAATAAAGTGGCGTTGGCTTGTAATGATGAAGAGCAAAAACCAGAGCCAGTGAACTAAGAGTCTTCTCTCCTCCTGATAAGTTAAATATCTTCTTCCAACTTTTCTTCGGAGGCCGAACACTGAAAGAAATGAAGAGTTTGTAACTTATTTCTGTTCCTGATGAAAATAAATACGCCGTGGTAAAAAGCAAGTCACAAGGCAGGAGGGAATTCTTGGAAGACACAACACAAAGCAGCTTGACTAAAGCCATGGATGAGCTGCTTGATACTCTTAGTCCTCCACAGCTGAGAGGGAGCGAACGGGACTATTTCTGTTCACCAAGGAGTAACTAACTCCCTGGGTGCGCGCACAGCTACGCGGTCAGCTGATGTTTGCCTGAACTCAAACTACCGTAACACTCAGCTCTTCTCTGTAGGAACTACAGCACTTAAGAACTGCTATTTAATTATCTTTCAAAAGTGCTATTCTACTCCTAAGTAATGAATATACTTTTAGGACCATTTATAACGGAATAATCTCCAGTTACCAATGTGACTGACACGATTCCCTAGACAGAATGAAATGATTTGAGAATTAAGAAACCCTGAGAAATTGCTTCAGCAATTATTTCTCCAGCATTAATGATTCTCTTCATTACCTAATGCTAAAAAGTTGTGCTTCTGTCAGTATCTTGCCAATACTCGAGTGTCTTGGTTAGCTGATGATCAGTGAAAATTTACTTTAAAAGCAGGTTGAAAAAAGGAATATAACAATTAAGAATCACAGCAATAATACCAAATATTTTGACAAACCTAAACATGATTCCCTCAGAGAAGGGATCCAGACTGTCCACAAGCTCTAATTCAGCATCTCCTCCCAAAGTAAGCATCTGGTAGTTTTCCTTCAGTTTATTTGTTATCACATTAAATCCTGCCATAAATTCATTTAGCCTTTGTTTCCTAAGATCTTCAAAAGCTTGTCTGAAGTTGTCTCTCTCATTGGTAATGTCATCCAGTTCAGCCACACGTTTCAAGTATAGCTCTTCCTGTAGAAAAAAACCCAAAAGTACAGTTAAACAAGCTGTCGCCTTAATTTCGACTTTGAAACCATTTTTCCACCATTTAAAATGTCATTTTTCCCAGAACGGCCAACGGCCTTGAAACAAAAGAATAAACCCAAACCGTCTCTTTTTTCTCTCATCTCTATGCTCTATGCTGCTGATCTCTCTATACTGAAAACCTGTGTTAAAATAAAATAAATAAATAAAATAACAAAAAAAATTAATTCGTTGAATAGTCCAATGTTACTGAAGTGAGTATCGTGAGGAGAAAAAATTCCTAGTATTGTTGTGTATCTGTCTAGACTATCAAGACTAGTTGACTGTAAATAAAGGAGAAAGTTGTCTTCGCCTGCCATCTACACTATCAAATAGAAACGGACCTAAGCGCCGAGATACAACTTCCACACTTGGCTCAGTACGAGCTACCAGCTATTGGGATGCTAGCAACAGCACAGCCTGCAGAGAAGAAAGGGAAAATTCAAGGGTTCCATTTCAGTTTCCAAAAGAAAAGAACAGAACAAGAACAGGACCACTGTTCCCTGGTATGCCCATAGATGAGGTATTTTCTCTTGTCACCTAGAAAAAGCATGCATTTTGGCATGCATTTCAACTGCAGGATCCATTTGAGCAGTCACCGGAATTAAAACGTGCAATTGAAGGTTACCTGAGTACTTCCGAAGCAATGACATGAATTCTGTACAGATTCAAGTACTGAAAAACAATGAAGCCGTCCAGACAAGGCTTACCTGAGATGAGGGGTGTACCATACCACCGCTCTGACAGGCAATACAGGATCAATAAGATGAACCCTACTACTACGTGACAGTAATTAATCTTACCTTCTTCTTATATTCTGCAATAGCACCAAGGTTGGGTTTCATTTCATGACACTGGGTTTCCAGGAGAGCTATTTGATTAGTGATAACATCCGGATCCTTGATAGCCTCAAGCTCTTCTTGACTTAGTACTGGAAGTTCTTCAGGTGGTTTATCCTCTATGGGGTGCAGTGTTAGTTTTGATATCTAAAAATTCAAAACCAGTTACTACAGTTCTTTAAAGATCACATTAGTTATCACATGAACATGTTTCCAAAATAAACATTTTCTGTGTTAGTACGTACTGAACCTTCTAATCTCAAAACATTCAAAGATTCTTCACTTAACTCCCTTGATGCAAAGAAGACAACAAATATCCTTTTATCCTATTATTCTGTTCCTGAAAATATATATACATCAGTCTTACAAAGGAGATTCCTCTGTAACAGGAGCAGTAGCAGATAATGAGGAAATCACCTCTACTGATGCCACAGAACTTTAACAACTACATACTTAATACTTTGTGTTCAAGATGGAGAAGTTTCTGACAGCAGCTTTGCTTGCTGGGTAGCTGCCCCCGTTATCCTCAAATGAATGAGGGTATAAAGGGCATCCTGCACTGCAAGATCACCTGCTGGTCTAGATCCCTACTGCTATTAAAAATTTAAATATGAAGTAGGAAGGATATATGATAAAAAGAGAATGTAAGTTTATGAGCTCCAGGCACCTAACTGGCCTTTTCTCTGAACATGCCTCCCTGGGCACAGACTTGATTTTTGCTGTTTCCATAAACCAGGAAAACCGAAGCAAGACCAACCCCCAGCATTGCCTCTTATTGACTCTGCACTCCACTAACCTACGGGCCAGAAAAAGTCAGGATTCCATGCAGAATTGGTTCCAGAAGAACTAAAAGCCCTTCCCAGAAGATGATCAGAAACACTTTTGAAATTAACACTCCAAATGTCAGACAATGCTTAGAACAAGCTGGTTCAACAGAACTGGAGCAGTCAGAATGGCCACGACGGCAAGAAATCAGGTGTGTGTACAGCGGTCTGTGTGCTCGCCTGCGTGCAGGCTGCCAGCAGCCCCGCTCCCTCGGAGAAGCCAGGTGTCGCAGCACCTAGAGTTAGCAATTCCTTGCTCCCACTGGCTCTCATTTATTCAATGAGCTGGTTCAAGCAGCAACCTGAGAAGCAGAGTTTATTCCTGGCCCCATGGAATTCCAATTGGCCCAATTATCTATAACTGGGGAAAGGCAATTTGATGTACCAAACGGACTCGTGTTCTAGGTGAAACGCTTTCAAGGAAAAGGTCTTGCCATTTTATAAAGACCAGCTGAGTGGACACAGCACCGAATACAGTTACACGTAACTTGTGTTTTAGTTACCAACATCCTACCCATCTTTGCTTCTCTCACCCACGAGGGTGCCTGCCCTTTTAAAACATTTTTAGCATGTACAGAGAGAATACGCAGGCACAAAAAAGTCTCCTGGTTGCTGTTTATGGACTGTGGATTTTTCACTCATTGCTCTTGATTACTTGTAGATAGTGTTATGTCAGTAATAGTTACCCTACCATTTATTCATGAATAAAAGAACCTGAAAAGCTAGAAGCTAAACCATTTAATGCATAATTCATCCATAACCTTGTATGTAAACCAGCAAGTAAAAGGCTGAAAGGTCATCTTTTTTAGAGTTGGGTTTTATGGCATAAACACCAATAAACTATGAGCTGAATATTAATTTTTCTCCCAGATTATCTGTTTTCTAACCACATGTTAACATATTACTCTTTTGAGATCTTACAGTTCAGATTTTAGGAACGAAACAATTTCCCTACCTCTTTTTGCCAGTATTTAATCTTTGACTGGTGTTCAGAAATATGTTTATCAATTTGTTCAATTTTCAGCTTAATATTAAGAGCTTCCTTTTGAAGTGCGTGTTCATCATCTTGAATAGTTTTAATATCCTGGAGTAAACCACGACGCTCCTCCTGAACTGCTGGCAACGCCTCCTAAACAGAAATAATCAAAAAAGTGCATTAATCAGTTGCCTACAAAAATGTTACCACTTCCTTGGGTTATAGATTTGTTTTTACTGTGTTATTCCCAGAGCTTACTCTCCACAATCCTAAGTACTGATGTAAACAAATACATATTCTTGTATTTAGATTAAGCAGGTCCCTGAATTCTGGAATGACTGAAAATATGCTGCAGTTTATATTTTCATTCCAGATCTGGATTAAACAAGTCCCAGACTCGGATGTTTTTAGTGAAAAGGCAGTTTTACAGAAAGACTGTCTCAAAGAGACAGCTTTATTTGGAAGAATTTCAGTCGTCGTGGTTGTTTTCACTGTCTCTCGTACATAAATCTAGACGGGAAACTGAAGTCCCACATAACTGGAAAAAAAAATCTATTTTTAAGCAAGTTTTAAACCCAATAATTTCTTTGGGGAAACTTGGTTTAAGTTTTTTCTTAGCTTCAGAAAACCGGGTCAAGATTTATTTCCAGATAAGTACAAAAAAAATACACCATTCCCACTCCCTGGCCATCACGGAATGTCACTCTGCAGCTGTACAACATTTGCAGAAGAATAGAACAGAAGGATATAACTTAGGATATAATAAGGATGTAACTCATCATCCTGGTTTTACAAGATCAGACTATTTACTAGGACTGTTTTAGCATAATTGTTTTCCCCCAGCATCTATATTTAAGGGTTAACTTTGATTAATGATTAAACAAAATTACAGAAAAGAACATTCTTTGCCATTTTGTCCCCCTGTGAATTTTTGGAGGATGAGTAGTGACGTAACTGAGAAAAAAAAAGATACTTTAGACGAGCATTGTCATGTCTGAGGCTTAAATGGCAAGGCAGCTTTTTTTTTTTTTTTTTTTTAATAATAAATGAAGTTACTAATAGCTAAGGCAACCCCTTGCTAAGCCTGCCTGGAATGTCTAAAGACATCAGCCATTAGAACAACTCTGACACAACAACTATTATCTAGAATTTATTTCACAGGCTGCCTCCTCTATGAAGAAATACACTAAATTAACAGGGCACTTACTTCAGCTTGCCTGCAGTCATTCATAACCTCAGTAGCTTGGTCTTCTAGCTTAGTCAGCTCTTCTGTTAGGTCTTTAATTTCTTTCTCATTACTTTCAATTTCCTTCTCCGTGCGAAGAACAGACTCTTCGGATTTTTTCAGGTTTCTGCATGGGTACCGACATGGTTGTACACCTCACATGAGTGCAAATATGACAAAACATTATCTAGAAACACAATCTTGCTTTAAAGGTTGTTCAACAGCTATTGACAACCAAACAGGAAGTGATTTTTATTTTGATATTTATTGAATTTATGCATGAACACTCCCACTGCTGGGATATCCAAGTAAAACAAAGTTGTCTTCCTAAAACATATAGCAGATGGGCCTCATTAAATGACTTTTTTTTTTTCAGAGACAGTTTTGACATTTGTTCTAAGTATTCATTACGTATTGTTAAGTAACATTAAAAAAAAAAAAATCACAATTTATTTCCTGACATGCCTTATAATAAAATTAGTCCCTTCAGATCCGAACTGCTCCACTGCATGGCCATTAAGTGCTATTTTGAATCTTTATCCTGAAATATTGCATTTTAGTGATAGGCAAATATTAGCAGAAAAATACTCATTAAACCTGACTTTTAAACTGCCTATTAGAAACTACAGAATTTTATTTCCCTTTACCTCCTTGACACCAGCACCATTCAGTATTAGACGTGTAACTGAAAATTAAGATTTTAAGATGACAGGATTTTTAATCTATGGAGACTACTTAAAACAAGCAAATGTCCCGCAGGCACTGATGCCAACAGCTACAGCTACTTGAAGGCTGACAAGACTCTAACTGGTCAGGTTTCACTAAGCTTTCTCGGTCTCTGATCCTTTGCCTGTAAAGCACGCTAATTAACAAAGATTATGGCTCTTAAAAAAGAACCAGTCTCAGGTTGAGGTAAATCAGTTTAGAGAGAAAAAGGTTATGACCTTCTCCCTCCAGTTTTCCTCTGGCCATAAAGAGGTGAAAATCAATTCCTCTGGCCTGACAAATCCCACCCTCCCCCCCCGGAAAGGTCCAACTGTCACCAAACACGAATCGCAGCAATATGCAATTACAGCCTGAAGCTTTACCCCGGAGCACCACCATACCTGTCCGCAGACTTGACGGCCACCTGGGCTTTAGTAATAGCTGAAGTACATTCATCTATTTCTTTGTTGATCTTATCAAGTATGTCTTGCTGTGTTTTAAGTTTATGATTATTGATCTCAATTATGAGGTTATGTAATCGCTTAACTTCATTTTCTATTTTCCCAGCTTTCTCAGCAACGCAATCGTAATCTGTCAATAAACAAAATTGAGTTAAGGTCATTATGCTGTTCCTAGGAACACTGGACTGCTGCAATGCATCAAGATTAAAAAGTAATAAAAACTCTGCTGCATCACTATAACGAGAACCGTTCATTATATTGTGAAAAATGTTGTGGGTTTTTTTTTTACCGTAGCAAAAAGAGAAATACCGCCCACATCTTTCTGACACTATTATATCACCAAAGCCTTTTTGGTATAAACTCCCCAAAATTGTAATTAGATTACTTCATGTATATAGAGTACTTAAATACATGAGATAGTACAGAAGAAGTTTATCCAAGCTCATTTTTTGCATTTATTTAATGGGAAGATGCTCAAAGGGGTTAAATTGTAAGAACTGGCCACTAACCGTTGCTCAGTAGCCGGTGTTACCACGTAGTTACTACACACGCTGAGTAATAAGAATAAGCTCTACCTTCAATGCAGATTACTTTCCTTGTTTGGCGTATACTTAATATTCAACAAAACCATCTTAATAAGTTGAACAGCTTTCAAAAATTAAGAAACCTAGCACCTCAGTTTTCTAAGGACAAAACAAACAAATCCCACACAAAGTTTGCTACACATTTAGAATTTCCTTCTGGGGACAGAAACTATGTCCTGGTTTGAGGTAAAACAGAACCAATTTTCTGATTTGTAATCTTACTCTTTAGCTGGGCCTCTTCTAACTGACTAAACTCTGAAGTTAACAGCGTATTGTTCGGAAACTGTTCACTCTCAGAGTGATCAGACCTGATTATCCCAAGGAATGGTACGCACAGAGGCTCTTGCCTATCCTGATTTGCTGTAACAGCCAAGGTCAGGTAACTTCGCTGTTTGCCCCGTTAGAGGGACGGAAGCAGAACAGCATAGAGGGGACACATCCGTAGGGAGGAGTGGAAAGGTGGAAGGCAGTCATCTCTCCAGAGAGCACAGGTTTGTGTCTCTCCATTATTTGGTAGAAAAGTTAGAGAAGATATTTATAACATCAAACCTTAGTGTGATTGAAAAAGTAAAGCATTCATGCTCTTCTGATGCTCTGCTGTTCCAAAGAGGCACAGAGGGAATCCATAGCAGTATGCATTCTCTTTCCTAAAATGCTATGAAAGCAGAATTGTGGGGGAGGGGAATGATGTTTTACTGTGCTCATTTTATTCCCTGAGCAAGAAGAACACAGAAGCAGTCAAGGTTTACTTTACTAAATTACCAATTTCTTCAGAGAAACTGTTATTCAAGTTCTCAGAGTAAACATCTTTCACAAAAAGAACGGGGGTACGGCGTGCCCAGAACACAGCATATGCAGTTTAGAGAGTCACGTGACAGTTCAGTTACAGCATGGCAAAAGCCTTTGCTTGACTTTAATATCACTACCCTCCACGTGAACAATTCTTACCCCTAATTAAACTAAGTTTCCCTATGAATCTGTATGTAGTGCAGCCATAAAAATCCAACCAAATAAACAAAAAAATACTAAAATTAATGTTTCCTTTAGCTTGACTGAAATATGAACTTGAGCAATTGCAAAAAAAAGGGGTTTCACTCTCTAATCTCTAGAAGCACCTTTTATCCCTCCCTTAGAAGAAAAGAGGTTCCAAACCAAGATACGATACCAAGATATGGTAATCTGAAAGAACAAAACGATAACCAATCATTCCTGTATTAGTAAAAGAACATGACTACAATTTTTATCTATAATCCCCTCTCTGCAAAACGTACCTTTTTTATAACTATTAAGGACTTTTTCCAGTTCCTTTTGTTTGTTTTTGTCTGGAGCAGCAGCAATTACATTTGCTTCAAGTTCCTTAACTTGAGTTTTCAGATGAATTTCTTGTTCAGATAAATTCTACAGAAAACACAACTGTGTTAGGATCCTATGCTTTAAAAAGATCCTTGACACTAACAAGGACTATGTTAAACTGAGGCTGAGAAGTTATCCCCCTGCACGTTCATGGAGAAGCCAGATACTGCCTCAAAAATAAACCTGTTCACCTGGATACTTGCTGTATACTTTTCTAAAGTATTTCTCATTTCCCGAACATCTTGGTGCAGTTTTCTTATGGTTTCTTCAAGTTGTGATTTCTCTTCTTCATACTGTACTGCTCTTTTGGAATCCTTTTGCAGTTGAGATTCCATTTTATTGACCTACGCAAAAATGAGAGATGGTCATCTGCCTAGTGTCGCCACTACAAAACAAAGCACGATCTCATTCACGTGCTCGGCAGTCGATGATCTCTTAAAACACAAGAAAGTGGAGTAAAAACTTGAAAATTTGCTGTAGCAGGACAGAATATGGAGGCCGACTGCTGAGAAGATCAATTTTAATAGTGGAAAAACAAGAGGAGCAAGCATAAGAAAAAGTAAGCTAAAGAATCCCTGTTAAAATGGCTCGTAATAGAGAATTTTTTAAGGAAATAAAACTAGATTGATCTTGAAAGGCTTGAGTCAGAGTAGTGAAGGCAGAAACCAAACAACACATGAGCAGAAGCTAGGAGCAATTTTTACTATAGTTAAGATTTGATGCTCGTTGTTTTCTGCGGTAACCTGGTGTTAGGAAGACAAGCTTTTGCAAGCAGTGACTGGTCAAGCCACCAGGTCTTGCAATTCACCTTCAAGAGCAGAAGGAATAAGGATACATTTCAGATCTCAGCCCATTTTCTGATTATGTACCAACCTCTTCTTCTGAAACATCCATTACAACCGAGGAACCCATTCTGCCCTTCATTACTTTACCCCCACCACCAGTCATTGTTCCTAAAGTAAAAGAGATGAAAAGAAGTTAGCGAGCTTATTGTGCTTAGATATAATCTACAAAAGTGCTTAAAATACAACTGCAAGTTTGCACTTAAATACCTGACTGTTCAATGATTTGTCCTTGCAGTGTTACCACCCTCCATCTTTTATCTTTTTGGAACGCTACTCTGGTAGCTTCTTCCAAGTTACTGGTTACTAGGGTGTCACGTAACGCGAAGTAAAAAGCCAGGCGAACCTTCTCATCTTCTACTTTCACCAGATCAAACAACCGAGGAGTATTCTGAGGAGTTGGGATCTTTTGCATTTTTTTTTCCCATACAGCCATCTACATCAAAAAAGTAAATAAATTAATGAGAGATCCCTTAGGATAAATTATGAGGTCATTTCATTATTCTAAGGCATGCTAAGGCTTTAAAGCAAGTGCAATTGTACTGCAATTATCAGCAAAGCTTCTCTCCTTGGGGATCTCTGCTTGCATCCAGTATAATTAAAAACTCACTGATAACTCATTGTTCTCTTTCATACTTTTCTATCGTTACTAGATTACTTGGATTATTAAGTTAGCTAATTTGTTAAAAAATCTAAATATAAAAATATAAAAGATATGCCAAACATTTGTTGTACAAATATAGGTATCTAAAAAACCTTGTAATTCTCTGTAAGTAAACATTATCATTTACTAGTAGAATATTCTAAGGTACTAAGAGCCTATTGAAATGTTCTGTATTTTAGCTCTTCCTGTATTAATAACATACACAGCGTAATATATTAATATATAATACATATACGTATACGCATGCCTATTGATACATTATACCTATGCAGTATTAATGCTGTGCCCATTAGGGTACATCAACAATTTGTTTAGCCGAAGTGCTAGTACTTACTTTGTCCAGGGCTATAAACGTGGCAACTCCAATTCCACTCGCCTTTAAGAAATTCACACATTCCTGGGCAGTATCGATTGTATCAACAACAATGTTGTCTAAGGCACCGCAACAGGAGGAAATAGCAACATCGTACTTTTCATCAATAGCCCCCAAGTCTCCCTAGTAATTGAGGAGGGAGGAGGCAGAAGTACACCGATTAGCTTGGCATCAACGTTTTCTTGGTATTAAAAAATAAACGACAAAAACTTCACACAAAGTGAAATGAGATGAAAACAAATTATAAAATAATTTTCTGTGAAAGAACTTAAATCTTAATTAGAATTTGTAACATAACACCATGTCTGTCTTCTCCTGCACACTGCTATTTATGTATTTCTAATGTACTTGTTCGCAAAGTAGAAATTCATATACTTAGCGCTTCAAAAGTGGTGCTTCTGGTACAGCAATGTGGTAGCATTGCTTTATTTTCTGTAGACAAATGGCGGATTTCATATGCCAGCATTTTAGTGAGGCAGTCTGGCCTCACAAAATCATTTGTGTTCTGCGTGTGGTTCTGCCACTGGGTGGGACCCAGCGAGTCATACACCTCTGCGTGCCGTCCTGTACTGATCTGAGCAATGGGTACAGGGGTATTCATCATCTTCGAAAAATTCTTGTGCATCTGCAGATAAAACCAGCGTGCGCAGCCAACTGCGAGTTATCCAAGAACAGATTAACCTCACACTCCTCTGTGGCAAGCGATAACAGAGCATGAGACAAAATACGCACCAGCTGTACCAGACAGTGGTCTGCTGCTGATTGAACTTTATCCTTTTTTAATAAAGCTAAATGCACACTTTTTAAATATACATACATTAAATAAATCGAGTCTTCTGAAGCAGAGATACTTCTGCTTGGACGAGCAGGGGGGGAAAAAGAGAAAATTGCCAAACACAAAAATAGCACTTTTACATTCACACTGATATGCGTGTATTGTGTGGTGCTAGTAAAAAAAGGAATGAAGAACTCTCTCAGCTGCAGATTTTCAGAACTTTAAATCAACACTGCTTGGAAAGAACTGAAAACAGTCAACATTTTGCTATGACACAGCTTTCCTTGGTCTTCTGAAATGATATTGCTCTTCTTGATTTGACATGTATGCAAGTAAAACAAGAGGAAACAAACAGCAAAGAGATCACCAAATTTTATAAATTTTGAAGCAAAAAAATGTGTACAGTTCCACATTAAGTTACATACAAGTTGTAAGATGGTTTTTTTTTGAAGTTTCATGGCAGTTCTTATAGCCATTGCCTTTCCTTAGTACTGAGTAGAGGAACTTCAACAATCTTATTTTTTAAATTTATGGCAAGTCCACAGGATTTGCAACTCTGTTGTCAAAATGAATAGCACCAGAGAAGTGAGGAATTCTACCTTTCAGTCAATTACAGAAACACCATTCTGTTCCTGTGAAATTTAAGACTAAAAGTATAAAGGCCTTTTAAAGCTTACCAGTCTTCCATATAGTCCACAGATATTTCCAGATTTCTTCTGCTGAAGCAGAGCCTCAAGCACTTTTCCTCGACTGCGACTTTGTGCTAAAGAACTTTTGGCTTCTTCTACTTTTTGACGCAGATTTCGAACAAGATTCTTAGCACTTGATTCTTCTCTTTGCAGCTTCTCAAGCCGATTCTCTTTCTAATGGGTAAAAGACAGACATTATCTTAACCTCACAAAAACTACTGTATTCAGGGAGTCTTAGATTCATGATTGTGTAGGTAATGAAACCAGCCACTGAAAAGCAAAATAGCAACCATTTACCAGAAGAAAGGCTGGCTGTTACGTTGTGTTGTAAGTCAAAGAAATTATATATGAAAGTTAAGTCTCACCTCCTTTAATTCCTGTTCAGCCTGGGGTAATTTTATACCTATATCTTTGATAGCAGCTTTCCTTTCCCTAAGTGTTTCTGAAGAAGTCACCAGAGCCTCCTTTGCCTGATTTAACTGAGACACAGCAGTATTATGACGGCTGAGATAGATATCAAGCTCTGCCTGGGCTACATCCATCTTTGAACGAGCTTCATTCACTGTTTTACTGAACTCCATAAGCTCTTTCTCTTTGCTCTGCAAAAATGGACAGTGTTACAACTAAAAACAGACAACTGGGTAATTTATTACATCAATCACACAGTGTGAAAGGAAAAGAAAATGGGCATGTTCTTTTACCAGCTCTCCTGTCAGCAGAAAACAGTTACATTATCTAGAAGAACAGGTATTTCTTAATTTATTAACATACTCTGTATGGAAATGAAATAAGGCATTTTTCAAAATTATAAAGAACATCAGGGAATTATCATAGAACATTTCCATACAAGCTTTGTATCATTTTCTCAACGTAATGCTAAATTACAGATCGAGTGGGGAAACCATGTTTTCAAGTACAGAAAATAATCCCCCTAAATTTACAGGATAAACTTCCAGCCTCCAGGTGCTTGGCGACTGGACAGCTAACATCGACAGCAATAACCAAGTGTTATAGTAGCTGTCTGTTAATTCAAGACAGATTAGAGCTGTGTGAAAGATTTGGAACGTACCATTTCAAAATCTATTTACTTATTTAAGCAACATATTGGCTTAAACATTTTGATGGGAGAAAATTAAAGTGTGTTCAAATAAAGGAAGTGTAGAATTATTTGATATACATCTATAAATGATATACTTGATGACACATGATCACTATAAAAAGCAAACAACTTAATGAGAACAATTTATCTTTGATTATAAATTCAAAATTATTTTCCCAGTTAGGTTCCATTGCACCAGCACAGGAAACAGGGTATTTGTCATATAAAATAGCATTTTACAACTATCTCATGATCGTTTCATTCGTAAGTGTAAATACATCAGGTAATACAGTCAGTGTACCAAGTCAAAACAGTTCAAACCTCTTTTTCTTCCTGAAGTCCTTGTGTTTCTTTCTTAAGGCTGTCCATAACCTGCTTGAGTTTTTCTTCTTCTTTCTCTTTTGTCTTTTCAAGAAGCTCTTTCTTAGATGTTGCTTCGCTGATGGTTTTTTTGCTATTGGAGGGTACATTTTTCCATTCTTCTACCTACACAAGCAAAAGACTTTTAATTTCCTCTCCCACTGAAACAAACCAGTTTTGCCTTATTTTTCAGCCCTGCCTTTCAAGTGCTATGTGGAAGTCACAGGAAGCGTAAGCCCTAATGAAGCTCACGTGTTTTTGTAGGTTAAGGTACACTGTGGCTTTAGCAGGAGGCCAGGATTTTATTTGCAAGGCTTGTTCAGTTCTAGAGCCCGTTCAGAGAGAAGCAAGCCATAGCAGGAAAAGACGCAGCTTTACACCTAAGAACTCAAGTCTTTGAATCACAATAAGGCTTAATTCTTAAATGGCTGCTGTCAGCAGGACAGTCTTGATCCAGACAGTGGTTTAAAATCTATAACAGCTGGCAACAACCAACTTGGTACAGTATATTCATTAAATTAACTAAATTAACTAGGGAAACAGGAAAAAAATGTTTTGAAAAGGTAGTAACTGTAAGAACAGGCAATATTCCTGTAATTTCAACAAACATGACAAAAAGATGTTTTTCACGCCGTGAGACCTTCCAACAGAGCTGAGACACAACAGGAAAGCTTCTGACTTTGCCTGTAGGCAGAAACGAGCCGGGCGCTGCTGGCCACAGTCTCCCATAGTAAGATGTGCAATGAGCAACGGTTTAAGGGAGAATACTGCATTACTTCAGTAACTGATTTGCGAACAAAATCCCTAGCTGATTTGAATGACACAAAGTATCTGATTTAAAAAAAATTAAAACATATTTTTCCATCTTCTTTGTGGCACAAAGTACAATTGGCATCCTTTGCTGTTTTATCCCAGCCGCACAAAGATGTTCCCATCTAGAGCAACCAATGACATTTCCTTAAGCAAATCAAGTTGCAGTTCACATTACCTTTTCTTTGTCCTTTTGAAGTTGCTTCTCCAGTTTTTTAGCCTTGCTTTTGGCATGTTTTAGATTTTCCCTTACTTTAACATCCTGCAAGTCCAACTGAGTAAATTTTTCTTTATTTTCCTCTACGAACTTTGTAATCTTACTGAGTTTCCTGAAGGGCAAAAAGAGAAAGAATAATCTATTCCATACGCTATAAAAATAATGTCAGTAAGCATATAGAATTTAAACAACCACTACTCGGTTTTTGTGAAAAACAACATCCAATACTTACTATATTCACAGTATTTTCCCTGGAGAAGTGATGTTTCATCAGGAAAAGATCAATTAACAGGGCAATATTAAACACATTTTCAGAACTTTTTTTTTATAGAATTTATAATTCACATCTCTCCCAAGTAACTTACTATGATCTCAGAAGATGAGAAGGTTAATATTGCAGCTGGATTGGAGATTAGTACCCAGACAAATCAATTTTAGGGGAACACAGTTTATGCTTAAGAGATTCATAAGGAAACCAGAGAAAAATACCTACTATCCATGTACCTAAGCATTACGGTTGTGTATCTAAAAACCTGAAATAATCCCCCTATTATTTTTTGTAGAGTCAATATAAAAAAGTATGCACTTTAAAATCCATAAAAAAATTGGACACCTTCTTATTGTAATTGTGAATATAACCCAGATTTCTCCAAGAGAAGCAACTTGCAGAACCAAATCAAACCAATGAGAATTTTTTAAAATTTATTTTTGTGCAAAAGATAATTTAATCTATGCTAGGGAATGTTCAGATATACCGTAAGTGACTCTGCTCATCAGATAATTTAAGTTTTTGGTGGAAGAACTACTGAAAACCCCAGCTGTCCTCCCTTTCTTTGATCATCTTCCCACGCAACTATTGTACACTTCTGCTTCCTCAGGTGTTCCCCCCGCGCAATGCAACTACCACAGCTTTGTCTGAAAATTCCGCTAACTTTTACACCACATATGCAGAACATATAAAACACAGTACTCTTAGCTTATTAACCTATCCCTAAAGTACTTACTTTTCAAGGTCTTTCAAAGCTTTATTCTTGTTTTTCATTTCGTCTGCAAGTTTACTACTCTTCTCATTAACATCTTTTGTTTCTTCATTAATTTTTTCTTTCTGCATTTCCATATCATTTATTCGTTTCTTTAGGTCATAGCTAGGAAAAAAAATAATAAAACAAAACCCAAACCTCCACTTTTTCCAGAAAGCTAACGTTCATAATGGATACGTATTTCCAATCTGAAGTGTAACAAAGTGATTATGTAAAGTACTAAACCCTAATATTCATTATTGAGTAAACTTGCCAATTTCACACAAGACAGCAAGGACATCTAACAATTTAAACACTCCAGACGAAAATAGTCAGAGTGATCTACTTTCTCAATTTAAGTATAAAGCTATAAGGGATTAATTTCCCAGACTGCTTTGCTTTGTAAAAAGCTAGGAAGCAGGTTTTTGGGTTGGGTTTTTTTGTTGGTGGTGTTTTGAGGGTTTTTTTGTGGTTGTTTTGGGGTTTTTTTTAAGGTTTTTGTGAAAATGGCTTCTATTTCAAATTTTTTAACTTCATAATTTGAAACAAAAGTCACTATCCACATGCTATTCAACAAATTTTGAAGGACTGATACAGCTGTGAAGAAATGCAAAATATTTCTGATTAGAGATGCGGAAGCAGAGTTTAACGCCACCGCCACCACATTAAAGCCAAGTCAAAACTTTAGAGAAGTACTTACATGTAGTATTGACAGATCTGATTCTTTTCTTTAAACATTTTGTTTTCCAAACAAAGAAATTCAATGGCTTTATTCCTGTCCGCTTCCAAGGCATCCTTTTCTTTTTCCACCATTTTAACTCTATTTAACTAGACAAAACAGAGAATCGGAGCTGACTTTACTGCTGGTACTACAGAGAATAAACCACGAGGAGAAAAAACCCAGAGCCTTCGTAGCACACGCGTCCTCTGGAGAGATGGCGTTCAACAATTAACTCAGCAAGGCAATTTAGCACTACAAGCTTTCTGAAATAACAGATCACCATTTCCACAGCAGGGACTGTCCTTTCAGGGCAATTCAAACAGTAATTTAAAACTAAAAAGGCATCCTACAGATGCTAGGAACAGCTCGGGCAAATCAAGGAAAACGTAGGTCAGAAATAAAGAGTTACATAGACGGTCAGTGTATGTTATTTGCCGTATTTCAACATTTTGACTAGCCCCTTTTAAGTTAATTCCTGCAACTACATGTCTTTTTGTTTTCCTTCCCAGCCTTTTAAAAAAAGGTCTGCCACGTATTAGGATTTACCTCGGACACACCAAGTAAAAGAACGGTATTATTTAGTACTTTTAGAACTCAATGCATAAATAAAATGTTATGGATGCAAGCTCTGCAATAGATCTACATAGCTCAAGTCACAGCTAATTTTCTGTATTTTTAAGCCTCCTCATACAGCTGTGAGCATCACCTCAGTGCTCTGCCTCCCTCTTCCTCTGCCCTTTTCATAGCACATGAAATGTTTCCCTGCTCCTTCTCCTATTAGCAAACAGGAGTCAGGCAGATAAAAAGCCCTATCTGGATGTATTCAGATAACGATAATCTGTTTCTCTATTCAGCCTGCAAAGCATTTAATGCACGCAGATATGATCAAAGAGTGTTCAGCAGGTAAAAAATCTTGTGTTCTGACTCAAGCATTCAAACCTTTGGGAACAGAAAGCCAGCAGCGTTGTAAGTATTTAAAGGAGGGCAACTGATGACGACTGCCCATTTCTTTTATAAGTGAGAGGAACAGCAGATGCAATTAAGAGAACTCAAAATCTCTCTGTAGTGCTACTTTTGTAGAGGAGTGCCAAATTTTAACCAAGTCTTTAAATTAACTGTTTTTCTAAAAAATCCAATAATGCAACACTGCAAGTTTGTATTTTTTATTTGTAACGCAAAGAAAACTTTCTGAGACTCACCTTTTCACCTCTCTGTTCATTCAGAACCTCTACTCTGCGACACAGAGTTTGGATCGGCTCTTTCAGTCGTGCAGATCCTATTAAGTCTTCCAAGTACTCCAGCATGCCTTCGTCATGTTCAGTCTGGCCTTTCGGTTTCATCATTGCGATTTGTTCAACTTCCCCCTTGGAAAAGAAAAGTGTGATGTTTTCTTTTCTCTCTTTTTTTTTCTTTCTTTCATGGCGGAAAGAGTTAGCACTCTAAAAAAATGCAAACGTCTTCGGAATGCAAGTACATGACCATATTCTAGCATTATAAAAAAAGAACAAAATAATGCAGTGATCAAAATTGACTATTCAGAGTAGCAATATATTTGGGAAAACAAAGATCAAAATGAATAGAAATTTCCTGCGAGGAGTGCGTGATGGTGATGTGCACAAAACCCAGCGTCTCTTCTGAAGCCACCACTCAGGTCTAAACATTGCTTCCTTTCTCTAAAGATTCAATATGTATTTCCCCAACCTAAAAGAGAAGAAGAGAATAAAGCATGCCCTCTTGGTCACGTCGCACACAATGCTCTTAAGGCAGCTTAATCAGGATTGAAGTCCCTGGAGGGTTCTCTTTAGAAAACAGAAGGTCCATAAAATCATGTCTGATGGATAAACTGGAGTTGTAATTCATACAACTGAGACTTCCTTCTTGGAAAAAGAAAAACATTATTTAAGTATGAGGTTTCCTTAATTTACTTTTACGTACAGCATTAACGTTAAATTATTAAACTGAATAGTAACAATAATTTGATTTTTTTTTTTTAAATATGAATTAGCAAAGGTTTAACTGAGACAATGACAAGGACTGTTTATTTTACTGATGCTGTCATTAGCCAACAACAAAAACATACCTATCATCAACCTTTTCTGTTTAGGACACAGTAGCACTGTCTCTTTCAAATTACAGATCATAGTTTGTAAATTACATGGTCATATATCAGAAGATGAAGACATGAAATTGAATATACACATACTAAAACAGTATCTGGAGCAAGAATAGATGTGATGGATGCTGCAAAAATTAAATAAAGAGAACACTGAGCAAAAACTATTCACCCTTCAAAAACCCAGCTAGCGAGGTACATGACAAGAGACAATTTATTTGTAAAACAGCTAGCCAATACTGCACAGCACTGGTATTGGCCTTTTTGACTGATTTTTAATGGTTTTTAACACGAAATAACAAGCTGAAATAAAGTTTTTAATTTAGTTTTAGAACCGACAAGATTTTTTAGAAAAAAACCCCAACAAAATTAAATGTATATTCCAGTATCTGAGCTAAAAAGCCTAAGTCTATAGCCATAGAGTGAAAAAATAGTTAAGAATTTAGTCACTATTGTTGGCTGCTCGCTGAGCATGAGCTGACAGCTGAGTCTCTACAAAAGCCTGGATGAGGAAGAACTTCTGAAGAACATACAGAAGGAGGTGTGATTAATGAGTCTGATGGGGAACCGGAAAGGACGGCCATAGCAGCCAACGAGGTGCAGGATTTCCAGGCAAGCGTTGCAAATCAGACCTGGAGCCAGCTCAGAAAGTTGCGGATAAGGTACTCCTGGATGTTAGCTCAGGAAGTTATCAGAATTTTTTGCCAAAGTGATTTTGTTCCACATACCCAGTATACAATGACACCTAGTGGCCTTACGCTTTTCTTCCCATTAGGAAATACTGCTTGGCTGAGGAGAAGGGAAAAAGCAAAGTTTTGCAAATTTTGCAAAATAAGAACTAATATTTATTAAGGTAAGTCCTTCATGCACGTAACTCCTTTGTTAGAGTAAAACACAGAGGCAGAAGTGTTTTGTTTTTTGTTTGTTTGTTTTTTTAATTTAAAATTCTAGTAGTTAAATGCACCTAAGTGTTAATTTTCTGGTAATTACTGTTCCTAAAAAGTGTCAGCAGGTTTGACAACACACAAAAAAACCCCTAACAACAAAACCAACTCAACTCTTATTTTTATTTCTTATGCATATCAAAAAAGCCAAACAATTCATTTTCTAGTAACTGCAGTTGTGTTACATACAATTCCAATGACACATTTGCTCCCTTGCCACAAAAGTATGATTTCTCTACCAAACCCCACCTGTCAGTGAGACACTGCTCATGGGTAGGAAACTCTGTAACATCCTGAATTTCTGTGGAATTGTCCTAAGTCTCTATTTTTTTTCTTCCTGCATTAAAGCATTAAAGCATTTCCTCGGTTTACATCCAAGAAAAAAACCACTCGCAGAATAGATATTTAATTCAGGTGCTGAGCATCAAGTCTATGAATTTTCTACACTGCGTGTATATCCCTCAGGTTAGGTGCTGCTGTAAACCACAAAACTACCTGGATTAACACAGGAATTATGGACAAGCAAAGAACGCAAGTCAACTTTTTTAATGATCTGGGTAAGTATAATTAACCATCTTTAAGCCACAACCACCTAAGAAAAATGGCAATATAGTTGTGAGGGTTCTCCATAGCTCACTATGTAATGGAATCTAACTACAATATGCTTAAGGAAATAGCAAATAACTAAGGAAATGTAATCCAGTTATATCTAATTCTATAACCTCATAAATTAAGATATCAGGGGTTTGGTTGTCTACATGGTAAATAAATACATCACCGTATGACCAGGAATTACTGGTGAGCTCAGTTTAGACCATACCTACAACACCAGTCTGAAAAGTTGAAGCGAATCGAGTACTGCTGAGAAGACAATGCACGTGAACTGCATTTGCCAGGCTGGCTACGGCCAATTTTATATGCCATTGCTCGACTTCCCCATAAGCATGCAATTTTAGAATTACATACGCCTCATCTTATGTGAAGAGATGTAGGACGGACTACTTACTTCAATTCTTGGATTCTTTTCTTATCAAGGGTAAAAATGAAGGCATTTAGAACATATAAACTATAACTGAATAATAAGAGTATTAAGTCTTATTTAATATTTATATTTACCACGTTAAGAAATCTGTTTAGCCCACCCCTACAGTTAACATTAAGAAATGAAAAGCTTTGCAGCTATTTTAACTGATAAAGGAGACCGTAAAAGTCGTACCTGCTCTTCTCGCAAGCAGCCATGACAATTAACAGGGGAAAACCACATTTTACAACTCTGCCTTCTGCTGAAACTTGATAGCCAATTTAACTGTTTCCTAACATTTTAACAGTGCTTATTACTTGACCCATTATTTGAACTATGCAAAAAAAAAACCACCAAACACCCTTGTTCATTTATCTGGTAAAAGATCTTTCGAAATACGGACAGCATTTTTGAAAGTGAAACTAAGGCGGCAGCAGGCAGACATTTGTTGAAAAGAAGAAAACATGCTTGGGCATGCTTAACATAGCTGTCACACCTGAATTTAAGAAGTCTCAGAACAGACCACCAGGAAACCTATTATTTGCCTCAGTTATCTCGCTCTAGCTCACAGGCATGATCCATGAGAGGAGAGGGAGCGATGCGCAACAACAATAAAAAAGTAAATCCTCTATTTAGTTGAGAAGACAATCAAAATGGATGTCAACACTAAGACATTGGTGACAGTGGCTGACGGCTAACAAAGCACGAAACATCCACAAAAGTAATCACTGTATGAAAAAGCAGCAAATACCCACTGAGTATTTTGGGAAGGCTCGACATTCAGTGCAAGAACTCCACGTGGAATTCCAAACGCCATTTCGGTTTCTGCATCGGGTGTGAAGTCGTCTACGTCAGGCTGAAGCTGTCATTGGGATGCTGGCACATCACCAGTCACAGAGGTGGTCAGCTCAAACACCATAGAATGAACATACATCTAAATAATTTCTACGGAATGCCTCAGCTGAGTTACCAGAAAACAATTACTGGTACACTTTAAGAGAGAACATGAGTTCATCTATGCAGAAATTTCGAAAGAATGAAGTTAACTGACAGCTGTGGCAAATCATGAGAAACCTTGTCGACAGCAGGCTACAAACTTATAAAAGAAGGGCAACAGCCATTCTCATTTGAAAGCCGCTTCCTCCAGTGACAAACATGGGGAATAACTTCAAGAACTTGGGAGCTGGAGATTCCGCCTTCCTTTGCGCAGCTGAACTCTTGAGATGAATAATTTCAGTGCCACAGTTCAGGTACTTTTACAATTTAAATTTCTATTGTGCATGAGTAAAGAGCAAAAGCTTTAAAGGAAATTGTAAAAGCATTCAAAAAGAATTGCTCATAATAAAATTAACCATTTGGAATCAACGACTCAGTTGAGATGAGAGGGTCAACTTAAGCACAGGGTGAAGCAGCAGCGCAAAATACGCCAGCCAGGAGTGCCGGGACTACCCGTGCCTGCCGAGTTCAAGCCCGTGAGGTGCTGCGGGTGGATGCCCATAAAGACGGCTGATGAAGTGACAGAAGCGGCGACATCATCTGTGTAATCTGTCACTGTTATAACGTGATGAGGCTGCCAAGTCAAGGGTCTATCTGCTTTGAGTTCTGTGCATCTCAGTGGAAGTTATACTTGCATCCTAGGAGTACGTTAGGAACGCCGTGCATTTAATGCAAGACATCTATAGACAGAATTCATCAAACTTCAGTCTCTGTGTTGCGCACACTCTTCTGTATTTGTGTTAAGACAAATTCTCCCGAGGACTAGCGCATCTCTAACGATGCAGGCAGCTTGCTTAAATAGCCACGCTCCATTGCTGTACATAACTTCTTAGGGCAAATTTGTGAAGGGTGAGAATTTCACCTCCCACGTAGCCCTCAAAAGTTGGGACAATAAAATCCCTGAACTCTGCTACTTCATTTCTTAGAACTACTACCATTTTCTCTAACATTACACGTTCATTTCTTGAAACAGCGGATCCTCTCACAACAGAAAACTTTTAATGTGAGTTTATCCAATGATTTCTGGCATATAGAAATTTGAATTTTAAACAAGGTTATCAAACTGCTTGATAAAGGAAAATTTTGACCTGCTCGTTAAGCTGCCTTTCTGCAACTCTTGCCACTAGCCCTGAAACAGGATACTACTACTCACTTCTGCAGATAACTCCCATTTGTTGCTTTTGGCAGGCAGTAGCATCACATTCCAGCAACCTTCCTTTACATGGAGAGTAGGGTCTGTGGACTGAAGCACTAATTCTAAAGCTAAGAAATCTGAATGGCATGATGCACGAATCCCAATATTGACATTATTCAGCCTCAAACGGGGACAAACTGTAGTTGTTGCTTATTTGTGCCGCGCACAATAGTTCGGTCTGCGATAGAGCTGGAACTAGCATTGTGGAGTTTCAGAATACAGCCTTCAGATTCCATTTTAAAATTCTGGTATGAAACAAGACAGGGCTAGTGGAAACCCTTTAACATTGAAAGATTACCGACAGCAGCCTTAAAATTCTTCACTCTGCATTATGACTAGTGGTTTCTGGAGAACGTATAGAGAGAGATGTTTGCTTACCAATTACTGCCTCCTCTTCTCACCCCTGAAAATTTGGGAAAAATAACTTTTGAAGACAGTGTCTTGCAACGCAATGAGTTTTGTCCACTAAACTGTTAATACAACGTTCGCAGATCAACTTTGTTAGCATTCCACAGCATAATTACAGCAGCAAGTAGGTAAAAACAGTCTTCCGGGATTTTGGTTGTCACTTAATTTCTGGTGTCCTTATCTGAAGATTTCAAACAAAGCGCTGAAAACCTTGGGGTAGATTAGCATGATCCTATACAACCTAACAAATTGGACTAACTTTTGAGTGTTAAAACCCACCCATCAGGAACACTTTTGAAGCACAATAAAGCATGGGCACATTAAAACGTACTGGAACAAGGGAATTTTGTAGCTTGGAATCCAGTAGATGGAAATGTACTGTACTCTAGGGGGGGGCGGGGAGTACTGGGTACTTTGGGTGTTTTTTGAGGGGAATTTTCTGGTGCAGTTGCTGTGTTTTGGGTTTTGGAGGGGTTTTTGGTAGTGGAGCTCTTCAACACTGGTCAAGTTCAAGAGTGGAGTAATGTAACATCTAAGTGAACTGAAATCTGCATTCAGCTTTGCTCATAAGGAATAGTTTTAGAGAAAATACTGCCTAGAAGATGCAATACTATATATTGGAAAAACCTTCCCTGCTTTTACACGTGACCGAGAAACTTTGTGAGGTGTTACCTTGGAGAGCAGGACATCCTATTTGTCTTACTTTCCCACTTTAACCATTGCAAGTAGAACACAAGAACATCTTCTGAAGCCTTTGTGGAACTTCCAACATACTTTATCAATTGAATTCAGGCTTAAAGATCACACATTTTGTCAATACTGGTAGATTAGGTGAATCCTTTATACTAGCTTTTCTTTCTGTTTACATTTTCTCCACCTTTGAGGTGCTAGGCAGGAGGAAAGTGTTCTTACTTCTTCAAGTCGTACAAAGGAAGCATATTGCAAGTAAGGAGCATCTCCTGTAATAACCTGGGTATTTTCCTCTCATAAAAAGTTTCCTGAAGTGCCAACATTTGGATTTACGCTCTCACACCCAGATGTCAAATCTACCTATAGCCGAGGTTCTGCATCAATACAAGAGCTTTGTTTCAGAATTCTTTTGCTACCAGCGTTTGGAATAATGAAAAGTAAAATAAGCCTAACTACTACAAGCTATCCAATTTTTAATTCTTGCCTTGAAATAGAAGTGCTACAGGAGGATTTGGAGAGAAAGCTGTCGGCTGGGGTTATGGTCAAAACAGGTAATTGTTTCAGGATTACATTAAACTCGGAAAATTTTAGATATGACTTTGGCTATAATATTTGGTATTTTTAAGGCAATCACATCTTTTTTTCCACATTCAGAACAGTATTTTATTAGTTTCACTGTAATGGTAGCACACTTTTGACAACATACTAGCTTTTAAGGCTTTTTAAACACCCATAAAAGGAAGTTTTGTTAATAAGTCCAAAAATCTTTGAGTGGTGGATGAACGTAACAGCTGCTACAGCACAATTACAGTAATCTTGTAACTTCTTAGTACTCCCAATATGTATATTCAATTTGCTTACTAAATTAACTCAATAAATGAATCAGTTTGCAACTTGACGGTATTACACAATTCTGTTTCATTGAAGGGATACGCAAATGTACACAGTGGTGAGAACATTGTTTCGTTGAACTTTGTCAAGCATCACAAGATTAACGGTCTTGTGATGTTTGTGACAGCATTATTATATATGCCCGTATAAAGATTTAATGTAAACATGCTGAATTTTAGATTAAATGAATGTATGTTTGTTCACAAAAAAAGGGCTATGAGTTATTAGGAAAATTCATACCACACTGAACTTTGAAACAATAGGGTTTTCTTTATATGCAAGAGGTGATCAACGGAACTTGTCCTTTAAGCACTGAACTGAAGCAAACATTTGAGGTGTAGCCAGCGTATCCAGAACGCTGAGAAAACAGTACTTGCAGTTGTAACAGTCACCTCTAACTCAAGGTTTTGTGGAGGATTACAATAGCCATAGGCAAAAATCTGTTATTGTTTGTCTTGTTGAAGAAAATCAATCTTGATCAATCCAAATTACACCCAATTTCAATTCTTAACTTTTTAATATGGAAGGCTAGACAGAGCTGACCTGGCATAAGGCAAACTTCTCTTAATAAAATAATAGTAAAATTTAAGTTTTTTAATCTTATTTTATAGAACACAGCTATATTTCATTTTCTTTCAAACAATGAGGCATTTCTCCCAGAGCAAAGGGAACGTGGACAAGAGATTTTGAAAGTATTTCACCAGCCAGCTACAGGAGTTGAAAATGCAGTGTGCACAACTTCTCAGCATCAGCAGCATAGGAGCAATGGCTCATGCAGCCAGTAGAATGAAACCAGTGGCACCACGGATTTGCTTGAAGGAGAAACCACATTAGAATATTTAGAACATTTACTATAAAAGCTGTTTTTCTACAGAGATTTAAAAGATAGAAAACACAAACCTAATTTGGGGAAATTCCAATTACTGTTTTTGCTTTCTTGGTCCTCCATTCGAACCCACTTCTGAACACTGACATTAGAACTAGCACTAATAATAAATTACTACTAATAAGGTTCAGGCTCTTTTCTTATGCGGCTCCAATTCTACACGTTTGTTTGACAGAACTTGTAACTGCTGCAAAAGTCAATCGGGAGTAAAATTAGAGGAAAAGTAGTAATGAGTATCAACCTGTTGTATCATTTGATCAAGTGCTAGCTTAGAAGTTGCATAATTCTTAGTTTCTGCATCTGACACTAGTTCCCTCAGTTATTATTTTTCCTGGATATTTTGTGTAGTCAGTTTCTTGATAATATAAAGGCACCCAAACCGCATTTTTATCTTATATAAGCCACTAAGCAGTGTGAGACAAGTCTTCCCATTTCCCTGTATGCTACTTCCACTGTTTTCAACCCTTCTTCCATTTTTAATTTTTTTTATATTAGACTATCTTGACAGTGCTCACACTTCACTTTTTTTTTTAAACTTTACCAAAATAATGGCTCTCCCTTTTTAAGCAGGAATACAGTAAGGAATGGCAAAAAAAAAAAAGTGCTGAATTCATGTATCTTCAGTCTTCCATAATGGTAATTTCAACTTGACTTTGTTTTGACAGCGTGCCTATACTCCCCTCTTCATGTGAAGTTTTGACTTTGAATTCTAATTCTACATACATGGGCATTGGAAGCTATGTACATACATAACCAAAATTCCTGTAATCTTATTCTTCCTTTCCTGGAAATGTGACTGTAATACAGCTCTTGTAAGCCACAACACTTTTGGTGTGTCGTCCCCCCCTCCCCCCCCCCCCGTTCCACGTTATTCCTGATATTACTTAATGGTTGCAGTCATATTTCATTTCTACCCTTCAATTTTACAAATATACAGAAGGGGAGAAAGTACGAAATACTCAACTTCACACTCTGCCTTCCAAGAAAAGTGTTACAAGCTATGTGGGAAATCAAGAAAGTCAAATAAGTAATAAATGCACACAGACAAATCTACAAGGCCACTACTGTCCAAAGATGAGGAAAAACTTAGAATTAGCCTGTTATACAACAGTCAGTTGTTTGCACAAAACTACCATTCTGCATTCTGGAAATAATTTAAAAGTAGCCTTTGTCAAGCTGTTTGCACATCTGACTAATTTTAGAAGCTTTCTTAAGGACATTCTTTTATTTAATACAAGAATACAAATTGAGTGCAAATCTAGAGTCACTTTGGAATTTAAGTCAGCCATTGTCAAACTCAACCTACAATGTTTGACTTAAGATTATTGGTATGTTCTAATTAAACTATTTAATTGATCACTCTAAATTACACACTGCTCCTAGCACAGTGTTTTTCTCTGCTTTCCGTATTTTCCTGAAGAAAGCTTAATAAACATTGGTTGCAATGTTAGGTTGCAATTTGCAAAATAAAAATCATATGAATTGCCAAAATAAGTTTTCTGATAGCGTATGAGAATCAATTTTGAAACTGCACACAGACATATTAGCATATCTTATGCTGCTCTGTATTCACTTCAGCATAAAGCGTAATGTTTAAACAGTCAGTGAAACTGATTCTGTACTCTATGAATCAGTGTCAGGCTTCTATTTTTACATAATATTTTATTCAAATAATCTAGTTTTACTTAATTATATTGTTGCACTTGCTTTAATTCTTCCCACCGCTTCAGCTCAGCTGTCTTTGACCTTTCTAGAACAAACCTCTCTTCACCACCAATGCTGGCAGCATAGGTCTCCATTTAGAATCCCAGTGGAGCTTTTCAGCTTGTGCTCCACTCGGTGCTTTAGCTCAAGTGTTGGTGTGCCTCATTAGGAAAGCAGACCTCAACAATTGGGAACTTCTGTCTTATCTCAAAGCAAGGAGAAAACCTGCTCTCCCTCATTTCCTCTCCAATACACTGGACGAGTGACTCCTACATTACTTCCACAAAGCAGCAGGTGAAAAACTTGACTAAACTTCCTTTCTGGCAATATCATCTTGCCATAGGATAAGACTTTGTACATTACAAAATGCCGTTCCAATCAGTTAAAAAATACACACATATAAAATCACTGTAGTTATATACTTGCTTGAGAATATTTTAATTAAGTCTATTAAGTATTTAAGTGAAATACTACTGCAATTAGTACAAAATTTACTTAACAGTTTCATTTTGTTTGAAAGAAAGTAGGTTCTAAAGTAAATTGAAATCAACTGATACAAGTCTGCTCCCACGATACTGTCTTTTAGTACAAAATTAATTTAAAGTCTTGTGCCATTTATTTCCATTTCTACAATATTCATTTGCAAAGTCGCTCAGCAGGAATTACATACAAAATTTCACTTCCCTTTTAAAAAGTTTGTATTAACTATACTTCTCTTACCTTGAAAGACTGCAAAAGCCAGTTTCAGCAGGCATTAATGGTTGCTCCCAAGACATGCCTACCCTGCGATGTCCAGAACTGACAGTCCTTCAAGTGCTCCCCATTTATTTAATAATTCCTTAGAGGCAAACCAGCCAGGATAAGGAGGCCGAGATTTTTTTCTGGCCTCAACGTTAACCTGTTCAGAGGATTCACTATTGAGCAACAGCAAAGATACTTACCTTCTGAGTTTTGCCCAGCCTGTTCAGAGCACAGAAGCCACACAAGTTTTCTCTATGTATACACTTACGTTCCTTGAGAAAACTTACGTTCCTTTTGAGAAAAGCTAAGTGATTTTATTTTTTGTTCTTTACAGATATGTAAGTTACTGATGCTGAGGCATTAGGCATGGAAGACAGAAAAATTGCAGCAAGATGCTAGATTTTTACAAACAGTGCTTTAGCATGCCTTTTTTTTTTTTTTAAGAGACAAGATGAGTTTTTCCCTGTTGCAGTGTCAGGCTGTAGCATGCTCATTAAAAATGCCCTGAACAGTTGTCTATTCCTAAAGTACTAAAAGCATATATCAATTTATTAAAAACATGAAATATGTAGCGTAAGAACTTAAGGATCACAAAAGTGACAAACTCCTCCTGTTAAGCGTTGGCAATATCCCATTGTAACTAAAGCCATTTTTAAACAGTATTTTTTTCAATTAGCTAGTTCAGGCACAGGATTTGTAATACTTCTAGAACTACTCAATTAGTCTTACATATTCTGTTTTTCCACAGGTGTTTTTTGTAATGTTACTCACAGAAGTCATTTGATTTTAGTATTTTCAGTATGGCATCAGCAGAAGTACTTGTATCCTGCCCTACCCAACATTTGAAAAAATTCAATCTGGTCAAATTTTTAAATTTCAAATTTTATCCTAAAAGGCACCAAAAATTACTATGTAAAAAAAAGTCTGCAAAATAGGGGGTGAAATGGGGAGAAGAAACAAAAAAAAAATAAAGCAGTCTTCTAAAAAACAAGCATTTTCCATTGAGTAATGCTAAATATGCCAGCAAGATATAATCAAGTAGCTAAAGGTTTTGTTACTACATGTAGGACATGTTCTCTTACAATTTTTCTTTAATACTAACTAGTGAATATTCTATCACACACCAAAACTATAATTTGATAATCCTTAATTAACATTGTTGCCCAAAATCTATATTACAAGTGAAATATTTTAATCACACCCTATTGACATGGTCAAAGAGATTTATAACTTATTTTAAATTAGAAATTACTCTGACTTGATATCAAATTAAACTTTGTTTAGCTATAACAAGAGAAGAGCAAAAGCTAAATAAACCTGTTTCTTATATGCCCAGTTTTAAATAACTTAATTTGAAAAACATTAGGGGAAAAAGGGGCAATCCTTGTGATAGTAGTTCACAGCCTTAGCCTTCTGACATGGTCTTATTTATTTCTAACTATAATTTTTAATATTTAGGTTTTGAAGTTCTGCTGTCCTTTTGTGAAAAAATATTGCTACATTTCCCAACTGGAAACTACTCAGTTTTGAATCACTAAATCAGTAAATTTCACTTCAAAAAGGCACAAAACCTTATGTACAAAGAGAAAGGACCTTGCCTCAGTCAGAAAGACTAAAGAAACACAGAAAATCTCAGTACAGTTTCCTCCGCCATTCATGCTAATACATTACCCACAAAGATTCTAGTGTAATAAGAAAAAAAAATAAATGGTGGGAACCATTGCTTTATGCCTTAATATTGGTTATACCTCCCCCTTATTTCCCCTTGTACAGGTGGAAAGCATGAAACTCAAGCTTTTAGGAAAGGGTATGTTCTTCTCATTGATAACTTCCTGGCAAACAATTAATGGGAGGAGAAAACAAATCACATTTTGGGGAAAAAATAAAATAAATAAAAAAGCTTAGCAATACTCCATCCCAAGCATTCCCTTCCCCTCCTCCCAATGGTAAGAGGGCATGCTCTCTAACATTAAGCTTTTGTTATCACTGCACCATAATTTCTACCTAGCTCAATCTTTGACTCTGCATTCTCTCCCCTTCAGAAATTTTGCTAAAATGATACTTCAGAACAACTGTATAGTGTATTTACTACAGTTGTTTTGCTGGAGGTACTTCTCACTCCATCTTGAAACAGAAAGTACAGGAATAAAGTGTTGGAGGGAATAATTAATTGGCATGGAGACTTCAAAACAGATATATCCTCTTTTTGTGGGTGTAACTGTAAAAAGGACTGCACAAAAAGGCTTGAGGAAGTGAAGCAAGCAAAGCGACCTATCTAGAATTTCTTTCTTTTTTTTTTTTTTTTTTTTTTTTTTTTTTTTAAGAGGGGAACTGGAAGCTCCTTTGACAAAAACAGGCCTAAAAAACTCTACTGAAAAATTTCAGACCTTGGGAGGGCTCCTACTGCTCACTAATTTTCTAGGCCACGATCCTTCAGAGCAGATTTGGGACCTGTTAGTAATAGCAGTGAAATAATTACAGGTAATTGCAGATATAGTTCCTCAATTGAATTAATATTTAAATACTTTCATCATGTACTTTAACTCAATTTACATTTTAAGTAATTGTTTGGCACATAGCAAATTTCTCCATTATTATTTAAAAACTAGAAAAAATTACTGTGGTTCTCTTCAGCCTGTCTTTTGAACAGCAAACAGATGCCAGCAAGCCTTATAATTTTAAAGTCAAACATGAATATATATACTATTATATTGACAAATTCTATGATTATTTCTACAGTAAAGACTGTGAACTGTAGCTTTTAAAAAACATAGCTTGAATTGGCTATAAACTTGCCATTGAGTCCTCTACAGTTGTTAAACAAGTGTAAACACAAAGTACACTTCATGTGTTTTTTTCTTGCACTCAATTTTTATGCAGTTATTTTTTATAAATATACTTCTCCAGTAAAACCATGTCTATATATGAGAGCCATAGATAACCGTAAAATCATTAGGATTTAAGTTAATATTGATGCACTTTTATCTAAAGCATAAACAAGTTGCTGAATCTCTGCCACGCTTAAGCAGCACAATAATATTGGGGTTTAAGGTTTATTTTACTACACCAATATTTACGTGCTGCTAGGGCGGAACAAGTATGACAACTCTTCTATTCATCCACATGTCAGGAACACAAATTTATTAACAGAAAAATTTATTAGTATCTTCAACTGTTTCTCTTCCTTAAATTTCTAAAGCAGCAAATAATGATTCGCATCTTTATTAGAGCATGCAAACCATGATGTGCTGCTAGAGTACTTTAAGGCCTCAAATACAAGACTTAAAACCTAGACAGCATTTTTTATTACTATAAATGGAAATATAGCTTTACTTAAAATCGGTTTTATTTATACACCAACCTGTAAAATTAAGAACCTGTTGTGGTCCAGATCAATTCCATGGCTTCGAAGAAGAATACCAACATCTTTGAATGTCTTTTTCTTTCCATTGATGTGGTAGACAGAAGAATTATCTCTATAGGCAGTTCTAGATACACAGAAATTGCTGTTAGGAATGACTTCATAATCATCTCCTTCCTGTTTTGAGGAAAAGCAAAGCCGGAAAAACAATTACTATATCACAGGTTTACCTCGTATTTCACTACCAAGCACAGAAGTTTTATCACATTCAAGTTTTAAGTCAACTGCACACTGAAGTCTCGTAGAAGGGGGAATTATCTTAAAGCTGCATATCTCAAAAAAGATATTTTAAAAAACCTCCAAAAATACTTGGGAACTGGACAAAAATTAGCCTAAATTGTTTAAACTGAATGGTCTTCATCTTATGCCTTTCTCACCTCTAATACAAGCTATTGCATTGAAAAATACTTAGTTTTTTCTCCTTACTACTGCTTCAAATCACAAATGAAAAGGCCTACGTCAATTTTAAAGTGGCTCTGCTATTCCACCCTTTAAATTTTAGATTAGGAAGTCTTGAATGACTTAAGTACTAGTTGCATTTTAAACTCCTCTTTTATAGTGCTAGGAAAAGGAGTTACTTTTAGCGAAGTAGTTCTAAAGAGAAACTGCAGAAGATAAAAAAGCAAAACATTAAAGATGTGACAAATATGACATCATCAGCTTCAAAAGATATCTTAAGACTTACCTACAAAGCAACAACTAAAATAAAGCTGGTACTATACTTTAAAAAATTAAAAATCAATGAATGCTTCTAAACTAGCCTACCACTTTCCCAGATTAACCCCCAAGAGCATAATCAAATTGGTATCTAGTACATACAGATCTTTTTTAGATCATAACGT
Organism: Alca torda; assembly: GCA_008658365.1. NCBI lineage: Eukaryota > Metazoa > Chordata > Aves > Charadriiformes > Alcidae > Alca > Alca torda. The sequence goes on from CM018081.1 coordinate 8,341,034, forward strand.
TAGCTCCTAGAGGTTAATACAAAGTAAAATGGAAAAAAAAAAAGAATAAATTTAACAATTTTGAACCTGGCTATTACAAATACAAGCAAAAGGTATGTGTGTATGTATATCAAGTCAAAGAAAAAAAAAACAGTCTTTTAAAACTGTTCCTTTAAAGGCTGCATATATTGCCACTTTATTAACACAATTTTTGAAATTTCAGTGTACATTTCCCACTATTTTGACTGTCCCCAAACTCAGTAGTTGATACTTCAGCTAGAAGGTGTGCACAAAAATTATATTTAAATAAAGTAAGAGAAATAAATTCCTCGCACTGTAATTGCAATAAATCAACAAAAAAGTCCAGAAGTTTTTATCAGTACATGAAGTGGCAAGCAAAAGAAATATTTTTTTAATTTGCCAACACTTTCTATTTCATTCAAACAAAATATCAAGTTCAAAAATATTTAGTGGTAGGATGTGAGGTTCAGAATTTTTGATGAAAAATCTGTTTTAAAAATGCAGGCATGGTTACAGTTTACAAAGTGTAAATAATAAATTTTTAGATTCATTATATATTTCTCTAAATCTAGATAACCTAAAATAGTTTCTAATCAATTTGGCAAGTTTTGCTTAAATAGGTTTTATTTCTTAATATATATGCTCATATTATAAATTTAAGAAAATATAACATGTCTAAATGTAGACTTAGAAAGTTTTAGGGGTCCTATTAATTTCAGAAATAAGTTTTATTTACCTGAGGTAAAACAGATGACAACTCTAAAATGACTTCTTCTTAAAATGATCATTACATATTTCTAAATAGTTTAAAAACGGACATGTACCAAATATTAATCTTGCAGAAAATAAAAAAGAATCCCTACTAATATTTTAAGAACTGCACTACTTAATAGAGGAATTTTTAAAGCTAATTAACTTTGAACTGATGCTTTACATCCCAAAGGTAAACTAATCATGCTATGAAGTTTTTCCCAGCTCAAACTAAAATAACCAAATATTAGAAGTTTTCAAATCCTTAAAGAAAAAAAAGTCTCCACTGTTCTGAAGAGAAGCATACATACCTTGTCAATGATCTTTTGGAAGTGGACTTCCACAGAACAACTCTGGATGTCCGTATGTTCGTCAGAATTATGGATCAGCACAGAGAGTTTTTTGGATCTGATTTTTTGTGCTCGATACCCAAACACAAAAAGCATTGAATCAATGACATTGGATTTTCCACTGCCATTTGGCCCAATAATACATGAAAAACGCTGCATAATAGAAGGAAAAGAGTGACATTCAAAGGGAAATAGATCCTGGCCAGTGCACATCACCTATTTCATTTGTGAACAGTTTAAAATAATTATTTCTACCGCATGAAACTGCAGACTATTTGGTAGCGTTTACTGCCAAAGGTAAAGCAGTACAACTTATTTCAGAAAAAAAAAAAAAAATCACACCTCAACTCAGCTTTCTATATTTTAACTTGTTAACTCAAAGCGATACTGCATTTAGCAAGCATGTTCGCAAGGAAAGTTTCATGATTAGCCACGTAAGTCTCTTGTGGGCACTAAAAAATATTCTCATTCTTCAAACACACCCCTAAAAGTTCTCCAGTAAGCCAAATAAAGAGAAAAGTGTGCTTTTTTTTAAGGTTTACTGACAAATTAAAATTGTACAATATCAGAAAGTTCCACTTTACTGTTTTCTCTATTGTCCAATAATGAAAATTTAGAATATTACTATATAAGTCATTCTAAAATTTAAATATTTTTCAGTTATTTTGTGATAGGCTTACACGAAAACACAGGAAGGAATACTAATACACAGCGAAGTCTTACCTTCATTTAAAAAATGCTTAAGATAAAAGAAAGATACCTTATGAAAAGGTCCCAAAGTTTGCTCCCCTGCATAGGATTTGAAGTTCTGGTTTACAATATGAGTTATCATGAGACGAGGAGCACCGGCTTCATTGGTCATTGCTGGAGGTGGGGGAGGAGGGATGCTACCCAAAATCTCTTCTAAACTTCGATTATCAAGCACGTCATTTGAGACTGCTAAAAACCATCCAAAATAAACAGAAAGGAAAAAAAAAAAAAGACTATAAGCTCTCAATGACTAAACACCTTTCAAAATGTTCAACTGGAAAAGCAAACAGCATTTCTATATGAACCAAACCTATAATTTTGCCTGTAATTATTAAAACGAGCTAAGTGGAATTAAAGTGTGTCTTTCCACGAACGGAACTCTTTAAAAGAGATATTTAAGATGTCCCATCGATTCACTAGTGGGTTTTTTCTTTCATTATGTAATTCTTATTCTAACACACTTTAATAGGCACTCTGCAATTACAATAGCTACAACCGTCACAATAAGCCTACAAATCTGAAACAGGCAAAGTCTTTCTAATTAATAAGTGCAAAGCCACATTTCAAGCGTGCTCACAAGTCACTCTGCAAGATTTGGGGATCGCTGCACAATGCTCTGAAAGCTGTAATGACAGCACAACTACTCTGCAAAGACAGGAAGTTTGTTACGAAAACAAACTGGCCCCCTGGATATCAGCTAGTTGTAAGCAAAGCAGCTTTTCAACAGTTACTAGCAACTTTTTCTTCAAAAAGACAGTAGTATTTGCCACCAATTTCAACATATTAATCTATTTGTCAAATACCTTGCTTCAATAACTGCATATCTGGCTACCTAAAAAGACACACACTGCTGTTTTTCCAGACATTTTCAGCAAAAACTCAACTCAGGAAACTCAAGAAAATACACTGCTTCATGAAAAAGAAAGTCAAATCATTTTAAGAGTTAAGTAAATAAACTTGACATTTATTCCATTCCAAGAAATCCCATACCATTGGCTGCATATAAATTTGAAAAATCCTGCTGTTGTACCACAATCTTAAGTACAATGTTACAGATCAGGAATATGAAATAGGCTTTATTAGGAGAAAGTCTACAAATTGCTTTTGCACTTGTACTAAATTACTGGTCCAAACACTTTAACTCTTTGCAAGCCCTCTTTATCATTTCAAAAGCAGTTTAAACTTGCCAGGAGCCAAGGCTTTCAATATTCCTTTCTAGAAGAGAAAAGAGCAAATCCTCTCTCCAACAGTTGGTAAATTCAACTGAACATTGTTGCTAAACAGACACTATCACATCAAGTTTACACACCATCAGAATCACAATATTCAGACCTACCTTCTGGAGGTACTTCACCAAGCTGTCGGTCACCTTCGTTTTCCACTTCCATGTCACTGGTGGACTCCTCTAAGGGCTCTCTGCCTTTCCGATGGGCTGCTGTAGAGGTTTTGGTGATCCTGCTTGGCTTGACCTTCGTTGGCTGTTCCCCTTCCATTCCAAGCAATCAAACTACTGAAGGGATCTATCTCCTTTGCTAACAAACAAGAAAACCCCATGATCTAAGCATTCAACTACAATCCCCTAAGGAATATACCTACATGTTTGCCCAGATGTTTGACTAATTTAGAAACTAAAGACCAGAAGTATTTTGAAGACAAAAATCCAAACCTGAAACAAAATCTAAAGCTTAGCCTCATAATGATATGATTTAAAACACATCACCCCCCAAAAAAACAATGGACTGACCTGAATCTGTAAAAACAGCACGAATCTACCTACTGAAAACTCATACAGCCATGTTCAATGCAGTTACTATGCTCAGAGAAAGCAACCACGATGCTGGGGGCAAAAGAGTTAAAGGCATTCGCAATAACAAACTGAGTAGCCATACGTCTTATGGAAGCACTCTTTACATACACGTTTCAGACCTGACATGCATTTTACTTTCAACAGTCCATGCTGACTATATATTTTATATCAATAGATAGATAAACAAAAAGACCTGCATAATTATAGCAAAGACTTGACTCTTAAACAGCTTAAATCAACACATTCATTTCGCAAAATACAACACAACCACTACTGCCAGCATTCAGCATTTAACAGAGAAAGCAAAACAAAATACCTTAATCTAGTTGTGATGTTAAAGTCAACTGATCAAGAACGCAACGTTACAAAAGTCCATCAGCTGGCACTTGAGCACAGCTCCCAAAAAGTATAAATAGAAAGCAAGCAACGAGAATAAAGATGACTGCAGGAGCGAAACTCTCTCCGAAGAGTTTAAATTGCAGCAAGTGGCGAAGTTAGTTCACAGAAAAACAGACATGAGAAAGTTTACTTCTCACAAGATAAAAAACTGACGTGGTTAGAAAGTCATCTTACAATTGGTGCCAATCATTTGACGTTTTCAGACCTACCCCCAACCCACACTCTCATGAGAGTCCTTCATTTGGGACAATGGGGGAGGGGGGGAAATGAGAGAAAGAACTCATTTTAAGGCAATTTGAGTCTATGCCCCTGTTCAGAAGTGTTCCGCAATGGCTGTCTCAGACAATTACAGCCTCTCAAAGTACCAGATTTATTTATTTTTTTTTTTTAAATCCAAAACTGCTCCACTCCAACAGAATTGTGCAATATAGACCTATTTACCTTACCAACCCTTCCCCCCCAGATACTGCAACAGAATGAAAAAGCGTTAACTACTTGACCTCAGCCTTTAAATCGCGATAAATCAGCTGCCACATACTCTCTAACAAATTTAACAAATTCGTGCCCGGCCCCTCCCCCGAGTCAGCTCGAAGGTGTTTGTTAAAAGCATCTCTCCGCCATCCCCTGCCAAGTGCCGTTTTTGTTACGGGGATGGCGAAAAGGAGAGCCGGACGGAAAAGCTTCCTTATTAACAGCCGATAAAATTTGATAACGATAACCCCTGTCAGTGAAAAATTAAGGTGTTTTTTTTTTAACCCATCCGTTAATCTAAGACGCCCAACTGCGCCCGTGTCACGGTCTTTCCAAGTCGTTATAGACTTTCTTAGTATTTCTCTCTCATACTTCAAGCATAAAAGCAGCAGGCAGAGCTCGCTACGGAAAGGGTCCCTGCTTTGTAAGGAGATTAAAACCGGGCCTCTCTGAACCGAAACGCCTTCCCCGTCCGAGGTGGGTCTCCGATTCACGGTCCCCAGAGGTCCCTAAGGGCACAGCGGGAAACCTCGGGCTTTCCCTTGGGCTGCCGAGGACCCTCTCTCATCCCCGCTCCTCAAACACAACTGCCGACACCAGCCAGGGCGGACAAACCAGGCGCCGTGTCCCGGGCGGGCGGCCGCCGAGCAGCCCGCACCCCTCGGCGGGGCAGCCCCCACCCGGCCGCCCCGACCCCGGAGAGAGAAGCAGCCGCCGCCTTTCCATCCCTCAGAGCGGGGAGGAATAGGGAAGAATAAGGCGGGAGGCACAGCCCGCCGCCCCGCCACCCTTCGCCTCAGCACCCGCTGCCCAGCGGAGCGCCCCGAGGGCGTCCCCCGCCGCCCCGCTCCCAGCGGGGGAAGACCCCCCCCACCCCAACTCCACCTGCCCCCAGGCGAACCGCCGGCGCCTCCGCCCGCCGACCTACCCCGCGCCCGCCCGCCGAGCTGCTACCTTCGAGGACCGGCGGGGCCCGGCCCTGGCGAGGACCGCGGGGTTGCGGTAAGGGCGGGCGGCTCCGGCTCTCCGCCGGGCGGCTCGGCGGTTTTCCACACTCGAAAATGGCGCCCAAACGGCGAACTCGAACCGAAATTCGTTAGAAAAGCGCGGGGCACGCTGGGAAGGGAGGGGGCCGGCCTCCCGCGGGTTTGAAAGGAGGGAAGGAAAAAAAAAAAAAAAAAAAAAGTCCCGCTCCCGCGCCATCTTGTTTTCCGTTACTGCGCGGACGGGCTGGGCGGGATAGAGGGGGGAAAAAAAAGTAAAAATAAATAAATCCCCCCACGGCAAGGAGCGGTGGGGCTTTTTTGAGGGGAGAGGCTAGCGGCTGAGGGTGACAACAGCCCCACGGCCGTGCCCACCCGTCCGCCCCGCGGCGGGAAGGATTTATTTTAATTTTAGAAGTAGGTCAGTGGGCGGCGCTTGGTTGCGAGGGGCGACGGGGGCCGGAGGAGCGGCGGCCTGAAGGAGCGCTGTTATTTAAAAAAAAAAAAAAAAAAAAAAAAAAAAAAAGTAAAAAAAAAAAAATTGAATAAAAATTGTGGGGACACGACGGTTTTAAAGCGCTATTAATTAACGGTGACGCCACCAGGCCGTGTCACCTGGTCGGGGAGGGCCCGTGAGGTGGCGGTGGGATGAGGAGGAGGAGGAGGAGGAAGGAGAAGTCTCGCGGGAAGTCGCCATAGAGACGGAGCCGCTTGGCCCCGCCGCTGCTGCGGCGCTGCGGGGACGGGGAGGAAGGCGGGATTAGCGCGGAAGCCACCGGGGCTTGGGAGCTGACCGCTGAGGGAGCGGTGCCCGCCGCTTTGCGCTCTCCCTCCCGCTGCCGGCGCAGGTAAAGGCGGGTTGGGGAGGAGGAGGAGGAGACGATCCTCCTTTCGCCGTCGGGCGGCAGATCTGACTCACCGCCGGGGTAGGCGAGAGGGTCGGGAGCCGTGACCCCCGGGGCGGCGTGGGAGGCGGGCTGGGCTGAGGGGAGCGGGCGACAGCCGGACGGCCCTGAGGTAAGGGCGGGGGAGTCCCGACCCCCCAGCCGCGGCGGCCCTCGGGGGAACGGGCGCTGGGGCGCGGACGGAGAAAGCGGACGGAGCGGAGGGGATAATCTGCCGTTTGGGAAGCTGGAAGCTGTGAGGGGAAAGGGGGTGCTGGCACGGCCGGGGAGCGGGCTGTGCCGTCTGTGTGGTGCCCGGGGCGGTCCCTCGGGAGACGAGGGACCCCCACCTCAGGCAGGCGGGGCGGGAAGAACCGCGGTTCCCTCACGGCGGGGAGCCGCAGCCGCCCCGGGAGGAGCGAGCTTCTGCCCCGCCGCCGCCATCCCCATCCCCATCCCCATCCCCGCCCTTTCTTTCCATCCCGCCGTCTGTTTTTCCCTGCGCTCCCCCCCAACTCTTGCTCAATCTCCCGTCGCCGTCTCTGGTCCTCATCTTCTCCTTCGGCAGCTCCGGAGAGGAAAAGGCGGAGGGGAGGGGAGGGTGAGGAGGCCTGGGGCTGCCGTGCAGAGCACTGGGATCAGCGGGGCTGGGAGAAGCCGGGCCAGACTCACCGTGCCAGAATAACTCCTCGTTATTGCCCCATCTTTTTTAAAATGCTTTCAGCTAACCTGCTGTTGGGCTCGTTGCGGAGCTGTATGTAGTGTATGTACTAGGATGGGTTATGATGGGTGTACCTGTTGCTGACAGCAGGTGAGCTGTATGACATAAGTGTGAGCATTCAGCCTTTTAGGTGCACATAAAGAGTGATAAAGCCGTTTTCAAAAATTATAATAAAGTTCTGGTCTTGTCTTTGAAAGGCAAATAACAGAATTCCGTGTGCTGGAGGGAGGGAGTGCAAACTGGAAGCTGACAATAGTGACATGCCTGCTGAAACCCTGGGAGGGAAATAATCGATAAAAAACTACCAAGTAGCAACTGAGAAGGTGGGTTTAGCAAAGTGTGGTGTGCACAGAAAATAGAAGCAGATAAGATCCATGCATCCAAATAAATGTGAGGTATTCTGTTAAGCAGAAGAGAGGTTTACGTTAAAGTGGAGAATAAATCTTTAATACTGTTTTACTCTGTGCTATTTCTTTGCCGTATACAAATCTTACGGTTTATGTTTGGGGATTTTGTTTTAGAATTTGTGGCACAGAGGCTAGCTCTGCAACTGATCATCGGAAGACGTTGCAGCATATGCTGAGTGGGTATATGCAGGTGCTGTACAATGGCGTTGCCACCATACAGAAGTCAAGGACATGATTATGCTACTTTGAAAGTTTAGCACAAACTTAGGTCCCTTTTAAATGCCTTGATGACAAGGTTCCCTGTATGGTTTTTGAATGAGGGCAGGAGAAGGAAATCAGACGTTCAAGTAGGAGAGATATAATTATTTAAAAATAAAAATAACTATTGCTTGTTTATCAATTAATGTAAAGCAGGGTTGAAAATACCTAATTTTATTCTTTGGGCACAGAAAATTATATGTTTTAGGACTGTTATCCTTTTAATGCTTTTTAAATTCTGCATAGTAACTGTTTGACATGCAGTCATTTTTATAGTGAAAAAATTCCAGAAGATTGGAAGGGTACATTGTGCATCATCATGGTCTCCTCATAGTATACCTTCTGCTCTGACCCTCTTGGACTCACTTCTTTCCATCCTGGAAGACAGAAAAGTTTTAACCCGGATCAGTGCCTCTACCCTGTCCAGGCACAGATACACAAAGGCTTTTGCTGTCACAAGAGGGAAGGGGATGAGAGGATGGGACCCCAGTGAACTGTTCGTGGAATTTCTGTGTTGCAGTAAAGTATCGTGGAAATTACAAATAGGGGAGGATGAAAGACTTGGACGTTGTATCATTTTGTCATGGCAAGATTATTTTCATAGTATGACTTTTCCTCCTAACGTTTCTCACAGTGCACTTGCTAAGCATGAAGTTCCTTGAAAAGTCTGTGATTCCAGGTTTTCCTTTGTGACCTTCGTGGCTATATGTCAGCATGAGAGAACTTCAGTGTTTCAACCTACAGTGCTGCAGCAATATGTTCCTATCACCACTTGTTCTTTAAATTGTCCAGCGTGTTTATACTAAGTGATCAAGTGTGGAGTTGGGTACTGTACAAACAGATTTCTTTAAAACTGAGGTCTAGTTTGGTGTTTATTTTGCCACAGCACTAATGTAATATTACATATTTAAAAACTTTCTATTTTGCTGTTAGTGTCTTCCTTTTTAATTTTGGCTACTCATATATGTGTTTGTTTTGTTTTATTACAGTTACAGCATACCTACGTATCTTTTTTTAATGATCCATCTGAACAACTGAAATGAGACTGAAGACTTCACTTCTAAAGGAACCAAAACATATCCTTTGTCTCAGAATAAATCATAGAAAAACATGTTAATTCTGAATAGCCTTTTTTCCAGAAAGGATTTCTTTATCATAAATGTTATAGTAAAGTATTTGTAAATTGCAGGTAGCTTTTTTTTTTTTTCTTCTTTTCTTCACCTTGCCATTCAGTGCAGCCTTTAAGGACAATCTTTTAAGAGATGTTGAACATGCTTAGAGTAGTACCTTCCCTTCAGAAGCTATCAACTTTTTGCTAGAAAGTTTCAAGTTTTTCTTTCCTTTCTTATTTGTAGTTATAAGTTAAAAGCCTTCCCAGGCCGTAAATAGGAGTAGTGATATATCTGCTTGCTTGTAATAAGACATGCATGTAGCAGATATAAACAGAATTGTAATTCTTCTACTAATAAGTTAGATTTGTCAACAATTTAAATATGATGTGGTGTTAATAAACTGACACATTTGAATGACAGTTGGGCGTTCTGCACTTACATTGTGCACTAAGACCCTTTTAGAGGTGTAACCCAACATTTCAGCTGTGCTTCAATGAGTATGTGTCATAAGAAGAATTATATTTTTCCACAATACAGTTTATTTTTTGCTGAATTTCTACCAGCTCTTTTCATGTTTGTTATATAAAACATTCTTATCATATATATATATAAAAAACAATCTTATCAAAATAATCTTCCTGTATACTGTTCCTTCATCTTTGTTTAACCTAGATGAGACATTTTGTAAGCTTATTTTTAATAACTAAAATGTGCACGCTTCCTTAATTTAATTAAACATAAAGAATTAGTTAGCTGTGTGGGATGGACTACAGCTGACGAGCTATATTCCTGCAGTGATGATCACCAAATTATGAAATGGAACCTTTTAACTAGTGAGACCACTCGAGTGGTGAAACTTCCAGATGATATTTATCCCATAGATCTTCACTGGTTTCCCAGAAGTATAGGTGGGAAGAAGCAGTCCCATGCCGAGAGCTTTGTTCTCACAAGTTCTGATGGTAAGTCAATTTAAAATATTTATAATTTCATACCACTTTGTGCTTATGTCACTCAAATACATAAGAAGTTATTTGCAGTTAAGGAGTCTGCAATAAAGCAATTTCAAATACCTGTACACCAGTTGCACTGGCGTAACATTAATAGTAGTTCCAAATTTAATACATTGTACAACTATAACTTTCTCCAGTACAACATTATCAAACATATCTCTGACAGCAGATATATATTTTTTTATGTAAGGCCAATTTCTACCATCTTTTTTCAGTTTCATAAACCAGTAGCTTTAAGTATGTCTGCACTGCATGCCTACGTAGATACTATATCGCCTACAGTTATGAAAACTGAAGATGACCAAGTTACTGAAATTGCTTAACGGTGATATTTAGTATCAGTGTCGTCCATTTCTTGGACATGTTACGAGAGCACGTCTTGTACCTGGCTTCTATGGAGTCTTGAATATCCCTCTAATGCATTTAGTTCTGGCTGTTGTGAGAGATGTAAGACTAGTATATATATGCACTGTACTGGCAGAGGTATACATACATATGTATATCCAGTATTCTGCTATTTGTCCAGTATACTAGTGTACTAATACTAAACTGTATGACCCAATATAGTAGCTACTGTATTCCAGTGTATGGATTCTGCTTTGTGGAAGAGAAGTGGGAGCAAGAAGGTTTGATGATTGCTTGGGGTGTTTGTTTTACTTCCTCTCCAAAGAGACCAGGAATTGGTTTTTCCCGACTTGCACACAGTCAAATTTTTCTTCCTTCATGAAGGCAGATACACTCATATCCCCAGTTCAGTGAAGAAATCTTAGGTAACTGGTTTAATTATTATTTTACATTTATTATGAAGCAGTCCATACTGTTTAGGTGAGACTTGTCTCCTTTCTTCTCAGTACTGTAGTGGGGATTGTGTTGCATGCCATCAGGATTTTTCTGTGCATGTTTCCCCTTCCTTTTCTTCCCTCATCCCTTTTCTTTAAGGAAAAACATTTGGACTCTCCTTCTTGATATAATTCTTTGTTTGAACAAAATATGGAAAATAATGGTAAAATAAAATTTTCCTAACCCTCCCCTCCCCTTTATTTCTGTTACAAAAAACTACCATGTGGAAACCCTGTAGTTCAGATGAGAGTTTCTTCCTGAATCTACCAGTTTTAAAAAGGGGTTGATCCCCTCTGAAATCTGCTGGTTTTCATTGACCTTGTTATAAAAATTGTGTTGGAATAAAAGCTCTGGAACTGCCTCACTGACAATCTACTGGCAAGAACTTGCTGATGGGGTTGGTGTGTTAGTTTGTGAATGATTTCTGATACTTTCATGCGTTACGTGCAAGAACTTGACATACAGGTGACTTGGAAGAGCTGTATGACGAGCTTGCAGAAGTTGGACAGTCCTTTTGCCTATCCTATCTTTTTATACCTTAGTGCTTTACTCAATTGATAATGCTGTTGAAGGTTCCAAAGTAAATTAAATTGTCCTGCTGGTAGTAGTAATTATGTGCCACAAAGAAGCAGAGTGCATCAACATACTAAACTTAGTTTGTATTCTTTTGTCAACAGTCAAGGATCTTGGTGGTAAAGCTGTATTTCTACACAAATGGCAGTGTTGGGAGTTTCTCAACACTGAACCAAAAGCAATATGCTGCTCTAAATCTCTGCCAGCTTTTTCAGGCAGAACAGATCATGGTCAATTGTTGCAGAGAGTTTCCATCAGGATAATAATGGCCATCTGCCCATGACTCTGTTGATAGCTTTCACAGGGACCTATTGATAGTTTTAATGGGACTGATGGAGAATTTCCAGCTAACTTCTGCCCATGTTTTGGCCAGAACCTTGAATTTGTGGATCTAGTGTGTTTTGTTTAGTGAGGAGAACTTACTGTAGGCTTTTGGCTAGCTTCACAGGGAGCTTGACTGGGAACAGAAGGTTTGTTATTGGGCATTAGCAGTCGAGCTGATATGTCCAGCATGGCTTACTGTACAGATGGAGAGAGGTAATATGTATTTGAAGAAGGTAGAGGAAGTTCATTCCTTGCATGAATTTTGGGGATTTCTCTGACTTTTGCCAATAGTTGCACTTAAAAATTAGGAGGGCTGAGAGCTCAGTTCAGAGTGGAGGCCAAGATTTCTTCAAGATACTTAGTACTTCCTAAATGCACTGAACTTACGGAACAAAAGCAGGGCATCTTTTGGCACCCTGTCACTTCCTAGATGTATGAGGGAGGGAAGATGAGCAGAGAAGTTTGACCAAGTAGAGTTGTAATTTTTGCAATACTTGGTGCTGAACTTTACTATGAATTTTAGGCAGCTGGGTTTAATGAGGTATTGCTTGTAGAGCTCTTAAGGTAGAAATGGAAGGTTTTGTGAAAGCTGAAAGGAAGATTAATTTATATCAATTAATATTTGCATGCATTATAGTATTATCCTTTGGGAGGGCAGCATTTTTCAGTAGGTCATCTGGTGCTCTTAAGTCCTAGCTTTTTTCTCCTTTCTTTTTCTTTCTCAGTTTTCACGTTTGTATTTCTAATGTCCTGTTTCTGTAAAGTTCTAAATTGTATGTGTAAATAGCAAGCAAAAGAATAATTGTAGTAAGTCAGATCTGTTAATTTACTCAGTTTTCCAGTGTTATGAAAATAGTATAGCAGTATTTCATGTTCTGCTTGAATAATGCTTTGACAGTTGATTGAAGAAATATATAAGGGCTACTACTACCTTCATGAAAAAGATGACTCTTAAAAGTCTGCTATGCAATTTTTCTCTCTTTTTTTTATATCACTGAGATATGCGAGCAAAAATAAATCATATTCATAGGTATGTTTAGAGAGGTTGCTTTTTTAAGAAGTGTTCAAAAATCAGCATGTCGCAGGAGCTGTACATTTGCAAGTAGTTTAGTCTATATGTGAACCCAGTGCAAATTTAGGTAAGATACCAGTTCTTCAATGTAATGTCTAGTAGGTATGAATGCTTGCCCTTCTTCTGTAAGTGGATTAGCTGAGACTACAACAAAGAGTTACAGTTTAGGAATAAAGATTCATGAATAGCACCAGGTATATGTAGACCCCAGAATCTTTTCCAGGATTCATTAGGACCTTTACAATTAACTAGAAGTTGGGTTACTTTAAGTGACATATGTCAATGGCAGGGGTTTAAAGCAAAGGGTTCTTGCAGCTTAACAGATGATTTTTCTTGCTGGTCAAGATTTTAGTTGTGTGTGACCAATAAATTCTAAACCAGTCCCTTAATATTAATCTCCATTTTCCTTGATAAGGCTTTTGTGTTCGTTTGCCTACAACTTTTACAAAGCTTTTTTACTTTAACCTAAAGTTATCATCCTAGGATTCTAGCTAATGTTGAAGTATTTTATAAAGATTTCAGCTATGAGACGTAGTCAGGGGAAGGTCGGGAAAAATGCTGTCTTCTCCCTAATGGTAAAAAAAATATTAAAGATTACTGAAGGAGAAAAAATTTTGTGAAACATGCAAATGATTATGTAGTTATATCTCTGTTAGAATTCATATGCACTTGAGAGTCTATCCATTCTATCATTGTCCAGCTTTTGGAGATGAACTTGATTAACTTTCACTTTCTTTTAATGCAGCTGTTTCTTGCTTGCATGGAGCATAAACTCTTGTGGCTATCTTTGCCAACTTTAACGCAGTGGGTTTGGGGTTTTTGGGGTTTTATTTTTCTTTTTATGAATGTGTAGGCCCTTCACAGTCCAGTTCTTGGCAAATCCCTAAGGCTTATCATCTTAATGGTGTCGTAGCTGGGCATTGTCTGACCAGAGTCTGCAATCCACTAACTTCCCCCCTTTCCCAAGATGACACATCCTTTAGTTCTTGAGGCCAGTCCGGTGATCAGTTGTTAGATAATTTTGTATTGTTCAGTGAGTCGAGTTTGTATTCAGCCCTTGCATTCCTTTTGGACATCTGGGGCTTTTATTGCTATTCCTGTCGTTAATTTGAATGCTACTGTTTTGCTAGCGTAGCACAGTGCAAAGCAGAACTGAGCTTTGCTGGATGAATTGCTACTAAGCTAAATGCTTTATGGTTGTTACAGAGCAGCAGATACTCTGCAGAAAGAAGATAACGTATTGCAGAAGGAAGATAGGATGTAAGTTCTGTTTAAGTGAACAAACTAAATCCCAATTTGTTTATTTGTTTATAGAGTGCTAAATGTAAACAAAACTGAATGATGAAACTGACCTAGCAACTTTTTTTTTTCCCTGAAGTTCTGTTCCTTAAGAAAATGAGACTTCATGACCAGTATTGTAGGGGGATTGACTGGCAGGTAATCAGTAACTGGAGCTCCTTGGTGGGTTTGATGGAAAGAGGCAGCTACATGGTAGAAAAATGCCCACGGAGGGGGCAGCTGTGGCGTAGTCTGCAGGCATTTTGGGCAAGGAGGAGTGGTTATGCTTTCCCTCACTGAAGGGAAACATTCATCTGGGGTCCATTCTTAGGCAGGAGGGAGTCCACCAACAAAAGCTGATTAGGTTTGCTGTTACTTATGGAATGAGTTATTTTTGCCATAATTAATTCACAGATCACAAAACCTGAGATCTTCAGGGTTTGTCTTGCACAAGTTAGCGCTTTATTTTCTTTCTTGTAGGGATTTTTTTACCTAGTTAACTGTTGTTAGGACTAAGGGATAAGCTATTAGCATTGTTCGAAAATTCATCCTGAACATTCAATTTCTGTAAAACTGTTCATGAGATAGTTTGGTTTGGGTATTTTTTTTCAGTGAAATTGAAATACAAACCAGTGCTAACCTAATTTGTGAAAGAATAAATTGAGATAAAAACTTGGAAATTTTCTACATTAAGTTTTTATCTCCTAGTGTAACTTAGCACTTTCAATAAAGAGAACTTATCTTGTAAAGATCATTTTTTTGCATATGCAAGTGAATTATTGCATTGTAAAAGTTCATGAACAAGTGTTGTTGCTTAATTGCTATTTTCTAAAAACCTTACATTTAAAATTCTTTTAAACTATTACTTACATAGCATGCCTTACGTGTCAAGCCTGCAATTTTCTTGCAACAGCTAATTCATCTCTGTGATAAGGATTCCTGAAAATTTGCTGAATCCAATGGAAATGGAATATAATGTCTTTACAGGGTTGCATTAATTCCTGGTTGAACTCCAGATGTTTGTGAAATTAGAGCAAATGTAAATTTAATCCTCTTGGGTTTTCTTCTGGGTTGAGTCTCTTGTGGGATATTGTTCTTTTACTTCCTACTTACATTGATCTTGTTGCTGCTTTTTTACAAAAATAAAGAATATGTTCAACTTTAAACTGCTTATTAAGCACAAATCATAAGTGAATAGATCTATTTTTTCAACTTTTTATGTTACTGATAATTTAAGCATTTAAGAGTCCATGAAAAGTAATGAACAAAACATACACGTTTTATATTCTGTATTTGAATAGGCTGCTAATCTCCCACTTGAAATTCCTCCAAAACTGGAGAGTCACTTTAAGATTGAGGACATTCTGGCTTCAGGACGTAATAAAAATAAAGGAACAGTATTTTACAAATCTGAGATGTAAAGTAATATTAAGTTGAATCACTTCTATCTACTCCAAGCATGCAGTTAAAATTTTCACTTTCTTAATTATGTGTGAGGCAGTAAGTTCTAATTTGAAAGCCTCTGCTATCTCAGTGTTAAGTTGAAGAACAGAAGGCAGAGAAATCCATTGAAACGTTGCTTTTGGAGCAACCTCTATATGTGAATGCAATGAAAAAAGCAGTGTCTAATGAGTCACATCATTGACTGTCATCAGTTGTAAATTCATATGTTGGAAAAATAAAGAAGTTGCAGAAGTAAAGATGATACCCATGAAAACTTGATTTGGACCTGTTCCACATAAGGATTCTGATGCAGTTTTTAAATGAGTGTTCACATTTTTTCCAGATGAATGCTATCTTAGTGCCTAAGGTGGACCTGCTTTTATATGAAACTGTATTCTTTCCTGCTTGGCTACAATTTACTGTGTTTCATTATCTGAAAGATGCGTTGTGTAAGTAGAGCTTACTTAGTAGAGGAAGTAAGAGCTCGTGGAGTGGGAAAGGATGCAAAAGATTGGTAAATGAGCTGAATGTTTTCCTGTATAACAGGATTTTATCCCGTGCTCTGACATGACCCATTGTTTTCCTGATAATGTGACCTAAACCAAAGTATTCAGTTGCTTGCCAACTGTCTGTTCTTTCATTTAATTTATGTTTTCTCTTATGTGTTCGAGCAGTTTGCTTGCAGAAGAATTGAGGTCTCATGGACTCAATATATAAAATGCCATAGAATTCTTTGTGTCCTTAAAAAAGTAATTCTGAATGGTTCAGATTGGATACTGAAAGATGTATGAGTGCCTTTGAATTAGATTTCTGTGTATGTTAGCTCCTGATTTGCAAAGCTTGCTTTTTTTTTTTTTTTGCAAGGGAAATTGGTGAGATATGTTCCTAATGGCTATGAAGAGCTAGCCACTTAATGATGAATACTTTAGCTGATGGCATGAGAATATTCATAGTTCTGTGATCAGATTAGGTTTAAGTATTCTGCAATGAAAAAATGTCTTGGCTACAGATTGAACAAGTACACTATGCATTGAAAAAGGTGATCAGAAAATAAAACATGTTTTTTTAAAACCAAAAAAGGCCATTTTGACAATTTAATTGGAGAAAATAGCATTTAGCCATGAAATTCCTGTGAATTCAGTTATTACTTATACACAAAAAATTAGAATCTCATACCTGAGAGGTTCTAAAAAATAACTGATGCGTGAATTATATTAAATATATTTTATAATTATAAAATAGCATGACGCATTACATGTAGAATACCAGTACTGAAAATTTTAGGAAACTAAAAATTAACTGAATGAGAAAGAAGCGGTCTTAGTAATAATATCAGTTCTGTGAATTCAGAAAGAAATGGAATTAACTAGCTGTTCAGAGTACTCTGATAGATATGAATATTAGTGATAAAGAAAAGCAAAAATGTATAGTTGTATATGGTATTTTAAGTGGTCTGTTCAAATAAACTGATTTATACAAACCATAATTTTCTTCAGTGTTAAAATCTTTTGCTTGGAAATCTTGCATTGGCAGAGATTTGGCTGGACGATTGTGCCTTTTTGTTTATGTACTTAAAAGTAAAATGAAGACAAAATGTAATTTTATTCATTTGAATAATACTGTGGAGAGCCCTGATGTATGTTTCATGGTAATTTACTGACAGACCTACCAGAGTGCTTTTTCTTTGTTTTTAGTCTGGCTTTGTTTTCAAGGTTTTTTGGCTGGTTGGTTTTGTTTGTTTTTTAAACTGAAGTGCAAAATAAAACACGGGAAACCAGAACACAATAACAGTTGATTCAGGCTTCTGTCAGTGCAGGCCACTTAAATTTTGCCATCTTGGCTACTTGGTGATATGAACGTGTGTGTAGTGTGGCCGTGTCATGCGTTTTTACCTTCTGTGCCGTTCATAGTTAATTCTGTTATCACCTGCATACACATACTGGTCTTGATAATGTGGTCCTTTACCGAAACAGTCAGGTATTTAGTTTCTGGTTCTGGCTTATCAGGTATGGTCTTTTTTATAATTCATATTCCCAAGCAGGATGTTATTAATGGAAAAGTTATCCCATATTGGATTTGCACACGCTTAGTGTGAGGTATCTGTGTACTGTTTATCTCAAAGAGTTCTGGTCACTCTGGAAATTGTTTTAGTGGCTCACTGTCTGCAGATCAGATAAAAATAATTTTAAAGAGTTTTGGTTTAAAGTAGTTAATTTGAATCACTGAACTATTCTAAGCTGTGCGTTTGTTCTGCCCCATGTTTCCAAGTCCTCCTTTGTCTGCTCTTTGGTCCAGTTTAAATTTGATCTTCCTGGATTTAAGCAACATCCCTCATTTGGAAAGAAAGACTTCCTCATGCTTCTGTTGAAATCATTAATAGCTTTGTTTTTGGCTTCTGTGAATTTCCATAACAGCTCCATAATGCAAGCAGTAATACTTCCTCAGAGCAACGCACTCACCGATGGTCAGATTGTTCTAGCTTTTCCATTATCCTTTTGGTATTGAGTGATTTTTCAGATCTTAAAAAAAGAAAAGCACTCTCCTGGGCTGCAGTGTATATACCTCTGTTTGTTAGCTTTCAGACAATGAAATAACATCAGGCAGTTTTGTCCCCGGAGAAACATGCAAACTTAAGGGACATAAGAAAAATGAATAGGCAAAACAAAGATTATACGTACCAAAAATAAAAAAAACCCTCACAACATTATAGCTAGTTTACAAGTAGCTCTTCTGCAAGAACTCATTTGTTTGGGCTAATCATAGCTATGAACAACATAATTGAGTGTTTTGTTCGTTGTTGTTGGTTTCTTGTCTTGTTTTGTGTGTGTATTTTTAACAGTTGATAATACCATTACAGTCACAAATAATGATTCGCAAAATTAGATACACTGATTGTATCTTGAACTTTTGTTTAGGGAAGTTCCACTTGATTTCAAAGTTAGGAAGAGTAGAGAAAAGTGTAGAAGCACACTGTGGAGCCGTACTTGCAGGAAGGTGGAATTACGAAGGAACAGCGCTGGTTACAGGTAAGCATTCTTACAGTAATGAAGTGTTTTGGAAACTAACAGAAGGGCTCTTTCAAAATAAAGCCTTTCATTTTTCTAATACACAAAGTTGACATGCCACAAAGAAATGTAAGGGTACAAAAATACAGTATTAAAATTTATGAAAAGTAAATGCTTTCAATAAAATGTGTAGAATGTGGGATAAATATATGGGATAAATACATGGGATAAATACAACAGAATATTTTGGAAAAATAATTTAGTCTGACATATGTTTAGACAATATAATCCTAAATTTCATAGTTTATGTAGTAGTTACATTGAATTTGAATGAACAAAACTGAGTCTGATAAGTGTTCACACACTGGTCTAGCTTGAATTTATGAGAAGGGGGGGAAACGGAAACACAAAATAATATAAATGAAGTTACCTTTTTTGTCTTCATTATCGCTAGGGTTATTATTGTTTAATAGAAGTTCATTTTGCACTGTTTCATTAATGCTGTTTTAGAAGAATGTTGTCTATTTTAACTAATAAAAGATCTAGTAAAAACATTTATTTATCTTTTTTAGCAATCCTTAGTTGTTAGATGTTATCCGATTTACTTGAAAGTAAATAGTTTTAGCATCAGAGTGCTTAGATATTTTTGTGGATGTTCCGTACTTCATAAAGGAGAATATTTGATTTTTTTTTTTTCTTATCTGTTACAAAAAAAGTTTGCTGAGTTAGTACATTTATATCCCTGTACATTGCATTTGGGTTTTTTAGCCAGCTAAATTTACTGCGGGCTCATGAGCATCTTGAATGTTCCTGTGCTTCTCTTTCTTAATTACTAAGAGTAATGTAGATCCAGCTGCAGTCTAACTCTTCTCTATTGAGGCTGGGAGAATGATTTCCCAGTGTCTGCATCTCTATATGTTTTTTTTTTCCTAAATCTTTTGGTAATTAGTTGCTTTTGGCATTTTTGTCAAAAATGTCTATCTTTGTATTAAGGGGAAGCAAATTAAATTTCCTATGATAGATTTCTCCTTTATGGTATTTCTGTTGGTGTCAGAATTTTCTGCAGCCTCCTGTTGATCTAGCACAGCTGATTTCTTTGGACAAATTCCAACTCAGTCCAGAAGTACTAAAGATAATTTTGGATCTGCTTGTTTCCAGACTAAGTCTGACTCTAAAGTGCTGCTTCAAGGAACTCTGTCTGGCATGTTCCTCTGAAATCCCAGGGGGATAGAAGTATTATTCTTTTTAAAGATGGATTTGCCTCCGGAACTTCTCCAAAGAAAAAGTCAAAATTGCCTTTTCAATGTATTTTTTTTTTTTTTTTTTTTTCCAAAAGACTGCATGACAGTTATGGGGAGTATGGGAATTCATCACCATATCCAAACAGTGTACTCTGAGATGATCAACTAGTCTTATACCAGTAACTATACTTTGAGGAAGAGTACCACATTGATGATTCTGTATCATTTAAAATATTCTTTATGTCTCTCTTTTAACAGTATCAAATGTGCACAAATAAGATTTTTGAAATTTTTTTTCTTATACTTTTTAAACACTTAAAAGCTACATCAGCCAGATACAAAAACCTGAAATCTGGTAAGTAAATTACCTCTGAATGGAAGAATGGCATTAAGTGTCTGGGTGTACCTTTTTCCTCATTAATTGAATCTGGGAGGCCTAAATGAAGGCCCAGAGCTGTACGTTTTAAATATGATAGCACACTAGGAAATCTGTGTTCTTAATGTGTACATAACTATGCTGTATAGTGTATAAGAACTTAATCTTTAATAAGTAAACTGAGGTTTTTGGTAACATGCAGTTATGTTATAAAACTTAAGCCTTCCAAACAGAGCCTTCAGTTATCTTCACTTTCACCATTTACCAACTGTGAAGCCTCCAGTTTAATACATAAAATCTGCTCCTACTCTCTTCAGACTCCTCAGAGACTCATTTAATCAGCCTCTGGGCCACTGAACTGTAAATAGATGAAAAGTACTAGCAATGCTGAATAGAAAATACAGAATTTGGGATACTTAAATAGCAATGGACTTTCTCTTCCCAGGAGCAGCTTCAGATAAGTAGACTATAGGGAATTTCAGGAGAGGAAGAGACTTGTTGATAATAGCAGAAGAACAATCTTAAATGTTTTTTCCTTAATACGCTATCTATTTGCATGTTAGGAAGACTACATAAACAATATTTACCTGTAAGAAGACAAGAAGACCTGGACTTATTTTAACCCTAGTGTTTCTTAGATAAATACAAGTGCTGTGTTTGTTAGACGACTTATTGCATTTAAGGTGATGATTTCTGTGATAACTTTACAGTTGGTGAAGATGGCCAAGTGAAAATCTGGTCTAAAAGTGGAATGCTGAGATCCACTTTAGCTCAGCAAGGTAAGTTAATTTTCTTTAAGTTCCATTAGAACTTTTTAAGTTCCATTAGAATTTGAATTATCATGAAATATATTTAAATAACAGACCCTAAATCTGGCAGTAATGGTTTAAGGATCTTATGGCCTAGATAAACTTAACTAAAATTAAACGTAAAACATAGTTGAATACAGGGTAACTGAATTTTTAATAAGACAATATTATCTTTTAAAAAAAATAAATTAAATTCTTCAAATTGAAAGTATTACTGCAACATTTTTACACAATAGTTTCAGTTCCAACCTAAGGATTCTGGAGAGGCTAAAGAATTAAAAATAAAAAAATCCAGTTTTTGATACCAAGCCACAGACTCACGGTAAAACTGAAGAAAAAAATCTCTAAAAGTATTGCAAGAATGCTTGAAAAATGCGAAGTGCATGTAGGTTAGTTCCTCTGAACTTTAAAACTTAACAGCCCTTGGTTTATCTCTCTGTTTAACCCAGTAACTAAATTAGTATATGCAAACAGTCCTACTGAAGTGAAACGATCCCTTTGCTTAAGTTCTTTGTTGAACTGGGGCCATGGAGACCTAACCTTGATCTTGGCTTTGTAACTACAGTTTTACGCATACTAGAGCATTCCAGTTATTTTAAGTCAGTTTGAAATCACATTATTGTGAAGTGCAACAGTGTAAGCTGCAAATACATATTTATACAAATGATGTTTGACATTTTTAAAATGCAATTTTTTATAATCATAATTTCTAACATTTTTGTACTATTTCAGTGAAAATACTGGGCTAGATTTTGTTTTGCAGACTTCATACATTGAGATCATGTGACCTTTTGACATTTTTTAAGAAACCACATGCACCTGGGGTTGGGTTAAATGTCAGACCCTTATCTCTTTCTAAAACAAATTATCTAAATTCTTTCAACCTGTTGAAGGCATTTTAACCACAGGAGTGAATGTAAAATGTATTTCAATTCTGTTAAGGAAGTTCATATTCAGATGTAATGTTTTTTCATGCTTACAATGTAAAAAGATAAGCCAACTGAACTGCAATTTTTGAAAAGAAAAAAAATAGCACATACTATTCACTATTTCTCAGTTGATATATTTCAAGCTTTTTTATGTTTAACTGTGCTTATCTGAAGTTTGATGAAACTTATAGAGACATGTTCTAGTTTGAAATATGCAAGCTGAATTTTCACTGATTACTTAGCATTTCTGGTACAGTATAAAAGTACAGTTGAGTCCCCGTGGAATAATTGTCTTTTTGGTTTTGTGTTTTAAGATAAGACACACTGAGGCTCAGAAACCCTTTAAACTTCAATTTTGTAGGATCAAATTTCCACAGACCACTCTGTAGCTATTGACATACCTGGGATCAGGATAGGATTCTGCAGAAATTGTTATGTTGTTTAAGAGAGGTATATCATCTTTAAGCTAAATTTTCCCTTCCTTTATCATATCCTTGAGAAATTAAAGGATTTCCATTTCTAACATTCCTTCTACTCGTTCCACTCTTTGTATTAGAAATAAATTTTCAGGCTCTTATCTTTGGATGATAGTCTATGTGCCTATTCTATCTTTGGATTTTTATTCACTACAAAAACATGAACATGTATTTTTCCCTTTTTTAACTTTTTCAGTACATCTATGGAGCGCTCTGGCCACATGTCCCTGCATCATGTCCATGCTTGGAATACAGTTAGTGTGACCTCATGGTCTTTACTGCATTCAGCCTGGAGCTGTAATGTTGCTGTCATGGCTGTGTTCTTTGAGCCTGATCTCACTTCTTCATCCTTAGATTATCTTAATATTCTTCCTTCTGTTTCCCCTTTTCCTTAAAATGAAAGCTTTTTAAAAAAATGCTGTACTTGCAATCCTTTGGGCTTCTAGCTGACATGGTGCCCTGATACATTTTGATGAGGTAATTTTTTTTTCATAGATCTCTTTGGTATACGTTGGTAACCCACGTGATGATGCTTAAAGCAGGATTTGTCTGTGTATAGTGTGCTGTATTCATTGCAGCACGATGCTGTGCTCAAAGTGTCTGTGTTCCTTTGGACAGAGCCACCGAACTGTGAAGAGTAGGCAGTATTGAAAGTCCACAATTGAAAGAAAAGATGGCTCTACCAGCATAAATTTTTACGGTGCTTTGTAGACTCTGACAATAAGATTGTTTGAGGTGAAGTCTGTAGTGTCAGTGGTGCCACCTGCCGTAACCTTTGCAGGCCAAACATCTGGGTAGTAGGACTGGTGCTGAGCCCACAGTTGCAGAGCCTCTCTTGAGATGTCATTCCAAAATTGCTGCTGCTGAGGTTCATAAACCACTGTCTCTCTAACCCTCCAGGTCCCCTACAGAGTCAAAGGTACTGGTCAAGCTGAAAATTAAATAGCGTGCAGGTGTGCCTTCCTCACTACAAACAAGGTTATTCTGTAGCACCATTTCTTTAGTTTATCCCACCTGTGAAGCTGGCAGCTTTGCTGGTAACTTACTCCAAGATCTGAGAATCTTCAGGGCAGGCAAGCTTTGTGCATTGACCCTAAGCATTTCATTGCTAGAGCACCTGCTCAAATCCTGGTAACTATTCTCGTGTCCCTAATTCCAGTCAAGAAGGGGGTAATTCCTTGCAGGAAAGTCATATTTTAAATCCACAGGATGACTTTATTTCTTGTGCCATGAAAACTTAATTTCTTTAAGAGCATTTGGTGAAGGACATCACCATAACCTTTATGAAAATACGCATACATTGTGTAGACCAAGTCAGTGCTCTCCATGTGCTTTTTGATTCTCAGTGAAGCCATAACTTCCCATTATAAAATCGTATGACACTTATTTATCATTTAAACATCGTTATCCACAGACCCATTGTTTCTGTGCCACACATTTTACCAGTTTGCCTCAAATGGATTTCTAGTTCTTCAGGTGATTTCTGTCACCTTTCTTTCAAATTGAATTTGTCATCTAGTACTCGACTGTATCTTTCTTGAGTACTTATCTTTTGGCCCTGCTGACTTTCTGATGGGCTTCCAGTGGCTGAGTAAGCACCAAGGAGTAGTGTGACTAATTGGTGTATAGGTTTCCTTTTTGGTTAATGGAAGCAAAATCACAACAGTTGCAATGTAAACAGTTTAATTACAACATGTTTGTTGTGAAGTGTAACTTTCTTTTTAAGGGACAACTGCAAATGCAGCTTCTATTTTTTTTTTGTGCTGTCACATAGAGACATAAAATTGTCTGAATTAATCTTTCTACTCCTGTGAAAGTCACACAGACTTACTGTTGTAATTACTGAAGTATCTGCTGTGGCTGAAAGCGTCAGAGTAACTGCTCTATCACTCCTGCACTCAGCCCTAGCTCTTTCTCTGCCGTATGCATTGGCCACGAGAATGATTCACTGGGGATTAACATCTGCTAGCAGAGCACTGAGATGTGAAGAAGCCCACCCTGTGTGCTTAATGCTGATGTTCCTTCTTCAGATCCTCTCTTCAGATCTCACCTTTTCTGCTTTTCTCCCTTCTTTTCTCAGAGAGCATTTTTTCCCGAAACTGTTGTATCACCAGTGCAATTCACTGCAGTTTGTCTGTTCTGCTGAATTTTTCTTTCCACAGCAATGCAATGTGTTGGCAGTCTTTTCTCAACCAAGTTCTTGTTAAGTGCAGAAGGAAATGAGTTAACTTAGCTCCTGCTGTTAAGCCCTGGAAATTGTGGTTAAGTAGTCAGCCGTCATAAAAAAGTTAAACATTTGGTTTAAATATAAAAGTCTTCTGATTGTTAAATCAGCATTAGAGCAGGACAAAAATTAGTTTATTTAGAATTTCTGTACAGCTGGTGACAGAGTTTATGTCATTTTCAACATAAATTGCTGCAGTAGGAAAACAGCTAGTGCCAGACTTACTTAATGTATGTTGCATGTTTCTGTGAGTTGTCTCCTATAATGGTTGACAAGTTAAAAAAAAATATTTACATAATTCTGTATTTCTAAGTAACATAAAATAAATGCCTTCCTAAAAGAGAATGTATGAAGTACAAAATTATTCAGGAGCAATGACACAAGGTCTTGGTTTAGAGTTTGAGTATTTTGAAGCTCTAGTCAGGTTTAGTGTGCTGAATTGATTTAGCATAATAAAATCAGCTTTTTGCTCAGAGAGAAGATTCGAAGGCGTAAGCAGTAGATATTAGATTATTTTAGGGCAGCTGATAAAGCAGTTCAATCATTTAAGTATCTAAATGTCATTAAAATATTCCCATGAAAAGAGATTCCTGAGTCATTTTTTGAAATGGAACTTAATATGTCAAATGTGTCTTAGAAAATTTTACCTTAAGCCTTGTGGGGTTTTTTATTATCATAAATTAAAGATACAAAAAAAATCGTTTATTCGATCAATTTTAATTCTTTTGACCAATTCGATGCATAGTTATCAGCTGAAATATGCACGAGTCCCGAAGAAGTGCGTATCTCTGAGAATTTAGGAGAATTTCTTTCCATTTTCCTCTTCTAAAATTATGAAATGGTTAAATACCACCATTTGGGTTGTAACAATTGGTCTTTCTGTGGTTTCTTCTTTCACAAACAGAACTTTTGGGGTACAATTCAGTTGCACTGATGCAGATGTGTCATTAGTGCCATTTGAGGTTCATTGGGCTAATTCTGCTTAACCTCCAAATCTATTCCAGAAGGAGGTGGCTCTCCTTCAGGTCCTCTGTCGTGTCAGTGAGCTCCACATGGGTGTCTTAGAGTACCCTGGGTGCAGCACATCACTTAGGTGCTTGTGTTTAGACAACTGCATTGTGTCTTCAAAGGCCTCATTTCTGCCAGTGAAAATATTAGGGTGGCTAGAGAAAACCAGAAGCCTG
Source organism: Alca torda (assembly GCA_008658365.1). Classification (NCBI taxonomy): domain Eukaryota; kingdom Metazoa; phylum Chordata; class Aves; order Charadriiformes; family Alcidae; genus Alca; species Alca torda. Next base: position 8,366,710 of record CM018081.1, read on the forward strand.
AAATAAACCTTCTCTTTCTCATTTCAGAAGATATGGAAGCAAGTTTTACAAAAAGTAAAGAGAATGGTCTGACAGTCTCCTTCCTTGCAGTTTTATATGCAGCGTAACAGTGAGGCCATGCTGAAACTTGCTGTCCATTGCTACAGGGCTTTTGCTGTGATAGAAATCAATGTTTGGACATGCTCTTTACCTAACTTTCTTAGTTTTATTTGCAAGGAGTCAAGTATCGTAATACTTTGATTCTTCTTCTTCAGGGGAGACTAATCCTGTCAAGTACTATGGAAAATATTTGCATAGTTGGCAAGTCTGATTTTTTTTTTTTTCCTGGACGCTTTTTCCATGTAATTTTTTACTGTCTTCTATTTTCAAAAAAGGTCATTTGAAAACTGCAACATAACATGATTTTAAAACGAAACAGTCAGCTTTATTCTAGATATATCATTCTGGAGTTTTCAATCTGAAAAAAAAAGTTTTCAATTAATTGTGAAAAGTCTGTGAAGTCTGCAGGCCACTCTTTCTAGTTTTATTTGTTGTCATTTGTTTTGCAAGTTGCTTGTGTATGGGATGTTTGGTTTTTTATATATGCAGCAAAACAAAAATATCTGTTTTGTTAGAGACTTAGTTATGGAGCCTAAACATCTTACAAAGAATAATTTTGGTGCAATGTAAAGCTTTTTCTACCCACGTATTTGTTCGGTCTCACTGTTGTAGGTGAAAAGAGCTATTTCCTGATGTCTGTTGATAAGTATTAGGATGACTGTTGTCATGTTGATTTTCTGCATCTCTTAAGTGTCAATTGGGAATAAAATTGCATCAAAGTATAAAAGATTAAGTAAATATAAAATACAGCTATTACTTTGTTTTCTGGAGTTGTACAAAACTGTTCACTTATAAAAAGTTTTACAAATTAATAGCATGGTAAATGGCAATAGATAATGAGGTTTGAGAGAGAAGCAATATTAAAACCACAGTATTAAAATGATAGGTGGTGGCATGGCGGACCACGTATCTGACTTGCTGAGCTTTCTTTTGATACAAATATTTGTTGCTTTTAAATTAGGTATTGGTCAGCATCGCAGCCAGTGTTCTCAGCACTGGATTTAATAATACTGTAGGTATTCTGGCAAATGAGTTTGCAGGAATTTCAAGGTAAACATGAAATGGTTTTGTAGGTATTTGTAGGAAGTGTCTACAAACTAAACAAGAGAAAAGATCTGAAGATTTGACAGCTGGTCATTGAAGGCTGACTTTGTGGACTGATCAGTTGGAAAGAGTTAACGTTTTAATACTGAATGAAAGATGCCATGATGCAGTTAGACCTTAAAAGTGACCTTGCTGTGAAGGGCTTTTTTTGATATAATAGAGAAAATTGTATAAGTGGAAAGGGCAGCACAAATCTTCGCAGTGTCCCGGTTAACCGTGAGCCAGGGGATCAGTACATCAAGGTGAGAGAAAAGCATCTTAAAGATGAAAAGTGACCCAAAGGTGAGAAGGACAGTTGTGGGGAAACAAAAGCAAGTGGGATTATATACATGAGGTTCAGTGAAGCTAAAGAAACAAAATTGTCTAGTTATGATGATTTGACTGAAGAAGAAATCTTACAATAGTCGAAGAAATTTGGTGATTTTAATTCTTTCAGAGGTTGTTTTAGAAAGAGCACGAAATGAAGAAGCAAGTGGTAAATGTTGTCAGGGTCTACTGGGACAGACCTTGCAATAAAATCAGTAGGTCTTAAGGGATGCATTGAAAAATGGGATAGGTACAGTATGAGAAAAGGAGATACCTGTAGCAGTAGTAAAGTCATACACTTCTTCAGTAACCCAGACGTAGCAGGCAAGTCATCAGTTCATTGTTTGTTTTGCATAGAGTTGATTTGTTCAGAGTTAAATTTAGAGTGGCCCCATTGAAAGTGGTAGGTATTTGATGGTTTACTCAAGTGAATTTGCCAGGACTTCACTATATCTATTTTTATTTCCTTGAGGAGTATTGGAAGGGTTTGCAGCATGAGCTAAAGTCTTCAAAGGTTTTCCTGCTGGGTTGCATCTGTCTCTTACTGCTGTTCCTGTGGCTGTCTAAAACATGAAGTGAACTAGTAAACATGGCCATAAGTGCAGTCAGACAAGTGTGGAGGACAAATCGTTGCCCCTACTTTAGCTTTCTCCCACTCCTGAATTTTTGATGTATGATTTTAAGTAACCAGTTTGAAGTGGCTATAGCAGTTCCTACATAATTTGATCAGATAAGTAGTAAGAAATGTAATGTTTCTTTTGTTTCTGTCTACAGGAACACCAGTGTACTCAGTAGCCTGGGGACCCGATTCTGAAAAAGTTCTCTATACTTCAGGGAAGCATCTGATTATTAAACCTCTTCAGCCAAATGCTAAAGTTTTGCAGGTATCATTAATACATGAAGGCTGACTCACATTTTCACGTGAATACTTTTTTAAATTATTTAGAGTTTTGCCAAACATAAAATGTTTGTGCTAAAATTTTCCATGCAACATATGTACCACTCATTTCTCCCCCACCCCCCTTTTTTGAGTGTTTTTGAGAATAAGGAGATTGTTCGTTTCTCTAAAGTAAAAAAAAAAAAAAAAAATTGACAATTTATTCTGTGGGTATTCTTCAGGCATGTGAGTGAGCATTTTTCTTTTCATAAATAAATAAAAAGCAAAAAGATACAGAAGTCTTTTCGTTTGTTATGAAAAGGCAGAAAGATACAGAAGTAATCACACAGAACATGGTTTCATTCTGCCTTGTTCAGGCTGTATTCAGTTTGTTTTTCTGCAGAAGAGATGACATCTCTGCGTTTGTACTGTTGAAAACCCTGATCTACATTGGAGTGTATGAATGCCACTAAATGATGAATGATAAATACTAAAAATAGAAGTTGTCAGACTTGTGGCATCTATGTTTATTTTTTTTTTTCATTTCAGTGGAAAGCCCACGATGGACTTATTTTAAAAACTGACTGGAACTCAGTTAATGATCTAATTCTTTCTGCAGGTGAAGATTGTAAATATAAGGTGAGCACTGGTTAACTTTTTAGGGAAACTAAATGACCAAAAAAGATATTAGGCATTCTGTTTTCTAATTTTAATAATACTTGGGAGCTCAAAATTAAATGAGAAGTCTTTCAGTTTTCAAGAAAAAACTTGTTACCCTAAGTTTATTATTTGTAAATACATCTTGCTCTCTCTAGTAGCATAAAATTAGATTTTTTTTTTTTCCAAGTATAGCAGAATATAAAAATAGGTAAAATGCAAGTGAAACAAACTCCGAAAGGAAAATATGTAGAAATATAGAAATGCTTACTGGAAGTAGTATAAGCTATGACATACACTGAAAAAGGTAATGATATATAAAATTAGAGGAGATAAAGCTACTGTTTTCTATTACAGGAGCGTTAGTGAATGCCTTAGGAAATTTTTTGGTTAGTCTGTTCTGTACCCAAAAGCACATATTGTGTTTCTTCCCTTACATAGGAGCTTATTTTTAATTGTATCATATGTTGGTTCTATCGTTCTCTAAGTATATAATGGCTGTGATAAAAACATACACAATTAAGAAATTAAAAAAAAATATTAAAGTGTTGAAATCAAATTACTTCACTCTGAATTGGCTTCCTGGTATTCTGTTTATTTCAATCAGTGAGAAAATCTCTTTGGTCTGGAAATTTGCAGAGGTGCCTCACATTGTTGGGAAACGAGTGCAAATGGAATAAACCTTGTGTTTATGTTACAGACTTCCAGTAATTTGCAGGAAACAAAACTCATTAGTTCAAATTGTTTTATACAGAATAATGTAACATTTGCCATAGCAGCAAAGCAAAGTCTATTGCATTAAACAAACCAATATTGATTAGGAACAACATTTAATGAAAAGTGAACTATAATATGCAATATCTATATTATATCTATCTAATATGCAATATCTATATTATATCTATCTGTAATATCATATAGATATATATGTAATCTTTTTCAAGGTTTGGGACAGTTATGGACGTGTACTGTACAGCTCACAGCCCCATGAATATCCTATAACCTCTGTTGCCTGGGCTGGGGATGGAGATTGTTTGCTGTGGGGTCTTTTCATACTTTGCGTCTATGCGATAAAACTGGGGTAAGTAACAACTCTGAGAAATAGCAGCTGTGGAATTGTACAAATTTATTGGTAATACAGTATATATTCGTACAGCTATACATGTACAGGGATTTTTATTAGCAAAAACTAGTCAGACTTCCAGCACCTTTCTACTGGGTGTATCTGATAAGATACTGACTTCTTGATCTGTTTAACTGCACTTCTAAATATGTTTTGGGTGGGATAAATTTTTTTAATAAGATTTTGTCTTTCAGGACATTAAGTTTTCTGTGCATTTTTAGCTTTTTCCTTAAAAACACCAAGAGTTTGCAAGCATCTCTTGAAAGTCAATCATAAAATGCAGTTACTAACCATAGGAGTGTATGTGGTGGTTTGGGCTGGGCTGGCCACCAAACAAATTGCAGATGCTCTTTTTAACCTCTCTCGCTTCAGAGGGGGAGAGACAATCCAAACCAGGACAGCATATAACAGTAACCTATCTTTAAAAAAGGAGGTAGAAGAAAAATGTCCTGTGCTTTTATTATTTAGCTTTTTTTCTTAAAAAATCCTGAGAGTTGACAAGCCCATCTTACGAAGAGATCACAAAATGTGATTGTCAGTCATTAAAAATGATAAGGCTAAAGCAGAAGTAAAAGAGGAGCTAAGAGAACATTCATGCTTCTACTGCTGATGGCTAAACTGGGCAGTGTTACAAGGTAAAGACATACTTTAATCCTTTCATCTGAGCATCTCTTACTTCCTAACTGTTGTGAGATTATGAGAGAGAAAGGCTCCTAAAGGAGATACCTTTGTTTCTCCTCTTCTCCCCCCCCCCCCCCCCCCCCTTCACTTGAAGCTTTAGTTTGTTGTTGTTGACCTAGGTTTTTTTTTCAACTCAGTCTCCAATTAAAATAAATTTAGTGCAGTTTCATCTGCCTTCATTGGTATTCCTAAGTAAGTTTAGCCCAGAGCACAGATTGACCTGATTGTCTCTCTGGATTTCCTGTAGTTCAGCAACTTTTTGTTCAGACTCGCATTGCATCGAACCTTGCTGGTGTGGACTTTATTGTCCCATCTCTACCTTTTTCTGTTGTGTTTGTTGCTGTTTTGCTCAGATGGGAAGTGTTTGCTCTGGTGTTTTCAGGCATCTTCAGTAGAGCATAGTTCTCCTTACCATGAACTTGAAAGGGTTATTAAGCACGGGAACAGGCTTCCCGGGGAAGTGGTTGAGGCACCATCCGTGGAGGTATTTAAAAGACGGGTAGACATAGTGCTTAGAGATATGTTTAGTGATGGTTTTTGTCAGTTAGGTTGATGGTTGGACTAGGTTATCTGAAAGGTCCCTTCCAACCTAGGCAATTCTATGATTTTAGTGTTTTGAGTATTTTTACATTCATGGAGAGCCTTTAACAATTATGCGAGAAGAGGCATGCAGGATAAGATCTCCGAGTCTTCTATTTTGCTTCTATACTGACTATGGTTTCAGTAATCTTCATGGCAGAGTAAGTGTAAGCTAGGCATTAGATTTGAAGTAGGCATTGCTTTTGTTTTCTGTGCCTTTTCCTCTTACTTGCTTGGGAAAATTCTTAGTGCTACTTAATCTGTATAAGTAAAATTTGATTATAATTATCTTGAAGTAAAACAAAAGTACTCACATGCAGTTTTCTTTTGGAAAGTATTATGTTTCCAGTTTTGAAAAAAGGTGTTTTATTTTTGCTATCTACATTTTTATTACCTGTGTGTTACAAACACACTCAGAAGTTCAGAGAGTAAAGTAGTGAATAGAGTTGGAACCTGAGGTGTGAATTTGTGCAAAAGATCAGAGTACCACTCACACAGGTAAAATAGATAAAGTAGGTATGAAAGATATGAGGTAAAGAAGATATTTTCTGTCTGTTTTGTAGCATATAGCTTTTGTTTTGATCCCTAGGGCCTTACTGTTTTTCTTGCTAGTTATTATGTAATAGAATTCACTATAACTATGGTTCCAGCTCCTGCTATCTGAAAACCAGTAATTTTTCAATCAGCATTCAATATTGAATAGGCTTGTGGACTTTGTTTGAAATTTTAATGCAGATAGGTTTATTTTTTCATAAAATTAAGGGTTCTTTTACCTGGATTATTACTGCACTCTTAAAGAAACAAAGACGTACAGTAGCTAGTAGCAGACGCATTTGTCTGTTCAGCAGCTACCAATGATAATTTATTTATCTTCAAAAGTCATGATTTTTCGTGAAAGCCTCCTTTCCTGACATTAATGTAAATAGTTACTAAAGAACTAGCTTTGCTAGTATTGAGGGAAAAGAAGAATGATTCACATACCACCAGAGTGATGGAGTTTGAAGAGAAACCAGACCTGGCTTTACGGTCAACATAGACATTTTTATTATGTCTGATGTAATGGAGTTGTATTGGTAATTGCTCCTCAGGGAGCCATCAGGCGATACATATATCATTAACTCTTCTCTAGCATGTGTGGTTCAGTTTGGGGACATAATTAAATTTAATTCTGTTAGAGTATGTTCTTTTCTCCTGTCTTTTCCACCTGGTTACTTTGTTCTAGCAGCTTTGATATTAAAAAAGAAAATCCCAATATAATAGTAACTTTAAAGTTTAATTTCTTCATTCCATTATATCGTCATTTGCTCCAATAGCATACGTATCCAAAAGAAATTATTATGGCTATCCAACAGAATACAAAAAAAATATATTTAAGGTTGAAATTTGTTGCCTACTTTAGTGTCCATGATCGTTAATCCCGCAGAGGGTGCTAAGATTAATTTTAAAGTATATATATTGAGATGTAAAGCTGGATGTATTGATGGATAGACTTTAGCCTTCCTCATGTTCATAGGCTTTTCAGAATCTAATCACTTGGCTAGAGGGCAGTGCTTAAAAGTTCATTTATGTAAGCTATTTCCTGTGGCTCTGCATGCTTCCCTTGACATACTGATCAGGTCAAAATATGTACACAGTAAGAGATGGTAAGAATGACTGAAATTCACTGATTTCCTCCTTCCCCACTCCACTCCCACATAAATATCTTAGAAAATGGACCATACCCATCTGCTCCAAAGACAGGTTGCTTTCCCAGTGCCTTGGAGAGCGTAGAAGGATAACTGATAAAAACTTTTAAAGTGAAACACAGTGATCAAATGAATCCTTTAAAATTGACAACAAAAGTTAGCAAGATGGACATCAGATTTATATTTTAATGATGCTGAATGTATGTATGCATTTGTTTTGGGGAGGCTTTTTAGATTTTCTTCCATAATGATTACATTAATTTGATGTCCAGGGTTGGTCCTATGTTAAATAGTTAGTGGTGTTTGTCGTTTCTTTCCTTATTTTTAACTATCAACAGATGAGGAAAAAAAAATCCAAGAATTTTAAAACTACAATGTCGCAGTATCTACAGAGAAGCTTTGAAATAAATTTGCGTGTTAGCTTAAAGCCATGATTTTCATTCAGGACAGTAAATTGTGTGGCTATTGTAAAAATAACATAATTGATCCTTTTAAATTAACATTAGATGTTATACCAATATAAAAGAGCAAGATTTTGAAAGTGAATTTATACAATGCATATGTTTTTGTATTATTGGATAGTGCTGAATTGTCCTAAACTAGAGCATTATGAAAACCCAAGCAAATCTGTTTTCGATAGTTACAATGAGCTTTGATCCCATTACATTTAGTTTTGGTCTTGTTTCACCAGAGATATATGCTTTTGGCAGTGTAACAAAATAGATTTTTTTTCTGTGCTGTCTCTATTTCATCTACATTATTAACAGTCATGATCCTGAATTCTTTGTAGCTCAATAAAGAAAAAATATTACAGAGAGGTTTCCCATGAAGTTATGTTATTGACCAAGTCTTTCCAAGTTGGCATGTTTTAATTTATTAGAATTGGCTAACGTAACTTCTGGAAGAAAATGAAAACATATGGATCATCTATGGAAGTAATAATCTATTTAAAGAACTACATCACTGTTTCATTTTCTAAGGTTAAGAATTTATATGGGACAGTTTGTCATCTTATTTTTAGTTCTCGGGTCTAATAATTGTGAGAATGTGCTTGGATTTCAGGAAACTTTCAGATATCCTCTGTTTGGCTTTGTTCTTCTAATATGCAGTTTAATACCTCACCTGGAGGTCGTGGCTTAGTTCTTGATAATTCACATTAATGACTGGGGTCAAGTCCAACAAATATTTAAGAAGGCAACAGGAATCTTTCACAGTTCTGTATGTCAGTAGTTGTGTCAAGAATAGCTTCTCCTTTTCAGGTAAATTGCCCTATATTCACATGTAGCACTGGATTTCCTCACCTCCGGTTACATATGTATTATCTGGTTTGTAGAATCTTTTGTGGATTCCCATGTGGTAGGAATTGAAAACCTAATACGTCTTATATTGTAAAATATCGTTACATTTTATACTCAATAAAATATCAGACGGGGCTTCTATAGACATATATATATATATATGTATTACCCACGAGCTAATTCCATGTTTGTGTGTATATTCAGTGTTTCTAAGGCACCTAAGTATGGATTTGCTTTGGATAATTGATTTTATGATCTTATAGATTCAATTTACCTTCCATTACATCAGAAAATTAATAGTCACTTTCTGATGAGAAGCTTCTGGGCAGTTTGCACTGAAGTGTTGGTTCATCACTCGGAAGTAGTGAGAGTAGATTGCCAGCTTTTAATGGATGGTCAGGCTATAATGTATTTTCAGATGTCAGCTACATCTGCGCTAATGTGAAATGCCCTATGGGCCACAAGGAAAACTGAGCCTTCACTTAAAAAAGAATTAAATAAATAGACATCCTCAGTTATTAGGACCTGAAACAGTTTCTGTGTCAGACTTTGATCGGAGGAGGTTCTAGCACACTCATCTTGGTTTGTATCAATTGGAGCATAAAGGCCAGAGCATGTATTTGCTGTTAGTCCTTCTGCGCTCTGATTTCTGGAATGGATTATGGGGGAGATTGCACGTTTTCTTTTCATAAACAAAGGCAAAATAATGGGCAAAGGACTATTATTAAAGTCAGTGATTAGATATGCTGTGTAGGTTATGACATCGTGGGGAGATTCAGCAGTATCAGCTGTAGTTCAGCTGATGTCAGCATTCCCTGTTCAAAACTCCACGTACTGGTAAACAGAGCCGAAAGAGGGACCCGCCAGGAACAACCAAGTGTCCTTTGCACAGCTGACATCAGTATTATTCTTATAATTTAAAATAGAAGAAAATACTTTTTCTTCACTATGTTTTTTTCAAAACGTTTACACTGTGGTATTATGTGGACAACCGTTCTTAATTTATTGCATTCAGTCCAGAAATAATAACTAACTAGAACCTTCATATTGAGTCTTGGAGCATCAATATTATACATGTGAAAGACTGTCCTTGTTCCTGGGACACAGAGTTCTCTGAATCTGCTCATTGAAACGATTTCACCGACATCTCAAGAGCCTACTCAGTTTTCCATTTATGGAAGTCAGACAGTATTCAATGACTATAGTATTTCATCTTTTTTACTACATTGTGCAATCAGAAAAGGGAATTTTAAGTTACTGCTTTTATGTATTTATTTAATATAACGAAACTTTTATAACTACTGTTTTTATTCTTGAGAGAGTTCGTTGAATTAAATGAAAAATTAATTATGACACAGGAAAACTGTAAGCCAAACAGTAATACCAAAGTATAATATTGCAGTGAATGTTAGAACAACATTCATATAGTCTTTTTTTTTTTTTTTAACTCTGTATATCTAGGAAATATATAACAGCTACTTCGGGTTTTAAAAATTGTTCCTGTCTTAGAAATGGAGAGCTAAATGACTTTTATTGCAACATTTTGTGCACACGATAAACATACTGGACATCTGCAGGGAGTATGAATCATTGGAGTGGTCTGAATTATATTGAGAGCTTTCAAAAATAACTGGAAAATAAAACTTTGTAATTGCTTTATATATTTTAAAAAAATTTAGGTTGTAATCTGCAAATATTTTACTGAGTATTTCAAATACCTGGGGGGGAAAAAAAAGGCTTCTGGTTCAAAAAAAAGTAGGTTTGGGGATGTATCCTCTTGAATTGCAATGTATCTTCTATGCATAAGAAAGTAACACCAAAGCCACATTCTTCAAGCTCCTTAAATTGGTTCTTAGTTGATGGCTTCATGGCTTCATGCCCCTTTATTATTCATTCTGAGTGGTGAGTAGATTCTTGATCTAAGGGAAATGACCTTAGAAACAGCCTTGTCTGTTTGGGAGGATCCCAATGTTCAGTTTTGAAATAGTACTTCTTCAGACTGTTCTCAGATCACATCTGGCCATCTGTGAAAAATCTGTCTCAGACACAGGGCATTTAGAGCATTCTCTGAGTGGGCTTGTTACAATCATTTGTCCTACAACCTCAAGAGCTTACTCATTTGCCGTATAAGGATGTCAGACACAGTTAAATATTATGCTCTTAATTACTATAGAGTGTTTCATACAGAATTCATCCCGGTGAGATGGAAGAGTAGGTTGTGGACTTTTCTCCAAAAATTGCAATTGCCTCCCCAACTGTAGATCATATATGCAGTGAATGGCGTGTCTGTCAGACAAGAGGCATGGAAGCTGAAGCCTTAAAATTGAGTGCTTGAAATTGGAAATTCAGTCAGTGCTGACATTGTCTTTCACTCACCCGTATGTGCGTAGGCAGTAAAAGAGCCTTAACTCAGTAGGTCATCTTGTATGCTATTCTGCAAATCATTAGCACAACTGGGAGGTTGAATTTAATTCCATTTTGTTTCCTTGCTATTGAACATTTAAGTCTGACACCTTTATTTTATTGTAATTTTTGTGATTTCATTTCTTATAAATCATATGAAGACTTTGTGTAAAGGACTTAGTATTTCTTGGGGTTTATGTGTACTGCAAAAGAAATCAGAATATGAAATGTGTTAGAAACATTAGGTGACTATTTTCCTTCAGCTGTCTCCCCTTTGCTATAATATCATGTATCCAAAAGTCATGAGAATCCAATGTCCACATTTAACTTCAGTTGCATGTTTTTTTATTACTGATTTGATTCTTAAGATTTCAAATGTTTTTGAATGTTCAGGTAGTTCTTCAATTGCTAAATGCTTTTTAAAATATTCTGTTACACAGTTCTGAAGAGGCAATAGTTGAGATTTGCTTGTTGTTTTAAAACCTGGTTTAATGTCTTCCTAAAGGTCTATAAAGGTCTATTTCATTCTTTTGTCATCCACTTTCAGGGAAACACTTGTTTGGAGATTTGGAATGATTTGTACGAACTGTATTTCTGAGATGCGAGAAGTAGAAAACAAGTGTCTTGACCTGAAACAACTTCTAGTTTTTGACAAGAATGTATTAATAAGGATCCAGCTAAACTTTAGAGGAGTCTCGTACATAAGACTGTGTGAATTTAAGAATAAAGTTCTTCGTTGGAGGAAATTTAAATATTGAAAAAGAACAAAATTAGGTTTAGTACTAAGTGTAAGCTCTCGTAACTACATTCATGCTATGGATCAGAAGGAAAAAAAACAAATGCTAGTTTTAATACTTATTCCTTGTTCTTTGTGCTAGGGGGATTTATAATTTTATTTTTTGCAGTGCTAATGGTGAGAATGAAAATATGGGTGTGTGTCAAAGGATAAGAAATCAGGTGCTGTTTCATTAAAGTGCATCCCTGTTGCACTGGAACAGGTGATTCCATGGAGCCAGGTGGGCAGGATGGGGAGCAATGTGCACCCTGTTGCTACAGAGTATAAAGCTCCTGTATTTTCTTTTTTTTTTAATTAAAAGCATGTTTTAGCAGCCAGCCCACAGTTCACGAACTGCTATATAATCTCTGTCGTTAGCCCGAGGCTGGCTGACTGGTTGGGCAGAGCAGCGTGTCTCCTGGTCCCTGATCCGTACTGCACTGCAAGCTTCCAGTCACTGCTGCTTCCTGCTATCCCAATGATTCGGGACCTCCATTTGAAAACCAACAAACCAAACTGATAACTATATTTTGATAGACGTAGATGATGTAAACCCGTAGTACAAGATGAAGGAAAATATTAACCACAATACCACAGAAATGCGTTAAGTCCAAGCGAGCCTTTCCACCTTGCAAAATCCAGTTACCAGGAAAACGTACAATGATGCTACTTTGCCTACTGTTTGAATTTCTAGCTCTGTAGGAAAGCACATACTCTACTTATTTTGATAATAAGATTCTGAAATACAGTTATTTGACCTGTGCCTCCACGACATTAGACTGTGATACTCTCATGTGAGTACCTCTTAATTAGTCTAAAACAAATGTGACACACAGAGCTATTGTTTCTGGTTCTCTCTAAAGCTAGGCCAGCTGTCACTGTTTTGGTGCAGTAATGTTTCCAGTTTTTGTTGTTATTGCAAGCATAGCAACTTGCAATTTTTCATACATCCTTCCCTTCTACAGTAACAAGAGAGACAGAAAAGTTAGGCAAAGTATCTAGCTTCTCTTTTGTGCTAGGAGGAGAACAGTATACAGGCATTGCTTTCGGAGCTTTTCATAATCCACCAATGTCCCTTATGTTGGAAGTGCAGAGAGAAGCAACACAAGAGCTTCGCAATTCTCTGTCTACTGGGGTAGGAACGCCTTGTTTATACTGAGTGATTTTGCCTAGGCCTTGCTATTTATATTCAGGAACTGCTGTCACTGCAGCATAAACTGAATGCATCACACTTAAGACCATCACCCGTTGCGCTCATGTAACCAGCATAATTGTTTTTAAGTATGTTCATTTCATTTTTATGTACTGATTGTCCAGATTCATTAATGACTAGGTACACTTTAAATGTATTTGTGACTAGATAACTTATACCTAATATACTTCAGGCATTGTGAAGTTTTTCGTTTCTGCCATACCTGATGGTTTTCCTTTCTGTATCCCTGCTTTTCAAGAATCTGACTTAAGATATCTCATCTCTTTGGTTTGCTTATTCAAGTTGTAATAAAAAGTTAGTTGATTGATGTTTCTTAAAAAATTATAAGCATGCAAATCTGTTTATTACAACAAATCATTTCCAAAAAGTACCAGAAAAATTAAGAATTTTTTTTCTCCTTTTCTGCAAGTGGTCTTATGCTTTAGAGAAGCCCAACACTGGCAGCATATTTAATATTGCTTGGTCTATTGATGGAACTCAACTAGCTGGAGCATGTGGAAATGGACATGTCATTTTTGCCCATGTTGTGGAGCAACGCTGGGAGTGGAAGAACTTTGAAATAACGTTAATTAAGAGGAGGACCATGGAGGTAATCTTCACAGTTCAGAGCACTGCATTCTCATTACTAGTTTTCTAAGGATTTTTTTTAATACAAAATGGGAATTTTTAATCCTCGACAAAACATTATCCTTTTTTTTCTCTGTGTATATAGGACTAAAAACGCTTAAGATCATAAAATGGCCAGAGTTAGCAAACAATGTAAATAATTATCAGTGGTACAGAAGATCAGATCCATGTAAACCAAACCGTACTAGCAGATGGACCAGAATTACAGAACTCAGAAGTAGTTTATCCTCTAGAAAAATGCAAAGTTCATTTGAAGAGCATGTGAAATTAGCTGTGGGAGGCCACTTAGAAGAGAGAGATAATTTCAAGTGTAATGAAAATATTTATGCAGAAAACAATACAAATACATTGGTCAAAACCAAAGCACCATATTAAATAGTATTACAGTAACTGTCAGCAAAGATGAAGCTGCCTAACTAAGTGTAGATAATATAGAGGATCTTTCTTTACCTTATCTGCATTCATGAGTTGTTGGAGACACTGATGCACTTTGTAATAGCTAATGTATCCCTGTTGTTAATGAAGCTATGATGAATGTTGCTGTCTTAGGGCATTTCCAGATAAATTTGGTTGCTGACTGTGACTGTAAAGAGTTGTATTGTGCTTTTCTGCACCACATATTGTATTACAGCCTAGATTCAGATCTTCCAAAGTGCCAGACATTTCTCGTATATCATGTAACATACATCAGGTACCTGTGCGGTGCCTCCAGCTGAGTACTGAGAAATAGGCATTGACCTCAGTGGGAGCTGCCAAGTCTCAGCACTGCTGGAAATGAAACAGGCCCCTACATGTGGTTTCTGGAGCTTAAGTTTAGGATCCTTCTTTTGAAAAACTTTGGCCTGAATCCACATTTAGGTTACCAAATATCTGGGAATTAATACAAAAATATGAATTTTTACCTTCTAATTTGTCCTCTGTGTTCCCAGACATTGACTCACAACATTCACTCTCTGAACACTGGGATAATATAAGATTTCCATTCTTACAAATTTTCCAAATTACACATTTGGTATTGGACACCAGGCCAATATTTTCAATATCGAAGTCAAGTTCCTAAATTCCTAATTAGGCCCTTAAATGTTTTTCGGTCTTGATTCTTTTAATGTTGAATATGTAATTGGGAAAAGTTGTAACAACAGAAATGCTGTATTACAGTTTGGTCCGGTGGGTGGGATAACATGAGTCAGTGTCTGGGAACACAGAAGACAAATTAGCAGGTAGAAATTCATATTTCTCCTTTCATTCCCAGACATCGACTCGTAACAGATGGGCTCCCTGAATAATCTCCAGGGTGTTTGAATATGCAAACAACTGAGGAAGTATAGCTAACCCCGATTCAGTACTAATATTTTATTTTATTATTTTATAGTGATTTTATTTTATTCCCATATATTTATATAGCAAAATATTACCTACAAAAAAGTTCTAGATGCATTCTTTTTTTCTGAGTACTACAATAGCTAAGTTAATTATGGACGTGTCACTGCAGTAGACATAGCAATTATTATGTCTTTGGAAATGGTTTCTAGGCTTTCATAATAATTGAGTTCAGTCCTTGTTTTGCAATTGGTTGCATAATGGAGAAAATCAAAAAGAAGTTACCACCCTCAGAATGGTGATGTCTTATAAAAAAAAAAAACAACCAAAAAACCCCACAAACAAACAAAAAATCCCTGTCATAAGATAACTCCTTAGATTTTAGCTGCCTAAAATCTTTGAGCTCAGGAATCTGTGTTGATTACAGGCAAATGGTGATTTTATTGAAATATTATAATTTGAGCAAATTTTCACAGAAGTGGCAAGGCCACAGCCTGCTTACCAAGGCTGTCTCCTAAATTTCCCTTACTTCAGAGTGTGGTAGCATTAAAATATATGCTAGAGCTATTCAACATCTAGACAACATATCTTTATCCAAATCTTGGATTTTGCTGAGTTCTTCTGACGGGATTGCTGAAATATTATATTTCAAATGTTTAAATAATCAGCAACTGAACACTGAGTCTTAAAATGGGAACTTTTAGACATCCTTGGTCTCAGATGATTTTCCCAGCCTCATGTATAATATTGCGTTTGTATCTTGTGTATTCCAAGTATGCATTAATTGCTCTCTTCTTTTAAGGAACTCTGTTAAGCACTTTAGTAATTGTTCATTCTTTATTCAGAGTTTATAGAATCTTTGGGTTTAAGTTTTCACCAGTGCTGTGAAAGCGCTTATTCTCAGATAGATATGTGCATATATATGAGCATGTGCTTATAATAAGAAAGAACATAAGATTTCACTAATTAGTTTTCATTTCAGCTATTGTTGTTTTATTCAACCAAAATTTTCTTTTGATTAGGTACACAATGTTATTAATGATGCGGTAGATTTGTTGGAATTCCGTGACAGGGTTATTAAGGCCTCTTTGAACTACGGGCATTTGGTTGTTTCAACTTCTCTTCAGTGTTATGTTTTTTCGTAAGTAATACAAATTCATGACGCTTTCTCAAGCTTATCTAGCAGTTGTAAGAGAGTAGCAGAAACTTTATTTGAAGTACAGTAGTTTGTGGTTTTTTTTTTTCTTAACTAATTGAAATATCCTATGGAACCTAGCATCGTCTACAAGAAAACGTATTGGAGTATAGTTGCCCTCCTCCCCCTGTCATCCTTTCTTCCAGCTTCTTGCTGGTGCCATGACTGCCTGTTTGTTTTACTACAAAAATTTGACATGCTTTCTTTTCATGTAGAGGCAGCAGGAATGGTGGCTGGATGCAAGTGTGTTTGTCCCAGTTATGTGCCTCCATCTAGGGACTCCTTTTTTGGATACTGCTTCTGGCATGCCATTATTTTGGAATAGGATAGGAATGATTCAATCCTGCATCATGTTTTAAGAACATGATATTCTGTTTCATATGCTGAAATATAAAGTTCACTCCTAAAAGCACTTATCTGTTCAGTGAGATGACTAATACTGAACAATAATGCAGGCTGTAATAGGGCACACAAGAGAGGGACTCCATCCTCCCTCTGGATCACTTTATAAAAGAGCTGAACCACAATTCAGAAATATATTAAAAATATGTTTGTTTCATATAAATATGATTTTGCTGTTTCCTAAGACTCGGAGGTCAGCAGCTGCTGGTGTGAAGGGATGCAAAAATGAAGGCAGAAGTGGTATTGGATCATACTGCATGGCTATCAGTGTTACTTGGCTTCCTAAATGCTGTTTTCCTTTTGAAAACCTCCCTTTTTAGGAATATTAGATTATTAAAATGTGTGTGCTTTACTTAGTGAATTCAACTTCATATTTGCAATGATATGTGAAGATTAGTGGTTTTAATGAATGATTAATTATTTTTTTTTCAGTACAAAGAACTGGAATACACCACTGATCTTTGACCTGAAGGAAGGAACAGTTAGTTTGATTCTACAAGCGGAAAGGTAGCTTACTTCTTGTAATGCTCACTATTAAATGTGAACATGCATTTCCTAATACTTTGTTGTATCACATAAGCACATACTGAAATATCAGGAATAGACAAAAAGTATATACAGTATTGGTAAGCAACCCGTAAAGACTTAGCTGGTATATTTGCCATAGATCTGTAATTAATTTTTTCATATATTACATACGTATGCTTATACTCTTATTTATGGAAGAAAGTAGATCTTCTGACATTACTCTAACGTCTGGATTTTTTGAAGTTTTATATTGCTTTTTTGAACTGGAATATATTTTATATAAATTATCTTTGGTCTCCAGTTTTTATTAAAAACATTGCCAGGTATGCCAAATAAAAAGAAATGGTTTCATTTTTCTTACATATTTGTGTTTATATTTGCAAGAAATTACTGTTTTTTCTCAGTTAAAAAAAAAATGATCTGCATTTCCTGAAAACCATTTGTCAAAGAGATCTTTATGTGTGCTTTTGTAGAGAGTCTTTCTAAGGACTAAGAATAGGAGCAGAAGTAAAAAATCTTGATGTTTGATTATAATTTTAATTCCTGTGCACAAATGTGATTGGACAGCTGTTTCAGCAAAGTGCAGCACAATTCTCGCTGCATTTTTGGGTGCTCCAGATTAAACGCTTACATCCTAATCTACAAAGATACTGCAGTAGAGAACGGGTAAGCAAGTGGACAGGATTTTGAAGATCAGTTTCTAGATTTGGAGTTTTGTGCTGCTGTTTAAAAGTAAATTTTGAAAACATGGCAGAGAATCTTTGGCAGTGTAGGTGATCCACAGAAACAATCCTAAGGTTTTGGTAAAACCAGTCTACCTGGGCAGATACACGTGCAAACAGAAGGTGGTTCATTTGGTGCCAGTGATTGGTAACATTTACAATAGCTGAGAGTCCAGCAACTGGCTTTTGGTTTATGGATGTGTTTTGTGTCTATGAACTATAGATACTGTTCTTAGCAAGCAGTTATTATTACGTAGAACTACATACTTATATTATTTATTTTATATATTATTATTTTATTTATTAGTTGTATATATTTATTTTTTATATATTTTTAACTATTCTGTATAGAAGTTTGCAATGTGTTCCTGCCAATAAGTTATTGAAGTCCTGCATCGTAACAGATGGTGATCAGTTCATTAAAAGTGTCTTCTGTTTGCTTTACATTACAATCTAGTTGTAGCGAAAAAAATGACACAGGTAATAATATTTCAAAGCTAGCTGCAAACATTAAAGCTGTTTCTCACATACGTACCCACAGCGTTGTCTCGTGGGATGATGTGTGGGGAGTACTGTCTGCGGCTGTATGCTTTGTCATCATGAGTTATAAGATTTAAATCTTAAAATATCTAGAAGAGATAAAAATCAGAGTGATTCCAGATAATAAGTATTTTTCATGCGAAAACATAGCATTCACATTAAAATTGAAATCTTCCATGCAGAGCTTTCAGAATATCAACTTTGAAATGTAGGGCTTAGAAACAATGTAATTTAACTGAAAACAATTGCAGGATATCAGACAGTTATCTTCAAATTGTTCGAACTTATCATGCTTTTCTGTATTATTTAGTGATTTACATTTTTGGTTTGGGTTTTTTTTTTTGTAGGCATTTTCTTCTTGTGGATGGTGGAGGACTTTATTTATATACATATGAAGGAAGATTAATTTCCTCTCCAAAATTTCCAGGAATGAGAACAGACATTTTAAATGCCCAGACAGTATCTCTGAGTAATGATACTCTTGCAGTGAAAGACAAAGCTGATGAAAAGGGTAGGTTCTCCATTCCAGTAGTTCTATATTTGCTAATAATTCATTGTGAAGTTTTCAACATCTTCACATTTAATTTTGCTTAGCATAGTTACGGTAAAAATAAAACTTAAAGCATAAACAATTTATCTATTATATAAATTAAAGATAATATTTATTATAAAAATGAATCTAAATGGTGTGTCTTGCTTAACTTTGATTAAAAAAATAAAAGAGAAATGCCTCTGAAGTTCCAGTTGTATGTAATGCATCAGAGAACCATAGAATATTTACAGTAAATACTTGAATGGTAGATTTTCACTCTCTGATGTGATTTTTTTCTAAAGAAGTACCTCAGCAACATTTACTGTTTGACTGCTGCTCTTAGAAGCCACGAATACATTAACTGTGATTAATTTTAGTTCTCGGATGTTCTTTTAGTTTGTGGTGGGGGTTTTTTTGTATCTTTACAACATGTAAGTTTTATGTGCAGTTGATATGACCATAGTTACGAGGCTGTGCTGTTCTGTCTCGGCGTTGTGTTCTTGAAGATTTTTATGCTCTTAACTTTCATGTTTTGGCATCAAAAGCACTATAATTATAAAAGATAGCATAGCCAAATGAGCTTCACTTAAATTTTTGCATTACTGAGTGGTACAGGAATATGTTTTTGTCAGTCAGATTTTTCCTCTTGTCCTGTCTCTTGATGCAAATGTGTAGTTCACCTGTGCAACAACTTAAATTTGAAGTGTCTGCTGGAGACAGACACTTCCATTGCTGGAAAAGCCATGACTATGACTTTTGACTTCATAACTGTGCCATTTATAGACCATACAAATGTTACAGTGCAGGGCTGCAGTGCTATCTATAGCTGTATTTCTCCTGCGTTACAGCCAGGAAGGGGATTACCAGTGGGAATAACCGTGCAAGGAGGTGCTGTTATTGCAGAGTGAAACAGTTCCTGCCTGTGGTTCCGACTGACACGAACTCAATCAATTTTCTCTAACTTTGTTATCCTAGACTTAATGATTAGATTTTAAGCAGTTTCAGAATTTTAGAATTCTTTGTCTCGCAGCAAAGAAGAATCGTATTTATCTTCTTTTTTCTATAGAAAAAGAAACCTTTCAGTGTGCAGTACAAAAGACAAAAGAAGATCCTGATTATTATAGGCAGTGAGTTAGTCCTTTAGTACTGATTACATGGTAGTTTTCTCAGCATGTAACCCACAACTTAAATCACTTGGTGACTGAAAAAAACCCTTGTAATAGTCCTTTAAAATATCCCTCCCCAGGCAAAAGAAAAATTAGCTGAGGTTTTTCTCACTTCCTTGTTACAAAACATCTTTGCTACTCTGTACAACTTAAATGTATGGTTTTTTTCTTGTACATCCTTATCTTTTATGTGGCAACAAATACTTTAATTATTACACAGCTATTTTAGATATCTATTTTAGATATTAATTTTGAATAATTACTTTAAAGAGTAGTAATATAACTGTAATATGCATTTAATTTTTAAGGACAACTATTTCAGAAAATATTACCCTGGAGCATCAAGACATTAAAGATATCTAAAATAGCTGTGTAATAATTAAAATGGGTTTTAATTAGCAAAAGTATATTTCAGTGTAAATTATTCAGAAGAAAGAAGTGGTTTGCAAAAAAAAATGGATAAGTGAAAAGTTGCATCTTATTTCTGATCTTTTCTCTTTTGGTGTGTCTTTGTATTTCTATTACACAAGTGTATGTATGTTTACTTATATATTACTTAATATGTATAATACAGAGACTTTATTTTATTGCCATATCGACACCTTGATGCAGTTAGAATAGAAACAATAGAATTATTTTAAATAAACTGAGGTTATATAGAAAATTCATCCATAAATATTGACTGCTGTCTATATGCATGCATATTTTAAGATTTTGATGGTATACTCACTCTCTTGCCCTGTTCCCCTGCCCATCTTCCTGAATAAACTGAAGAGCATCTCCGTCTCCCACCCATTCCTGTTAGTGTCCTGAAAATCTTGTCAGCCTGTATGCAGGCAAATCTTCATCAAAACTGTAGTTACAGAGGCCGGCTTTCTGGCTTTGTTTATAAGATAAGCTCTTCAAGTGATCCTGTTGATAGGAGCTTCCATCAGGGCAATGAGTAGAGGTGGGTTTGGTTTTTTTTCTTTTTTAGAAATAAGCCCCTCTAGTAGTGGTAAAATCCTTAAAATATGCCAGCACATGGGAAAATAGATTCTTGGCACAGGAAACTGTGGGTTATCTAGGCCTATGTATTCTTCTCGACTCACCCCAGCAGAAGCTTTTTTTTCCTTTGCCTTATCTTGAGGGCAGGTTCTGTTTTTCATAATGCAGTGCATTGTAGAAACATCTAAGATAGCTCATTTTGATACAGGAAGCAGTTTACATGTCGTAGCATGGAGCTCTCTACAAGCTAATTTACTCTGAAACAGAGAGGTGACTTGCTGTACTTCAGTGTTGTTACATGGATATTCTTCTTTTTCAGTAATTTAGAAAAAAGATTGGTACCTCTGCGCTTACAGTCCTTCCTCAATCTCTCATGAAGCTGGAAGAGGGAGGTGTGCCTATTCTCAACAGGCTGTTGGCCCTGGGAGCAGTTATTCCATGATAGTAGAACACATGTGGTAAAAGACACATGGTAGCTGTTCTCTTTCTCTGGATGCTCAAAGTGAGAGAATTCCCTTTGTTTATAATTTATAAACAAATATAAATAAATATATAAATTTATTTATATAAAAAAAGATACATTTTAGGTTCTAAATGATTGTAAAGTGGTGTGGAGCTTTTCCAGACAGGGAAAAAAATCCAAACAATCCCAAACTTATTTTCTGAAATACTTTAGTAAGGATTGCAGATTAATGAAAATTAATCTACTTTTACTTGTCAATTAGGCACAGTGGTTTTCTTTAAAACTCTCTTGATCTCACTTCCTATGGCTAGCATAGTAGCAGTAAAATTGGCTGGTATAGCTAGATCAAAATAAATTTCATGCAGGGGGCCATGCATAAAAGTGAGAAAAATACCACTTCTGAGGAACAACTAGTTTTCTTTTGTATATTTAGCCAGCTGCCAAGAGAAACACTTGTGCAAAACCCTTTCTTTTCCTCCTCTGCAAACTCAACCAGTGCTTTCTGAACACCTGCTCTTACAGTTGTGTTTTTTTTTTTAATTCTGCCTGTATAACCATTGACCTCAAACCAACATCCTGTGTCCTAGTGAAAGAAACACGCAGCAGGATTAACGTGTTAACGTCGCCATCCTTTGGAATTAACGTGTATATTCATCTTACATTGTATATTTACAGGTACTGTGTTGAATCCGCAGGTGGGATGTGTTACTGAACATCTGAAACGTTTCTCTGACATCTGTGTTTTCTGTGAACTAGCGCGGAATCACGTGCTTTAAATTACAGCTGGTGTTCCTTGTAATGTTACTGTTTTTTCTAGCTTTGAATGCCCTACCTACGTCTGTCTGAATCTGTGTGTATATTCACAGACTGTACATAAAGTATGTATGAATAGGTTTTGAACACACATGGATGTGTGTGTGTCACACACACGCATTTATATATAAAGAAACAGAAAGAAAGAAAGGGAAACTTTATTTTTAGGCGAGTTGCAAATTTGAATCTTTACTGGATATCCCAGGAATACAGATAATGTAGGTGGGAGTTTTTTTGAGTGGTTTTTTTTGTTTTCTTTTTTTTTTTGAGGGCAAGACGGGGAGAGAGTGGAAAAGATGAACTTTTGCTAACGATTGCAAGAATTACGTATAAAATTCAAGTATATCTGTATAAAGCAGATGCTTTTTCAGGGAAGACAGTTATTAATGTAGATTCATTAACTGTACCATCATGACAAGCAGAAACCCTAAAGTGTCCTGGAAGAAAGTGTGCCTAGGGACCACGGTATGAAGAATTCAAAATAGAGCAGATAATTCACAAATTAGAGAATGCTTCTGAAGAATGTTTTACCCAATACTTTAAAGGACAGCTTTCTATATATCTGATACTAATTCCCTTAGGAAAATATATCGGTCAATGATACCACTTCCTAAACTTTAAGATTCATCAAAACTGTGGGTTAAAATTCAGTAAATCTGTCAGATAGCCTTGGTAACACTCATTTGTTCACAATGTAGGGTACAAACTTGTATCAGATAGAACTCAGTGTCATTTCTGTAAATAACCATTTGAGCTGTGATAGGAAGTAAAACATTAGTTTTCTTAATTCCGTATCAGTCCATAATATCACGTTACAATGGCTATTAATGCTCTGAAAATAATGATATTTAAGAATTTTCACAGGTCACTCCAATTGCAAAATGAGACTATTCCTAAGCTCAGCAGAGTTATGACAGTTACATTTTCCCAACTGTAAGATTCTTTTTTGACCAGAGTGTAAAAGTCACTGGTAAATCTAGCACACACTAATAAGTATCTTCTTGCAGTAAATTATATGCTGAAAATGAATGGAACTGCTTGAAAAGTATATGAAGAATTGTTGCTTTTAAATAATAAACCATATAATTTCTTTTTCCTTCAGTTATCTACATATTTGAAGCTTTATCTGGAAAGCCATTGGGTGATGGAAAACCTCTAACCCATAAGGTAAGGTGAAGGATACAGTGTCTCTTTTTCATTGTACTTTGAAATTCAGAATCATTAATGGGTTTCCTCAATAATGGGTCTAATAACCTATTAAAGGTTTACAATCTTAATAGAAAAGAGCTTGGCAACTCTAGTTGACTCATATAGAATAACAAAAATCAGATTCTTTATGCAGTGTTGATGTACAAAGGGATATACTATAGGTTGTGTTCGATTACTGGCACCTTTCCCGTGCATGTCAGAGTTCGAAACTACAGGTAAATAGTTTTGTTATGTAGTAAAACTGATGAACTGAGTTTCCTTTGCACATACTCCAAAGCAACTTTTATTAGTGCCGACCTGTTGTTAACACTGAAGAAAAGAACACCAATGAAACATTGTCTGTCTCCAGTCTGAGTTTTTACTGGTTTTACTTCAAAAATGATTGCACGAACTGCATTTTACTTTTCTTCACTCTTCTTGTATACAACAAAAGCAAAATTAGTCAGCTTCTACGGAAAGAGGAGTGAACGTTCATCTTTGAGGCAGCTTTTGCTTTGGGACTGCCACTTGTATTTCTGTAGTTTTATAGTAAATTCCTAAACTGCTAACTCTTCTCTGTTGCAATTTTGTTTTAATCTGCATGAAATCCAATTTATGTAATGCTTCATTCAACAGCGAAGACACACATAAAGCATCTTCACAGTCCAGTTTTTCAAGAGGTTTTTTTCCCTGTCTGTAGTAAAGCCTTCATTTGTCTGAATATCACATGCTTTCTGTGATACGAATCTCCAAAATAAAAATCAGATATTTTCTTTTTCCTTTTCAGACGGAAATTGTGGAGATCGCTTTGGACCAGAAAGGACTTACAAGTGAAAGAAAAATAGCTTTTATTGATAAGAACAGAGATCTTTACATTACTTCAGTTAAACGGTTTGGAAAAGAACAGAAGATTGTCAAAATAGGTTAGAAAAATTCAAAATAATCTTTAACTACATGCTAGCAAATAGACTTTTACCTAGTACAAGAGACAAAATTTTGCTTTTTAATTAACAGTGAAATTGGACTTGAAAAAACATTAGAAAAGTCCTGTGGCTTTCATGAGCTAGTGGTACAAACAATTTTAGCACAACTTATCTAAATTCTGATAATTTTTATATCAGTTACATGTAAAGCAGTTGTTAACATTTAAGCACTTGTTATTGCATTCCAGAGTAAGCAGCTAAGAAGATATTGGAGAAGGATGTATTGCTCAGAATTATTCAATACAGAATCTTTCAGACATTTTTTCTTGCAAATGCAAACTCTTAAGTTCATAATATTTTTCATTAAAAGTTTAAATGCAGTAGACAGATGCATGATCCTGTAAGTACGATGGTGCAGTCTGACCATTGTGTTAATTTTGCTCTCCAGTCTCAAAACTAAGTCCAAAAAAACATGACTCTGAAAAGAACTTTCTTTCAGAAACAGAGAACTGAATTTGGCTGAAAGTTTGTAAGATGTTACCTTACAACCTAGGGGGTTAAAACCAGTCCTTATAAAAGGAGTTAAAAATGACTAATAATTACCCTTTTCCTACAGTTTGAGAAGTGTAGCTTTATTTTGAAGTTTCTTGTAGAAATGCATATTATTCTGTTATCTTTAAATATAGGGACAATGGTTCAAACTTTGGCTTGGAATGACACGTCTAACATTCTTTGTGGGATTCAAGATACCCGTTTTACAGTCTGGTACTACCCCAACACAGTCTATGTAGATAAAGATCTTTTGCCAAAAACTCTGTATGAAAAAGATGCAAGGTAATATATCCTTTTTGATCAAAATAGTATTATTGTGTATTTTAACTAGTTTGCTTGTTCCTTAAAGAATTATGTTAATTTTGGCAGTTGAAGTAGAAGCCAGGCTTGCAACTTTTAAAATTCTTTTCATGTTACTACTTCTTGACTAGGAAATGAGGAAAAAGTGTTTTGCAAGGTATACCATAATGTTTGGAGTTGAAATTACAACGCGCAATTTAAAAGTAGAATAGTAGCTTGATGCAAAAGCAAAATTTTAATCATACCTTGTGAAATGTTGCCCTACTTGTTTGTAAACAATCAAAAAAGATTTCTTAAAAGTATGTGTCGGAAATTAAGCATATCAAGATATTAGCCGGTATACTTTGTGATACAAAATTATTCGTAAAGAATACCTGAATTCATTATTTCATTCTAAGAGTTAATGGGAACCCAAATATTTTTAACTGAAAAATGTATTCAAAGATTTTTGCACAAATACCCAGTTTGCATTTTCCTTACAGTCAGTGAATGTGCATAACTATAATTTTATTTTTAGAGAACATTACAACTACCTGTTGGATATAACTGTTGAATAACTGGGTGCTTAGAGTTTTATATGCTCTGACAACAAAGTACAATCGTGTTGTAGTTTTGAAACAAAGATTTTTTTTTTTTTTTTAATTCTTAATGTTCTTTCCATAAGAAAGAAGTGAATATTAACTTACCTTTCTTTCTCTACCTAGTGAATTTAGCAAAAATCCGCAGATTGTACATTTTGTAGGAAATCAGATAACAATTAGAAGAGCAGATGGTTCACTTATTCACCTTAATATTTCACCTTATCCTGCGATTCTTCATGAATATGTTAGTAGTTCTAAATGGGAAGATGCTGTCAGATTGTGTCGCTTTGTCAAGGTAAATGCTAATTATCGGGAACTTTAATAATGATAGTTGCATATCAGACGTTACATCTCATTTCCATTTTTCTACTTTGTTGCTGATTATTTTTGGGCTGGTCATGAAAAATGATACATTTTTCATAATTACATAATACACATATACATAACTTCATAATTTTCATTGTACATAATAAAAATTCTTATTCTTATTCACATGAAGTCCAGATGGATTGAACACAGGTACTCACAAAAGTTAATAATAAGCTTATGTTTTCAGCAGTAGGCCTTAATATAACCGTTTAAAAATTATCTGCATCTCTACATGCAGTTGCCTAGTATTTTTTCATATTTTATTTCACTTGGTTTTCTTTTCTTTTTTCCTTTGCTTTCTTTTGCATGTATTTAGGCAACAGCAACAGATGAGGTGAGTCTGGCAGTCTTTAAAACAGACAAACAAAAATCTCCCCAAGTCCTGCCTCCTTTCCTCCATTTACTCCTAGAAAAGAGTTTAGCATTTTCAGTGGTTATCATGACCTTAAATGTATATTTAAAATATTTTGTATTTGTATTATTAAAACAACACACATCCAGATAATTTGGGTTGTATAGTGATTTTTGAGTGTTACCCCTTTAATATTAAAGCTTTCATTCCAGTATTTGGCAGTGGTAACTGGGATTTCAAATACAGTATTATGTTGAATGTTTTTGAGTAATCTAAATGCATCATCTTTAAAAATAAAACATCTGTATTGGGTGCTAATATACATAATACTATTTCTTTCTGATTAATATGAAGATTTTCTAATTTTCAAGCATTTTCTTTGTCAAACTCTTCATACATTCTCTTCATTCTTACGGGTAGCATCATCCAATGAGTCTAATAATACTTAAAAGGGAAAATGTTTAAGATTTTCAGTGCTTTTTTTAATAAAATGCCAATATAGGTATCATGCTTTTTCACTGTCCTTTTTTTATGAGCTCTTCCTCATTAGTCCAGATCTGGCAACAAGTGAGGAAGGCCTTTCAAGAAAGACTATAACAGAATCTTTATTTTCTGTGTGAAGAGTATTCACATCATCTGGTTTTATGCATCTAAGTTAGGTACCTAGATCTCAGTATTTGAAGACTTTTCCTTTCCATTGATGAAAAAAGGAAGTTTTTGTCTTTGACAGAAGGTAATCTAAACTGGCCTAAATTAGATGGTGTGAATATCCTTTCTCTTTCACAATTTGTATTGCCTGGGCTGAGGGATGACCTGGAATACCCTTACAGCTCAGTAAACAGAGAGCCATCACAGCTGGGCTTGCCTTGACTACTTTGTTTATCTTTCATGATTCCTAAGCTCTTCTACGGAGATACAGGGCTATTTTGTTGATTTTGGCAACCCTGGTAGACGGTTCAAAGCCAGTAGTAACAAAATGGGCCATCTTTCTGAGGAGAGAACAGCAAGACACATTGGTGAAAAACTCCTAGAAACTTGGTCTCACATAATCTCAGGCTGAGCTTTCAACATTTTATCACCATTTTTCTAGATAACAGGGAAGTGGGAAGAGAACGTGACAAAGATTTGTACGAGCATTTGATTCTCTGAACAACTTTAATTCTCCCAAATCCTGGGCTACCAGTGGGAAGGTTAATCTTGTCCTGAATCATAGGAAAGAGTAGGAACACGTGGCCAGAGTAGGAAGAGGCACAGAGATGGTGATAGGGAAATCACAGCCTCATGCTGAGTTACTATATTTCATTGGCTTTAGTGGGTCTTACCAGTTTTGTTTCATAGAAAAGTGATTGTAAGACAGGGCATGGGAAATGTTTAGAGCATACTCAGTGTAGCTGTTTATTCTGATTTAAATAAATAGTAATCCTATGCTGCTTCTAAAAACCTATTCATGTGGTAGCCTAAACTATATTAGCTAATCTTTTAATAGTGTATTATCTTTGTCATAATGTTGTCAGACTTGGGAAGATATCAAAATGTCAGAATTTTCCTAAAGGTTTTTCTGAGTTAGTGTGGTTTCCTTAAGGTTGTGTAAAAAAAAAATAATATGCAAAAGTAATGAAAATAAAAAACAAGGGTTTAATATTTTTACCACTAGGTTTTTCTAATTGTTAATTCTAAATATAAAATGTACTGAAAATATCGCAAAGGAGACAGAACTTTTGAAACTCTTATTTATTTTTCAGCAGGTTCTACAGTTAAGTAAATTTCCCTTTCTCTTCCGTTTGTAGTACGTTTATGATAAATGTACAGTTAGTGTTATTGTCAGCATCATGGTTCCAGTACAGTCGTTCATGAAGCCAGATTGAGATTAGCCAGGTTAAAATAATTTTTTTAACTACAACCAGTGCTTTGGTTTCCAGCATAGTCCCACAAGTAGTGACAGGGACAGGGATGATGAGGTTGTAAAGTGGTACTGTGGCAAGAGTTCATTACTGGATGAGATGTTGGAAACTAATGATTTATTCAGCCACACTATCGGTCTCATCTGATCACAACATCAACTTTTCTGTAATGAAGGCATTCTGAGAAATAATTTAGTGACTTTCTAATAAGAGACTTTGTCGAGGTCCTCAAACCAGGATGGACTTAGACCACAGTGCCATAAATGGCATACTGAGCAATGTTGTATTGTTATACATTATTTTCAGGACTGGCATACTTCCTTTGAGAAGTCATTTTTAGCATGATAATAAATATTTGAAGTTACAGGAGTTGCATTTTTTTAAAATTTCAGGATCAAACTATGTGGGCATGTTTAGCTGCTATGGCAGTTGCCAACAAAGACATGGCTACAGCAGAAATCGCCTATGCATCAATTGGTGAGGTAAGAAAATGGTGTTATTTATTTCCAGTTACGTTGTTGAAAAACTAATTTTATTTATTAATTTCCCTTAGTTAAACTATTGTACATCTCATTAACAGATTGACAAAGTTCAGTATATCAATTCCATCAAAGATCTTCCATCAAAAGAGTCAAGGATGGCTCATATACTGCTGTTCAGTGGAAACACGCAAGAAGCTGAAACCCTACTTCTTCAAGCAGGCCTTATTTATCAAGCTATTCAAGTCAACATTAATCTTTACAATTGGGATAGGTAGTATTTCTTTAAACACAGTATGTTTATAAGCAGTCTTCCTGAGGTAACCTGTAAATTACTTAGATCAGCTGTTCTGTTGCAGTTACTTAGCTGACTAATTTCCTATCAAAAAATTAAGTTAATCATGTCCTGACAATAACTAAAGAAGTAACTGGTTTTGTATCATATTTGGAAGTTACAAGTATTCTGTGATAGAAGTCCAAAACATGCTTGGAAGCATTTTTAAATAACATTTTGCTTTT
Source organism: Alca torda (assembly GCA_008658365.1). Classification (NCBI taxonomy): domain Eukaryota; kingdom Metazoa; phylum Chordata; class Aves; order Charadriiformes; family Alcidae; genus Alca; species Alca torda. Next base: position 8,395,969 of record CM018081.1, read on the forward strand.
TCATTATTGTTAACACAGAGAAGTCCTTAGCGATACCTTAAACTGTATGTGACCCTCAAAGAATTAAGGCTGTTTTGAAATGTCTTGTTGCTAAAAATAGATACGTGGCAATTCAGACTCCCAGCACTGTGTAGGTGGATGAAATATGAATTAGGCCTGAGAAAACAAAGTAGGAATTTCTCCTTTAAACAAAACCCCACGTTTTCTAACAGAGTCTTCTCAGGCCATTTACTACTAATTTCTCTGCTATTATATTCATATAACTGTAGGCAAAAAGTTGTTTTTTCCCCACGTATCTGTGGGGTTTTTATTATGTTGCCTAATAAGTATCATCTAAAAACTGTATATCAAACATAAGTATTCTTTATGCCATTGAGAAGAAAACAGATGTGGGAGTAATCAATTATATATGCAATCCAATGACTAATCTTTCCCACCTATAGAATATTCATAAATGCTGTGTAGCATACCCCATAAATGTGTATTATGACACTGTTCAGAAGCGATTCCTGACTATAATAAAGTTATTAAAAAATACTACTTTTGCCCCTTTATATTGAGAGTGCTAAACTCTAACCATTCTGCTTTATTTCTTTGAAATAAAAAGACTCCTGTTATCAAAATCCAATGATGCGATGAGGTTGTCAACAGAAATAACTGTTGAATATTTTTCATATAGTAGACAGACATAAAGTAGACAGTCTCCTTCGCTGGCTACTTTTAACCCCCTGTGATTGATACTAATGTAAAACGGCTTGGCGCTATAGATGAGAAATCTTTGCCTGCAGCCCAAACGCTTTTCAGCGTATCGTTTTGCAAACCATGGTGATTGTACTTGTGCCAGAGCATTTATATAGCCTGACAAGCCCATTTCTGTTTTATTCCAGGGCTCTAGAACTAGCAGTAAAGCACAAGACACATGTTGACACAGTCCTGGCTTATCGACAAAAGTTCCTAGAGGACTTCGGTAAAAAAGAAACGAACAAAAGATTTTTGCAATATGCAGAAGGTGTAAGTATTCCTCAGAATTATTCCTGCAGCTTTAGGTCAGCCGGTTCTTTGTAGCCGGTTTGGGGTGGTATGGGGGGAATTGCTCTACCATCTTCCTTCTTTGGTTCAAATGTGGACACAAATCTTAAGATTTTACATCTGAGTAAAAGATCATAGCTTAACGTGGCTACTTGGCTAGTAATAGTTGCGCATGTGTTTTATTTGAAGGCACAGATATATATTTAGTACCTGGCAAGGATTATACAAATGAAGGCACAATTGTTTTCTATAAACAGGGAGCTAGACCTTAGTATGGTTGAATGTGTAATTTTTAAACGTCTTCAACATTTTTATGTAATTTTATGGATAGCAACAGTAACAAACGTTGAAGGTATCCATATATATATATATTAAGAGTGAACTACGAACTGTTCTGCCAAATATGATAAATAGCTAAATATACAATTTCATCAAACCTCTGGAAACCCTCTCCATCTCACTAGGTCATTTCAGTTTATTAGCATTTCATGATCTTAAAGACTGAGGACAGACAGATCTTGCAGTTCATAAGCTGGAAGTATCTTAGATTCCACTGGCGTGCTTCGGCGCCTTTCCCCTCAGGCGAGGCACCCACATGTGCACCTTGGAGAGCAATTCCACTGAGCAGCCCTTATGTCCTTCCTGCTCTTCCCCTCGCTGTTCCTAAGCATTCTGAAGGTGAAACTGTGAAAAGAGTTGTGTACTTTAACTGTGTCAGATCCTTTCATCCACTGTAGCTGATGGATCAGGAAATACATCCAAGCTGTTAGCTCAGATCTTTTGATTGGACAGTGCCCATTACACTTTCAATAACGCTCAATTTCTAATGTAAGTCATTAGCTTTTAGCACTTCTAGGGATGTTTCATCTCCTAAACAAGAATAAAATTCTGCACAACATCTAGCCCCACAATGAAGCATCCTGCAGTACTTTACTTAGAAAATACAGAAAAATAACTGAACAGTTTCTAAGCACTCTTACCATGCAGCAATTTCAGCTGCTGTGCTGGAATTATGTCTCCTACATACTTTAAATCCATTATGGAGCAAAAATAATGTTAGTCCCTTGACGCATCTGAAAGAGACAGACTTTTTAGATAATACTGTCTTGTCTTTAAATCATCAAGAAAGCCGTAGTTCCTGGAAGGGTTCCTAAGCAATAACACCTTGTGTGATGCAAGTGGAGCCTGTTTCACTGAGTTTTTTAAACTCAGTCTTGAAACTTGGTTCTCAGACTGTAGAAGGTTCCTGGAGTAAGGAAGTCCTTGAGCTGTATTCTGGATCCATGTTCTGGGTCTTGTCTGCTGCATCTGAAACTAGGAGGGAACCTACTTAAATGAAGTGGATTTTAAGCTCTTGGTTACGGTGGTAACTAACTTCTTAATGCAGCCTGTTAGACTCATACAGCAAAGTTAGAAGGAAATGTTAAGGGCATCAAACAGAAAAGCAAGACACTGTGCTGCTATTCCTTCTCAGGGAAGAAAAAAGAAAAGGCGTCTCAATTTCCCTCTCACCACCTAAAACTCCTTCAGGCTTACGTAGGGAGTTCTTAGTCTTTTCTATACTGCAGCTGAGACCACTGATCTGCAATCAGATACGGAATCTAAACAATGTGCTTAGTTGTTATATCTCACATCTTTATATATAAGGTATTATGAACCTAATATGTATACTGAGAATCCACATCTTGGCAGTTACTAGGTGTCACTGGCAAGGGTTGTTGGCTTCACTGGCAAGTAGCTCTCTGGGCTAGATGGCAGAATTAGCCCTATATGTGGTATGTTTAGCATCTGTGTGACATCTGTTAAAGCAAACACATTCTTTCTTAGAGCTCCATAAAGATTTCAGTCACCAGATCCAAAGCACCTGGACCCAGTAAATGCATCCTGAATTGAGGGATTAACCTTTTCACATGAGAATGTGGGTATTGCAGTTACATCTTCCCTCACAGAGAATCTTCCTTGTTATTTCATGACTTAGTTAACAGAGTAACAGCTACTCTGAAAATTCCCTGTGCAGCACTTGAGATTTTTTTTTTCCCATCCCATCTTTGACAGTCTTAATTCTCCAGCAATGAATCTGAACTTCGCAATTACATTTTTGCCCAGTTTTTGGATGTGTTTTCATAGTCATCAAATGCACCGTGATCCATTCTTTCTTGTCAAGCATTTTTGGAAAGAAAGACAACTATTGTACCCCTCTGTACCACGGATATTGTACTGTATCTATTGTCTGAAGTTTCACTGAAATAGAATACGGCCAGAAGATGACGATTCCCTGCAGCTGGAGAAATGCCAAGATAAAGCTAAAACATTTATTGATGTAGAAGACAAATTTCAAGCAGAAATCTGATTTCTGTTATATCAGATAACTAGTGTACTGTGCTATCAGTTTACTTGGTGGACTTTAGGTGCAGTCAAAAGACATCAGTGCATATATTATTGATAAAGGGTTGTATTCTCAGTAATAGGACACAGATGTCATTACATTTAAATTAGATGCAGGTCGATCCAAGTTATTTTCGTGTTTCAATGGTTTTTTGCCAGACACAATGAGATGTATTGGTATTTGTTAAAATGTATCAAGCTTGTTTTATTTTGAAGGTGGAAAGCTCAGTTTGTTAGAACTCAACTGAGCCTTCACACGTTCCATTAGTATAAGTTGTCACTTACACAGAGAGAACTATATAAGGATTGATATGGTCACTTTGTAATTGTAACTTCAAATTGTCCTGTCAGTGAATATCTACCTGTTTGACCTCTCTATGTAATGTTAGTTGACCTCTGCATACTCTCTTTTCTGTTCTTACAGCTGGAAGTTGATTGGAATAAAATCAAAGCCAAAATAGAGATGGAAATCACTAAAGAAAGAGAACGAGCAGCAGCCAGTCCCGCAGTGAGGGCTAGTGTAACTGTACAGCAATAACTGTCCTTTTGGTCACCTTCATAAGTGCTTCTTGAATATTTTGTACTGGCATATTCTGAAAAATATAAATAAAATAAGACACAGCAAACATTTTGCGGGGAACAGAAGTGAGAATTGATGTAGTTCTTGTTAATCGTTGGATGACAGGCAGAATTATTTATTTACTGCAGTCTCATTTTGAGCTGGGTTTATGTTCTGATGCCCTAGCTCCAGTGAGTAGGTACACTGTAGCCCATAATACGTGTATGAGAAAAAAAGGGGAATTAACTGTCTTTCCATTAGTGGCTTTTAAATTTTTATTGCCATTAAACTTATTTAACCTTGGTTGCCTCTAATTAAGGACTGATTTCCCTATTTCAGCACCTAGTTAAGTGGTTTGGTTATTTCTGCAACCTCAGGGACCTCTGAAAAGACTCGTTTATGTTGCCCTAAAACAAATTTAGCAAACTGTAAGTGTTGAAAATTCAAAAAGGAGCTTGCACCTATAAAGTATAGAAGAATATTTCACTCACAGTTACAGTAATCCATATTTCTGCTCGTACATATGTACTAGCAAGTTCTTTAATAGGTGATTTCAGATTACTTCAGCAATTCAGGTTTGTCACTGCAGCAAACTATTTAGCAATAAAGGGTATTTTCTGAGATAATGTCAGTTGTTTAAAATACCATGGAATGTGCTTTGAATGTTGTTTGCAGTAACAAACAGCATTGTTGGTTGGTTTTTGTAGCATCTAACTTGTATAACTGACAACAATATTGAGAGCTTCCTTAAGGTTAAAATGTCATACTCATTTAAAATAAGGAAGAGCTTTTCACGTATTTTTTCTGCCCATAGCACTTGATTTGAAAATATTGTATTTACACTTATGTTATTTCATTTTTCTTTGTTTTACATATGAAAGTGGCTGCATATGTTAGATATTCTTTGCAAAAGCCCTGTGCATTATAAATGTGTAAGCAGGTTATTTGTAATTGACGTTGTATAATATGTATCTTTCAGATGTTACCATCAAAATGTTCAATATCTGTATATCTGGCAAATTTCTGTTTTGTAAATCATTTTATGACACTTTTTTGCATAGTTCATAAATTTCTTAATAAAAACAAATAAAGGTTTGGTTGGTTGGTTTTTTTTTTTTAATGTATCTAATAAGTGATGCATTAGGTGATCTCCATTGATTTACCTGCCTGCTGAATAAAACAATCATTTTGATGTAGCTCATTCTGCAGTATTCTGGTGTACTGACATGTGGCAAAGTGAACACCTTCACCTTCCATTGACTTGCAGAAAGCACTTACTAGTTCCAGAATTGAGCCCAAAATATCACTAATGGTGAGTGTTTAATGTTAAATTTATGAAGCCTGGCTCAGATTTGTAATGCAATATAAGCAATTTTTTGAAGACCAGTCTTGTGGGGAAACAAAGTTCAGGGTCTCGGCTCAACTTTGCTCTTTTCTTCTTGGTCCAGTACAGTAGAGGCAGCAAATTCACTCAGCTTCTTCAAAACGCCTGGTGCAGCAATTAGCCGTTGCAAAGACTGAGATAAAAGAGTGGAATGGATGCTGTGCTTGCGAAGGTGTCCTTCGACTGTCTGTCCTTCAGGGTGATGTCAATGTCGTCCACAGAAAGTGATAGCGCAGTACTTCAAGCTGTCTCTTCATGTCTTGGTATTAATGGGAGGTGTTGTAGTTGTAGGTTTTGTTCAGTTCCTAGGCCAAAGCACAATAAAGACCTTAAGGTATTTATCACTGATCAGATCTAATTTTTTCCACGCGCAGCCAGTCCTGAACTATGTGCCGTGCTGAGCATGTTTGTGTTAAATAGAAAACAAAGCAAACCAGCTATTTTGAGAAAGCACTCTTTATTTTCATCAGGTTCTAATACGCGGGTAACCTGGCACAGTTCTAACCTTGGGTATGAAGTCCAAATTTCAGAATATTCTGAGAAGAAAACGTTCTTATGTGGCTTACCTGGAATTGGTGCAGGGTTTTTACATATCGCAATTTCACTTTCAAGCAAGGTGCCGTCTGGCCGGTCCAAGATATTTTTGTGCTGGTATACTGGGGGTATACTGGTACTAGAGGTCAGAAGCTGTGTCGTAGAAGCATCTTTGAGGGAGAAGAGAGGTAACGGGAGGTAAGAGGTGGTGTTTGAGTGTGTCTGGGAGTTTTGGTTCTGTTTGTGGCTCCTCTCTGCCTCGTTTTTTTCCATCTGCAGATGGGGGTAATGTATTTAGCCATGCTGCAGAGCTGGTTTTTTGGATTCTAAGAAGTTAATGTCCATAATGCACTCAGGCAGCGGAAAGGCTGGCGAATCACCACTTTAAAGGTTTTCAAACCCCAAACCAATAAACATTAATAAATGTCACGGCACTTGATGAAGATGGCCAGCGTTATTCCCTTATTGACAGATGAAGTCTCTTGCCTGTGGTCGTCCAGCAGGCCTGTGCAAGCTGGCAACAGGACCGAGCAATCTCTTCGGCTGAGCCCTACCTGCTGATCCAGACAGCTGGAAGGAGACCATCCTCATCCCCACTGGAAACTGGGACGGTCGGGAAAGGCTACTGAAATGCCAAGGAATCAGCCTGCAAAGCAGGGTACAAGATCAAGCTGTGCAGCGCTCATTGAATTTAACGGAAACTGCCCAGATAGGATTTGGTGGAGGTTTCGGAGACAGGAGTCCAGCGAGATGCGTGTGTGCGGGGAGCGCAGCTGGAGGAGGCTTCACGGGCTCTGCCTTGAGCGGCAGCGGGATTTCATCCAAACCTGCCAACCTGCATGCCGTGAAAAGGTAAAACTCGCTATTGCAGATGACAAAAAATGCCTTGCAATCCTCTTGAGACGTAGCCTTTGCTTTTTAACCAGAAAATATGTAAATTCTATCAAATAGTGAATGGTAAAAAGTAAAAGCTGGTGGGAAAGAAGCGCTGTCCATTGAATTTCAATGTGTTGGTGCTTCTGCTTCCTGAAGAAGCAAAATAGGAACCAAAAAGCTGGTGTTACACTGACAAAGTGAGTCTTGGCAATGACAAACGCCTCAAAGCTGTTAAATACACTCCTTTTCCAGCAGTGAAGCGAGCTGAGGGCTGTATCGTACTGGCCTGGTGCTGGCCAGGACATGATTTTTTGGGTGTATCTGATAGATCCGCCTGAAAAATAGCGTAAGCCCAGCACATTTGGTTTGGGCCCCTAACAGCAATGATAAGCTCCTTTACAGTTTAACTTTTAAGAAAAAATTAAGTGGGAATTTTCATAATTTCTAAAATAGAAGGCACCATTTTGGGCAAGATATTAATCCCATATTTTCCCAGAATTACGTCCTTCCTGCAACAACAAGCTTTTGAGGCCTGCGGGATTCATCAGTCAGTTTAACCGTGACACAAGCAGCACACAAATACGCCAGTAAAAATTCTCCTACATAATCTGTGCTGTCTTCAGGGCTAAAAAGAGCTATTGAAGAGCTAATGCTCATTTGTAAGGGACTCGTATCTGCTGCTTTTCCTACTTTAAACGTTGAGGTGTGGAAAAAATGGAAAAAGTGCTTGGAAATGGGAGTAATCCGCCTGGTGATGGAGCTCCCCTCGGCCTAGTAAGACAAAAAGCGTGCACATGATGATGGAGACCCTGCTTCTTAACAATGTAAATAAGCTGGGAGATGTCTTCTCTTTGAGCTTTCACTAAGTGATTGGAGAGAAATAAACCATTGCAAATGATCACTCTTTCAGGAATTAAGGTTTTTTTGGGGGTAGACACATCTGCAGTGAACGGTCAGTGAAGAACTCAATTGTTCATCAGTTTTTCCAAAGCTCATATGACTCACCCTACTTTCATTCCAGATGTTAATCAGTGGTTTTCCATATAAATTAACCAATCTGCATATTCATTTCTGTTCAAAATAGAACATATAGAGTTTTGTGTAGGTGCGAAATAGAAATGTGGCATGATTTTACTCCGTTTCAATTATCGACTGGTTTATACTGGTGACTGTGGGGATTAGGTCAGCCCCTCGCGCTTGTACCTTGCTTGTCCGTAGAAATGAGAATTTACAATAAAACACCCCAAGGCCAACAGTTATTTAATAACAGAGTTAGGAGTCAGAAGGGGCTTAGCTAAGAAGTAAAATTACTGAACAGCAAGTGGATTCTGTCCTACTTCACCCCAGGACACCATGTCCCATTTATTCAGTGGCTCCAAAATCAGCTGACGTTTCATGATGCAGTAAATGCAGTTGTGTTATCATTGTTGATCTGAATATATACGTGGTTTGAATTCAAGGGCTATGCCATTACTCATGGTTTTATGCAATCAGTGGAATATAGAGATGATTGTGCACTGAGCCTTACGTTAATATAAAGAGAAGATGGAATTACCCATTCAGCAGTTATCACTATTGTAGGGCGGCTCTCTTCTCCTGGGATCATCTCTTTGCCTTCCCATATAATTTGACACACTACTGCGTCCTCTGCACTGGTATTTTACTCTGTAAGGTACGGGGAGAAGTTTGGGGAGACGAAAAGTTTTTGTGAATTGATGGTATGCAAGAATCTTATAGCAGCCTTCCAGTCCCTAAAGGGGCTACAGGAAAGCTGGGGAGGGACTCTGGATCAGGGAGTGGAGTGATAGGAGGAGCGGGAATGGTTTTAAACTGAAAGAGGGGAGATTTGGATTAGATATCAGGAAGAAAATCTTGCCTGTGAGGGTGGTGAGACACTGGCCCAGGTTGCCCAGAGAAGCTGTGGCTGCCCCATCCCTGGAGGGGTTCAAGGCCAGGCTGGATGGGGCTTGGAGCAACCTGGTCTGGTGGGAGGTGTCCCTGCCCAGGGCAGGGGGGTGGAACTGGATGGTCTTTAAGGTCCCTTCCAACTCAACCATTCTATGATTCTATAATCTATATTTCCAAAGTATATTTTTATTGATCCAATTCAGCCAAATGTTGCCTCACGCTATAAAATTTCAAATACAGAAATGTGAACTGTTTGTTTTAATTCAGGTACCTTCACCCTACTGTAAATGTTTCTAATGAGAACTAAGTGCTTCATATGAAAATATGATTGTCTGATATCTTCAGGGAAATAGAGGGAGACGTTCTTTCTCTGCAAAGAGCCAGGCAATATGCCTGGAACAATTAGATGAAATGGATGTACAAAGGATATCATGTTTAATTCTGTGTCTTTCGTTGAAGGGTCTGCAAGAATTTTTTTCTTTATGTAAAGAAATAACTGTGGTGGTTGGAATCCTGCAGTTCGGAAATATTCTAAGCTCTATTCTAAATAAGCATTCAGGGTTTCTTTGAGATTAAACAGTATGCCTTCAAAAAAGGCAAAAAACAGGGCTTGTATCTACATCTCCATGCTATGTAAAAGATCCTTGGTTCTCATGGTAATTGTATATGAAGCAGTGACCAACTGGTAATTTAGGCCTAAATTGGATACTCCCAGTTAATTCAACTGCGATGCCAATGAGGACGGAGATGATTCCTGCCCTTCCTTGGTGTTTATTTGCCTTGTTCATGTAAAGCAGCGCTAGTGAAAAGCATCCCGCACCTTGGGAGGACTCCCTGCTGCAGGCAGACACTAGCTCAGGCAATTCAAACCTCTCCATGAAACTCCTTCACGCTTGACCTTGAGTAATTTAATATAGAGGTGAGTCTCGCTCAGCCTTTGGTGTCCCATCACTGGGACATGGCCACAGGAACTGATGTGCTGTGGGTCCAAGATGATAATACTTTATTTTTCTTTCTATTTAAAGCATTCTTCATTAACAACTGGACTTCTTAGAAACTGCATTAGCCACCTCCCGGTAAGGATATAGCACCAAACTGGGCCATATTTTAAACATAATATTTTCTTTGTAAGGGCGTTCTCCCAGATCCAAGTATTTTGGCATAGAAAAAGGAGGCTGAGGAAAAGCTACTGATGTATCTATTCAAAATTATGTTTCAGTCCTGAAAGTTGCTTTCTTAGCTGAATCTGCCCCAAGTATAGTCCAGCAGTGGATGTCGCGCAGAAAACATACGTTTCTCCCAGGCTTTCCTTGTTCAGAGCAGTTAAGAGTTGAACCATCAGAGGTGAGCCATGGAGAGATGGTCCCTCTTGGCCCATGGGTGTTCCTTGTCCCTCCCCTGTGGAAATGAGTTTTTCCTCCTCCCTGGTCCCTGCACAAACACTTGCTCCTCGCAGGGGGAAGGAGGGAGGGCAGCCTTGCCCAGGGAGGGTAAATAAAAAATACAGTAATAATGCAGTATTAAAGGAGACCACTAAAAAATGCTCTATTATTTTCTATTGGGAGGGACAGAAAAAAAGTTATATTTGTTGATGTTAGTACTTTGACCGCAGAAATGAATTAATACTTTAAACTATGGGTGAGAAAAAATTTTGTCTTTTAAAAGTAATATCCACTGGCTTTCAAAGTTTAAAATTGCACATATTAATAGAATATTTTTCTCTGCCAAGCTTCCCAAGCTTCGGGAGCTTCCCGAAGCGATGCCTTGGGATTTTGAGGCACTAAATAAATTGAGGTGGCTCAGAATAAAGGGCCCGGGGCAGTGCTGCCCCGCAGGGACCCTCGGAACTTCCCCCGGAGGCGTGGGGCTGGTGACCGAGTTCCCCAGCATTGGGGTGAGTCCTTCCTTTCTGTGTTGCTATTTGAGATATGTAATTACCCTGTTATGCGGCATATTTTATTCAAGAAAAGAGTTTTCCCATCAAACACAGTTTTTTTAAAAAATTCCTAATATTGCTCCCCTTGTTGCACACAAAACTGCGCTCGGCACTGGATGCAGAGGGCAGGCAGCACCCGGACACAAAGCCCAAAAAAACTCTGTATCAGTGGACTTTGTACATGGTCAAGTGTGAGTTTGCAGTGGGAATCGGTATTTCAGTGTTTTGGCTGAAAAAGCCAAGCAAAGTCTAAAGAAAACAATCTTTCCCCTCCAATTTTGCTGTTCCTTCAATGCAGGCACTGCGGGCGCTTGGCAGGAGCGGAGGTTTGTAACCCCTCCTGGCAGGGATGGAGAACCCCAAAGGCCAGCTGGGTTCCTTGGGGTTTTCCCTGTTTGTTAGGAAGACTCAGCATTATTCCCAGTGCTATAATCCACCTTCACACCAGGACCCGTGTTATTGTAACCCAAGAAGCTCCAGGTGAGAAAATGTGGCAGGATTGGGCCTGATTTCTCTGGGTTATGACCATCTCAGGCCTCCTCCTCCTCCTCCTCGTCCTCCTCCTCCTCTTTGTCTGTCTCTGTCCCCTGCAGCATATAAAAAAGGCCTAATCTCAATTCCAGCAAAAATAGGATTGCCACTTCAACTAGATACGAGGATTTTACGCAGCACCTGGGAACATCTTTCTGTCTCAGCATTTTTAGCTGCAATATAGAAATGTTTAGAAGCCACGGCAAGAAATATTTCAAAGTTCCGATGCCCATGTCGATACCTGCATCCATATCTGCACTTGACAAACATCCAAAGCCCCGGTTCTGCAGTGTGAGGAACGGCTCTTTTGCACCTAAAATTATTTACTAACCTTGCCTGCGAGGGGAGGAGGGGTATCTCACGCTCTCTCTTTTTGGGAGCCCTTTAGCTGGGACCCATAGGGCAAGGTAGCCGGTTTTGTGGACAGGAGACCTGGCAGTGGTCAGCCCCGAGGTCTGGTGTGCCCTGTGCTGGATTGGGCCATTCATTTCCTGATCCCAGGTCACCTCAGTGAAATAAAAAGCATGGTACCAGAAGGTGCTAAGATTTTATTAGAGAGCTTTGGAGGTTGTTCTCCTCCGTTTGCCTTGTTGACAAAGGCAAGGCTACGTACAACCACTGCGTGATGCCAAAGAGGAAAAGCCTGATCTCACTTTCCCCCACGCTTGCACCTACCCCGGCCACCCGTGGGTGTGGGAGGTGTGAGGATCGCTCCCTCAGGCCGACTTCATGCAGTCGTGTCCGTGCAGACCCTGTACACGGCCTCCTGCTGCTTCCACAGACGAGCAAACCCTGCATTCCTGGTGTGCAGGAGCCCACGGCACAGGCTTGGGTGAGGGGAGCTGGGGGCGCTGCACCCAACTGCAACCAGCTCTTTTCGTCTCCCCACGAAGAGCGTGTCATCGTACTGGAGGTGATGTCATTGTATCAGAGGTGATGTCCCCAAGTCAGCTTCCTCCTGGACGACTCATCCCTCTTCTCAACCAGCCCCCGCTGGGGCTCGGGACCTGAGCAGCGTTCTCTGGCCACCTCGCTGTCCAGCCCACGCTCCCGGGGCAGTGAGCAGGAGCTCCCCAGGCTGCAGGTCCCTCCGGTGAATGCGGTGCGTCCCTCTGGGGAGCCCTGGTGTCCTGAAGGCTGTCCCACTGGCAACACCAGCATCTGCTTCCTGGGCACAGTGGCACGTCCCTCTGTGGGCCCCGGCACCCTGCAGACCATCTCCCCTGGGAACCCTGCACATCCCTCCTGCAGACCCTGGTGTCCAGCAACCATCCCGCCCTGGACGCTGGTGGACAACCTTCCCAGGGGATGGTGTCTCCCCCGGGGGTCCACAATGTCCCTCCAGGGAACCCCGGTGTGTCCCTCCCCGAGACCTCGGTGTGTGGCATTGCATCCCTCCCGGGGACCGCTGTCTGTCCCTGCGGGGACGTCCGGCATCCCGTCGGGCGGCGACTGCTGTGTCCCTCCGGGGACCCCGCTGTCCTGCGCCCCGTCCGTGGGTGCGCAGCGGGGCGCGGGCTCAGCCGCAGACCCCCCGGTCCCCCTGCCCGTCCCCGGGGGTGCGGGGAGGACAGCGCTGCGCCTCCTCGTAGCTGGGCAAGTGCTTCACCTCCTCGTAGCGGGGCAGCGGCGGCAGCTCCAGCCCCGGCCCCGGCTCGGCGGGGGGACCCCCGGCCTCCAGCAGCGCCGGGCCGGGGCCGGGCGGGGGGCGGCGGCGGGCGGGCGGGGGCCGGCGGCGGGCGGCGGGGCAGGCGCGGCGGTGGAGGACGCAGCCGGCGGCCACCAGCGCCAGGAGGACGAGCAGCGCCGCCAGCCTCCGCGCCAGCCACCGCGCCCGCGGAAGCCAAGCGCGCCCCGCCGCTCGCCCGACCCCGGTCCCGGCCCCGACCCCGGTCCCGGTCCCGCCGCAGCCGTCCCGGCCGCACGGCGCCGGCCCCCGCCCCCCCGCCATCCTCCGCACCCCGCGCAACCCGCCCCCGGTCCCGCCGCGCACCTTCCGCGGAGCCGCTCCCCGAGGCCGCGGGTGCGGGCCGGCACCCCGCGCCCCTCCCGGTGGCAGCGCCGGGTTTTATCCGCGCCCGACCGGGTTTTATCCCTGATGAAAAATTGATGGGGCCATTTGGCCGCGGTTCATGGGCTAATGGGGCGGCGGAGGTGCGGGACGGGGCACCGGGCCAGGCTCGGCCTCTGCGCCAGGGCAGCGTGGGGCCCGGCAGCCCCGCATCCCACTCTGGCCTCTCCCAGCAGGGTCACCAATGGGGTGTCCCTGCCACCCAAGCTTCATGCTAAATGTCCCCCAAAACCTACCACTGAGCCAAAACGTATCTTCCCCGGAGTGGGGACAGGATCCCTGACTAGGGATAATCTGTGCTTGAGGACATGGGGATGAGTGGTACCCAAGGATGTGGGGATGAGCAATACCTGAGGATGTGGGATGAATCTAAGGATGCAGGGATGAGCAGTACCCAAGGACATGGGGATGAGCGGTACCCAAGGATGCAGGGATGAGTGGTACCTGAGGATGTGGGGATGAATCTAAGGATGCAGGGATGAGCAGTACCCAAGGATGTGGGGATGAACCCGAAGATGTGGAGATGAGTGGTACCCAAGGATGCAGGGATGAACCGTACCCGAGGATGCAGGGATGAGCAGTACCCAAGGACACAGGGATGAGTGGTGGCCAAGGACAGAGGATAAGTGATACCTGAACCCTGAGTGAGATGTGGGAGGGAAAATGCAAGGTGCAGAGCCTACCACTGCTTTTGTTGCTTAAAAAGGACAGCTGCAGTGTTGGAGCAGGCAGCGACAGACTGGATCCCTGGTGCCTGTGCACGGCACAAATGAGGGTGAGCTCTTGCTTCTTCCTTTCTGTTGGTTTTTACTCCTACCGTTAAGGATTCACAGCTTTTTGCCTGTTGGCCAGGCCAGTGAGTCCCCACGTCACCCAGCAGTGACCATTGCCTGCACTCCTGGGGACCCAACCCATCACTTCATTCCATCCCCGTAATTGCAGACCCTCGGCTGCTTTGTTTGCTGATTACCCTCAGCTCGATTGCAAAACTCCTCAGGCAGGCGGGAGAGGAGAAGGAGGTCTAATCTAGTCATGGAAAAACTTACTAATATGAAACACGGCAAAAAATGACCAGTTCATTTCTGCTTGGTTTCCTTTTATGTGATTCCGCCAAATCTGATACGCAGCAGCTAACCCACCTACACGACCGTCACGTGTAACGTATTCGTTTCCTTTGTGCTGTTTACTTGACCTGTAGTGATTTCATTGCTGATATCTGTAAGTGATATTCCTGCTGTCATCTCTGCGTTTGGGTAATTCATGCCTATCATATCTATTACAGATTTTGTGGTGCTCAGATGGGAAGAGAAGGTTCTCAGCAGCAATACAGCATCGGGCAGAGTTTGCATAAAAATAATCTGAAAGGAAGGAGGGGGTCAATGATGCTGGGCTTCTGCCGGTTTCTTTCTGTATCTTCAGGACTTTATTCTGTATAAGTTTCCTTCTACCCCACTTTATGGGCATTTCTCCTTGGAGAAGGGTGCTGGAGCTGGGAACTGCGGGAAAGGTGGGCTTCAGGCATGGAGACGAGGCAGGAGGGTGGCAGCAGGGGGACGCAGCTGCTCTAGGACCGACCTGCCTGGGCAATGCCGGCTCTGCCACCGTGGACAAGGACCCTGGCCCTGTGCCTCAGGGATGTGTCCTGGCCCGCAGCCGGTGGGATCAGTGATGCTGACCACCAGCAGCAGCTCACTACCACGCCTGGGGCTGCACGCACTTCAGACTTATGATAATAACCCATGTGATTTTTTTTTAAGCCAAATACAACAGTGAGTAAACAGCAGGATGCCCGGCGAAGCCTACCTATCCATTAATAAAGCGCTGCATTTTAACAACACTTCTGATAAGCTATAACTCTGCAATCAGAGCGCTATGAAATATTAAAGCCTGTTGATAACTCATTAAAGCTAACGTTTTGGCTGGCCCTCCAGCGTGCGCCACGGGCCCAGCTTTGGTGCTCAGCCTGCAGAAGAGGCTGAGGATCGGCTCTGTGCCCCGTCAGACGAGGAAAACCATGGCTGAAGGGAACAGGGTGCCGTGATAACAAGAAGAAATAAGAATTAAAATCCTGGCATGCAGCTATGCTCACTCCAGCAGCCCCAGCTCCCACAGACCCACACCCGGCTTGGGAAAATGCAGAAATACCGGCTTCTCAGGGGGTCAGAGCCAGGGGACTCATCCCCACTGGCTTGGTGGCTGTGTGGGGACACCTGCAGCCATCCCGGGGCAGCTACGGGTATAGACACTGCATCCTCCATGGGTTTGGGGGAAATTTGGGGTGGTGCATCGGTGGAGCTGGGGCAGCTGCTAGTTGGGCTTTTGGAAATGTATGGAGAGCATCTTCTACCCAGCTGTGGGTTCCTATGTGGACATGGTGGGCAGGCAGGGGTGATTTGCTCCATCAGCATTAATTGGCGTCACCGATGGGAGTGATGAAGACATAGGCAGCTGCTAATGGGGGTGAGTGATAGGTGATTTCTGGGAGCGTGGCTGCCCTTCTGAGGGTCAGCATGGTGTAGGGGCTGATTGCCAGTTCACTGGGATGGTACCTTGTGAGAGAGGGGATGGAGGGGCTGCTGCCACCCCAGCACCCCAAGTGGCCCTGTCACCGGGCAGGGAGCTTGACCACAGGGAACCGGGTCCTGGCTGGGGAGGTGGCAGCACCGGGGCAGGGAAAACTGGGATGCAGCAGACCCTGCTCAGCTGCTGGGGGGAGCAGCCCTTGCCTTCTCCTCCCCAGGCAGGACCTGAAACGGGGCGACAAACATCCACCGGCAGGCGATGGTCCAGCTGGGCAGCGTGAGGAGTTTCCTGGCTCACTCGAGGTGAGGACGGAGGCGGCAGAGGCTCCGGTGAGATGCACTGAGTGTGTGTGTGGGGGGGGCAGATGTGATGATTCACCACATGTGGGGGAAGAGATGCTGTGGTCTGGGCAGTGCTGGTGATGTGGGGAAATGCCGGGGTCCCTTGGGCACAGCCCGTGGCACAGGGGCAGCTCTCTGCCTGCTGACCGGAGATGCGCATTTCAGAGCCAATGCTCAGGCTTGACACATCAAAGCAGACAGAAGAGGGTTCAAACCTCACCATTTGCCTTGTAACTCTCTTAAACGAGCCTACAACCAGTTAATTCCATCTATATTGAAGCTCAAATTCAACAGTTGGACCTTCATAATGATCCGTAGCACTGAAAGCTTCCAGCAAATCAATGCAAACAGGTACCGAAGGGTGGCAAGTGCCCCTGTGCGCCGGAGCAGTCCCAGCATGCTCCAAGAGGTTTTTTCTGCTTGGATCAAAATGTTGTCGCCTTTTTTCCCAGGCAACTGACTCTTTGAATGCCGGGCTCGCGCATCATCCTGGGAGTGTTTTTGAGAGGGATGGGAGTGCCATAGTAAAGCCAAGTGTTGTTTCTGTTAGCAGCAGCGTCACTCGTAGGCAGCTCGTGATGCTTTCCATATTGCCAGTGACGAAAGAGAAATGAAATTGCGGGTGAGACATCCCAGATGGTTGTCAGAATTAGCCTTGAAAATCGCGAGGATGCTGTAACATACATTCTTTCAATTGCACACCCACAAATGCCTCTATCGCTTAACTGTTCGAGACCATGGTCTCTTTAGATCGCAAAAAAACAAGTAAGACCCTGGTTACCGCGCTTGGGAGTGAGCCCTGCAAACCGGGTGCAGGCACCGTGGCACGGCACCTCCATGCTCCTCCTCCCGTCACTGTCCCCCTGCCATTGCCAGGACATGGCTGCGAGCGCTCGTCCGCAGCTGGAAGGGTCACAGCCAGGGGAAAAACCCCACGGGCAACGGGGGAAGAAGAGAAACAGTTTTCTGGGAAACTACCCGAAGGCAGGGAGCCAAAACAACAGGGCACGTTGTCGCGGGTATTAGTTTCTTAGCAAAAAAGATGGCGTAAGTTTGGTTCTGAGAACTCCTGCATGAATTTTCTTTTATTAACATATATATATATTTAATGTCTTTATTTATTTATATTTCTAAATGCTAAAGCAGAATATGAGTAAAGGAGAAGCGTTTCTCCCCATACAGCCAGCCCAAACACAGGTGAAGATGGGAAGATCTTGCCCATCGGAATGTCTCTCCTGTTCCACGCTTCCTTCTCCTTCTCCTCTGGATGCTGCTCAGGACCTTCGTGGCAGCCTGGGGTGGTCCAGGCCGATGGCCAGTGCTGTCCCCAGGCCTGTGGGGAGCTTTCTTCTGCCCCCCCCAAGCACAACAGAGCACTGGGGCAGCCCGGGGAGTCGCTGAGCATGATTAAGTCATCGTTAGTGGCCGCATCGTGCCTCCCCCATCCTGAAATCTCCACTTTTTACAAGCTGTGAGAAACCCACTTTGCGGCTGCCCGGAGTCTCAGGCAAACTCCGCGGCCGCCGAGCGGTTTCTGGGAAGGAGCTTTAGAAGTTGTTTTTCTCCAGTTTTGCAGGGAATGCTCAATTATCGATCCTGCAAATGACCCCTGCAGAAATACATCAATCCCTTTGGAGCAGCGGATCACTAAATACTTGACTTCTAGATCTTTCAAATGGTGCCAAAGAGCTGACCTGGCAAAATAATTATTTTATAGGGCGCGTAATTGTCCCTGCGACCATTAGCATTTGTGTAACTCTGAACTCGCCTTCACAGGAGCCTGCTACCTAAAACGGTCTTTGTACAACGATGCTTCACGTCTGCATTGCCTTTTCTCTTACATCTTTTCCCCCAAAATTTGCGAAAACCAATTGGAAAAAACATAAGGAAGTTGAGGTCTCTCTTTTTGGGCAAGACACTGAGAGGCTCGCACGTGGTGAGCAGTATTTGGTTGCAGGAATAATGCCATGGACTGATGGAGGGGAGCACAGCTTTGGATGACGATCTGGATTGTAGATAGGAACAAGCTCAGCCCTCACAGCTTCGACGATATTATAATATCTAGAAGACCCAAACCTTGCGATAGTTGAGGCTTCTATAGGAACTATGGAGCAAATTGCCGCTGCGTTGGAGGATACACAAGCACATCACATTGCATTTCGGTCTCAGCTACAGCCCTTCTGCGAGTATTCCTCTCCCTGGTCCCTAAATCAGTAAATGCGGTGCCGTGAGGGTGGTGTTTTGGGGGGCTGGGTGGATGAGGCTGTACCTGGGGCGGGGGGGGGAGGTTTGCTCTTGTTCCGAGGGGGGTGAAAGTTCCCCTTGGATCAGCAGCTGGTGGGGGCAGAGACCGAGGGCTTCCCCAGCGCTGGCACCAGCAGCTGTCACGCCAGCCGTCTTCACAATGGTCTGTCAAAATAAAGAATATTTCTGTAAAAATGGCTAAAGGAGCTCTTCAGGCGGCCCATCAGCACTGCTCGGGGGAAGCTCACCGTTGCTTGAATTAAACGCGCAAAGCTGGGATCTGTTACTTCACATTTTTCAGGCACATCTGTAACTGCAATAAGGCTGAAGAAACAAGAAGATGACTCTGCATATGTAAAAAAAAAAAAAAAAAAAAGCCATTACCTCACAGCTCAGAAATCTCTACTGCCAGCAAATATTTGCTGTTAGACTATTAAAAATCACAGAAAGCGAGAGAGAGAGAGGCCGAAACACTCCTGTGTGACTCCGATTCCATCCCGGCTGGGTCAATTCTTCTGTTAACAAATTTGGATGCTCTCCAGAGATGAAAGGTATTTTCTTCAAATAAATAAGAGTGGAAATATCGCAGGGCAATGATGTCGATATCAAGTGTGTTGTCAGGCTTCCCAGACTCCATGTCAGGTATTCTATTTTATTCCTTCTACTAAAAATAAGCACTAGAAAGACTGGATAGTATTAGTTCTCCCCTTGCAATAATTCCTTGCAATTAGGACCTGAAACTTTTGACTCTGTGGAAAGGCTCCCAGTGGTGCAGCGAGCTTTGGCTGAGGCTTTTAGTGTTACAAATAACGACCATCTCTTCATATAAGGCTCATATAATAAGGATGATTTGCTCGAATGGCTGTTTTTCTTCTGAATCAAGTTGTATTAATTTATAAAACTGATTCCAGGATTGTAACCTGGATCCAACACCATCCTTAAGCACACGTTTAATTTGATGGCAGCGAGACCCCCGGGAGACCGGCCGGCGGCTGGATGCCCGGCGGGCTGCGGATGGATATATGAGCAGCTGAACGCATAAATGCTGAAACGTATTAAAATGCAGTAACAACCGAAAGGCAATAAAAGACAATTTGTCGCAGTTGGAAGGATCGCTCCAGTGGTCTGGAATAACAAAAACCCCTATTTTTTAAATTTTTTTTTTTTTTTTTTTTTACAGGGGGCAACATTTTTCCAAGCTGCGGTCCTCATTAGTCATGCCGTTTCTCAAGAGGCTGCCATGATCCAGTCATGAATTTCTGAGATGATTTCATCTCACTGTTATTTACAACTTAGCCCAAAAGCTCGGCCTCTTCCTATTATTTGTGGTTAAATATAGCAACGGATTCTTTCCCATTCCTTTTTCTCTCGGAGCGCTTTTTCTGCCACCCACACGAATCGCATGAGTCAGAAGGCACACGAAGGAGCAGTTCCCAGCTGGCTGGGCCCTCGCCGGCTGCTTTCGCGCAGCCCGAGCTCACCCCGAGCATCAGGAGGTGAAATAACGTCTGGCTGTTCCCAACCGGGGCGCAGCCGGGGCTGATCACCCCCCGCCCTGGGGATGCGCAGGGATGTTCCTCCTCTCCGTCAGCTCCTGCATCCTGAGCAGGGTCGCATCCCAGCTCCTTTTCTTCCATCTCACGCTGGGATTTCAGGTGACCACACTTCTCATGCAACCCAGTGCCACGGAGGACATGGAGGGGGGGTCACCAAGAGTGGGGCAATGCTCCGGGTGTGGAGACTGAGCATCGTCCTGCTGAAAACCCTCTGCCATTGCCCTCTCGCGCTTCCCTTCTGCCTGAAGGTGCTTTGCTTTTACTAAACTAAACGTTTCCCACCCCAGTTTTGTCAGCACCAGCCTGAACTCCCTGCAGCCCCCGTGCACGGATGACATGCCACAGCCGGAGGGCTTTTGCTGGGGGGTAAATCCAACAGCGACCCCCAATGAGCGCATCGCCTGAGCAGCAGGTCGGTAGGTTGTTAAAAAAAAATTAAAGAAGGGAGAAAAAAACCTTCCAGCTATTTTGCTGGGAGGGGGATGACAGTCGTGCCAGGGGCAGACAAGGGGCTGCGCGCTCTGCGGGGAAGCATCCTGCATGGAAGCGATGCAGCCCGGTGCATCCCTTAGGAAAAGCGTAAGAGGGAGGGATTGAGGATGCTGAGGTCGGGGGGGCGGGGCGGGGGCAGCAGCCGCGGGGGGAGGACGAAGGGGCAGGGGAAGTTTGACCCTGCTATTTTAAACCGCAGCGTTTACATGCCGTAAATAACCGTGCCGGCATCGGAGGCGGCGCAGCAAACAGGAAAGGTCCCGGCATGGCCCCCCCGCCACCCCCAGGTCCACTCCTCGGGCCTGGGGGGGTCCTGCTGGCCACCACGTAGCTGGGCTTCCATGAGACCCTTTTTGGCAGCCCACATACTCGTGGGTCTGGATGCAAAAGGGCAAATATTCCCTGTTGGGAAATGAGGTGCATGGGTCCCGCCAAGCCAAAATAGCAGATTTGCTGCATCCTCCCTACCGCCGAGCCAGCCCCGGCTTTTGGCACGGCAGGGATTTATTAGTTTGGATGCATCTGGCGGAGCTGACATTTAAATTTGGGAAGTCAGGATTAAAACATGGGAAATGTATCACCGTTTTGCTGTTGAGAGAAGAAAACCCCACGACATTGTGTACCGAGGTGGCTGCTGTGAGGCTCAGCCCCACCAAGGGCAGGGGGCATGGGGAAGGGGCCAGCGTGCAGGATGCTGGGGGTGGGTAACAGCCTCGGGACTCCCAGTGCCACAGAGGTCAACCAAACCCAAAAAAATGCAAAATAACCCCAAATCTGAAGTTACTCCTGATGGAGTCCAGGGTCGTGGGTACCGGTGCCTCTGGAAGAACACAAGAGCTAACTGGTACTGGAGAGATTAGATTGCTGGCTAATTCTCTGAGGACTGAGTTAGTTAAATTGCTTTTTCTTCTTTCAGCACTTCCAGAATAATAAATCGGCACAAATGTATAAGTTCCCCCAGCAGTTGTTTGCTACGGATAAAGCCTTGGGTGATTTTCACCGTCCCCAGTGCCAACCTACCCTCTACCTGCCTGGAGCCGCGGGTTTGGGGGCATCTTGTCAGTCCCTGTGGGATGGGATTTACCGGTTGTACCCTCTGATATTGGTGGGGTTGTCACCACCTGCCAGGCAGACAGGTCGGAGGGGTGTCCCGTGTATGCAGGGCCAGCGGGGAGAGCAGATGTCCCACCCCTGTGTCAGCCCGGCACCACTACTCTGACTCTTGCTGCATCTTCTCCTCCACCTGAAGGCTGCATCGTCTCCTCTCCTGATCCCCCCCATCATGCCATGCAGAATGATCTCTGTGAACCTGCAGTATTCCCATCCGCAGGCAGTTATCCCCTAGTGCTGTCGAGCCCAATAACTAAATTTGCCAACTGTTCCCTTGGGCATAGGAAAGGGATCGCCATTGCAGCAGGTGCCGCAATGCCTTTTGCAAAGCCTGGCACTCACCAGTAAAGCCAATATTTTAAATGGAAACCCATATTTTAGTGTATTACAGGCATTGTCCTCCTCCCGTCTATTTGCTATGTAATTAACTCCTTGCTTTTTTAGAGCCATTATTTAATGTCTCTCCTATCGATTTGCTATCTAACTGGTAACACTGCTAAATTCCTAATCCCTTTTAGCGCCGTCTTGCCCAGTGGTGCTAACAGATGCCTCACCAGTCTGGACGTGCTGAATGGCACTGGTGGCCCCAGCTCCCACCTGCGCAAACATTTCCAAGGCAGCTCAAACCATTGGTGTGCCCAGCGGGCGGCAAGCTGAAGGCCTGTTGGTGTAGAACCTCCTTGGGGCATCTCCAAGGGCTTCCTGGGCTGTTTCTGGTTTGGATTGTGGTTTAAGAAAATACAGGCAGGTAAAGCCTTTGTATCCCAGGCTTCCATGCAGAAGGTTTTGGGTGGAAAACTGGCCCAGGAGAGAAGGCAGAGAGTGTGACCGCATGCCACCTCAAACCCAAGACAGCACGGCAGATTTATTTTTTCATACGTGGACACAAATTGATGTAAGGAACAAGATTTTCAGTGAATAATAGAGTTTAGCATAAACTGTGTTTGGTAGTCTCAACGCAGGTTTGAATTGCTCTGATTATTTTGGTGGGGAGGAAGGCGTTTTCTGGCCCTGCTGTGTAGGTTTGGTCCTCGCTTGGCAAAACCGCTCAGTTTGGATTCCTCCTGCCCCAACAGCTTTGCAGCCTTGAAACCTGGATTGTCATCTGCTCGGGTGATGGCACACGGAAAGCTCTTAATTCTGACCACACCGGGTGGCTTTCTGAAATACCAGTGGTTTAAAGATTTTTTGACAATTGAATGGCATTGATTTTATCTTAACAAAATAAAGTGCAGGGTGCTTTGATGCAGAGGAGAAAAGAGTACTCAGGAGCCCTGAGGTATCATTTGGGATATGGAGATTATCATGCGCCATCCCCAAATATTTTTTTCTAAGCAGATGGGAAGCTCAAAGTGCACAGTTCATGTGCAGCATGCATCTGTCTGTGCGGGACTTTTTGCAAGTTAATATAATAAAAAAGAGAGATTCAGAATGTGGGACTCATCCCAGAGCATCCTCCTCTCTCCCCGTGCCATGCACTGTGTCTCAGCAAGTGCTTCAGCGCAGATGTTATGATGCCTCCTGCAATTTCTGTCATCTCTTGGGGATCCAGGATGAGGACGTGGTGTGGAGCAGCATGGAGTAAATACAGTGAATATCCAGCAAATACAGGTAGCATAATTACGAGACACAGGTGGTCACCGATTTCTGGGTAGCAGGAACTCTAGCAACGTATTTCTGGTCTTTTCACCTCGAAGAAGATGATGGCTGTTTATAATTATTTCTTTAAGTGACGACACAACATCACAAGTGGTGATATATGTGTGATGCTTTCATTTACAGCTTCCAGACAAAAGCCTGTCTGCAGAGAAGTTAGTGGAAATTAAAACCAGCTAATGCCTGTATATTATACCAAGGCCTGTACGCAATTATGAAATCAGAAATAAATAAAGCAGGAGGCAGATGGAGGCGTTGGGATCCATCCCTCCGTGATTACGGTTGTATTTTTTGAGCTAAAATCCAGGAATATTTGTCGTGGCCATGATGTGTCACCTCTCCCGGGTGTCCCTGCATGTCGTTTTGAGGGGAAACACTGATTTTCTGACCACTGCCTCCTCAAACTGCATGGTGCCCCTTTATATATATTTTACTGAACAGGCTAACGCGTGTCTGAGGCTAAAACTCTGTTTTTCGTCTTTTAATTTTCACTTCCCGAGTGTGCTCAGCTGACCTGCCTTTCTGCCATGCTTCCTGTCTGCTACTGGCCGCAGCCAGAGGTTTTGTCTGTCTTTTCTGCAACCATCCAGCAATTCCCTCTGGTTTCCTTCCGCTCCTCTCCCGGCTCAGAGTCCTCCTCTCTCCTTACTTGCTCTCTTACTGCAAGGAGCAGGCAGTCCCTGCCTATTATTTAAGAAAAAGAACCCCAACCTACACCAAAAGTAGCAAAAAAGCCTCTTAATTCATCTGGGTTTATTTCCAGTTGGCATCCGCTTCACTGGGAGATGGTGTGGAGACCTGAGCCCCCACCGGCAGTGCTGGAGTGACACAGCGCTGAGGTGCTTTCGGAGCCAGCTCACCAGGAATTGTGCTTTATAATTTAATTTTTAAAAAAAAAAAAAAAAAAAAAATGCTTCCCAAAGGATTAGCTGTCAAAAAAGTGTGAGATTGATTTATCAAATGCTAGGGCATTTACGGGGCTGTGTCTGTATGTTTTATGCACACTGTATAAGATCTGGCCAGAGAACCTCCTGTAACAGAAAAGGGAAGTGCTGGAAATTGAAAAAACCCCTCTATCTGCATATTTCTACTTTACAATACAATATGTTGGGAACCACCTGAAGGATGCAGCAGGAGTTCCGAGGGCTTTCTAAGGAGGCCGTTCCTACCTTTAGGATGTGATTAATCAGCGCCCACCCCAATTTAGAGGCAGCCGGGCACCGACTTCTCCCTAACCCTGTCGCCCTCCCAGGGAAACATTCATTTAAGTTTATTTTTTTGGAGGAAGCGAGTCTTTCCCCCCACCGACGAGCTGTTATTCTTGCTGGCCTGGCCCGCGGGCGGCGGAGGCGGGCGCAGCGGCGCGGAGCTGCGCGGGCGCGGAACCCCCGCGGGTGGCGGGGCCGGGCCGCGGGAACGAGGAGCTGTTGCCATCTGCAGGCGGCTCCGCGGTGGTGCGACCACAGCTGATCTGAACGGCAGCCAGAGAGATGCTGGTGTGGCTTTTGAGGGGCGGGGAAAGTCCCCGGGAAAGGGGTGTGGGGGACAGGGGCACCCAGCCCCGGGGAGCACCCACCTCAAACCAGCTGCCCGCCAGCCCAAAGCACCTGCGCTAATTAATCCTCTTACCCTCACGACCAGGCAAGGTGGGAGCCCCCTCCTCTTAGAATCACAGGATTGTCTAGGTTGGAAGGGACCTTTAAGACCACCGAGTCCAACCATCAACCTAACACTGACAAAACCACCACGAAACCATGTCCCCAAGCACCACGTCCCTCAGCACCATGTCCCTCAACATCACGTCTACCCATCTTTTGAACACCTCCAGCGATGGTGATTCCACCACTTCCCTGGGCAGCCTCTTCCAGTGTTTGACAACCCTTTCAGTGAAGAATTTTTTCCTAATATCCATCCTAAACCTCTGCTGGTGCAACTTGAGGCTGTTTCCTCTTGTCCTATCGCTTGTTAGTTGGGAGAAGAGATCGACCCCCTGGCTACACCCTCCTTTCAGGCAGTTGTAGAGAGCGAGAAGGTCTCCCCTCAGCCTCCTTTTCTCCAGGCAGAACACCCCCAGCTCCCTCAGCTGCTCCTCATGAGACTTGCGCTCCAGACCCCTCACCAGCTTCGTTGCCCTTCTCTGGACACGCTCCAGCGCCTTAATGTCTTTTCTGTGGTGAGGGGCCCAAAACTGGACACAGCACTCGAGGTGGGGCCTCACCAGTGCCGAGTACAGGGGGACGATCACTGCCCTAGTCCTGCTGGCCACACTGTTCCTGATACAGGCCAGGATGCTGTTGGCCGTCTCGGCCACCTGGGCACACTGATGGCTCATATTTAGCCAGCTGTCGACCAACACCCCCAGGTCCTTTTCTGCCGGGCAGCTCTCCAGCCACTCCTCCCCTTCATCAGATCCTCCGTTGTTGGTGCTGCTTCTCCATCTCTGTCCCTCTGCAGCGGATGCTGGGGGCTGGCCAGCTGCTTCTGAGATGGGAGAAGGTTGATGGGACAGTCTGGGGTGGGACATTCTGGGGATCCTGCCAGCACAATTAGTATTATTTACTCTCTATCACAGGCCTGGGACAGGGGGTGCGGGCACAGCACCCGATTTGAGGCACGGTCCACTGGGCTGGCAGAGCTGCCGCAGGGAAAGGCAGCACCCACCATCTCTTCAAAGGTGGGTCCTGGTCATCACCTGGGACCACTGGGTCTGATCCTGGCTCTGGTGGGCTCCATTCCCTTCCTCACCCCCTACCAGCTGCTCACTGCTGGAGCCGAACCCGTGACCCTGTCACCTATGGAAAGGTGTCAGGTAAGTGAATGTAATAGCAGCAAGCTATAGGTAAATATTTAGGGGATGGTTTTATCTTGAATCAGGATGTGTTGCTGCAATACATGACGGTACCGAAGAGGAAGCCGTAGCAATTGGAAACTTACAGTGTTAAAATCGATCCCTTCCTTTCAGGGAGGAGGACTTAATGCCGCTGCTATCAATAAGTAATGGTCCTGCAGCTGCAGGAAGAGCGTGTTTAACTCGAGGATGGAGCAAAAGCTGGAGAGGAAAAATCTAGTTTCGTATTAATGAATGATGACCTGGTCCGTGCTCAGGCGAAGCTGGCAATGGGGTTCCAAGGCGAGCAGGTATGAACACGGGAAATTGCCAGGCTTTGGAAGACTGACCAGATGCTGCCCTTGCAACTTGAACACAGCTAATTCCACCCTTAAGCTAATTGCAAAGGGATCACATGCAAAGTATGGGACTCGTTTGTCATTTGAATGAAAGGATGTCAATTTTCTGACAAAGGGGATTTAGCTGTACAGTATAACCTACTGTCCTAAGCTAACAATTACAGCCCACATTCAAGTTTGGCACAGGGTACTCTCACAAATTCCTCTATGAATATGTGAACAGCTATTCTTTGAATACATTCAAATAAATCCTCTCGCTTTGCATTCATTTTAATGATCCCATACATGGCTGGAACACATGCACTGTTGTACTGGGATGGTGCAGGGCCAGCTGAAACCAACAAGTACAACTGGTCACTGATTGAGCTTTTATCAAAATATATGAGTCCACTGAGCATCGAAAATCCTGCAGCCTTGTGACTTAGTGTTTTCATGGCTGGCTTGGGCAGAAAGATATCGGGGACTACAAAAAGGATGATTCAGGAGCATTTACATCAGTTTATGTCTCTTTCCTGGTTTCTGTAAGTATTCTGGCAAATACACTAGTTGCTCAAATACTACCCAGAAAGCAAATGTGTAGACTGTTCTAAGTAGTAATAGTAATAATAGTGGTAGTAGTGGTAGTAATAGCAGTAATAGTAATAGTAATAGTAATAGTAATAGTAAAGGGTCATTACCAATTTCTGTGCTGAGAACCCTGCTTCTGAATGCTCTGCTCAACTCTGTTGAGGGAGAAAGAAGAGATGGCTCTTTGCCTCGTCTCGCTCCTTAGACAAAGTGCCATCCTGCATCTATTGTCACAGGCGCTGGGTTTATATGATTTGGCCCCATTTGTAAAATTGAGCAGTCTCTGGTGGAAGTGGTGTTGCTCGTTCCCAGCCTAATAGCTGGGACAGACCTGGGATGTTTCTGGGGGATGCTTCTGCAACCAGGGGGGAAATGTAGGAGGGTGAAAATGCTCTGGGTGGCTTTGGGTGGCTGCGTTCGCGGTGCCCCACCTGAATCGCTCAAGCAGAGCTTGATTTTTAGGTGACAAGTGCTTAGCACCCTCGGGAAAATCTGAAGGCATCTCATACTCCACATCCGAACCTTTGCGGAGGCTCGGATGGCCGCCCTCGGGGTGGTTTCCCCCAGCAGACCTCAGCGATGGGGAACTCACGTGTCTCCTCTCGGAGACGAGAGGCAGGAAAGCCCCGTGGTGCTGCCTGTGAGAACTTGTCCCAGGGTGCCATTAACGGTTCAACTTTCTCTTTCTGCGGGAAGGACTAGCTTATCAAGTGCCATTAAAGCTACTGGTAATTCGCTATCTGTTCTGTCCCTGTCCTTGAAAGAAAGATGATTTCTGCTTCAGGAAACTGAATTTGAGCCTTGCTTCACCCCTGCATGGCTCCAGTTTAAACCGGTAAAGGGTTGCTGATGCAAAACTGGACCAGTGTGTGCTGGTGGGGAATCAGGCCCTTGAAGGAAAAGACTTAATTTGAATATTTTGGACCAAGTGATACAACTGCTGTGCGAATCTACAAACAATGTGTGCCGGGTTGAGCCTGCCCTGGGATAATTTATGAATACTTTGTGTTGGCATAGCTATCGGGACTTTTATTGCACGAATATATTTCTTCACCTCAGTGTGAGGATGTCTGGAAAAAGTCAGGAAAATAATGGTTCGGGAGAGCCCCCCTTAGCAAGCTCTGAGTGGCAGCCAGGGGATGGGGCCAGGAAAGACAAAAACCACCAGCCCAAGCCCTCTGCAGCACAGAGCCATCTTCCGTTTCTCATTTCTCTTCTGCCTTCCTATTATTTTTTTTTTCTTATTTACTCTCCATTGTGTCCTATTATGGGCACTTATTTTCACTTTCAAACTCCTGTCCTTTGTTCTATGAACTTTTTCCTTTACTTCGTTCCAGGCTGGACTCGCCGGTGCCTGGCCTGGCGGCAGGGTGTTGCTTGCAAGGGGATTTCCTTCGGCAACTTTGGCTTTTTCGTCTCTGCCTCTTATAGCTTGTTCCCCCGAGCTCTGCACATGTATTTTCCTGGGGATACGGATTTTCCAGCACTGTTTGGCAGCATGGGGCTGGTGGGATGCGGAGGGGCTGGATGAAGAGGGGAGAGGAGCAGAGCCGGGGGGCTCCCGATGCCACATCCAGCGCGTTCATACCCAGCGCGGGAGGATGTGGGAGCCGAGCACTTCAAAGACGCCTGGAATGGCATTTTGAGACCGTGTTTACTTATATACTTATGCTTGTTTATAGACCTTATCTTTTTTTCTGCTGTGTGCCCAGGCCGGATACAAAGGGTGACCCCGTACTCCGCCTGCGCCCTGGAGGTTTGGGGTTTGCACAAGGGGAGGAGGGCGATGCTGAGGTCTGGGCCGGGGCTGGATGAGCTCTTGGCATAAGAGAAATAACTTTATAACGAACACGCCAGAAACACCCTCTTCCCAAATGGCTTAGCTCGTCTGGGCACAAACCGAGATGACTTTGGATGTTTCCCACCTGGTGTGCTCGGCTGGCAGGCAGCGGCACAGGGGTGAGGAGCGAGGGTGTGCAAGGGTTTTGTTGTCCAGAGCCTGCCTGGAGGCCTGGAAATCCCCACGCAGCCCTCGCCTGGGTTCGGCGGGCTCGAACGGGATCATTTTCCTGCCCTGCAGAGGTGAGTGCTGTCTGCTGGCACTCCCAGAGCAGAGAGGCTGTTGGCTGCATTGCTGGGGCACCTTAGATGCTCCAGGAGCACTTTACTACCAAAGTGCTTCTGGTGGAGAAGCTTATATTATCTTTTTTTAAAAAAAAAAAAAATAATAAAATAATTACTTATGTGCTGCTGCAGGTTTGGGCTGGTTTTGTTCTTTCTTGTATTTATTTATTTTTTTTTTTAACAGGTGGCTCTGCCACCATCTCTGAGGCAGATCCTGATGTGCAAATGGTGAGGGCAGCATCTGGCATTTTTCCTTCCTGAACTCCCTGGCAGCGTGCGGAGCTGCCCACGGAGTTTCCCTCTGGCAGAGGATGGCGGGTGGTGCCAGGGTGGCCCTGGGTGCTGGCTGTCCCGGCGCCCTGCCTGCCCGCAGGGTTAGCAAAGGGGAAATGGGAGCGGCAGAGGCGGCACAGGCAGCGCTTTCCTGCCCTGTGTTTGGTGCCTGGGTTCCCATATGGCACCAGCCTGGAAATGGGTGGTGGTGCCAGTCTATGTGCCGGTGTGCCTGGGTCGGACTACAACCTGCCGTCCACTGGCAGTGTGGACCCCATCCCTGGCACCTCTGGTGTGTGAGCCGGCAGCCCTCGTGCCCCGGCTGGCAGCTTGGTGTGTCCAGATACTGTGTGTGTGCAGCGGTGAGACATTTTACTGTATATATTGACATATACCTATAGACACTATGTATCTAGTATGTATATACAATACCTCTATTCCATTCCATTCCATTCCATGTCCAGCTCTGGGCCCCCAGCATAAGGACATGGACCTGTTGGAGCGAGTCCAGAGGAGGCCGCAAAGATGATCAGAGGCTGGAGCCCCTCGGCTGTGAGGACAGGCTGAGAGAGTTGGGGTTGTTCAGCCTGGAGAAGAGAAGGCTCCGGGGAGACCTTAGAGCCCCTTCCAGCCCCTAAAGGGGCTACAGGAAAACTGGGGAGGGACTCTGGATCAGGGAGTGGAGCGATAGGACAAGGGTTAACAGTTTTAAACTGGAAGAGGGGAGATTTAGATTAGATATTGGGACAAAATTCTTGACTGTGAGGGTGGTGAGACCCTGGCCCAGGTTGCCCAGAGAAGCTGTGGCTGCCCCATCCCTGGAGGTGTTCAAGACCAGGCTGGGTGGGGTTTGGAGCAACCTGGTCCGTGGAGGTGTCCCTGCCCAGGGCAGGGGGTCTGAACTAGATGACCTTTAAATGTCCCTTCCAACCCAAACTATTCTATGATTCTATTCTATTATAATATGTAATACCTAATATGTCCAGTATATGAATAGTATATACACATTTGTGAAGGTATACCATATATCTCTGTACCTATGCTGAGAGAGCATGTGTGTGTAAGTGCGATATACATACATATGTGTATATATAAGTATGGATCTATAGAGCATATATCTAGTAAATGTGTATACTGGTGTAGCTAGTACACATATATAGTGTGTATATATACATACATACATATCTATACAGTATATACCTAATATACCAGTGTATCTCGTGTGTGTACGCACCACCTGGTGAGTGTGTGTGTGTATAGCAGATGTACATAGACACGAACACAGCGCACGGACGCCGCACCGCACGCCCGGGTTCCGGGGGATGCACAGGCGGCAGGGGCGTGGCAGGGGCGTGGCCTGGGCGTGGCCGCGATAGGGACCGCCCGCCCCTCCCGCCTGGGGAGGCGGTGCTTGCCCGCCGGGCCCCGCCGCGCCGCTCCCGCCTCCCGCTCCCGCCTCCTCCGCGATGTCCCGCCGCGGGCAGGAGCCCGACAGGTGAGCGGGGACGGGGGGGACCAGGGGGGCCCGGCTGCCCCTCGCCGTGCACCGCCCCACACCGGCCCCAGCGCTCTCCTCAGCATCCCAGGGAGCCCCCGGGCCTGCCCGGCATCCTCCCGCCCCTATACCCCCAGCAACTTCCCTTCCCCCCTCCCCGCATCCTCCCGATGCCCCCCTGCACCCTCAGCCCCTTTCCATTCCCCCCCTGCACCCCCAGCCCCTCCCCATGCTCCCCCTGCTCCCCCAGCCCCTCCCGATGCTTCCCTGCTCCCCCAGCCCCTCCCGACGCTTCCCTGCTCCTCCAGCCCCTCCCGACGCCCCCCTGCACCCCCAGCTCCTCTCCATGTCCCCCTGCTCTCCCAGTCCCTGCCGATCCCCCTCCAGCATCCTCCCCAGCGCCCCAGCATCCTTCCAGCGCCATCCCCTCCCCCCCTCACCGCCTGCATCCCCCAGCATCCTCCTATCTCCTCCATCTCCCCTTCCACACCCCCCGCCCCCCAGCATCACCGCCCTCCCCATCGCTTCCCGTCCCCCCATCTCCCCCAACCTTGTCGGACCCCAGCGAAGGTGCAGAGCCCAGAGGGTCCTCCCCCCTCCCCCCCCCCTTCCCTCCACAAGCCACAGCGGTTTTGGGGCGCAGGGCCCAGCCTTGCACCTGCAGCGGGGGGTCCCCGAGCCCTCCCCCCCCCCTCGCCGTGTCGGCGCAGCCTCCCGCGGCCCCGCTCGGCATCCTCTCCTCCGGCGAACAAAAGCGCTGGGCGAGCCAGCGCCGTTCCCGCTCCACCGGCTCCGCTCCGCCCCGGCCCCCCCGCTCCGCCTGCCCCCCCCGCACCGCCCTGACCTCCCCTCCCCGCCCCGCTGCCCCGGCAGCAGCCCGGGGATTGCCTTAACTGGCGGCAGCTGGGGCGGTGGAGGAATGAGCCTGTTTATCTTTTCCCTCTAAAGCAGGGGTCGCCCCGCTTTGGCTTTGCTTCAGCGGGGGCTGGGAAACACCATCACAACCGCGCAGGGCAGGGGGTGAAGCTGGCAATGCCTCTCTTTCCTATTGTAATTAATTGTGGGCAATAATTTCTTAACACTGAATAGGGCTGGGGTTGTTTTTTTTCTCCCCGCTTCTCTCCTCCGGAGCGTGTTTTTTAGCCCAGGAGGAGGGAAATGCAGCTGTGAGGGGTATAAGGCTGCTGCAGGCGAACCTTATTTAGCAAGTCAGCACTTGGTGGAAGGGTTGCACAAACAGCACTTGGCTCGGGCGCCGTCTCTGGGGTATATCCAGGCTTTGTCCAAATCTTGCAGATGCTATGTCATTATTTACTTATTTTTAAGATACAGTTTGGAAGCACAGACCCCGTTGTGTAATTTCCCATTCGTGCCCGCGGTGAAACCTTTGCCCAGTTTCTCCTGCATGTCTAACTGGCCGCAGCAGTGTTTTCCCTGCCCTTGGCAGATAAACTCTTACAGCTCCAGGCTGCGTGGGAGCATCCCTGTGCTGCTGCCCGCCCCGCCATGCTTCACCCGGGACCCCCCCCTTGCTTGCATCGCTTCACCTAGTGCCTCAGCCATACATTAGGGGATTACCTAATGTATGGCTGTCGTTACCACCTATTTATTTTTCATATTTTAATTTTGTGTTTGAGCCCAGCCCAGCCTGGCAGCGGCTGAGGCTCTGACCCCCGTGCTGATGTCCAACCACCCCGGTGGCACCCCTCTGCTGCCAGTTGTGCCTCAGGGAGCTGGGGACCAGAGTGGATGGGCTGTGGATGCACGGTGGCAGCCCGGGAAGGTCAAAATCAGCCTCCTGAGCTGAGCTGCTGAAGAGCAACTCCCGCTGCTTGGCTTCGACATCACCAGCATCCCTCAGCATCACCGAGGCAGCACTGAAATCCCGCACCTGCCTCCAAAGAATGAGGGAATATTTGATCTTTCCCTGCCTGCGTGGCATATGGCTGCTGTTCCAGCTGGCCGCTGGCAGGGCGGAGGGGCTGGGATAGTTGTTTGTGCCACCGAAGCGAAGGAGAGCTGGATGTCACCTGCTGGTTTACGGTAACTGCGCCCAGGGCAGTTCCCTTCCTCAGCAGCAGCTTTTATGGTGGTTATTCAGTGGGGCTGCAGGGAGGACATTGTGGAGCTTTGTGGAGCTTCACGGAAACATTTCCAGACCTGATCTTTATGCATAAAAGCATAAAGCAAATAAGCAGCAAATTTCCCCTTTCTGAGAGCGAACGGAGGCGGAAGGTTGGTCTGGCTTTGCCACAGATGGGTGATGGGGTCTGTTGGAGTCATCTGCCACGTCTGAGCCACCGCGTTTATCTGAGCTTCACACCTCGCCGAAGAAGATTGGTTGGATTCCCACCAAAACCAATGGGCGCCTGGCACACAAACACCGGGCGCTTTGCAAAAGGGGCCGTGGCCGAGGGTTTGTGCCAGTGGGAAACATGCGCAGCGGAGCCAGGCGTCCCCAGCACGGCGAGGGCGAGAGCCGGGGCCATGAGTGATGGTTGAGAAAATTAATTTTTAATCACCAGCCTCCCATCCTAAGTAACCTTAGATT
The DNA here is from genome assembly GCA_008658365.1 of Alca torda. Classification (NCBI taxonomy): domain Eukaryota; kingdom Metazoa; phylum Chordata; class Aves; order Charadriiformes; family Alcidae; genus Alca; species Alca torda. The sequence continues at coordinate 8,429,300 of CM018081.1, forward strand.
ACCTCTGATTCCCTGGCTAAGCCAGGGAGCGATGCCAGCGGGCAGGGAGGTGGGTAAATGCCAGCTCGTGTGAAGGTGCGGCAAAGGTCTGACCGATCTGCTCATGTATTTCCCGTTTTATCTTCCAGCGGAGCTGAGTCCCTCTCCTCAGATGAAAAAGGTACAGTAATTTTGTGAAATACAGCACGTCAAATGGGTTTGTTATGAGAAATGCCCATCCTTTGGAACAGGAATGACAATTTTATAACTGCTGGCTTTAAAAAACGCAGTGTAATGCTCTGTATTGATGAATAAGAGTTTTGATTTTTATACTGATTTTTAAAATTCTTATTCCTTTGCTATTTATTCCCTTCCCCTGACCTGCATAGTACAAAAACGCCAAGAGGAGAGTTAAATTTCTTTCAAGCTTATGTGCTCTGCCTGCTTTTCTCTTGCAGAGGTGGCGGCCAGCAGTGCAGAGGGAGAGGGCTCGGCCGAGGAGCACCCAGTGGGTGAGCACACCCGTGGCTGGTGGCTTTCCCCACACGTGGGGTGGCATGGACAGCCTCGCACCCCCATTGTCCCGTGATAAAACCACGGTGTAGACACTGCTGCAACTCCTCAAGTCACTCGCTTTGCGATACTGGTTTCTCTTCAACTTATGCATGTGGTGCATCCCCATGAGTCATGTCACTGGTGGAACACACCAATTCCCGCTGATGTTTCTCCCATCTCATGTGAAAACCGTAATTTAACTGGGTGAACTGGGATGTGCCATGGATGAAGCTCCAAAGTAGTCCCCGTTTGTATGAAATATTAAAATTAAGCATCTTGAACATCACACGTGCCCTTTAGAAGGGCCTGGGTGACCCCTAAGTCTCCTCTGATGCTAGGATTCGATGCTCTGATGCTCCTCTCTGCCTCAGTGTTTTTTCTACTCTGTTACATTATCTAACTTGCTGACCAACCTGATGTATTTAAACTTCATGTTGTATCCTTTTACTTACTTGTGGCATTGCTTTATTTCGTTCTGCCTGTGATTAACGGGGTGTCGTTTTGTTAAGGAGAGGATGGTTCCGAAAACAGCTCCAGCAGTAGCTCAGAAGAGGAGTCAGGTGAGCATCACTTCGCAGTATTTTCTCCCTTTTGAAATGTATGTTCAGTTTCAACCAGCTTCTTTTCATGGGAACAGTCTCAGGGTTATTGTATAAGACTGTTAATTCAGTGATTGCATGCTGAAAAGCAGAGTATTATTGTGAGCAAATGATTTCCTAGCCGCTCTGTTTTGAGCAGAGCAATAATAGAGGAGCAGCAGCTAATGTTGCTTTAGCCTCGTAGACACAATGCAGGCAGATGTTTTTACACCACAGTAGTTATCCAAACACCAAGAGGCTATAAATCTGCTTAAAAGTTGGCAGCAAAAGTGGCAAAACAGGATGGACAGGAAAAGAATTAAAGGAAGCATTTGCTGTTGATGAAAAGCCTGCGGGTTTGCGCTTACACGGGTTACACCACCAGCAGTTTATTCTGGTTTCACGCAAGATTGATAGTCTTTAGTAATCACAAACCTTTTTCTCATCAGATGCGGAGGAGTCGGATGGAGGAAGGTCGGGTGAGTGTGCTTTTATTTTGTTCCTTATATCCGCCTTGCAAGGCGCGGGGGAGCCAACCCCGCTAAGCGATGCGCGAGGGGAGTGAGATGCGATGGCAAGTGGCTGATTTAGTGCTGCCCCAGCCGTCACCTCCATGTCTTTCGGTACAACCCCTTGCTAGAGAGCGCACCCGGCGAAAGGGGGGTGGCATGTGCCGTCCCTCGGTTCCCAAACAGAGCCCCGGCGCAGAGCTGTGGGTGCAGGGAGCTGCCGGTGGGAGCCGAGGGTGGCCCGGGGTCACTGCAGCCCCGCTGCAGCTCGGGGACAGAAATAGCATCGCTGCGGGCAGGGAGCCAAGGCGTTGGCGGGTGTTTGCCTGATGTTTTCCAGGCTGTTTGCTGCAGCGATACATTTTCTGCCTTCTCCCGCATCTGCCTGCCTGCCTGCCTGCCCAGGAAGGTGGTGTTGTCCCAGGGCTGGAGTCCCGGCTGGCCAGGAGGCGCGTTGGTGGGACGGGGAGCAGGAGCGAGCAGCTCGGCGCCCGCGTCCCCGCACGCCGGCAGCCAGCCCGTCACAACACCTCCTCACAACCACCCTGCCACAAGGCTTCTGCAAAATCCACCCTTCGGGCTAAGAGCTTTTGCCTGATGCGTCAGCTCTGTTGGCTGTCGGCGGTGTTGGGTTTCGTAAGGAGGATTCAGGAACTTTTCAGTCATTTTAGGGACAAATACGCTGCTCTGGCATGCTTACCTGCCCGCTGGGATGCACCTTTGCCAGCTTCCATGCTGGTGGTTGAACTTTGTACATGGCACGATAAAATTCATCATGGGGATTAATAATTTTTTTAACCCCTGTAAAAAATTTCCAGTAGTTTGGGCAAGTCACGCGAGCTGACAAATGTTGCATCCTGATGTTCAACTTCGTCCCCACGCAAAGCCTGCACCCGCAGGCGTGCAAGTGTGCGTGCAACAACTTAGTCTTAGGCTATTTTTTTTGATCTAAGCAAATTAAACTAGTGGGTTGTCCTGGCTGAGTATGGGAGCAGAAACCGGCTGGAGGCTGAGGTATTTGCTGCAAACTTCTTTTTTGTAGATGAGGAACAGGAGGAGAAGGAACCGCTGCCGCGCTGCAATGAATCAGGTAGTAGCAGATCTCTTGAGGGCTGGGTTTTATTTTTCTGAGCGTTGAATTACTTTGCTTCTAATGGGCTCATCTTCCCGTTTTCTCACTAGGAGTGAACTGTCTGCCACCCTGTGAGCATTGCAGAAATGTAAATGTATGTTTATAAAAAAAAAACCCACCCCAAACCCCACATATTTTGCATGAGATAATCTGCAAGTTGTAATTCTGCGCTCCCATCACCTTTTTAAATATGTATTTTTCTTTTATCTATATAGGACCAGAAGGAGCAAGTGACCCCCAGGAGACTTGCTGGAGGACAGCATGTGTATGTTTTATTTTAATATAACGGGTATACATTTATATTGTTCTCATCAAGTTACTTCTCTCTTCAATTTAAGTGGGAAAAAGACTAATTTGCTGCACAAATACATTTGGAGTTAGAACGGATGTCCCCAAATCCTTAAAAATAAACAATTTAGAGCAGCTTCCCTTGCTGCCTCCAGATCCTGGTCCAAGAAAGCTCTTAGTACGGCTTCCTGCCTGCCTCATCTTGCTGCAGTAATTATCATCAGGCACATTTTTATGTGCTTTTTCATTCTGGACACACATGGGGGGTCTTGCCCTGCTTCGCAGCAATACTCGTCCTCCCCATTTGCACTGACCTTGCATTTTTTGCTGGATGCCGGCCTTCTGCTCCCTCTCTCCAGCTTGGAAGTTGCCGTGACTGTGTGATGTTGGTGGCGTTGGTGTGTGATGTCGGTGTTGTCTGTGCATGATGCGGATGTTGTCAGCGTACGATGTTGGCTCCGACGTTGATGGGAGCTGGGCTGAGTCCTTCATGTAAAAGCAGCTGCTTTGTTTGCAGGAAATGTTATGCAAAACGTTCATTACAGCTATTTTGCAGGCGCTGGCTGGGTCCTCCCGGCCAGTTTTTAACACTCCAGTGACGGTTTAAACATAGAACTGGAGAAAAAAAATTGTTGTGGCTTCTGTGCTATTCAGATAAAGTGCTCTGCGCTTGTTGGGAAGGGAGCTGCTCTGTTATCCCTTGCAAACCACATTTTTATGGTATTTACTAGGCAGCGGAAACTAAACTAACCAGGTCACTCTTGCCCACGGCAGGGTGCAGCTGGACGCCGAGGGGACTTACCAGTGCAGCCTCACGGGCTTGATTTTTGAGGTCACGGAGGCCGTTAAAATCACATATTCCCTCTTATCCTGGAGCAAATATGCCAACCTTGTGAAAAAGCCGTGGATCGTGGGCGGCCCCCTCTTCGACGTGCGCTGCGACTCGTCCCGCGCTCTCACCTCCATCCAGTTTCCCCACTCCCTCTGCCTCGGCGGTGAGTGCCGGCCGCGGGCCCGGCAGGCGCGGGAGGCTGCCGGCTCCCCGGCGCAGGAGGCGCTGAGACGTCCCCGTGTCCCCGCAGATCATGGCGCTGGCATGGCCTTCAAGGTTTTGCACATCAAAGGAGAGGGCGCAGCCATTGAGCCTTCCGCCGACTACTCGGCCTCGCATGTGAAGTGGCTGGTGAGCTCGCTCTCGCCGGTGGGACCGCTCATCCAGAGCCCGGAGCCCGTGCAGTACCACGGCGCCGTCATCCTCTACAAAGTCGTCGACCAGCATCCCTCCTTATCCTTTCGGGTCTACGTGGCTACAAACAATGACTCCTTTATAAAGGTGTGGCTCCTGGCAGGGCTGCAGGGTGACATGACGTAGAAACACTGGTAGGGCTGGTTATGGGGATGTTGTGTTCAGGATGGGGTACAGTGAAGAGATGCTCTTCTCTTGCCCCAGTGTTTGCATGCAAAGCTCTGGAGAGAGAGATATATATATACATGTGTAACGAGACTTGCGTACCGAAAAGGTCTGCCAACTTAGGATATGATACTTAAGCAGTTGTACCAGCCCACGTGCTCACTCCCAAGCTGCTAGAGAAAGGAAATACATCAGAAACCTGTTTGCCACCAAAAGCCACAGGGCTCAGGATTTATACCTAAAAGGGCTTCTTGTCTTCTCACCCGTTCCCTGCTACAATATGGAGGCAAACACTAAGAAAGGACAGCGACGAATAACCTTCCTTTTACCGGGGTTGCAGACCTCTTCTATCTGATTTCACCCATGTAGCAGAATAGCTGAAGAAGTTTATTTGATGTTTTTTTGAGGATGGTGTTTAGCGCACAGCTTTCTGTAAGCTTTGCCCTGTGGAACATGTCACGGACGCTTCATAGACCTGGGGACAGAGAAAAGCCCAAGGAGCCACATTAGCACAGGTTTTAAATGTTAATTCCTTTACCAAAGTGAGTAACCTTTAAATCGTATTTTTAAATCTTAGGATATCTCAAGAGCTGTAAAACATTCAAATAAGAAATTCATTAAAATTGACAAGCCCCCTGTATGCCAAAAATTACTACAGAACGGAAAGAGGTATAGATTAGTTTGTGAGCCAGAAGCTGAAATAACTCCAGAGGTAAGTCCCTTACACAACCCTCATTTCATGCGTTGCAGCTTCATTAGAAACGTGGTACAACATGACTTTTCCTGCACTAGTGTTAAGGGCATTTTTCACATTCTTTTTCCACTGCTACGGAAAGCATTTGCCTCTTGGAGCCCTAAAGTGTTGGGATGAAATCCTGACGCTAAAGTCAACAGCAAAACTCTGGGGAGGTTGGAGTTGGGCTCAGATTTGTGCCAACAGCCAAATACCTCCTCTTTAGTTTATGTTTTGGATAAATATTTATTTTTAACATATTTACATTGCATAGGAAATTGAATTTGTTGACGGATCTCTCTTGAAACTAAAAAGTTACATTGAAGTCTATTTGGAGAAACCTGATGACTTCACCTTGTCTTTGGTTGAGCTGGAGTCTGATGCGACCGTATGGAAGGCAAAGCTACGAGAGAGTGAGTCTTTGGGCTTCCACCGCGGGTTTGTTCCTGCTGGAAAGGCGCAGGAGTTGGGGGATAATTCAGCCCTTGGATACACTGAAATCCCTGCTGTTAAAGTGGCGAGGTTTGGAGCTGGAAGTGATAAAACACGAAGAGAAGAGCTCCGGGAGGTCACGCAGGGGATGTTGCGGTAACCTGCAGCATCCCTCCCCAGCGAACAGGCGAAGGCCTCGGGGATGTGGGCTGTGTCGGAGGATGCTCCGCTTTAGTTTTACTTACTGGGAATAATACTCAATCCTTGTTGCGTATTATAGGTGGCATGCTGCAGCACGTTGGATAAAAGGGGAAAAATCATCTCGTTAATAGGAAATCTCAGCTCGGCAGCTGGAATCCACCCAGCAGCTTGGGCTTGTGCCAGGGAATTGCTGGATGTAGGGCACAGCAATGGGAATTCCTACCTCACCTTTTGTTTCCTCTGAAAACTCTTTCCCAGGTGACTGGATCCATTACGATCAGAACAAAAATGAGCAGAAAAGAAGCGCAGTGGGTAAGTCGATGTGAAGCGACGTCGGGGTTGCTTATTTTCTGCGCGCCTCGCCGTTGTAGCTGGAGCGATGTGCGAGAAGTGACATCGCCTCTTGCTTGCTTTTTAGGTGTCAAAAAACGGAAAACAGCCCTCAGCATTTCGGAAGAAGAGGAGCTCTGTAGCAAAAAGCAGAAAACCGGCAACACTGAAGGTAGAGCATTTCTGTGTCATTTTGAATAACAGGTTTGGATTGGTTTTTTGTTCTATTTTTTTATATCACCTGAGCTCACTTTTTTTTAGGAGCATGGGAGGGGATATAGGAGGGGAAAGCGCTGCTTTTGTAGATACGGGATTTGTACCTACATTTGTGTGTTTTGGTACACTTTCATTCAGTTGGTAAATAAACGGGGAGAAGCAGCTAGGAAATTTGATTTATAAGGGTCAGCTAAAATGGTATTGTCTTCTAAGAGTGGGCAACAGTTATGTTTTTGGAAGGAGCTTCTGCTACATGTCTCAGATTTATTTTGCATTTGGGATGTCTCCTGAGCCATAACAAGCTGAGTTTTTCTGAAAAAAAAATCAGCTCACGTTTATTGTTGACATGTGATGTCCCGATGGTCAGGAATGCTTGGTGTCTGGGAGCTCCCACCCAGAAACTCCTCATTTACTAATAGTTCCTTGGAAAAAATGCAGAAGAAATAATGTTAGTTCAATAAATAATGGGGAAAAAAAAATCAGCAAAAGTAGCCAGGTAGCCACCAGAGGGAGAGCTTCCATCTCTCAAAACTTCAGTTGTATGTGTGACTGGTGACATGGAGAGGGAAAGCGGCTCGCTCTGTGTAACAGCACGGGCTGAGGCTTCTGAGCCGTTGTAATTAAAAGGAAAAACAAACATCACCTTTCTGGAGCAGCTGTAGGTTTCAGGAACAACAGGCATCTGAACTTGCTGGGAGGTAACGAGTGCATAGCGTGGCCTTAACGTTATATATCTCAAAATCTCTGGGTGGTTGGTAACCTAACGTACCAAGGGAGGTTCTTCTGCTGGATGAATAGCTGCCTATAAATGGGGAAAAACCCCTTTACAGCAGCCATCGTGCAGTCAGATGTTGTCATCTTCATGAGCCAGGCTTCTTAGTCCTTCAGGAGCTCTGCTCTGGCACTAGGTTCTGACCTTGCTGGATAATCTGGATAATAAGATCACCTTCCTCGTATGTCCCTGGCCACGCACAAAACTAATAGTGTCAGTTTAATGACAAGGGCGATGTTAAATCTGATTTTTGTTCCACGTCTTTTCAGATGGAATTGAACCAAAAACCTTAACTGATCGGCAGCTGATGGTGATCGCAAAGTTGTTTGGTCGGCAGTGGAGAGAAATCGCCATTGAGTGTCTTCAGATGGAAATGAAAGACATTGAGCAGATTCAGGCAACGGAGGAAGAAGTTAATATGCAAAAATTTCTGCTGTTAAGCAAGTGGAGAGACAGAGAAAAAAGCAACGGAACTGCAGAAGCTTTGTACAGAAGTCTCCATGAAAAAGCGCCCTATGAGATACTGCAAGCCCTACAAGGTGTCGCCTCCCCATTTTATTTATTTAATTACATCACTGTGTTTCAGATGTATTTTAAGAACTTGCATCAGAGAGTTTACCGAATACCTAGTATGTGTTTTACTGCGTAGGTCGAAGTTGTCTCCCTTCTCATATTAATAATGACTGACTTTCTTGTGGCATTTTTATACTTCCCTTCAGAAACTGATATAAAATGAACAATTTTTTGGCACTGACTGTGTTGGGAGTGCTGGGTGCATGACCTGGCTGTCGTGGCCAAACCAGTCGGTGTTACAAACCCAAACCAATTCTTCATTTTTCTCAAGGAGTCCAAAGAAGAGATGTTGGGGTCTTTACGCTTATATATTTTAGGAACAGTTAATTAACACCTTCCCCTGACTTAGCAGTTGGGTCCTGCAGACCCACAGGTGTATGTATTTCCTTGCTGCCCACGGGTGCACCCACCGATTTCTGGGGGTCTCCTTATGTTTGGTTCACCTTGTGCAAACCACAGTTGTTCAGTGGGCTGAGAACTCAGCCAGCCGAGGGGAGCCTTTCTCAAAAATTAAATATATGCCATTCTTTTTTTTTTCTGGAACAGGCAAAACTTTGTTCTTTCTCGATTCTCCCTAAAAGCAACCTGGCTGCTTGTGCTCCTTCACAAACCCGTCTGCGCCACAGCCTCCTGCTGTCTCATGGGTGTTTAATACGTTTATTATTCAGCTTGAATATTGCAGTAACTTGTAGGGGTCAGATAACCTCTGGGTGTTTGTGCCTGTTCCTTTCCTCAGGTTTCTCGGAGGGATGCTGAGCGGGTGAAGCCGGAGCTAGGAGCGCAGTGGGAGCGAAGCTTCTCCGGCCACTTCCCTGGGATTCCGCTGAGGTTTGGGAAGGAGGATGCGGGGCGTCACCACTCGGTGGACTGCGTAGGCGGGATCTTCGCAAGAAATGTGAATAATGAAATTTGGCGCAGCTATAAGCATAAGCACATGTCAGGCTTTCCGGAGCAATTCCTCACGCGGTGGATCCCGGCATCGCGGCGGGTGGAAAACCCAGCGCTGCCACCCAGCTTTGTCCCATCTGAGCCAGTCCTAAAAGACATGAACACTGGAAAAAACCAGTTTACCTTATTCAGGTATATGATTGTTATCTGGAAACGTTTTTATTGACATCAGGGAAAGACAGGGAGAAAAGTTATGCAGGAACTTTCATCCCCTTAAACACAAAAAAAAAAATTGAACTGCCAAAATCATGAGGTACATTGTGTTTCTCATAGATGCCCAAGATCAGGGAAGAATAATCCTAAACTTGCGGATAAATTCCTTTCCATAATCACTGTATATATACATAATTACTGTATATACTTGTGTACATTCAGTCCTTGTTAAGCTGTGGTTCTGTTTTCTAAAAACCCGAGGACTGGTTTCACGGGCACACCACTATTAACTCCAGGCAGCTTTGAATTTTCCCTGGGAATTTCTTCTTCACTCTTTTCTGTATAGTCTGTCGATTTTTATGAGATAATTTTTTACATTGTATAATTTTTTTTTTTGTATTATAAACCTTTTTATAATTTTTTTTTACTTGATTAATTTTAACTTGAATAGAATTAGGTGCTTAAACAAAAATGGGAGAAGCCAAAATCTCTGCGAAGGCTGTTATTCTCTCGGCAGTGCGCGTATGACAGAATTGGAAAAGATTTGGGAATAATGTTATTTGCAGAAGAGAGTGGTGACCTGATACGGGAGATTGTGTTGTTTTTAAAGACACGGGGTTCTTTTGATCGTCTTCCTCTGCGTATGTTTATGAAAGAAAAAGCATACCTTTAAAAAATAAGGATTAAAACGGAAACATTTACACTATTTACTTATGATTTTGGATTTAAAAAAAAAAATTATTTTAGCTATTGGATGAAATGTTGCAAGATTACTGTATGTTGTGGGCCATCTTTCCAATCTTTGCTGCCCCACTGCTACGAACATCCCGGGGGGGTGGCAGAGGAAAAGGGCTGTGTTGGTGCCCAGGACCCCGCGGGCTCTGCTGCCGAAGGGGATTTTAGGGGAAAAAAATTTCTGTGGGAGGCAGGGAGGCTCGTGTGGGGCTCTCCAGCCTCAGGCAGAGCTGCCCCTGGCTCTTCTCTGGGACGAGTGGGGGGAAAATTTCCATCAAGGGGACCTTTAAAATACCCGGTGAAGAAAGAAAGTTCTAACAAACAGGATTCTCTGGTCAAAAGCAGAATGCAGTAAATCTAAGCTAGAAATAGGATGTTTATTTATAATAATGAGGGTAATTGGGTAGCATAGCAGACGGTCAATAGAGATGATAAGGTCTTCAACCTTCAGGTTCTTTAAATCAAAATAAAGAAGCCTTTTTAGAAAAAAAGTATGTTGTGTTTCTGTGCTCTTCAGTTTGGCTTTGGCCAGTTCTTGCAGACAGAAGGAATTAAAACATCACGGGTGCATCACGGCACCGAAGCATGAGGTTGCTCTTACCTTACGACTTGGTCTCCGTTGCCCTTGGTCTGTGGGAGCAGGGCTCAAGTGGTGGGAGTTTATAAGATTATAGTGTAATCTTATAAACATTATAATGTTTACAAGGTTACATGTTAAGGGCTGGTGTGGTGTGCAGGTAACACCGCCTTGGGAAGAGGGGGGAGGATGACGATGGCAGCTATGCCCTTGGCATCTGGAAGAGCAGGGCGTCCCACCGGCCCCTCGGCATCAAAGGGGGATGCTCAGGGGTCCCCAAAGAGGTGGGAGGACAGAGCTTGGAGAAACCAAGCAAGGGGAGAGAGGTGAAGAACAAGGCGCTGACGATGAGGGGCAGTGGAGGCAGCATGGGATGTGGCCAAAGCCACTGCTGGAGCGAGGGCAGACCCGACAAAGATGGGATGGACGCCTTCATCTGCGCAGGCTGACGCGCTGCTGTCAGGAATTGGGAAGATAATCACCCGTCATCCCTCCCAGCCTCCAAAGCTCGGCATAAATCCTTGCCTCGCTGAAACAAACAATTTAGCCATTGAGTTCAGTGGGGCCAGGATTTCACCCCGGAAACTATGTAACCGGCTGGAAAATCACTGTAAACGAGGATGAAACCCAGGGGGTTGCTCTGAGTGCTCAGTCTGAGAGAAAAGCCACAAGCAACGCGTCTGATGTAAGTAAAAAGACGGAAACAGGATTTTAAAATATGATACCGGTGCTGAATGTTGCTGTGACCTTTACAGGCCGGCAATGTTCAAAGTATTTTAAAAGTATTCATGTTATATCTCAAGGAAGGCAAAAAAAATCCACCAAAATTTTCATGCAAACTTTAATTTTATTAAGCAATAAATAGAATAAATAAGGAATATCATCATAAATAAGTTGATTATTATAAATATGTTTCAATTTCTGAAAATTACGTCTGAATAAGTAAAAAAGATAAATTACAGTTGAGTGTTCAGTGGTTCGAGAACATTTTGGAACTACGATGTAGCTTATTTTCTAGAAATCTAGAATTTTAACATGATAGCTTAAAAGGCATTGACAACATCTCACTAAAACATGATGTGTAACAAACTTAGTGAAATATTATACGCTAGATTCCTTAAAAATCCCAAACCACCTCGCAGGGTATTGACCCTATTTTTTTTTTTTTCTCCAGAACATCTTCAGGTCAAATTTATACCCAAAGTGCCGGAGGGCTGGGAGCTCACAGTGAGCTCTCTGGAGAGGTCAGGTAGCTCATCACCCTGTTGATGGTGACCGTGCGGATGCGGAAGGCGTGAAGGATGCTGCAGAGCCTCATCCGTGCCTTGAAGGAGGTCGTCCCCGCGCCCGCCGGGGGCCGTGGCACACTCCTGCTGCCCGTCTTCAGGGTCTGGGAAAAGGTAAGGGCATTACAAAACAATCACCAGAAAGTGGCTAAAAACAAAAAAGCCTCTTTAGCTTTTTCACCCCCTGAGCGATAGATGAGAAGACTTAGAAAGAAGAATGTATTCTCATAAATGAAAAGTTTAAAATATTTAATTATATAATAATAATTCATACTTAGTAGTAAGCCAGCTGTACTTTCCTGGAGATAAAAATGTCCATTCACGTACAAAGGCTCTTTCTGACGAGGAATAAAGATGCTTTTTTAATAATAAGCCTACAGCCAGCTTTGTCTAGTGACCCCTTATGCCGAGCTCATCTGCCCATGGCCAGAATCTCCAAGCTATTGTGAGATGCTGTGTCAATACAAAGGCAATTAAATTTTTTTTTTTAATTAGCTTTTGTTAAACAAACAAACAAGCTTTGAGCATCTATTCCCTCTACTCACTAGTAATATTTCTCAAAGTTCAGTACACCCTATGTCATATTCAGTGTACCAGGTGTATTATATTTCAGTATTTGGAAGAGAAATAGGGCTATGTCGCTTTTACTCTATCTTTTATGCTGTTTTTGAGTTCTCTGAGGAACTGGCAGACAATCCTGTACCCCATCTCCTCGGGAGAGCGGAGCAGTGAGAAAGAAGCAGTGCTGCTAAGGAGCCATACATCCGAGTCCTGATGTGTTGACTGTATATATCAGCAAGGCAAAAATAGGAAGCGCGAGACACAATTCATGAGAATCAAGTCCCTTCTAGGAAAAACATTAACAGGTATTTTTTTAAATTACCAGATTAAAGAAAGGTCACCGTTCGACTGACTACAGAAAGGAGGAAACTGGATTAAAAACTCTGGTTTAAGACAGAAATAGTAGAAAGGAAGGAGACTGGAATACTTACTTTCATCATTTCATCAATAGTTGCCAGCACCTTTTGATCATTGAAGTTCTTCAGCTCTGCCCTGTAGGCATTCAGATCCTCGTAGATGCCCTGCAGGCATTTACTCTGCAAACGTCAGAATTATTAGGAAACGCAGGAAGCTGTTGTTACACGCTTTAAACACACAACAGACAAAAGAAAGGGTTCTTTTGGGAAACTTGCAATTTACCGTATCAAAAGTAGATCTTTCCAGTGCTGTACAGTTTCCACTCTGCAAGTTAAAGGAGAAATGAGACATGGTGATTTTGTGGAAGTGTGAATTATGTATGTCTACTATGTTCCACAAAAATATGATGCTGAAACTTGATATATATTTTTTTTTTACCCCTGGCTCTTCAGATATACAGGCTTTTATCGTGTTGATTTGATTCTTAGTGATATCTTCAAGATCAATCTCTTCAAGGATACATTCAAATCCCAGGGTGTTGAGCTCCTGTGTTAAAAAGGGCATAAAAAAGGGTCATTGACACAGCTTCATGGTACTGTGTATATGTATGTAAATACACACAGTTATAAGTAATGTGTCACAGCTGCCTGCACTTTGCTGAACCCTAGGAATGAGGCTGTGTGAGGACTACGGTTAAATACAAAGCTAGAAAACAGAGACTGAAATGCATGTGGCAGTTGCATTTAATGGGAATAAGCTCAGGCTTTGCACAGATTTGGTTTATATGTTGTTGTGAGTTGCACTGCCTCCATTACTTTAAATTATCCTCTCAGACACCGAATCTATTGAGAGCTTTATGTTGCTATAGTTTCAAATGTAAAGTATCTCTTAGAATGTGAAAAACAACTAATACCATCCGCATAGACATTTAACAGTGCTAACTGACCCACTGCAAGCGTGGCACAATGTACCCATTTGGTGGTAGGGGATTTTGCGATTCTCTGAGATGAAGCTTATTAACAATAGCAGGGAATTTTAGCAAAAAAAAAAAAAAAAATCCCCTTGGCACTACTGGCAGGGAGCTTTAGTACAGAAAGATGCTACAGCACCAAGCCAATGACACCAGCAACAACTAGTGAACACAACAGCAGTGTCGGAACCAGGTATTTCCTGCACCAGCTCTGCAGGTGCCTTAGAGAAAGCACGTTCGAAAATGAGAGCGCTCAATCAGCCGCTGCTGTGCTGCCAGTGCCACTAACGCTGTGCGTGTTTCTGTGGGGGTCAGTGAACAAGGGTTGAAAAAGACACCTGAGTAAATTCCAATCCTAAAGGGCTGGTCTAGGGAGGCACGCAAGCAAAGATCAGGTATAGAGTCTTAAAGAGAGTCTACAGAGAGCATCCACCCTCCTGGGTACCCTCAGCAACCCATCGCTGCCCTCCTGGGTACCGTCACTGCCCCATCACTGCCTGCTTGGGTACCCTCACCAACCCATCACCTCCTGCCTGGATACCATCATCACCTGCCTGGGTACCATCACTGCCCCATCACTGCCTGGGTAGGTACCTTCACCAACCCATCACCTCCTGCCTGGGTACCATCACTGTCCTCTGGATACCCTCACCAACCCATCACTGCCCTCCTGGGCACCCTCACCATCCCATCACTGCCCTCCTGGGTACCCTCACCCACCCATTACCTGCCTGGGTACCATCACTGTCCCTCCACTGCCATTGCCTGGGTAGGTACTCTCATCAACACATCACCATCTGCCTGGGTACCGTCACTGCCCTTCTGGATACCCTCACCAACCCATCACCACCCTTCTGGGTACCCTTACCATCCCATCATCTCCTGCCTGGGTACCATCACTGTCCTCTGGATACCCTCACCAACCCATCACTGCCCTCCTGGGTACCCTCACCAACCCATCACCGCCCGTCTGGGTACCACCGCTGCCCTCGTGGGTACCGTCACTGTCCCATCACCGCCTGCCCATGTCCCCTCACCAACCCTCTCCCCGCCTCGGCCCGTTGCCCGCCGGTGCCCCTGGCAGACCTTCAGCCGGTGGAGGGAGGCGTTGGCGGCCTCCAGCATCTCCCGGGAGCGGCTCAGCCCCTCGGCGAGGCGGTGGCGGGGGGGGCGGCGGCAGCGCCCGGACGGGTGTGAGCAGGGCCAGCGCCAGGCAGAGCCTGGGCAGCAGCGCCCAGGGCCCGCACCGCTGCCTGCAGACCCGTCCCGCGGCGCTGCGGGGCGCTGCCTGCCCGCCGCTGCCCGCGCTGCCTGCGCTGCCCGCGCTGCCGCCGCGCTGCTCCATCCCGCTGCCGAGAGAGAGGTGCCGGGGACGGCGGGACGGCGCCGGCTTTTATGGGACGGCGGGAGCAGGAGTTCCCCCTCTTCTCCTTTCCTTTCCAGCAGCCTGGCCGGGCCGGGGGGCTGCCATCACTCATCCCGAGAGCGGCGGGGCCGCCGCCCCGACGGGAATCCCGGCGCTGCGCGGGGAGGTGGGGGGGGAGCCCTGCCCGGAGCTGCAGCTGCGGGGGTCGCTGCCGGCCGCTGAGCCTGGCTGAGGATGCTGCGGGGCACAGCTGGGTGCTTGTGGAGGCTGGAAGTCCTTTACTCAGGACTATTCCCTTTGCACTCAGTGAGCAGCGAGCTCAGAGAAAAATAAGAATTACTCAAAGTATGTTTATGACCCGTAGATAAGCTTTTACATTTCCATTCTTTATCGTTAAAAACTATAATCATAGAACTGCCTAGGTTGGAAGGGATCTTTCAGATCATCTAGTCCAACCATCAACCTAACTCTGACAAAAACCATCACTAAGACATATTTCTAAGCGCTATGCCTGATAATTTGTTGTCGTCCTGGTTTCGGCTGGGATAGAGTTAATTTTCTTCCTATTAGCTGCTGTGGTTGGGATTTAGTATGAGAATAATGCTGTTAACACATACTGGTTTAGTTGTTACTAAGTAATCACAGAATCACAGAATGGTAGGGGTTGGAAGGGACCTTCAGAGATCATCTCGTCCAACACCCCTGCCAAAGCAGGGTCACCTACAGCAGGTCGCACAGGAATGCATCCAGGCAGGTTTTGAATATCTCCAGAGGAGGTTCCATAACCTCTCTGGGCAGCCTGTGCCAGTGCTCTGTCACCCTCAAAGTAAAGAAGTTTTTTCCTCATGGTGAGATGGAATTTCCTGTGTTCCAGTTTGTGTCTGTTGCCCCTTGTCCTGTTGCTGGGCCCCACTGAGAAGGGTCTGCCCCATCGTCTTGACACCCTCCCTTTAGAGATTGACAAGCATTGATGAGATTCCCCGCTCAGTCTTCTCTGGGCTAAACAGACCCAGGTCTCTCCGACTTTCCTCGTAAGAGACGTGCTCCATTCCCATGCTTATATTAAGTCAAGGACTTTTTCAGCTTCCTACAGAAGCTGAGAGGGAGCATAAACAGGGCAAGCTGGACAAAGGAATGTTCCATACCATAGACTTTATGCTCAGTATATAAATGGGGGTTGCTGGGGGGGCAGGAATCTGTGATCACTGCTCGGGAAAGGCAACTGATCCTCAGGTGGTGAGAGGAACTTGTGTTGTATCACTTCATTTTCTATATCCTTTTACCATTATTATTACTATTATTATTACTACTGTTATTATGACTATTATTTTTTTTTTCTCTTTGGTTACTGGTCTATTAAACTGTCTTTATCTCCTTTTCTCCTTCTTCTCCCTGCCCTACTGGGGGGAGGAGTGAGCGAGCAGCTGCGTGGTGCTAGTTGCTGGCTGGGGTTAAACCGTGACAGATGTTATTAACGAAAATTCATGAAAACCTGCCTGGAAACTTGCTTTTGCTGATATACTCAGTATAATCACCAAATATTTCAGTATTAATTCATCTTGCACGTGGCCATTTGTAGCCTGGCCAAAAAGCTGTAGAAAATTTTTCTATCCGTAGGGTCTGCCATGAAGTCAATGGGAATTTTGCTATCAACTTGGAAGGGAGCAGGATGAATCAAGAGTTTTATATCACATTTTCAGATTCTTTTTATTTTAATTGACATCTTGTTTCCCATAAGAAGGTTGTGGTGTGTCTAGAGACTTGCTTTGCTAGAATACCAGCACTGCATAATTTTCCAATTTCACTGTGTGTTTTCCATCTCTGCACTAGTCATTAGGCTGTGGGCTGTGGTTTTCATCTTGTGTAGGAGACATTTTTTTCTTTCTGACACAGAAGTGAAAGAGACCTTTGGCGTACGCTTGCATGCGTGTTCTTGAAAAGGCATCGGGTCGGCTTTCCAGGTTTCCTTGCCTGATGCTCAGTCGTAGCGTTGCCCTCAGCAGCAGGGCATGAGGGTTTTCTTCAGGTGGGGGCACTGGCGCACAACTTGGACAACAGCTTCTGCCTTATGGCAGTCCTGCGCTGCACCTCGGCATGTGCTGGGATATTACTGAGGGTTATTTGTCTGAAAGGAGAAACGTTTAGCTCAAACACCTCCAGAGGTCTCCAAATGCAGCTGCTGTTGAATGGGCATTGTGCACAGAACTATTATCTCAAGGGAAGCTGTGCTTGGAGGTGCTTCTTCTCAATGGTCTCACGGGCCAGGAGAGGACTTTCCTTCCTGCTGCTGGGTGCCAGCCACCGGAGGGATTTGTTTGTGACTCAAGGCAGTGAGGTGGGGGAAAAAATTGGGTTATTTTTCCCCCACACAGGCTGTGGAAAGCTGGCTAGGATGGCAAGGGCATCTTCATGGAGAACTTCACCTCCAAAGGGCCTCCCAGCAGCCCCCAGCCATGGGGGACTGACAAATACAGGCTACACAAGTAGGACACCCATACAAGTAGGACACCTCTGATTCCTTTTTATGCAAAACCTTGAGATATATTTTGATTTCTTCGTGTAATTTTTTATCTCTTATGATATATGGCTCACAGATAATTTGCAAGGAATGTCCTGTTGTTGCACAGGTATTCCCAAAGCAGAAATGCTTTCATGGTCAGTGCTCCCTCAGCCCGACGATTCGGTAATATATTACTGAAACATGGGGTGGGTTTAATTTGCTGATAAAATGGAATATATTCTAATACTGGTGAGTGTATTTTTTCCTAATAGAAGAAGAAATAATTGAATGTTGCTACATTTGCCATTTCAGAAATAGGAAGCTTTTTCTCAATTATCTGTAAAGAACCATGCCTGGATGGTACCGTTGTCACCACTCATTTGTTTTCCCGATAGCATATGAAACCGAAGCCCTTGCCACATTGGGCTGCTGAAGATCCTTGTACACCTATTGCAGGATCAGAGGTGATAAATCCAGAGAACGGTTGAAGCTCCAGCACTTGTAATCCCACTCCGCAGACTCAAATACTCCCCGGAGCACCAATCCCATGTGTATTGCGGTGTGAGTCACTGGGGCAGATGCTGAACATGGTGTTAACGCGGTGGTTGTGCTGGTTTGGATGGGAGGTGAGTTAAGCCTGGCCAGTTTCTGCTCCTTTTGCCTGATTTTTACCATATCTGTATTCTCTGCCCGGCTGCACTTGTGTTTCGGCCAGGGACTGAATGCAACTGTGCTCCTGTGTAAGGTGCTTTTTATTTAGATTTGTCTCAAAGCGAAGTATTAACTGCTGGGCCCTGGCAATGAGGTAATAAAGTCTTAATGATACCTTTATTCTGGGCAGACGTTACATCTGGTTTTCATTCCTAACCTCATCCATCTGTCTGCCTCCTCCATCTCAAAGCATCCTTGACCAGTCTTGAGTCTGAATGAAGCGTCTCAATAATTACCGTGTACCATCTGCCCTTTGAGCTGCTCTGTGTCTGTCTGCTTTGCCCAGGGCGAGCACGGCCTCGTGGCCAGCCCGGAGGAGGGGAATCGACCCCCTCTCACCCCCGGGGCCGGTGCTGCAGTCACCGGGCTGGTTGCATCCCAGGCACTAACCATCTTTCTGCCTTAGCTGCAAAATGGCAATAATCGCAGATCTATAGCTTGGGCTTTGATGTTCCTTAGCGATTACGTACAGCCTAACACCTAATATTAATATTATTTTGGTGAGGCAGACTTAATAATATTTTCTGCGTCAGCAGCATCAAAAAGTGAACAGCAAGTTCTTTTGAAATTGAAAAATCCATGTTCTTTTTATGGCATATTGTATCCCGAGCTCAGGTACCCATCTCATCAGGCAAACGAAGGATTATAGAGGTGGGGTGATGCATTTGTTATTAAAGCAACAAAGATCGGGATATATCATGTACGCATTTAGAGATACAGTGCAGTAATTGCATACCACAGTCTATTAAAACTGTTAGAAGATGTATGATTTTACATGAGAAAATGTAATTCCGCTGGCTTTATTTCAACCATAAATTGCTCTTGCTGAAATTAACCTCCTGAGAAAAATAAGAACCATTCTGCGTCTGGCTATAAAACTGTAACATTATTGTAGTCAAAACTGGATGAAACTCCGTTCTTGGCTACGCTGCACTCAACCAAAACAATACTTAAAAATCCTATTTGAAAAAGAAAGGAAAAACAATAATAATAAAGAAACCCAATTAGAAAAAAAACAAAACCCCCAAATCCCTCAGCTCAGTTTAGTTTTGAGGACCGTATGTGCGAGTGACGACAAATAGGACCTTCTCCAGCCACACTGTTCTAAAAAAACTAGGAGGTTCCTGGAAATGCGCACTGACACGGGGCGCTGGGTGCTACAACCTTTTGTTTCAGTCTTGGCTTGCCTTGTCTCCCCTCTAACAAATAGCAATCTAATTTTTGTCTTCATGGTTGCCCTCAATGTCCAAGCTAAATGAAGACTACCTTGCTTTCAGACTAAGCTAATTATGAAGAGCCATGAACATCACACGCCGTCCTCTCCATCGCCAGCTGTGTGCTGCGGTGAAATTGGGGGGGTGAGGGGTATTTCCTAAGTGGGTCTCTGGTTGCGTGGTGTTAAATCTCCTCTAACCTGTCAAATTACATGAATTTTCTTCATTAGCAGGCCAGCTCCCGAACACTTTGTGAAGGTCATGTGGCAACTTGTAATGTCCCTTCAATGGGAAGAGGTGGGTTATTTGTAGGAGAGTCCTTTTCACTATAATTATAATTGTATATAATTATGCAATAATTTTATACATATAAAAATTAAAGCTGCAGTACGACTATATCACAGCTAGGCTGACAGTTAATTGTAGATAGTTGCTACATAAAAAGAACTGCAAAATGTTGTGTAGAGTAAGATTTCTGGATGCTTCAGTAAATAAAACTAATTTTTATACTACTTACTGCTCTCAGAACATACGGAGGATTGATCACGGATCATTTTTTTGATCCTGGATATTTTTTTCAGAAGATCCTGGGTCAGATATCTCATCAAAATAGCCTCCCTGACAGAAGCGTTGGGCTCCATCAAATGGGAAAGCAAAGACTTGAAACTTGCCTGGTGTTTTTTTGGCTGTTGGTGCTTATTCATTGAGGAATCCCCTGAAATACGTAACCCTGAGCATGTGCTGAAGTTTCATTGATTTGAGAGCTAAAGTCACATAATTAAATTTTATTTCTGAGTCAAAGTGGCTTTCCTGAGTCCGCAGTCAGCGCGCTGAAACCCATAAGAACCTGGCTGTTAATCACCTCCACCTCCTGGCTCTTCTCACTTCCAGCCATCGCTGGAGTTCATGTGGTTTTCCCTGTGACCCTGCTGCGTACTGCAGCTTTTCTGCTCTTCACTGCCGGTTTCTGGCCATCGGCTTTCAGGTGACAGCCTGGCAGTTTTGTATCCTTAGGTGGCCAGCCAGACTGAGGACCCCCAAATTCAGCGGGTGTTATTTGCAGGCTCCACGCCAAAGCTCGAATCCACGTGCCAGGGCACAACCTTTCCCAGGAAAGGGCTGGAGCTGGTCATCGCCCCTGGATAGGCGCTGTAGCTCCTGAAAAAGCACACAGGTGTTTTGAATGGTTACATTTTTGGCAGATAACTTCTCACACCGAAATGGGAGGATTGTTTGAAGAGCATCCTAGAACATGGGGGGAAAGGAAGGGTTTTTTTCTGAATCAGTGTATGCCTGAGATAAGATAAGAGTTATGCTTTTTTCTCCCAGATTTTTTCAGCAGCTTTTTCAATTGGATCTAGGAGCTGACTTTTTTCCCCCATCATCAGCCAGCTGTGTTTACTGCAAGGTTAACTGCAAAGCTTTCTATTAAAGGAACATTCACATCAGTCTCAGCATTGTCACTCTAAGGGATCGCCGTACTGAAGTTGTGACGCTTTACAGAAAATAAGAGATGTGGGCAAGCTCCAGGAAGCCTTACCCACAGGAACAGGGTTGGTGATGTGGTTAAAACTCTCTGTCACCCCTGTGGGTTTTGTTTTAATGTTTTATGACACTAATAGAAATAAAAAGCTCCTGTGAGGACCTTCATGGGGCTGGATGGCGCTGCAGTGGAGAGGGGCAGGGAGGGGTGGGCGCCGCGGGCTGGGGCATCATGTTCATCCCCTGTTCCCTCCGTCAGAGCAGTGGTGCCTCTCCTGCCCATCACCCCGGGAACCCCATGAGATTGTCTCCTTGTCTTCTCTGCCACCCCAGCCCTGAAAACACCCGGGTGAGTAATGTGACGGGTGCTAGTGGTGCCTGTGGTTTCATGTGCGGGGAGGGAGTGCTGGGCTCTGCTGAGCACAGCGCTGCCAGCCTGACAGCACTTTCGAGGTCCCTCTTTCAATCTCACTTTCTGTTTTCACCCACTGCAGCATTTCTCATCCCTGGGTACTTTTTTTCTCTTCTTTCACCCGTCCCTTCTATCTCCTCTCTGTGGGTGCAAAAGCTCTCGTGGGTTCAGCTGCTGTGGCTCTGGCCTGATGGGGCAGGCAGGAGGACAGCTGTGATGGAGAAGGGGGTGACTGTAGTTTTGCTCCCTTCTTGCTGGTTTTGTGTCTGCCGTTTCACCTGGCAGTGGTCTTGCACCTGGGAAAAAAAAAAAGGAGTGATGATATTGGTTGGCCAGGAGATGCATCAGGGCAATGGTTTTTTGCATTTCTTTGCCGCAATGTGATTGTCTGAATCACATTAATGATGGATTCAACCCTTCACGCAGTCCTGAAGGAGTAGGATGGGAAAAGTGCCCGTGCTTTCGGTGCTGAGCCAGCTGATGATTTAATACCCAAGAATACTTACTGAAATGCATGGGTGAGAGTCTCGATTGCCTGGGGATACCCGGAGAGCTGCTGGCATGACTCACGGTCAGAGCGTTCCCCGATGAAAGAGGGAACCAAGCTCCAGTCCCAAGAACACGTTATTTGGTAGGAGTTATTTGAGCACCCACCACCCCAGGGAATGCTCTGCCCAGGATTTTGCACCAGGGTGAAGCACTTTGCGATGCGCTGTATGGGTGGGAGGGAGCACATCGCTGTCTCCATACACCGCTCCTCCAGGTCAAGCGCTCCCCTGGCAGAGTTTCTATACAGGGACACATTTAATATTTTTTTTTATACCTTGGTTAGCATTAAAAAAAAAAAAAAGCAGTCTCAGTGAAATGAAGCCCTGACCAAAAGGAGATTATGGCCCCTAGGTTTTTGTGGGAAAGGTGGGAAAGGGACCAGTCCTTTCCACCAAAGCAATTATTAGAAGAACATAATGTCTCTCCAGCCCTTGTGGCATCACAGGGCGGTATTTCGTCTGCCAAGCGCAGGCAGCACATGCTGGAGGGACGGGCAGGGACATCCTGGACCCTGCGATGGTCACTAGGAGGCACTGGAGCAGCCGATGTGCTTGCAGGAGCAAGGATTGCACGTGTGAGTAGAGTGTGAGTAAAGTACAGATTGCATGTGTGAGCAAGTGCCGTTTGACTTCCAATTTCCAGTACCACAAATACATCGAATACGTATTATCCTCATTAGACCAAAGATTATTCATATTTTAGCTGATCGCAGAGGTTAAGTCCCATCAGGTCGGATAAGGGCAGGCCCTGCTGTTAACAGGTGCTGGAAAATAGAGGCTTTTTGCTCAAGTTACTTGAGGAAAAAAGAGCACCCAGCTCATGTGTGCTTGTAGGTTGTCGGGTTAAATGATGCTCTGCGTGAGCAGTAATTCCTGAAGAAACGTGGAAGTATACAGGCTAACTTGCTTGCTCCATTTGCTGAATCCGTGGGGAAGGCGACCACCTCGCAGGTGAAGCAGCCTTCGGCTCTTAAAATCGTCATGAATGAGAACATTAAAAATATTTTTGGCAGCTGCACTGATTTCAAATTACAGATTACGTCATCCTCAGAAATGAAAGGGGAAAAAGTATTGCAAAAGTGCCTGAATCCGGCGTTCAAGGGAATTAGGTAGCAGGGAAGCGGGGCTTTGCCGAGCCCATATGGAAAGGCTGGGAAGCATTAAGCAGGTTTGAATCCTAAAAATGCCATGTGAAAGCCACCACAGAAAAAGCTTTTTCATTTAACTGCCACCAGTTGGCACGTGCATCTCTCCTGGCACAGCTTTAATCCACTGTGGGTTTGGGGAGCCGGCTGGACACAGGTTGGGTGACGCACAGGGCCTGAGAGCTGGTTTTCTTTAGCTGGCTTCCACTAAATAGGAATGAGGGGGGTCTGCGGTGGGTTAATGACTTGTTTCACATCTGGCCGTATGCTTTAGAATCGGCAAAGGAAAGTTGATGGTACTGAGTCCGGCATCTGCTCGGACGCTCTCGCAGTGTACGTGCTGTGTGTGATGCTGGGCTGGGGCTACAGCTCTGCTCGCTGCCACTGGGCAACAGGCAAAAATACAGGTCACACAACAGAGACTTAAGAGATTTAATTTGTGAAATTACTTTTGATGTAGCTGTACTCAATTTTGTTTTCCTTTTCAGATAATCAAAATAGAAATTTCTGGATTTGGTTTGATCAGGGCATGAAAGAAACACCACATTTAAACTGTTTGAAGCTGTATAATTATGTGTAAGCTATTTCCAGTTCTTTTCCTGAAGCCCGTGTGATTGCTCAGAGGAGCAGACTCCCCATCAGCACTTGGGAACTCGCACGCGTTGGCCCACTCCTGCCAGCGAAGGTGGAGAGCTGCCTTTTGCCCACGTGCAGAGAAAGTGAAAAAAAGCCCCAGGGCCAGCCGTGGGGCAGGTCGGGCTGCGCTGCCCTGTTAGGCAGAATAATCCCTCATTTCCATGGGCTAGGGTGAGCGTGGTGGCTCTGGCTCCACCACAGAGCCCAGGGACGAGCATCTGGGTGTGATACGGGGACATGGGCGCTGCGGTGGTTGTGCCGTGGTTAGTGCCTGTTGTCACAGGGGGGTGCAGGAACCAGCTGTGGGTGGGATGGGGAGGGGATGCCTGGCACCCTGACGCGTGTCACCAAGAGCCCTTTGTGAGGATCTGCTGCTCCACCGCAAGTCGAGGAGCAGCTGCTGCTCCGGGAGGTTTCCCTGGTTGTGTTTGGGTTCATCTGGGCAGTGATGAGGATTCATTCATCACATCCCTGTTAATGAGGGCGCTGAGGCAGGGTAGCACACTGAGCCCTTTACCCCAACAGCCGTGAGGAGCAGCAGTCGTGGTACCCCACGCCTGGAGGAGCAGCCCTCTGAAATTAGAAAGAGCGATTTGGAGAGCCGTGAGCTATGCTCATGCATATTGGATCTTATTTTTTTCTTTAGGTGTGTGATGATTCTTCCCTTGAGGTCATCTTGTGGGTATTTGAACCTCAATTGCCTCTCACCATAGCCTGGCACTCGTGTGTCTCCTCCTGTACACAGCTGGCTAGGCAATACATGCTACAAAGCCCTAACTGGTAGGGAGCAAAGAATTTGCAGTTAACCTGAAGAAGCTGCTGTTCATGTATTTGTGGAGCCGTGAGGACCTTCAGGGCAAGATCAGTCACACAACCGCAACCAGGCTCATCGCTCGCTCCGTGACAGATGACATCTGGGTCCTCCTGTGCTGGAAGAGGAAGCTGCTGCTCGTAAAGAAACTTGCTGAGCACGTAAGTGTGGGGTAGCCCTGCATCCCACGCCGGGGAGGCCCTGGGACTGGGCTTGATGTCACCCTTAGAGGGGAACTGGTGTGCTGGGGACAGGGTCACAGCTGAGGTGGTATAAGGTACAGCAGCTCCTGGGAAGAAGGGGTCTTGGGCAGGGAGGAACAGTGGCAACCGAGTGCTGCACAGCTGGGCAAGGATTGTCAGAAAAGCTGGTTCTTTCAGGTTGGGTATTTTCCCCCCAGACCAAGGCAGCATCAGCTGCTCCACATGTCCCAGCAGAAGGGCAGCCCCAGCTCATCGACCACCTCGTTACTGCTAGTGTGGAGGAGACATAGTATGGAGAGGAGAAAATATATGATAGCACCATAAACGAGTCTTCAGCTGTCTCCAGGGATCCACCCCTGGTTTTGATTAAGAAAAAAATTTACAATTTCATATTTTGCGTAGCGTACAGAAAATTAAATGAGATGACTTGAAAGCATGTGTTTTGGGCACTATGAACTGTGACAGTCAGTCTTATTTCCCCATGCTGCAGCTGGGTGTTGACTACAAAAAGCAAATTCAAGCCTGAGGAAGAAGAAGCCCTATGTTTGGTGCGTGGACAGGGCCTGTGGCACTTCCACGTGCTGTCCTTCCCTTGGTGAAGGCACCCAGAGTACAGAGGCTTCATTTTTGCTTGTGGCTACCTCCAGCTGTTGGCCATGCAAGGGCTTTAAAGGAGACCCAAACCATTTCCAAGTGGGCTGTGCTAAACTGCAGGCTGCCAGTGTGATGTTGAACTCAAAGGCACCCCAAATATGATTGCACAACCTGTAGGCACATCTTCCAACCCAAAACAGCTGCTGCAGCCTCTTGACCTGTGCATGGACATGGGGGCTGGTGTCCCTTTTCATCCCAGACCTCACATTCCAAGGCAGCAGGAAGATGCAGGATGGGTGGTCTTGCACAGTGACGTGGATCCCTTCCCCACTCCCAAAAATAAATCTCCGTGTGGTTTGGAGCTGCAGAGCTCTGCAGAGGGCCTCGCCAGCTCTTAGTCTTGTTTTGGTGGGGTCGGTCTCCTACAGCCTTGGCTGCAGCCTTTGGTGCTGGTTACTCCAGCAAAACTCCCTGAGTGCCTGATGGGAGTTTTCCAAACTGGTGCCTGTTTGGGGGTGTCAGCCTTACCTCCATGGTGGGCTGAGGCCAACACCTGGGAAAATTCCTCCTCCCACAGCTCTGCCGGCAGTTTCACCGCTGGGTGGTGGAGGACTTCTGAGCCAGCTGCCTGGAAACGGTCGCTGCCTGCAGGCTGTCAGCTCAGGAGATCCACATGAAACCCTGTAATTCCCTTTTTTCATACAGCTGTGGCTATTTCACTTCTCTTTTGATGTTGTGTTTCTTCCCCGAACACGCTGTCATTAGGAAGGCGGAGGGTAGGTGGGTACGGTGCCGAGCAGCGTTGTGTCCAGGCTCTGCTGCCAGTCTTTCATGGCAGTTTCTCCATCAGCAATAGAGCTAGCATCCCAATAGAGCATCAAATACTGGAAATTTAGTATTTGCAGAGTCTAGTTGGAGTTACAGAGCCTAGATGGAGGCCTGTAGCTACCGGTGTTCGTCAGTACTGGGTCCAGTCCTGTTCCACATATTCATCAATGACCTGGATGAGGGGACAGAGCGTACCCTCAGTAAGTTTGCTGATGATACAAAACTGGGAGGAGTGGCTGACACACCAGAAGGCTGTGCCACTGTTCATCGAGACCTGGACAGGCTGGAGAGTTGGGTGGAGAGGAACCCAATGAAGTTCAACACGAGCAAGTGTAGGGCCCTGCACCTGGGGAGGAATAACTGCATGCACCAGGTCAGATTAGGGGTTGACCCGTTGGAAAGCAGCTCTGCAGGGAGGGACCTGGGAGTCCTGGTGGACAAGTTGACCATGAGCCAGCAATGTGCCCTTGTGGCCAAGAAAGACAATGGTATCAAGAAGAGTGTGGCCAGCAGGTCAAGGGAGGTCATCCTTCCCCTCTGCTCTGCCCTGCCCTGGTGAGGCCACATCTGGAGTACTGTGTCCAGTTCTGGACTCCCCAGTTCAAGAAAGACAAGGAACTACTGGAGAGGGTCCAGCGGAGGGCTACGAAGATGATCAGGGAACTGGAGCACCTCTTCTATGAGGAAAGTCGGAGAGACCTGGGTCTGCTCAGCCTGAAGAAGAGAAGACTGAGTGGGGAATCTCATCAATGCTTGTCAATATCTAAAGGGCGGGTGTCAAGACGATGGGGCAGACCCTTCTCAGTGGGGCCCAGCAACAGGACAAGGGGCAACAGACACAAACTGGAACATGGGAAATTCCATCTCACCATGAGGAAAAAACTTCTTTACTTTGAGGGTGACAGAGCACTGGCACAGGCTGCCCAGAGAGGTTATGGAACCTCCTCTGGAGATATTCAAAACCTGCCTGGATGCATTCCTGTGCGACCTGCTGTAGGTGACCCTGCTTTGGCAGGGGTGTTGGACGAGATGATCTCTGAAGGTGCCTTCCAACCCCTACCATTCTGTGATTCTGTGAAGTCATGAACCACTGAGAATCGGGATCATTTATTTTGTATTCATCCTTTTATCCCCTCCACAGTCAAAAAGACTTTAAAAAATAATATTTCACCACTAAAAAGGAGTTTATGGTTAATATAAGTGAAGAGGGAAGGTCTAATCCTACCGAGTGACCAAAGCAAGCTGCTTTTAGTACAAGGCTTGGTACTTGCTGACAAAGCTCGCAGTGGCTTTGCTGCCCAGAGTGCAGGATGTTCCTAGTCACCTCTGGGGCGGCGGGTGGAGGACGAAGGGTCCCACACGCATGGCTTTCGCTTTGCTTTACAATAAGAAGGAAGAGAAACTCCCTGGGAGCGGGCGTAGGCTTTTGCAGGAAAGCGAGTGCGGACTGTAAGCCACCCCCCCCCCCCCCCCCCCCCCCCCCCCCCCCCCCCCCCCCCGCACCCGATGGCTTTTCCTTGGGGATGCCCTGTGCAAAGCTGAGCCTCCCTTGGGGCTGCGCAAGGACGGCTTCGCTTTGAAGAGGTAAAATCCAGTGCCTTCATGCTAATTGCCTTCCCTGGCAGCAGCGCAAAGCGACTGGGGATGTCCTCGAGCGGGCTGGGATCAGGGACCCTGCAGGCAGCAAGCACAGGGTAGCGTACCACCACCCCAACCCTTCTGGTCTGAATCTACACGTGACTTAATTCTCCTAAGTTTGTTAGTGCCTGGCCTTCAAAGGATGAAATAAGTAAAAGACCGTGTGTATGGTCTGCCGTGGTTTTACATGGCCACAGTCCCTGGTGGTACCTGCGTGCCCAGCAAGACGACGTGCAGCACACCCCGTGTACAGCGGGTGCTGCTCCCCCACCGCAGCCAGGACATGGGCAGGGGGTTGGGGGTGGGAGCGTGTGTATGTCACCAAAAAAGGGAGGAAAAAATAAAAGGGGAACCCAAGCCACAAGGTTGGTTTGAGAGGAAGCGTGTGGCTCATAAAACACATCTCTGTTCCCAAGGGTTGATTAAATGTCAGTGGGATGTTATCATCTCACAAATCAGAATGATTTTTTTTTCACTTTTCTGTTTTAAATGTTTTTTAATGTAACGTTTCATGCTTTTCAAGCATAGGTGAGTTTAGAACCAAGAGACAACTTAAAAAAATGAAGCAACACGTTGTGCGACCAGCTGGAGGCAGGCAAGGAGAAGCAAGCGGAATTTCCCCTGGATGGCCAGGTACGGTTGAGGAAAGGGGTGTCAGAGGGGAGCGTGATGGGGACAGGACATGGTGCAGGTCCTTTCCTGCCCAGCTATTCAGGCAGCACGCAAAAAGAAATAATAAAAAAAAAACGTTGCAACAGCTAAAAAACAAGATCCAAAATGGTTTCCAAGCTGCACAATGCTCTGTGCCTGTCCCTTGCCCCCATGGCTGGTAAGGCATGGTGGTGCCCAGGTCTCCATGGGCGAGGACCTGCCGTGGGTGATGTGCTGGTGGTTTCGGCACTGGACTGTGGTGACACAGGCTGGGAGTGATGGGGCTATGCAAGCCCCATGGCCATGCTGTGCCAGGCAGGGAGAAGGGGGGGGGGGGGGTCGTACAGTTTTCACACATTGCCCTGTGCTCCCTCAGCCCCAGCCGGTGATGCCAGCTGGAGGAGACAACATTTATCACAGCTCTGCAGCTGCTTTTTATTTTTTTCCCCCATGCTGTGAATTATCTATGTGTTTGCTGTGGGGTCACTGATCTCTGGAGGCAGCATCACTGCAGGCAGCAGCTGGACATTTGCTTGCCACAGCCTGTCCCTTCGGTTTTCCTTTCATTTTTTAATGTTTTCTCCAAATGAACACATTTTTTTTTCTCCCCCCTCCCAAAATTATGGGCGAGGTACACGGGGCACGGGGGCTGCTTCAGGCACCCGATGGTTGGATGTTGAATCCTGGGGCTCGGCATGGAACAGTGGCCACTGTCATAACAGAAGCTGTTTATTACTGTCCCTGCTGAGCTCACCCCACCCCCCCCCCCCACACCCCCCCCCCCCCCCCCCCCCCCCCCCCCACCGAAAGCAACCTTCTGACTGAGAGCCCTCTGAGCCTTCTTCGGGGAATTCGGCTCCAGGGTTACAGTATTGATACTGGGAGTCCCAAGTGGAACTGTGTAAATGCCCCATTCATGGAAGAAAAAAGGTCAAAAAAGTTAAAAAAAAAAAAACAAACAAACAGAAAAAGCAAGGCAGAACAAAACCCTCAAATTCTCCTCAAGGATGGAGGCTACCAAAAAATCCCACGCTGCGAGGAGCAGCTATTCCCCGTGGATACAAAGAATTAGCTACAGCCAAGTGCGGCTGGTGCACGGAGGGTGGCAGGCTGGGCGATGCGGGGAGCTTGTGGCATGCCCATCCCCATTGCCCCATGCATAGGCAGGGCGGGTAGGTGTTTTTGCTGACTGCATCAGGTATTTTTGGTGACTTCTAGTCTCAGGAGGTACTTTTCCTGTTGCACACAGTGAGCTGCGGGCAGCCTGCAGAAGGAAAGCCCTGCAAAGTCTGGCATCCCGTGCGAGATGGTTTATGGTTGGTGGGGACTAGGGAAAGAGGAACCAAAAACCCACCCAGGAGGACACAGGAGACTCAAAAAGTGGGACTGATAACCTGAAAGAAACAGGTGACAAAATACATATTGCCCATGAGCGGGCAGCGGCAGCAGCTCAGAAACCACGCAACACCTTTCTCTTTTAAAAATGTCATTTAATCCATTAATTCCACAGCATTGCCATCATACACACCAGCACGACACCTCGGTACATGGGACACAGAGCCAAGGAGATGCAGTTACCCAGAAACACGCTTTTTCTTCACCACCCCCCCCACCCCCCCCCCCCCCCAAGGATGTAAGGGGGAAAACCAGCGGTAGGTGACCAGAATAACTAGTTCTCTTCAGCAAGTTAAAGGCACTTAGCAAGGGAATGAAACGCCAGCCGGACCAGGCTGCCTCACCCCGGTGCCCCACGAGCTGGACCCTGCCGGGGGCGATGCTGGGGGCGATACCGGGGGTGATGCTGGGGGGCGATAATGGGGGTGATGCTGGGGGCGGCCGCGGGGTTCCCCGGGAGCACCTGGGGGCTTTCTTACTTTTTTCCTTATTTATTTTTTTTTTAAAGCCGAGAGCAAACTTTTTGTATTTGGGGCTTTTGCTGTTCACGCTTTAAATCCAGCAGCCAGCACCTCCTCACCAATACCCGACCAGCCGCTGCTGATGGAGGCACCAGCTCCGCGCCCACCCCCCCCACCCCCCACCCGGGACGGTTTTGGCCTCAGAGCGCTGCGAATATGGCATTTTTACAAAGCAGAAATATAAAATCCAGCAGGTCTCCCTACATGCAGGCAACAGCATTAAGCTAACCAAGAGCTACAGGGAAACTAACACCCCCTATATATATATATATATATATATAAAAAATTTTCTGCATAGATTAAAAAAAAAAAAGAAAGAAAAATAAAGAGTTTACATCATCCCTGGTCTGCAGGCGAGGGCTCTCCAGCCTAATCCGTCCCAGCATCTTTCTGCAATAGCCGGGGGCAGGCACAGCTCGGGGACACTGCCCAGCAGGGACATGGGACACGGCCCCCGGCCCCATGGGGGCTGCGGGACAGGGACTGTCCACTGGAAAGCCCCTGGAGCAACTCCTGGGAAAGGAAAAACAACCCTAAGCTAAACCAGCACCGCTCCCCTCCCCAGCCCCACCAAACGCCGCCGAGGGCTGGCACCTCCATAACCTGCAGTTTCCACAAAAAACAGGGCGGGGGGGGGGGGGGGGGGGGAGGAAAGAAGTCATTTCACAAAATACATTCTTGGCGGGGGATGAAATTTTAATGCAGCTCATGCTTTTCTGAAAACACCCTGAATAAGACATTAGCCAGACCCTTCGCTAAGATGGATTTGCCCCCGAGGAAAAAAGAATTAAAATGTTAAAAAGCTGGTGCGGCGAAATGCTCGTCTGCTGCCGGCTACGGCCCGGCAGCCTTAGGAAGGGGATGGCCGAGCTGTTTCAGCATTAAATCAAATAAATGAGGGATGGAGACAGGCCTATTAGTCTCCCTGTGTCCCTCCCCCTGCACATGCAGGGGAGGACACATCCGGCACCCAGCTAATGAACAGCCACTAACGAGGAGCCCAGCGCAAAGGCAGAGAGGTGAGTAATTACCATATATAATACATTTAATATGCTGCTTAGATTTTTAACATATTTTCTTTTTAATTTCTGACATTGGTGAGTCATTTAAATATTTAGCCCAGACAATGAAATATAAAAAAACCCCAAACATCTATGGTATGTGCCTGCTGATTCTAACAATAGTCACAACATTAGGGCCCAGTGAATGTTATCATATAAGAATCTCTTAAATCCATGTCATACATACATTATGAACTTACAAATAAATAGCTCTGCAAAAATCCTGTCTTCTCTCCATAATTTCATGTGATCGGCGAAAAAAAAGAAAAAAAAAGGCTCTTTCTGGTGATGACAAATGAGGAATTGCACATTTAGTTGGAGGGATACATTACTGGTGCATCACCAAAGTCAACCACTAGGCAACAAAAAGACGTATCATATGAAACAATTTTTTAAATTTTTATTTTACATATTTATACATAAAACTGTCAAGGTAACTCTCTGAATCCAACCGAATGTTAATAGCACATCTAAAAATGAATGTCAGGTAGTCAACATTCACAAAATGTTGAAAACTGATTAAAATATACATATTACTGAAAGCTACAACTTCACTACGAGGCAGGCATGTATTTTTTTGACTTGTATAGCACCGTCAAGTACAGTTTCTTTATTTTAAAACTACAGTGAAGAATAAAAAAGTAGTCAATGGTAAAATATCGTTCAACTGAAAATCTCTAAACAAACAAAAATAAAGTTAAACTACCCTCTCTTCTCACCCATGATTTATAATGTTATAAGTACTGTACATTTTTTTTGTAATAATATTATTAAAATGCCTGATATTTAGTGGCATGAGTAAAAAAATTAAAATAAATTAAGAAGCAGAGGCCAATCACCGGACATAAAGCTTCAAACATGGTCAATGACTAACACTGGTTTTCTTGTGCGCCACCGTGGACATCAGCGCTTGGACACACACAGAAGCAAAATGAAGCCTCGCTCGAGCTCTGCTCCCGGGGCTCCGGGGTTCATTTTGCCGGCATCTTCTCTGCCATGTGCTTCTGCTGACTTTCGGCGTGTCTGGGGGGAGGAAAGAAGCTGCCTCAGTGGCTGGGCCGGGGAGGAGGAAACCCCAAACCACAGGCAGGGCTGTGCTCCAAGCCGGCATCCGCATTGCTCTGGCAGCCGACCAAAACCAGCGTTTCCCAGAGGAAAAAACAAGCACCGGGCGAGGGATGTGCGGTCTCTGCCTGGGCTCCTTCCCGGTGGGAAGGAACCAGGAGGTGGGCGAAGGGGAGAGGAAATCCTTCTCCGGAGCGGTTTTGGGTCAGCTGGGATCATCTCCTCCCCTCCTGCAAGGATGGCCTGAACAATGCCAGGATGGGGACAGCCGGCACCCCCCACCACAAACCAAAGCCCCCACCATCCTGACCAGCTTCCAAATAAATTTCATTTCCTGAACTGTCATTAACTGCATTTAGGAAGCAAAGCCTTTCTTGAAGCACAGAAGGACAAACAGATGTGTGGTGGCGGTGTTGTTTGTCTGCTGACCCAGTTCTCTCCCCATCCCAAATCCCCCCCTTTCATCACTTGCTCTTCCTTAAGGGAAGCAGTGACGGTGTCTCACTAGACCCAGAAGTGACAACCTGCCTGCCTGTCCCTGGGGTCACCATGCCCTGGGCAGCACAAGAACCACTCCCCAAAGCCCTCACGGCCACCCCAGCTGGTGGGAACTTTTTCCAGGCAGAGCACCGTCGAATCTCAAGCAGCTGCTATGCAGCACCATGGTGTTTTAAAATAGCAACAACAAAATTTAGGCTTTTTTTTTTTTTTTGCAAGCTTAATGCTTCAGTTCTGAAACCCCGGTCCTCGTGCACTGACAACAACCGGCGTCACCGTTTTCAGCTTTCAATACTCCTCAGTGTTTCTGCAGCACATCACTAAGTATCTCAAAGGAAAACGCCTCTTAGGCCTTGCTGCTGCCCAGGAGATGGAGTCCTTTAGGAAACCTGCCTATATTCTGCAAGGCTTTCTGTTTTATCAGCTATTGGGCATTAATATTTAAGAGACTCTGAAATGCTCCCGTCGGCCAAGTCCTCCTGACGGCAGAGGCAGACCTGCTGTTGCTCACCCCAGTGAGAGGGGTGAGGGACATGGGGAGCTGCTGGGATTTTCCTTAGATGCACCAGGGGGTTGCAGCATCGCTCCTTCCCATGCTCTCTTCAAACTTTGGAAAGGGAAACACCAATTGAAGAGCATGTGTTTGGGGAGCTCTTAAAAGCTGCTGACAGTCTCCAGAACCCAAGCGCCTTGATCTCTTGGAGGAGAGAGCAGCGTCCTGCCCAGCCCTTACCTTTGATGGCAAAAGCTTCAGAACTGAAATTCTGCTAAAAGAAAACCCCTACGCGCTGCTGATGGTGAGCTGGGACCTGCGAGGAGAGAGAAAATACCCCGAGGAACCTCCTTCACCTGGTCAGGTCCTCGATGTCCACCAGCATGGCGTCCTGCTCTGTGTGCAGCTCGTCCCGAATGAGCAGCAGCTGCACCAGCTCCTCGTTCAAGCCTGGTGCCGGGGAGAAAGGGGGTGAGTTTGGGATGTCCTGAGGAAGCCTGGGCTGGGACCCGTACATCATCCTTCCCCGCTGCATTACACATAAGCTGGTGTGCAGAACCAGAAGGGACCTCCCCAAAGGATGCACGTTTTCTAGGATAAACTGTAAGCCCCTTGCTGCTGCATGCAAGCAGTTCCTCCCTTGAAATAGCTTAATGCAGCAGCAAAAATAAAGATGAATTTCTCAGTGTGCCCACCCGCCCTGCTTTGGGGACACTGGCCAAGCCGGCCCCTCTGCTCAAGAGGGATGTTCGTGACATTGGATTCTTGCTCGGGGCTGTGTCAAAGAGTGGGGAAGAAGAAGAAAACAAAAATGACCATGTGAAATATTAACCAGCCGGCCCAGGCTCCCCCAAAGGCTCTACCTGCCCATCACTCACTGCCAGAGCTGGCCTTTAGACTGCTTAAATACAGCTATACTCGTTTAACGCCTCTTCAGTTTGGGACACAAGCTCGGTGTTAATGACATTAACACTCATGCTCCCATACTTGGGTGCTTTCTAAAGTAACGTTAATTAATAAGCACTGTTTTTTTTTTTTTTTTTTGGTGCCTTTGCAGCGCAAAATAACAGATCATGACTCAACGGCGCAGCTCTGCATCCTCAGCAGGGCTGCTTCCAGAGGGGATGCCAATTAACCAACACAGGTGGGGAAGGAGCAGCACAGCAGCACCCAACCAACCTTCTTTTGACCTACGGCCACCAGAGAAGTCTACCTCAAAATGGTTAATTAATTAATTAATTACTTGGAAGATGGAGATCCCTTAGGGGAATAAACCCCTGGAACTTTTGGAGAGAGCAAAGGTGAGGCAGTGTAGTACTGCCCCTGTGGGCAAACACAAGGATCCATGAAATACGTTAAAGGGCTGTAGCCAGCACGTTAACTAGGGAATGGATTTACCCTGGGACGTTTGCTAAACTGGAGGGTTTCTCCACTTACGGTTGTTTTTCATGCGGTGGCATAGCATCACATGAAGATGCAGCCATAAAGCCACCAACGGTAGGTGCTTCCAGGAAAGGCAGACTTCCCAAGACCATTCTTACCCCACCAGGTTTTGAGTTTCAAGTGGGGCATTAGGTGCTGGCACAATGCTACAGCCCTCCTCTCTTACGGAGCCAAGCGAGGGCTTTAGAAGAAACTGGAAAAAGGAAAGAAAAAGGCTGAAAGAGCCAAATCTGGAGACAACTCCATCTCCAGCCTCTGTGGTGTGCCTCTTCCATATATTCATGTCTAGTAAGACATTTATCAACATTTCTATGAGTACCGTGGAGAACTGTTCTTAATTAAATGGGACATACCAGAGAATAATTAAACAAGTATCACTTACTTTCTATCTGTGAGTGGAGATCATTGACTATCACTTGTAGCTGCCCAATAGTCATGTCTCTTAGATCAGTGGGTTTTAAACTTCTCTTCATCAGGCATTCACTTATATGAGGCATATGTGGCAGCTGAAAAGGAATGTTCAATTTTGTACTGTTTTCTTTGAATTACTTATATTCCTGAACAGTTTTCCTTGCAGGCATCTCCCTCTCACAAGCCTGCATCAAGGACGGCACTGAGAGTACCAAAACAAGCTAAAACATTTACATAATGTTTGACCCAGGTCTTCAGATCTACTAGGAACAGTGGTGGAATGAAGCAAGGGGAGGCGAGGGCTATGGCGAGCAGCACTGGACCAAGGCAGGAGTGCTCCAGGTTGGGATGGGATGCGATGGGATGGGATGTGCTGAGCAGACTACACCTTAGAGGGTGAGCAGCACCATGCCAGCCTCAAGGCAGTAAGAACCTTCACACTTCATCATCTCATTCCCAGCACCCCGTAACGCCCCCATGAGACAACGCGTGTCAACCCTTCAACTCCTGACTGACAGTCCCTGTCTCCACTGCTCCTCTGCATGTCTACAAGCACCGTGAGCAAAGACTGATGGCTGCTGTATGTGTCTTAACAAGCAAAAGCAAACAGCAAAAGAGCTGGTGTTAGCCCCCTTCCATGCTGTCCCATGGCCCCCACTTACAAGATCCGCTACTGGCGACTTCTTCCTGTTCTGCTTTTCCACCTCGACCTGCATTTTGGCCATGGGCTTCGCCATAGCCAAGGCCATTTTGGCTTCAGCTTGGAGTTTCTTTTGCCTGGTGAGGAAGTCCATGTCATCGAGGGACTCCGACTCTTCCTCCGTCGTGTCTCTGTCGGAGTAGGACGAGCTCTGCTTGCTCTAGGGAAGCAGACACGCAGCTGTTACAGCCCCGTCACCCCAACTGTGCCACAGCAAAGAAGTTTGCTGTCAGCTTAACATACTTTTATACACTTACAAGTGGTATCATTTCTACAGAAAACGCAAAAAGTACAGATATTTTTTTTACTTTAATCCACAAGTCTATCTTTAAAAATCAGAGTAGTTCCCAGATAGGACCCCTTGACTATTAATAGCATCTTGAGCACTTCATATGGAAAGAGGAGCAACCAGATCAATAGGTGTTGAAGGGACAGGCTGGTTAAGCTGGAGGAAAACATCGGGGGCTGTGGTGTTATATTCACAAAGGAAAAGAAAGGAGAGGAAAGCTGGTGGGAGCTGATACTGCGTCATATCCATTACTGCCCGATAATTATCAGAGGCAAAAAGAAAGGGAGGAAGGAAGGAAGGAAGGAGGAACACCTTCACATGAAGGCATCTGCTCTACAGCAGCTCTGTGCAAGCCAGCGGCAATTTGCTATCTGCCCCTTAGCATCTCGCATTTCCTTTATTGATGGCTGAAACTGCTGCTCTGGAGTTTAGCATTGCTGTTTTAATAGGATCTGCTCTTTATCAGCTTCCATTATGGATGGCCTCATGGTTTCCATGCTCCAGAGCCTCTGTGGGATGGGTTCTGGGACCTACCATGGGCGACAACGGCGTGTCCAGGCTGGTTTCTGTCTTGCTGTCATCGGCGTCGCTATCCTTGTCGCTGCCGCTGTCATTCACGAAGCAAATCTGCAGGTTCATCCCACTTTGTAATCTGTGGGGGCAAAGGGAGAGGTGACACTGTGGCCCCCTCGCGCCGCCAGGCTGTGGGGGCAAGATGCTGGAGCGCTGTCAGCAGCAAGTCGTTCACCTTTTGAAGGGATGCTGTTGGTCCTGATGTTGTATTGGCCTCAGGAAAATATAACCACTTTCACTTTTTTCCAAGAAGATGGTCATCCCCCAGCCAAAAGCCGAGCCAGGACCACCAGCTCACAGCGACAGGGCATGGGCAAGCTCCCGGGGCTGCCCAGCGCTGCCATTTCTGAGTGGCAGTTCAACGTGGGACTCGGAACACAGTGGCCGGGTGATGACAATGCTTCTACCACCATCTATTGATGAACTTCAGAACTGCCGAGATACTGCAGAGCTTTTGTCATCACGGGTGGCTATATTATTACATCAAATAAAATCTTATATATAAAGTATATATTAAAAATACAAAATTATATTATATATAAATATATAAACTATATTTTATATATAAATATATAATTAATATAAATAAATTATTATTGTACTATATAAAGTAATATGTTCATGATCGAAACTACTTGTTCAGAAGGTCAATAAGGCTGTTTGTGGCCAAGAGGCACGACTGTACAGCAAGAGATGGTTACTGTGTTTTCTGGACTCTCCACACCATCACCCGATTTGGACAGGTTAAGACCACCCAAATTCACCTTCCCGGGAATGATATTCTCCGCAGTGGCTCAGGGCAAGGGTGTCCCAGCACAGGCTGAGAGAGGGAAAAGCACTTCTCCAGCTGAGAGCATCCCAGCTTTGGCTACAACAACAGTTATCACCCAAAGCCACTGCAGAGCAGGTCATCAGCAGATAACACACGTTTTACGGGTGCCGGCTGATGCCCGCAGAAGAGCATGGCACACCAAGCTCCAGGCGGACCCCCGTGGCTCTCCCTGCTCAGACCAGCCTCCAAGAGCAAACAATGGAATGGATTTTTTGGACAAAAGGGTGTCTGTGAAAGGCCCCACTGATGTTCACATTGCAGAGCAGCTCTGCAGCCACCAGCCAAGCCCGCGATCTCCAGGACAATTTGCCCAGCTGACACCAGAGTCAGGCCCATTTGGCTCCCACAAATTCTGCTCTCTTTGCACATCTTCCAAATTCATTAAAAATCAGCCCCAGAAACTAGAGACTTCGGGGGTCACCTCTGTCAGCCTCTTGGTGCACCCTACCCCATTACTACCTGCTGAAGATGGGGCAAGCCCCCCCCCCCCATTCTGCTGCCTGTTATTCCTCATTCTCAACGTGGCAGGGCGGAGGGGGCTTATACTGGTACTTAGAGAAAGCAAACCCTTATTTTCCATTTATTTTCGTGGAATTTCTTATTCACCATTACCATAAAACAGACAGCATTAATAACTGAATTTTTTTTACAATAAGGGTGATGAAATACTGGCCCAGGTTGCCCGGAGAGGTGGTAGATGCCCCATCCCTGGAAACCTTGAGGTTGGACGGGGCTCTGGGCAACTTGATCTAGTTGAAGATGTCCCTGCTCATGGCAGGGGGCTTGGACTAGATGGCCTTGGAAGGTCCCTTCCAACCCAAACCATTCCATGATTCTATTCTGTAATTCTACACAAGATTTTAAGCTGCGGCGGACAGATGCAGGTACCCAGGCCAGGCAGCAGAATGCACCCTTGGCTAAGCTTCAAATTCCATCACGCAGAAAGGGCAGAGCAAGTGCAAAACGTGGGTCTGTGACTCACGTGCCTTTCGAGAGCATGACCCCAACGCCTGAAACCCAGCAATTCATGCTCTTTAATTTCGTATGCAAGCACAGTTTTCAACGAGAGCAACGGTCCCGCAAAGGTTCCTGTAGGTCCTGTAACAGGCAGCGTGCAATACTAACGCTTTGCCTGAACTATAAATATTAATGAAACGCCAAATCGCTCAGGTACAGCTGGTAATTTCTCGTGGCACAGCTGCCAAACCCTGCCGTGCAGCGTTAATTAGACCCGTGCTATAATTACAAGATAGCAGCTCCTGGTTTAGCTGTAACTACACAGAGAAAAACTGTTTTCCCTTTCAAATGACTTGCAGTTCAATTTAATTTCACAATTGTACCTCTCTGGTGTAATAACAGTATTCCTCCTGGCTTTATGCCTCTCTCAGACTTTTTTCTTCTCCCACACCATGGCAACAGGTAGATCTTCACTCCCAACGTGGGAGACGCTCAATCCTTTCCAAGTGCCATGGGTTACTGCCCGGCAGCTGAATATAAACAAGCCTTTTTGGAGTATAGTTGATGTAGGTATTTAAAAAATCAGAATAAGTGAGGTATCCATGCTACGCAATGTGCCAGCCCCAGGGATGGAGCCGTGTCCAGCGAGCATAGCCTGTGCGGAGGATGTAGATGTCGGGGGGAGGCAGGGAGCCACGTTAAAGCTCATTTTTTCCATTCTCTGGTGCTTTCTGTGCTTGAGATTAATTGCTCTCCACTGCCCTGCCATCACCAGGGCTAGCTATCAGCATCAGATCTCTTTCCAACAGGCTGCCACCTCCTCAGCCACCCAAGGAAGACGCGCTTTCA
The DNA here is from genome assembly GCA_008658365.1 of Alca torda. Lineage (NCBI taxonomy): Eukaryota > Metazoa > Chordata > Aves > Charadriiformes > Alcidae > Alca > Alca torda. The sequence goes on from CM018081.1 coordinate 8,468,422, forward strand.
CAAACCTGTGCTTTTTCACCAACCACCACCACCACCACGCTGCCTGACACAGGGCTGGTGGCACCATGGGACCATCCTCGAGCCTTGCCCTGCTTTGGACACACACGTCTGGCATTAAACCAGGCTTTCAGACATTAAAATCCTCAGTATTTTGCAACTCAACTTAAAGAACTCCTTTGGGAAAAAAAAAAATATTAAAAATCAACTATTTTCCTGACAATAACTGCAGTTGTGCATTCATGATACTTCCACCACCGTTCTCGGTCCGCCCAACTCAAAAGCAATGCTCAGTTCAGGGCAGAGATCCTAAATGAAAACCAAAAGGAAACCTACCTCAGGAAAATTCAGCTCATTTGCTTTATCCTCTGAGCATCCAAATATCTCTTCTATACGGTTTTAACCTAATATTTTAGCATATTATTTACAATTAGTTACATAACAGACAACTATTGCGTTTGGAGCGTAAGACGTTGCTCTAAAACAAGGAAAAGTTAAGAATACGGTTGCAAGCAAAAACTGAGGGATCCTCTGAAGGGCAGGTCTCAGGATGTCCCACTGGAGGCATCTCATGCTTTGCAGCCTCCAAAGAGGTTTTGGGCTGTGAGGCTGCCTGGCTTACCGGGAGGAGAGGCTCGGCTTGCCGCTCTTGCTGCAGCTGGTGTAAAGTCCCGGGCCATCGTCAAAGAAACTGCCCAGAGCCAACTTCTGCCTGATGGATTCCCGCTCATTCTTCTGGGCCTGAAAGGGAAGGGTGACAAGAAGGGATGAAGCTGCCGGTCACACCAGCGCACAGGAAGAAGAGTTGTCCCACCAGCCCCACCGCCACGCTCATGACGCCCAGCATCCCCCAAGCTGTCTCCAACGCTTGGGTGGGACACATAGCCCATCCCAACAGAAAAGCTCATCTACATCTCTCTCCGCATATCAATAGATATATATCTATATACACATACATCTAATGTATACCTCTGATACATACCTTATATATATATATATATATATAAAAAAGCCACCAAGGCCATGCTTGCACCATTAGCATCTTCCACTTCCCTGAGCAGCCTCCAAAACCACACAATCCTTCTTCTGCCAACGTGCTTAGAGATGTATTTTTAACTGTTGCCATCAAATTATCCACAGTTTAAAAAATGTATTTTTTATATATATATATATATATATATATATATGCTTTTTTGAATAAGGGCAAGCTACAAAGTGATTTGAAGTTAATCACCGATCAATGATTATGGAGATGACATTGTAACCAATGTGCAATAAATGAAAATCACAGATCTACATTAAAAATTAGTACCAGTACTATCCCCGTGTCTGTCACTAACAGATTATGTGCCAATGCTGACAACAAATTCATACAAGGTGGCAAGTTATTGATAGAAGGAACATTCCGAAGCCCACAAACATTTAATTTTAAAATAACACATAATACTCGATCAAGAATACACAACAAAAGAAAACATAGCAGGCAAGCACGGGCTGCCTCCACGGTGTTAATATAACCGTGCTTCCCATATTTCACCTAAGTAAAAATAAAGCACCTTTTTTTGATACAAGGAAATGAAATATAACAAAATGCAAATTATTAACTTAAAATAGCTAATAATTTAATTCCAACTCCAGTGCTGACTACATACATAACATTATCACACTGCCCATTATATTGTCAATCCCTTACCAAAATACATACTTCATTTGTAACCTAACTCCTTTTATTTAAAATATTAAAAATAACCCCCACAGCATCAAGCGGTATTGAGTTTTTGGGTTCAGCTCCTGGCTTCTGGAGTTCTACCCAGACCACACAGCTATGTTTTTCTACTTCGTTTTTTCACGTTTCAATAACTGATGCCCCAATCACATGGAGGCAGCTAGACTGAGAAGAAAAAATAGCCAGCCCTGCTGGTGAAGGCAGCACAGTGAAAAAAATAAGTATAAATGAGTAAGAAATATTTTTTTTAGTGGTCTGAAAGCAGAGACAGGGCTGCCCATGCAGGTTCCTCGTGGTGCCCATCTCATGATGCACGTTGGTGTCTCCCCTGTGAGCACCAGCCGCATCCCTCAGTGCATCAGTATTTCATGGAGTCAGGGATACTTAGCCTCCCCGTTTTTTTCCAACTCAGATGATCTTGTCCCACATCTTCCCATCTACTTCTGATTTTCCTTGTGTTCCAACAGAAATCAGGAGCCCAAAGCACATCTCCACCTCCTCCTGCCCAGCCGGGACAGCACACCCTGGCCAGCCCGGATGGCTCCCTCCCCCCGCAGCACACCCGCCTACTCTCTGTGTGCTGAAATCTGCTCTTCTTTGCATTAAAATACACATAGATACAGGCACACTTCCACATATTTACCCCTTTCAGATGGGGCTGTCTCTCCAGATCTTTTTAAATTTTGCTCCATTTCCCACCGAGACGCAACTGCTCCCCGTTTGACATCTGTACATTTAATCAATGTGCAATTTGTTTTCTCCACCAGGTCATTACTGAGGATACTAAATAACACTGCTCCCAGGACTGAGCTCAGAATATCCCATTTTATAAACCAGACACAGGCTAATGACCATAAAGAAATCAAAAGTCCTATTTGTTATTATAAAATAGGGAACAGTTACTAAGAAATAGAATATACCTAAGGGAACTGGGCTTTAGGCTCTAGATAAATTACCCAACAGCTGCAGCATACATCCTGAGCTGGGTATTGAAAACTATAAATTGAGAAGGAAAATTGCAAGTGTTTTTTTGATTATCAAATATACTTACTTGGTATATAAAAAGTAATGGATCAAATACTGAAAATGCAAAAGTACTAGCAAGAAAAACATAAACCCATGTTATTTAAACATGTATTTTGGCACCGGATCAAAAAAAGTATGTATTTCAGGGGTCTGTAGAACTGAAGTCTGGTTCAGACGATAATTTTAAACAAAAGGCTGCTTTTTGCTTTTAAGGCAAAACAGTTTTGGGCGGATGTTTTCCTTCTTACTGTTGACCTTCCAGTTCGGAAGGTCAGTAGCTACCTTTGTTTGAGTACACGAATGAAAACACAATGCCGGGGTATGGCTGTGACCGCCTACATGTCAAATGCTTTACCCAACCATCCCAGGAAAGGCAGATTGCCAGGAGAGGTTCGGCCGTTTCCCATCCCCGTCACCCGCTGTAATTATTGCTGTTTATAAACCTATTGCAGTCACCCCGCCGGTGTTTGCAGATTATACACGACCATTTGTGCTCTTCACCACCCGCCTCCGACACGTGCCATCCCTCACACCAAAAAACCCTACGTTTTTGGGGTAATTCAGAGCCTGAATTTATCCAGTGTAAGCCTTCTCCCCATACAGCCCCATGCCTGGGGGCACACGGAGGTACCGCTGATGCTGGGGGCCGTCCCCAACCGACCCGATGCTGGATGGAGAACAGATGCTCATGGTAGCGGGCACAAGATTGCCGCTGTTTTCTGGGAAAACGAGCGAAGTCCATACTGTGTTATTTATGTCACTCAAGAAGTAGTAGCTGGACTGCTCTTTTTACCATGTACACTCCATACTATTTAGCATACAGGCACCTGTACTAGCAGCCTTTACTCCTTACAGACATCACCTGAAACAGCACATAAAATTGCTTATGGAAGATTTATTCAGCGTTCAGGTATAGCAGCCATTTGCTACGCTCCTCGTCATGCTCTGAGACCCCCCTCCACCCCGGGTAGAGCAGCCAGCTCCTAATAACGGAGGTAATAACTCCTGATACCTTCTGGAGTTGTACTGATGGGGACCAAAGCTGGACCAAATACCAGGCGTGCTTTGCTAAGGCGCTGCCTGTTTGAAGAGGTAAGAGGCTAATTACACAGTGAATTACAGATTGAGGGGTGCCAGCAACACTTCAGCAGGACCCTGCAGTGCCACTGCGGTGCGAGGGGTTAAAACGCAGTGAGGCCAGTGGAGGCTGGATGCTGGAGCCATCCACCGGCACCAAACAGGGTGCACAGCCCAGGACACGGCCAGGCCAGCGAGGCTATTTTTGCCAGGGTCTGTCATTACCAGCCACGGACAATTACTATATTTAAAGTTCCAGACCCATAGGCAGCTCCTTATTTTATCGCCGTCAAGTACAAGGGCTATTCTTGGATTTACAAACACAAATTGTAACCACAGACTGTTTGTTTTTATCTCCTTTTTCTTCAAAAACCAAGTCAAATTTGCGTATCTCAAGCCACGTGGCAAATTGCCGTAAACCCCAGGGGTCTCGAGGTAGGAGAATGTGTTTGGAAACATCTCTTTTACATTTTCTTTATCATAAAGTGACATGGAAACGCAGAGAGAGGAAGGTTTGCTGCCCCACACCAGTGCATTAAACACTACCGAGCGCTTCCCTGCTCCGGCACCTGAAACCCAGCGCCCTGGGAGGGTGTTGGGCAGCGTTTCACCCAGTCCCCTCCTGCCAAGAGGGCGACTGTTGGCAGACAAAAGGCTCCTTTTTGTCCCTTACCTTTTTATAACTCCCCTCCCCGGCCAGCACGGCTGCTTTCCTGATGACGTCACCCATGCCATCACCCTCCCGACTCATCTCCTTCGCTCCCGGGTCCTCACGTGGCCGGTGAAACTCTCCCGCCGGGGCATCTCAGTCCTTCCTCCGCTCTTCAATCGGCACCATGGGACCAAATGCTCATCCCCGGAGCCAAGACCTGCGGCAGCCCACTGTCCCCTGCCCGGGATGCCTCCCCGGCCCCTCTCACCTCCCGCCCGCTCCGGAGCACCTTGCTTTTCCCTAATAAAGTCAACGGCAGCGCCGGAGCCTTGGCCAGCTGATGAGAGGGAGGCGAGGGCTGAGCCGGCCAGGGAAGCCGCGTCCTCCTCCAGCCACTGCCAGCACTGGATAAAAATAGCCCTGAGCCCTCACCGGCTACACAAGGGCAGGAAAAAACCCGGTGTCTGATGTCAAAATCCAAGCCCGGCGGTGTAGTCACGGCTAGAGGGGGCAAGAGGAAGGGGCTTTCTCACAGGGTTTTCCCCGTGGAAGTTATCCTAATGAAATTCCAGGGGTCGGAGGAGTTGCCCACAGCTGGGGCAGTGAACCCAGGCAGAGCCGGAGTGGTCCTCAGCCCTCGCATGAGGATGGGCAGTCACGGCAATGTCAACCACAAGATGAAGGCTTTTTTCTACTCTTTAGACAAAAAACACCTGGAAGGACCCAAGGGGGCTATTTCTTGTCTAAACTAGCTTTTTAAGGTACAAAAAAAAGTTTCTATAAATTAACCAAGAGCTCAAAAAGGCATCCAGCCTTAACCTGCCACCCGTCTTGTGGGCTTGCAGAGCCTCGGGACGCCTGCAATGCCTCGTCCCTGCTCAGGGGTGGCCAAGCACCCCAGCCCGGCTCCCGGGGGGCTCTGCAGCCCCCAAACCTGCACTGCTTACAGCTCCAGCTCATGCCTCCAGCAGTCCTGCCCGGAGATCCAGGGTTCCCAAGCACGGCTGCTGCTCCCCAACCCCGCACAAATCCTGCTCAGTCCCTGCTGAGATCCCACCTCCGTCTCACCCATCACGGAGTGCGATGTTTGCTCCGGATCAGCTGCGGGTGGGCAGCGAGAGGCAGAGATCATGCGCTCGAGGCCGGCATTTCTACAGGGAATACTTAGAAAGGTGGAATTTATGCCACAATTTCTCAGTGAATGTGGCGCATTTCTGAAAATGTGGCGCAGCAGCAACAGAAGTACCGATTTCTGGTGCCACACAACCACACTGCATGCTAGATGAATAATTTTAACAACCCTACAAAGTTTACATGTTTAAACGACATATCCGAGTCATGTTGACATCATTTCACCCAAAACGCATATTCTAGTTAGATCACCAGCTCTAACGACATATGAACCATGCATCATGGCATTACTCTACTCCGAAATTTCAGGAAAAAACAGTAATAATAAACAGGACTGTTTAATTCCATTCTTGTCCCACAGCGCTCCTTTGTAACTGTAATTCCCAAATGAAACGAAGTCATTCTCTGGATATTTAATTATTTTTAGTTGCCCTCCACCACTGACTCATTGTGTCCTTTCCTGCTGTTGCTAAATTAACTTCCTCTCCTGGCCGTGGGGATGGATCCTGACACAATAAATCTGAAAAAAAAGAAAAATGATAAATCTCACAGCCCAAGAGGAAGGATGTGGCAGCCAGGAGCACTGAGCTGGGGGGCTGAGCTTGCAATTTGTCACATACTACCCCCCCACCCCTAATTTGGGACAAGCTCCCGTGTCACCCTGCCCTCCGTTGTCAGAGGGGGATGTCCCCAGACCCTTTCCTGGGCTGAGCTGGGGAGCCCAGCCCGGTCCCACTGTGCCCGTGGTACCCAGCGCGCAGGGGGAAGGATGCTGCGTGAACTCCCATCCCTCCGCAAACTGACATCAAAGTCAGCCCTAAGGGAAGGAAGTGACACAGTTTATCGAAAATATTTTTAGCGCTTTTCACCTACATTTTAAAAAATGTTTTATCCCCCATTTTCCCCCCAGGTTTCAGGCCAGCTCACCTCTGCCCTGCCCTCCGAGCTGGGATGCTCCAGGACCAGCCTCACGGAGAGGCATCCCCTGAGGAGATCCCACAGAGCTGGTCTCAGCCTCCAGTGAAAACCCCGCTTCCAGCAGCCGCCTCGTTCAAGGTAACAGGAGAAAAGCAAACGAGGTTAAGAAGCATGGCTGGGAGCCCCTGCACCCCCATAACCATTGCTGGGGGCAGATTTGGGTGCCCTACTCTGTGACCAGGACCAGACCCGACCCTGCACTCCTGGGAGGGGCATCTCCCCACCAGCAGAGGAAAGGCCAATTTAAACCCTGGATATCAAAAACACAAGATGAATGAATTTTGTGATTGTCTCAGTGCAGGGACCAAACCTTTTGGTGTTTGGCCCCTTCCCCACCCGATGCAAAAAGCCACCGTGGGCAGACGGGCAGCAGGGCTGCCTGCACAGGGCAGCCCAACAAAATCCCGTGACTGTCCCTCTGGCAACCGGCCTCTGCTTGAAACACACACACAGCCACCCCCCCCTCCCCAGCTATTGGGTTTAAACAAACAAAAAAAGCAATGTCGGGGGTGACACTGTCAGGTACGCTCCACGTTGGCATCACCAGCCAAGGACTAGCATGCCAGATTGCATCAGAAGGAAACTGGCCTCCATGGCCACAGCCACGGCTTCTCCAGCAGCCCATGGCAACGCTGGCAGGGGGCGGGGGAGAGGTGGCTATGGCCACCTCAGCCCAGTTTGCTTTTTACAGCATGAAGGGAAAGCTGAGAACGGGCGTACCTGGAGCAGGTCAGATGTGTGGGAGCACATGGCCACGGACCCAGCGCCGCGGGGAACACACCGGCCGGGGATGGCAGTGCTCGAGTCATCCTTAAGCAAGGCGAGGAAATAGGACACATCAAGTTTTGTGTGCTTTAAACATGCACTGACTGCGTATGGACAAGCAAACAGCTAAATTTAACTCTACTGTGCATACGTAACGCTTGCTTGAGTCAATGAAAAAAACCTCAGTGCTGTTGGAGCATACTCCACTGGGGGAGGAAACCACCACCATCCCCTTTCTGTTGGGGATCAGCTCCCACACACCGCCAGTTACCAAATTAGTAGATAAAACCCCCTAAATTCCCAGCAAAGTTCAATGAGAGCACTCCGAGCACCCTCCCTGCCAAACCGGTGTTCCTGGCCATGGGGCGCTCGGACCAGTGTATGGAGGTGGCTTCCAGATTCATAGAAATCTCAAGTTGCCAGAACTATTTCGCAAAACGTTTATTTTATTGTAAAGTTTGGAAGAAATCTCTTCAGACAGTCCCTCCAAAGCACGGCATCCTTCCAGCGCAGAGCGGCCAGTACAAGGCACTTACAAGTCACTGCAAATTTAGGGATGAGATGGACCATGCCCTCCCTTTAACGATGCTTCCCTGAGCTTTCGCACTCCAAATGCTTTCCATCTAATTTGCAGAGCTCTTTCTTTTCTACCGCTGCCTAAACAAGAAGGCCTTCAGCCTCAGCTGTCTAAAATGCAGGCTTTATTTTATTTTATTGTAAGTGGTTTGGGATGCAGGGTCAGTGTGCTCAGCCACATCAACTGCGGGTCCTCTGCTGTACCACGCTGCAGCATCCCTCCAGCCACAGGCCAGCAGCTCTCCGGCTCTGTCGGCGCTCCGTGCTGGGTTTCGTGGCATTTGAGGTTTTCTCCGAGGCCTGTCTCTTGGAGTTATATTCTGCCACGAGAATCTGTATTCGCTTTAATGAAAAAGATGATGACAGCCTGGTATTTTTACATGCCACGAAAGCCTACAAAACCCTGAAGATATCAAACAAAAGAAACCTAATAAAAAAAAAATGTTTTTTTTATCAATGAGCCCTTCATATTTTAAGCTTGTTACTTTTATGGCCCAACTTTTATGGTTTGGTGCTTGGTGAGACCCTGGGAGCGGCGGGGGCCACCCAGCCTTGCCTGGTCCATGCCCTGGGCAGCCAGCCTGACCCACAGCGACGCCAGCACCTCCCCACTGCAGGGCTCTTTCCAACAAACCCCCCTGGAGAAACACGAGCAAACCCGGCATCACCAGAGCGGCAGAGAGTCAAGGCTGATGCACGCACCCAGACCAGGTCCCAGGAGAACACACGGGGCCGAGCAGGATGCTCCACACACCCCAACCCGCCTAAGAAATTATTTCTAAGCAAATAAAATCTCATTTTTCACATCAGATTTTTTTTTTTCTTTTTAATTTTCTTTGCCTGTGTAAAGCCTGGTGACATCTCCCGAGAGAGCCTCCCGCCAGCAGATAGCTCAGACCGTGACTGATGCCAGCGCACGGAGCCAAAACCGGTTCCCATGGGCAACTGTCTGTTTGGAGACTCCTGCCTTAGGCTGGGGCAACGGGTGCCGAGGGGTTTTTCCACTTTTAGAGACACATTAGAAATCAACCCAAGGAGACAACGTAAATCTAGACGTGTTACCCACTCGTACAGCGGTGGCAAAGACACACAGATGAAGCTGGCAACACCCTGAAGAGTCCTGTTTTGCTCCATGCAAAGGTGGTGCAATGCTGGAAATACACATTTACAAAGCAAACTGAAACAGTAGCTAAGGCTGCAGGCCAGTAAAGCACTGCTAATACACACATTAGAATAAAACCTTTATTTCCATGCTAAGGCCCGGATTTGCACACTGGCCTTTTATTCTGCACGAGCTCGGGACCTCACAAAATGTGACCCACTGTGCAAGAGCTGACATTGCTCTTGTAAAACTGTAGGAGCAATATGGAGCCCTAAACAAAACATTTGGCATAGGAATAGAAATCAGTATGAAATAGGAAAAGAGAAATAATAACTAAGACAAAAATACACAGCGGGAAGAGTGGCTGCAGCCTGCACGACTCCAGGATGTGGCTACGGGAAAGATGTCAGATGCTGGGACCTCTTGACCATGGAGGACCGGGCTTAAATTCAAACGATGAACCTGACTTAGCCACATTCAAAACCCCAGGAGGACCTACGGCCACCTAAATTTCAGAGAGCAGCAGTGCCAGCTCATTTAGGGTATGAAACAGGACTTTGGAGGCAAGGCACAGCAAGCAACAGAAACACCCTCCTCTTCCTCGGCAGCCACCTGCGCTGCGCCCCACCCCCAGCACCCTCCCTGCCGCGGAGCTTACGTCCCAGCCGTGACGTGGTCATGTCAGAGCTTTTCTGCTGAATTTCTCCAAAACAAACGCATTTTTAAGTTTTCCCCGTGTTGGCTTGTTCCTCTATTTGGTTTATTTTTAGTTTATTTAGTAGCTTCAAAAAAAAGGGGGAAGAGGGAGGCGAGCAGAGTTACACGCTGCCACCCTCCTCCCCTGGGGCACTCCGGGCAGCCACCAAAATCCTATCATTGCTGGCTTCCAGTCTGATCAGAAACCCGGGATTGCCGTCCACAAAAGGATTAAAACTTGGCCTTTAGGTTAATGGGTTTGGGAGGGGGCTGGGGCTGCTCCTAATCTTTGCAGTGTCGTAGGAAGGTTTTGAAAAAGATTTCATTTGAAAAGACTGTTTCTCTGGACTTTTTTTTTTTTTTCCCCCCTATGATTTGCATGCTTTCTGGCTGTTTTCACTCTAATATTTATTGGTTTGGAGGAGAGGAACCAATTCATAACCAAGCAAGTAGATTAAAGCAGATAAAAGGCGGCGGCAGCGCTGCCATCGCAGTGAGCCCAGCGCATTAACATGCAGGGATGCTGGCCAGGCCTGCACCGCAGCCGCAGCTCGGCATCGCTCGGCATCGCTCGCCCACCACCATGGCAGGACCCGCTTCCACCCAGGAAACAATGCGCAACCTTTAACCCTTGCGTTCCTACGAGTATGCTGGGAAAACATCCGCTGCGCAGAAACAATGGCACCATTTATTAACGCACTAGACAGCAACAGGCTCCGAGCTGCAGAAAAATCAGATCCCCTCAAAAGGGAGGCTGAAAAAAAAACCACAGGATTTTTTTTTTTTTTGCAATGGAGCTAAAAATGGAAATTCATTTCCAGAAGCATTTGTTGGATTGAAAACATTCAGTGAAAAATCTCTTCAACTCTTCTCTCTCTGTACATACATGTGCTTTCGCATCTTTTCCCTTCATGATACATTTGGCAATATGAGGTATTTTGTCTTAAAAACACAAATTGAAGTTTAAATTAAATGTGGTGGTGAAGAAAATGAGGGTAAGCCACTGTTCTGGGCAAAGCCCCATCTCCCGAGGGTCCATCTCTGCCGCTGGGAATGCCTGTTGGCTGTTTTGCAAAACACACTCCTCCGCACGTACACAAACGCATTTCTCAGCATCACCGTAGCAGATGGACAGGCGTTTCTGCATTTGATAATCTGCCCGTACCATCGAGCTCTAAACATGCCATTTTCTGTGCAGGTGCACCCAGCAGCACCCAGCCCCCTCTTTACAGGGAAATGAAGCCGCAACAACAGCCCACCCCAAGCTCTCACTTGCCCCACCAAAATAATCCTGACGCAAACATTGTTATTGGTGCTGCCTCCCTCAGCGCTGCTGCCAGGCCCCAGGGCCCCCCAAGGGGATGGGGGGGGGGGCTGTGATGGATGCTCAGGGAAGGAAATGCTAACCCCAAAACCCATCACCAGTTAGAATCATAGAATGGTTTGGGTTGGAAGGGACCTTAAAGACCATCCAGTTCCAACCCCCTGCCCTGGGCAGGGACACCTCCCACTAGAGCAGGTTGCTCCAAGCCCCATCCAGCCTGGCCTTGGATGATTCTTGCATGGATTCCATGCAATCCATGCAGCTCTTGCATGGCTTATTTAGCAGAACAGCATAAACCACTATGAGACTGCATCTGAAAAGAATTATCTTGCAGGTCAGCTCTCATTCTTACGTAAATACAGAAAGCACTGAGAAATATGCTATTTATTTATTCTAAAATTTCCATCGCTCTCCTACGGCAGCTCCAGAAGCCCAAACCCGCAGCTCGCTTACTTACACGGAGCAGTTTCATCAGGGCAGGCAGGCAGGAGGCAGGGCGCAGGCAGGGGCGCAGGCAGCTGCCTTGACCAACCCGCCCTCCGCCGGGCGAGCGCATCCCCGGCGCCCGCTGCGCCTGCCAGCATCACATGGCGAGCACAAAAGCCCCGCGGGCAAACAGACGGCTCTCCCCGCCACGGCCGCTGCCCTGCGAGCCTCGGGATGCCCCGGGGGCAGGAGCCCACGGTGTAAACCCGAAAAGGCGGACCCGGGCTGCCCGCACCCACCGACACCCCGGGGCCGGCGGCGAGGCGGAGGCCGGGGAAGCGGCTCGGATCGGGGGGCGGGGGGGGCGGCTGGGATCGGGGGGCCAAGCTCGGATTGTGGGGGCCAGGCCGCGCTCGCCCGTTACCTGATAGGAGCAGTTTTCCTGGTGTACCATCTCCGTGCATCATCCGCCGCTACCGCCCAGCCTCCCCGCGGGGTCTCCGGCCCCGGCGGGGGAGGAGGAGGAGGAGGATGGGGAGAAGGAGGAGGAGGAGGATGGGAAGGAGGAGGAGGAGGAAGAGGATGGGAGCCCGGGCCAGCCGGCCGCCGGTAAGATGGATGCTGCCGCGCTGCTCCGCCTGCGCAGCGGCGGCTCCGGTGGAGCTCGGGGAGGGGGAGAGCCCGGTCCCGCCTCCGCCGGCGGCGGCACAAAGAGCGGGGGGGCTCCGCGCAGGGCTGGTGCCAGCCGCGCTCCTCCGCGGGGAAGGGGGGAAAAAAACCCAAATAACCGCCCCTAGACACTGCGCTATGGCTGGGAAGTTCCTCCCCCTCCGGCCCCGGGGCGATGCTGCGGCAGCCGCAGTTCCAGCCCCCACCCCCGGCTCCATCTGCCGGAACGGGGTCGCTCCGCAGCTGAAGCGGCCCCGGCGTGGCGATGGAGCGCGGCTCCGAGGAACGCAGCCTGGGATGCATCGCCTCCCCGAGACGCTGCGAGACACCGAGCTGCGAAATAAGAGCTGAAAGACACCTTTCTTTTACTCTCTGCCGCAGAAACATAGCGCAATCTTTACTAGAAAAGGCTCTGCCCTACATTTCCAGCTAATTATACCTCCACCCTGCAGCGAGGGGGAACACGGAGCCCTCTGCCATAGCACCCGCTTGGCCTGGGCTCCAACCTCGGATGCGACCTGGTTTTGGGCAGAGGGATGGATGGAGGCAATGCTCGCCCCAACGCCCTTCTCCCACCAGTCTAACCCTTCTCCAACCAAATTTCTCCAAAGAAAAGGCCAGTGAAAATGAGGCAAACATCCAGCGCTGGCTCTTCAGAGCCTTTCTGCAGGATGATGGTTCGGTGGGCTGAGCCGGCACTTGCAGTCTGGGGACAGTGAAGTCCCCGTGTCCCAGGGCTGAGAAGCCCCTCTCCAGCACCCCCACCATTACACACCCAGCAGGAATTCACTGCCACTTGCAGAATGCTCCTTTGCTACCCCAAAGTAGCATTGTGAGATTATCAAACTTTCTTCCCTGCTTGCAAGCTCAGGCTGGAGGCAACAGAATGGAGGGAACTGAATCCTAATTTTGCTTTCTGTTTTAAAAGGAGAGATTGGAAAGAATGGCGGGACAAGTGCATAGCTTATAATTCTCTGCATTTGCAACCTGCTGAGTGCTGGGTTCTCAGTTAGCTCAAGTCAGCTCAGTTTGACTTAGCCACTCATTTTCCAGAGGGTAACACGTACCCCAATAGCCTCATTCGCAAGAGTTTGGGGTCTGGGTCGCAGCTGGGTGCGAGGACGCAGCAAGTCGCATGTTCAGTCCCTATTTTTGGCTGGACGTGGACCATCCAAGGGGCACCAAAACACCCAGAGAGCGACGGCGGTGCCAGGGGTTGAGCTCGCACCATGCACTGCCTCTTACCCAGGCAGGCGATAGCGCTTTGGCTCGCAACTAAAAGAAACTCCATGCCTCGCCTGCCTTCGTTCCTCAAACAGGGCTTTATTCTGTTCCTAGTCCCAGCCAGCTGTGGCTACGTTCAGAAATGCACATGACTGTGAAACCCAGAAACACTTGCTCACAGGGCGTCTCAGATTCGATTCCCCACACCAGATGTGCCTCTAGAAAAAAAAAGGCCTTTGTGGGATCATCGCTCTGCCCCAGCTTTCCCAGCTTCTCACCCCCGCAAACAGGCCAGAGCCGCTGTGGGCGGATGGCGAGTCCCCTGAGTCCCCGTGCAGCTGGAGAGAAAACCCCAGACCCACCTCAGCTCCAACCCTCCTCCTCGCTGCCGCCTTTCCTGCAGGAGTAAGAGCTTTAAAAAAAAATAGAGCTTTCACTTAAAAAGAAAAAAATAATATCTTCTGCATAAGTTTTTAAGAGAAGATGAAGTCATGCCTGTTTTTTACTGGATCTGCAAAGAGTCCCATTCAACTAGGCAGCTATTTCCAAACATCAAAATAAAGAATCCCCACTTTTCAATATACTGCATAAATCTTTGGAAAATTATCTGCGGCAAGCTGAAAGCAGCCCCACATATTATGTAATCTCTAATGCCATTTATTATGTGCATCACAAGGAAAACTCCTGAAATTACCCCCCACTTCCCACGTGCGGGTCTATCTATAACGGCAGTGACTCAGAGCTGCTCCGCACGCAGCAGATTCCCAGTGGGAACTGCACCAACCTCCCAGCACCCAGGTCTGGTGTGGCACAGGGCAAAACCCCCCCAGTCTATTTAACAGCTTATTCCTTTTGCAAAATTCGGCTCAGCATGTCACCTGCTGCAGAAAAGCCACCCGTTTGCAGCAAGGCTCTTCCCTCAAGGGCAGGGAGCCCCGCACGAGCCTGTGATGCAGCTGGAAAGGGCCTGGCATTGCTCTCAACCTCTGGATGTGCTCCTCTGTTCTGCATCCGTTTGCGATTACCCCTTCAGAAACGAGGCAGGCAGGCAGGTAATAATTAAAGCAATGAGTGATTAAATTGAGTGAAAGGCTTCTGGCAGTCCTCCAGGTGGGTCAATGGGAAACGATGCTCCTGGATGAAGGCAGTGAGCAAGCGCTGCCGCTCACCGCGGAGGCACAACCCAGCAGGAAGCCCCAGGAAAGCCCTGGTGACCCCCAACAGCCCCTCTCAGCTGGGAAGAGAGACCTGGGGGGTACCTGCACTGCCTCCTTAGGGCATCTTGTACCACTTATGTGATGATCTAGACAAGTTTTCCTGAAGCTTTCCCCCCAAACAGCTCCAAACTAGAAATGCGCGGTTCAGAAAGCCCTGGAGAACATCTCCAGGGGGTCAGACACCAAGCTGGGGACACCTGCATGAAACACTTCCCTTCAAGCCCCCCCTTCCAGGTCTCCTCCAGAGGGTCTGGGAAGATGCTGCTTAGGGGCAGGGTCAACCTTGGCTGAGCAGCCCCCCAGCCTGGACCTGTGCTGTGGTTAAGGTGGGCCACCAGGAACAGACCAGGCCTGATGCCCTGCACGCTTGCAGGGCTTTAGCAGTGAGGACACAAGAAATTCAATCCCATGGCACAGGCAGCAGCATCCCTCCACTTACTCCCCGCAGACGCACCGCTGGGGCAGCTGCCCCGCAGAGAAAGAAGACACAGCTTTACCAGACACACTCAAATTCTTGTAGTGAAACAACAGGATTTCATTAATTATCCATCTACAGAAGGAGATGGTATCCCCAGTTCTGGCAGAAAATATATATAAAATATATATACCAGCCGTATTCGCAGCAGCAGGTGTCAAACGCAGGCAGAGCCGTTCCTGCAGGCAGGCTGGCCCTGCTGCCCCATCGCAGCCCTTGGTGCTTTCCCTGGCTGCCGCATCTCTGCCCCAGGCCCGAGGAAATCATTAACAGGGGAGAGGGGATATCAGCCGAGGTCATCAACTCTCCCATCGTCATTCCTACTCGGGGAAAACACTCCTTAAAAAAAATAAAGCTGAGCAGTAAAGCCAAACCCTCCCGTTCATACCGCCTGGGCGCAGAGGGCAGCTGAGCGGAGCGCGTTCTCACCGCCGTGGGAGGGAAGGGAAGGGAAGGAGCCCGGACGTATTACTCACATGAAAGCCACAGACAGCCCTTTTCCTGATGTGTTTGTCATTTCTCACTGCCTCACACATTTATTTTTACACACATGTGTCCGGCGCTGTGTGCCTGAACCCCACCAGCTGCAAGGACTCACGGAGCCCTTTAGCCCAAAAACTACGCAAGGGGAAAGGCAGCGTTCCTTCAACAAGGCAGGCTAGCGTTGGGTTTCCTTGTCTCCAATGAAAACACCAGAAACGTTTTCCTGACCGCAGTCATTCCTCGAGGGACCTTGGCAGGTGAAGCTGGGAAAGTTTATTTTTCAGGCTGGTATTGGCCAGCCCATTTGGTTGATACAAAAAGCTAGCCTATATTAATAAGGTTTTTTCTTCAAATTTCAAAACAAACATATAGCTGGATCAATTAATACGCTTTTCCTTCAGATCTCAAAATAAACATCCAGCTGGGTCATGTACCAGGCAGAAATGAGGTAGAAGATGAACACCGCATCACTTGGGCACAGCGGAGGGAGAGGCAGGGAGCCCGCCCCGAGCGACCCCCACCGGCCTCTCCGGGATGCTCCTGCCGACCTCGAGCCCATGGGCTTGCCCAAGCACAGCAAGCTTGCAGGGAACCAGGAATTATATACGGCATCACGGGATTTCAGCTTTATTTGCTGATGATTTACTAGGAGTGATGGATTTAGCTCCTCTTTAAGCCAAGCTAAAGCTTTTCCAGGGTTTAAATCTAGCAAGGAAAAAAAGAAAAAGATTACTTTTTTAATCAGTTAATACTAGACATCTGCTTGGAAAGGGGAATATTTGTTTGGATTACATACATACACAACGCTTTAGACTATTACTTTTTTATTTAAGGAGGATGATGCTGAGGTGTTTTCCATCATTTTGGATGTGTAACGCTTCTCTACAAGGGGATAAACCTCCGACAATTTAAGAATCCAAACAGTGCCCTTCCCTCTTCTGTGCTCCTTTTACTTCCACGGGGGTTTCTGGAGTCCTTTATAAGCAGCAGCGTCACAAACCCCTCCTGAAACACACAGGTACCAACTGATCAATTTTTAGGATAAAACCTTGTACCCTGAAATGTTGGAATAAAACTCTTCTTGTTCCTTTGAGGATCAAATATGACTTTATCAGGGAAATGCAGGGGAAAAACCCCACTCTATAGTGAGTTATTATTGGTTTGGAACTCGTATGTGACCAGGGAATAAAGGAGTACCAGGAAGGATACCCTCTGCACTTTTATTTTGATGCAGAAGTGCACATCTTGCACTTTTAACAGCTCCATTTTTCATCTAAAAACATCAATTTTCTCCACGTCCTTGCCATTACATAATCAAACCATGATTTTCTCTTCCCTCAAAACATGGAACAGAAGGTGACAGTAATTTCACATTCTGGTACCTCCGATGCACAGGATGTCAAGCACTTTACAGGGAATTGGAGTGAATAATTTAAGTCACCCGAGTACTTATTACTTTCTGGTGATACGAAAGTGGTAAAACATACGGTAATCAAACAGAGTTTTCCATTACAGCCATCTAGAAAGACTCGCTGATACCGTTGCACAGGCTTAATTTTCAATTACACAATTTATAAGCTGGATCACACTTGCTTAATACAGAATTTACAAGGGGTCTGATGATGAGCAGGCATGAAAGCCCACCAAGTATGTCCTGCTAATGACTGGAGAACCATTTCATCTACCAGCTCCTAAGGAGCCTGGGGAGAAAGGAACAGAAAAGCTAGAGCTGCCTCCTTGCTATTTTGTTTATATTCTTAAGAATAAGCCGCTCTTTTGGAAACGTAATATTGACAGTATGCAAAATGCTATGGAGAACGTGAGCTTTTCAGCAGAACAGGGTGAACCTCTAAGTTTTTGTACTAGCATCAATAAACTAAAATGATACAGCCCACCTCGCTCTGCAACGCTACTTCTGTCCCATTTGGGAGAGGATTTGTAGCAAATCCCATCAGCTACAAACAATTTTCAGCATTTTTGGCCTGTGCACGCAGACGGTGCCGTGCAGAAGACCCGACGTTCAGTGAAAGCAGAGGGGCTGGGTTAGCTGGCACCAACCACGCGTCACTCTGTCACAGCCTATTATTTTTACATCGCCTCAACCCAACCAAAAATCAAACCTCGCCCACCAGTTCTGCCCACAGCCGCCGTACAAACTAGCCCCAGGGCTAGCTGACCCCCAGCAGCATCCCCAGATGGCCGACGGACCAAGATGTGCCCCCGCCAGCGCTGCCCGGACCAGCTGTGCCCGACCTCATCCTCCTGCCTTCGCCAGGAGCAGCCAGGCACTGGCAGCCGGGGCATCCGCACCCGGCACGGCCATGCTGCCGGCTGAAATAAAGGAGAGACCCCCGGATTTCATCTCAAAAGCCCATTTCCTGCTCCGAGCCGTGCCTGGGTGAGGGGATGCTGGCACCAGTGGGAGGCACCCAGCAGCTCCCCCAAAACATCTGAGATCTTACATAAAAGATTTCCAAATCTGCAGCCCTATAAATATTGATAGAGAATAACTCAAAATCATTAAAGCTGTTTCTTCTGATGCATGAGCACTGAGTAACGTCTTCGTCAGATCTCTTGGATAACAAATTTGGTAGAAGTTTTTAACGGAGCTAATAACCCAGTTTCACGTTTTCAAATTCCCCTCACCATGCAGCCCACTTGGGCTTGCTGCGTGCAGCTTGCAGGCAGGCTTTCCTATCCCTCCTCCCCCACTGATTTTATTTTTTTTTTTTTGTTTTCATTTTTCAAATATAAATTTCTTTATATTCGAAAAAAATGAAGTTGTATTTGGCCCCCATTACACAGCCTTGCATTTTAACAGCAGTGCGGGGAGAGAAATTAATGTATTTTCCAACAACGAAGAGAGAAAAGGGGGAAAAAAGTGGCATGAGAAGAGGGGGAAGAGCGAAATTTTCCCTGAAAGGTTGAAGGACAGGGTGGCCTTCAGCTTCCTCAGACTGGGGACAGCAGGAGTTACATGGAAATGTTGATGAGCTGGAAGCAGGTACAGAAATCCCACGTCCCATGCTCAACACTTAGCAACCATTAAGTTACTGGTCTGCGGCCAAAAGCAATTTCTGGATGAAATATTAAGCCCTTTTAATTGTGGCAAAGTCCCAGGAACTCCAGCCCGGCCATGCAGGCAGACAGCACTATAACCTGCATTTCAATATAGGCGATTAATTTGACCTTAGCATGGCACGTACCAACAGGCTGCACCAATGTTCATCCAATAACAAAAATTAGGCGCTGAGTTCTCAATCATAAATTAAGCCACTGACCCCATGGGAGTCAGAGGGCAACATCTGTGGATGGGGATGGGATTATCCCTCCGCCGGTCGCCTTGAGCCCGTCTATCCCTTTCCATTCCCCTCGTGCTCTCCAGCAGGGAGCAGCTGAGAGGGCTTATTTCTGGGCTGGCTTTATTTTGCAACTTATTTTAATTGCAAAATGGATGGTAAAAGCACAGAACCGGGACTCGCAGGCTGAAGAAGTAAACAAACCATACTACAAACTCACTCTGAAATTAAGTTTCTTTTCCAAACAGCCAAATACCATAACACACTAATGCAAACAGGTAACAGCAGTATCCTTTAAATGCTTCCTCAATAAAAGCATGAGTTTACAGAGACAAACCTCCCTCTGAGTCATTGTCAGGATAAAAATAGACAGAAGGGGATTCTTCACACAGCTCTGAAGTCTGATGTCCATAACTCCAAGCTCACTGACACAGCCTGGCAGAAATACACTCCTTTTTTTTGGGTCTGCTTACACTATGCACACAACCCTCCAAAAATCAATAGGCCTTCAGAGAGGTTCAGACTCCTACACTGTTGAGATCAGGGGTTTTTGGAAGGGTGTGATTACTGTGTGGGAATAAACCTGGGTCCATGCGAGCAAAACCTGGCTCTTGTTTTAGGTCTATCTTACATTGTCAGCCTTTAAGACAATGGATGTAAAGATGATTTTCTGAGTTTGACTCCCAACCCCACTGTCACTTGAGAAAGAAGAAAATAATAATCCTCTTGTGCTGCAGCAGCCTGTAAGGTTGGAAAGCTAATTACAACTAATGGACATGGCACATTTTGCAAAGGGTATCAGTTACAAGCTCCAAAAAACAATACCATCAGCGATAAGAAACCTCATCCCTGCCCGTTCCTGACACCGCAGCCCTCCACGGGAGACTGCCGGGTCGCAAAACCAGTATTTAAAAGAAGGCATGAAGTTACACCCCTCGCTAGGGCAGGCACACTAAGCATGAGGCTGGAAAAAGCTAAAAATAACAGGATAAGCAAGGGTGGATCCCAGCTGAGCCTTATTAGTCATGGAGCGAAGGAGCCACGCGGGGCTGCTGCCTGGTGGCAGAGTCGCACCATATAAGAGAAAGAGAATGACTCTTGTCTCTGAAATCAGATTTTTCCCCCCTCTCCTGTTCTGCCTCTGGCACACTCTTTTCCTCCGAGCAGACTTGCTCTGGCAGCCTTCAGCTCCTACTAATAATACGGTGTATTGTTTTCTGCGAGTCTTTAAAGGGAATAAAGATCACGGGTGATTCATTTTAAGGTGTCTGCTGGAATCGGACCAATATCGACAGGCAGGCATGTGAGGGGTTTATTATAGGTTGGCTTTTTTTTTTTTTACTTACACCATCTTTGTGTCAAAATTGAACGTTTGAGGTGAATGACGATTGAGTCACTGATAGCAGAAGAGCCTAGCAAAGGCAGCGCCTGCTCCTGGAGGATTAATTGGGATGAGTAGAAAGGGTAAGGTGCAACGCGCAGTGTTTTATCTTGGGACGAAGCCATAGGACAACAAAGGGAATAATCAATCAATAATCAAACACAGCTTAACCTGCTGGGAACCTCCTCCAAGGCTGCTCCAGCAGCACTCGGCTGCACCAGCCTCACCATTCCCCTCATCTTCTCCCTTGGTGCTAATTGCAATTACAGCATCACACCGGTCCTCCCACGCTCCACCCAGCTAGCGCCAAAACAAGCAAGGCCATTGCCTTGCCAAGAGGACACAAGTGACACCGTCCAGTCCCTCAGCCCAGCAGATGCGTAGCAGCCCGGTGCCCATCCTGCCCGGGCTCTGCTGGGTGCTGAGGGCACATCCCAGGGCCACCTCACCCAAAGTCATGCCGTGGCCACCTGGACATCCCAGCCCAGCAAAGCCACTGCTGGCAGCTTTCCAGCACCTCACCTGTGAAAATCCCTGGGAGCGCTCAAAATATGGGAGCAGCACGTCAGGGCCACATTTGCACACAGTGGCTCCTTGTTCCCGAGGCCAAAACGCAGAGAATTACCGTTTGTTCTCACGATGGGGGCTGTCTTTGGAGCTTCTCTAAGCACCACAATTCATCCAAAACAGCATTCCGCTCTCCAAGCCCCTTTTCCAGCAGGACTAACACGCACACAATGCGTTCAGGCTCCACGCGCTATTCCAATATAATTTTCAAGTTTAAGCAGAGTAACGATAATTAAGCAGCAAAACGAGGCTTTAGTACTTCAACACTCGTGAAGACAAACGAGAAGTCAAATACAACGCAGAAAAGAGAGCAGCGCTGCAAATAAAACCCCTGCCTTGGCCCCATTTCAGCCTTCGCAGCTGGCCAGGGGAATCGGAGCACTCACCCCAGCCCGTGCCCTCTACATTTAATGGTGTATTTGACTTCTGGGATGTAAATCAAGGACATTAAATTCACCCTTACGCCTGCTGGGGCAGGCTGAGGTGGCTGCAGGACTAAGCCTAAACCTTGCAAACAAGCCCAGTGAGGGTTTTGCCAAGCTCCAGGCTCTCCCCAGCAATCAGGTGTCGGCACAAGTTCTCCATATGCCATTAAGCAGAAGCTTGGTTTTGGGCCTCAGATTCCCTCTACAGAGAAACTACATTTTATATTTTTGGGTTTTACCAAACTATCAGTGCAAAAGGAGCTGGGGAAAAGCTGCTCACAGGAAGAAGGCGCTGAGAGAAGGCGTTTGCTTTCTGCTGCACAGCTTCTCTCTCCATCACCTCCGCTGGGAGCTGCGAGTCCAGAGCAGACAGATAATAAATGCCATTTTAACACAAAAGTAGAGCAACAGCCAGGCAGGAGCCCTGATTTGTAAACTGAGGGATTGTGGTAACCCCTTCACTGGCACCTCCATGCCGAGGAGAATCCCTGCATCCTGCACACCTGCACGGCCTCGGCGTGGCCCTGCACCTTGCCCCGGGTTGGCTGTGGTTCTCCGCTCGATCAGTTCTATACAAAACATCTTTTGGCCCAAAGAGCTGCTGCTGGAGGTCGGAGAAAGCTGCGTGGTCTCTTCTCGGCTGTTCCAGAGAAGTTGGCTTTGGCACCTGATGGGTCGCCGTTTGCCCCAAGCCACTGATGCACCAACCCAGAGAGAGCAAAGCAAAGCTTTCTATAATAAATACAATTATTTAGCCTTTTCTTCATCCTTGCTTGTGGCCATGTTTCTACATGTCACGCATGGGCTATAGGATGTCGTCTGGGGTGGCAGGGGCTGTGCTGGAGCTTGCATTGGCACCCCACGTAGGGAGCAGAGCCTAGGTCTGGCCTGAAGACAGCTTGGTTTTCAGGGAACACGGGAGAACGGGAATGGGGGATAGCAAATATCTGAGCCATAGGGCGAAAAAGAGACGGCAATGAGAATGCTTTGCTGCCACAGGAAAGCAATTACAGCTTAAAGTTACAAAATAAATTACCCCGTCTCTCAGGGCGCTGCTTTGGGGAGCAGAGAACCGCTTTGCTTTGCTGGAGCCGGTATTACTCCAAGGAATACCTATCGCCAGCCTGGAAACTTCTTTACCCTGAGGGTGGCAGAGCACGGGAACAGGCTGCCCAGAGAGATGGTGGAGTCTCCAACTCTGGAGACATTCAAAACCCGCCTGGACACGTTCCTGTGTAACCTGCTCTGGGTGACCCTGGTGTGGCAGGGGGTTGGACGAGATGGTCTCCAGAGGTCCCTTCCAACCCCCTGATTCTATGAAACAGCAGCAGCATGTCCAAGGCACGGAGGTACTTCTACAGTGGAAAGTTTATTTTACCAGAAGCTGTTGTATCTCCGCCAGACATGTGCTATGTTACATGTTTACTAGTTTTCCTCCAAATACATTACTTTAACAAGCAAAAAAACTTTTAATAAAGCTACAACTACCACGTCAAGCAAATTGGCTCTGTCTCTGGGATGAAGTGCTGTCTCTTGGGGATCAAGGCAGGGACATCTGCAGGGTTGGATCCAGACATCAAACTGCCCCAGCCTTGATTCCAGTTATGTTTTTGCACTGGACCAAACAAAAAAATAAGAGTAACTAACAGGTATGCCTTAAGCAGTGTGCTATATTCGACAGACAACACTGGCTGCAAGCTCCAGCCTCGTTAGCACGTGGCTTCCTAAAGGCTGAAGCCCTCAGAAGAGTTTCTGGGTGCTGCATAAGCTCTCCAGCATCTATTATTAATATCAGCAATTTCAATGATATTAACCTTCAGCTAATTCTATGTCCACATCATTTAATGAGTACGAAAGCATACAGATAACAAGGCAGGAGGGACCGCAGACGAAGTACTGGGGCAGATGGAACTTCAGAGCCATCCTGAAACGGCAGCGCAGCTCCCTAGGGATAACACAGCTTTCCGCTCCGTGTCGGACTGAGCCATGCAGAGGGCTGGGATGGGGAACGGCAAGCAAAAGATATATGTATATGGCAGTATGGTACATAGGGACAGCCGGTACTATATGTAAAATGTGGGAAACCCTCATCCACAAGTCTTAAGGACAGCCTGGACTGACATTTCTTGGGAAACAGGTACAGTTCATCCAGCTTTTGTGCAGGGAGAAGGACTGGATAAGCTCCCGAGCAACTTTTGTCTGCAATTTAAATAGTCTTAAGGTATGCAAATACTAGCCATTTTGGTCACTTGAGGATATGTTTTAAAAAACTTCCAAGAGAAGCAGGGGGACAAGGCTGTACAGACGTCTGATCTGAAGGCGCATGCCCTGATTTTCACCTACTTTGCCCTTCCCAGAATCAGACAACTGGAAAAGGTCCTGGAGATGTTTTTTCAAGGCTACAGGATGTTTCCCTGCTGCCCCCAACAGCTCCCAGGTCAGCCTACAGAAGTAACAAGCTGGGAAACTTCCTCCTAAGAAAAAAACCTCTTTCATCTTTGCAAGGCACAGCTAGAAGCTGGCTTTGTGATTTTCAACCTGAGAAATAATAGATGAGAAAGCACAAGAAGAAAGAAAAGGCCAGCTAGATTGTGCCAGGATATATGCTAAGCTATTGGATATTATGTATTAATGCAAATGCACAGCACGGAGAATTCAGTAAGGAAAAATGATTCACAGATTAACTTTTTTCTAACTATTAAGAAGAGTTTATCATCAACCTCCTATCAGGCAAAGGAGACAGAGAAGAGGATGGTCACACATGACTCAGGTACAGAATTCTGGTATTTCCCCAAGTCCCTCTTTAATAAATTCAATATAGGAACTACATTAAATAAAAAGTTTAGATTAAATTTTTAATAACTCACTAAAAGCATCGCAATTCCCTATGGACCGTACATACTAGCAGCTTTTGTATGCATAAAGAATTAAGCACTTTAATATAGTTCTCTTTTTTTAGCGTTGCCATCTACCAACGGAGAGAGGATTAAATCTCAGCCCGGCACTTCCCTTTCCTCCCCAACCCCTCTGAATTGCAACTATTTCCTCCAGCCCAGCCGAATGCTCGGATTTCATTTTAACAAAGCACGGATGAGCTGAAATAAATGGCCTTAGCGCGATTTTCTCATTTAAAGGAGATCTATAGATCACTGAGCAGGAAACCCAGAGTGGTGATATAAATAAGATCTACCACTTCTGTGACACAAATGACTCCATAGACGCGACAGGGAAAGACAAAGCGCCGCAAAATGATACAAGCGCTTGAAAAAGCTGGAAACCCTTGAAGAGAAGAGCTATTATCTAGCACCTCACGTCTAAGGCAACAACTGCACATAATTGCAAGAGGGAAACTCGTTTTCCACTGAAGCCATCGGTGCTTTGCTCACAGAAGCAGGATCGATTGCAGATCCCGGTCAGCACGCAAGCTGGAAGAAATATTTTCAAATCTTTTTTACTTATAACTAAGGAAAATTCTCAGGGAAAAGCAGAATTATTTGAAGTTTTAACAGCCAGCATAGAGTAAAGGCCGCTGCTGGAGAAGTCCAAGCCGCTCCTCAGCACTGTCATTCTGCCCTGCAGCTGCGATGCTCGGCTGGGGATGTCTCTCTGGGGGAGCAGCCCCTGGCTACAGGAACTCGTGGTCCAAGGTGTCCAGCCTTGGAAAAAAAAAATGAACGGATCAGATGATGTGATTATCTTAAACAGCTTCTTGTTTTAGAAAATAAATACCTGTACTGAGTCACTGGGAGAAACCGGGAAATCAGATTTTCTTCCAGTGGTGATTATACCTAATTTTCATAACTTAACTCGGAAATTTTACACACCTTCACAACGGGATTTCCCTTTGAAAATCATCACAAAAGTCCATTTTTTCCCACCAAATATGAAACGGTGTTCCCTGTAAACCTCCTTCGGGATGCACCGCCGCATCCTGGCCGTGCTGTAAGTACAGTAATTTGCATGGCTGAGTGTGCTGGACTTATTTGTTAAAATAGCTACCAAACAGAAGTCTCCTAACATAAGAAAGTAAACATTTCATTTCACTAGGGGAAGTCATACAGCATCTGACTACAAACTGTTTTCGAGTTCAGAAAGTTTATTTCACCTTCTCAGAGGCAGCTTGGCCAAAATATTGGTTTATTTCCCACAGAAACGTTTACAAACTGTATCACACAGCGCAGGGAAGCTCACTTTGGCTTTCTATCTATCCTTTGCTTTCTTTAGATGTGAGAGTAAATCTCAAGCATCCCTTGCAAACCCAGATCCCGGGCTTTGCGTGTTTGGGCAACAGGTAAACAGGGAGTTGCGTGGCAGGGCTCTGCCTGCCCACACAGCGATGCTGCCCCTCCAGCCCTGCCTGCCCTCCCTCCTATTGCTCCCTGTCCTACGGGCACCGAGAGCCTCTCGATAACAAGAGTTATGCCGGAGAACAGGATGCCCGTTTTCACTCCGGGAGGAGATGCAGCAGGGTCAGAAACGCGCAGGGAGCAGAGGACTGGGCTCCGGTGCAGACGGTAAGCACACGAGAAAACTTTAGGCAGCACCTCCACTCTTCAGCAACTCACACTGATGCTACAGAAACAATACTGAGGAGTTATTTAAAGCCCACCATGAAGCAGCACGGGCTGGTTTTGCCTGGAAAATGTCTCTCTAGATGCTGTTTACCATCCCAAGTTATTGCAAGAGCATTGCTCAGCTCAGGTGCTCCAAGCCCACGTGCCTCTGCCGGAGACAGGGACCCAGCTTTACACCACTTACATTAATTTTACTGATTTTTTTTTTTTTGCTGTTAGGAGCAATGACGCCCTGAATGCAGCCAGAACCCAGTTCTTTCTTTCCAGTTTCTACACAAACTTTAAAAAATAACCAAGTATTGCACTTGATTTTCCAACAAGCAGCCAGTTAATGCAAAACTGCCTTAAATCCAGATGGAGAGAAATAAGGAAATAAATTGCAACAATTCTTGCTGTCCATATCACTGCTAAGCCAATTCTGCTGTTAATATAAATACATTTAGTAAGGTTTTGGGAGTATTTGGAGTATTATTTAAAATATTTAAATAGGGAGATTCAGCAGACATGCCCAAGGTCCCTGTGCAACAACTGTGACCATTAGCTTTGGGGTCAAGGACGGTCCTGCCCTACAGATGTAGGATCATGAAAAGGGCAGAGACTTCTTCATGAGAGCCCCAGCACCACTCGCCTGCCTGCTGCCTGGGGGCGATGCTGCTGGGGCAGGAGGGGCTGCTCCGTCCTTAGCAAAATCACTGCTTGCCATTCCGGCCCCTCCAGCAATCTCTGCCTGCTTAGACTTCAACCCTATCGCTTCCTGCTTGCTACATTTATTTTATTACCTTTTCTAAGTGCCCGCGAGAGTTCGAGGGCCTGGTGAGTTTAATACTTGTTCCTGAAAGGGTTTGTCAGCAGCAGCTCCGGCAATTGCCGCTGGGATGGAGCTAGCCTGGCTTTCAAGTGCTCCTCGGCAGATCTGCAACGTGGTTTGAGTTGCACTGAACAAACACTTGTCATACGGTTTTTAAATACCCTCTGCCTATAATTTCTTTCTCCACATAGAGCATTATTTTCCACAGTGCCAGGTGTTACAGACGCCCCATCCTACTCCACTGCCAGGCAGAGCGCAACCGCAGGAACTGCTGGCTGTCCGTAGCAAAAATAACAGGTTTTACACAGCACAGGTTAATTCCGAGAATTAAAAACCACTACCTTGCATTTATCACACCCAACATGCAAGAAACAGATGCACAAGTACATAATTATTATCCTGTCAAATAAGCGCTTCTGCTGCCCACTGCGATTGCAACCAGTCACTTATGTTTAAGTGGGAATTCGAAAGTATTAGTGAAGGCACGGGAGGGGAGGGGGCACAGGGGCTCCAGACCGCAGAATCCTTACATTTCAAGATTACACCAACAACATTCCGAGATGATAAAAATATTGACTTGCATAAAGGCTCACTTCTCTTTTTGGAAATCCTTAGCATTTGCTACTTACTATACCCAATACCAAACAGACTCTTAAAATACACTCATTGGCCTTATATAGCCAGCATCACGGATAGCACGCTTCAGTATCGCATACAAGTACATTAAAGGGAGATTTACTCGTGCCTGCAATGCAATTAGCATTAGAACAACACAACTTCCTCAGCTTGTTTTGGCAATTTCCAAATCCCACACGAACCAGTCACTTACCAATCGACTGGGAAGCGCTGCCAGCTCACTGGGGTCCATCACACAGAGGAATTCACATAACAGGAATACTCAAATAAAGGAGAATCGTTCATCAAAAAAAGAATCTGTACACTGACACCCCATGTATTTAGCACTTTCTTTAATGAAAGGCTCTGCAGCAGCAATGGAGATAAAGCTTTTGCTCAAGAATATTAATCGTGGGCATTTTGCCTGGCCTCGTTGCAGAAGCAGCAAACATACATCTTTCCAATCTATGTAATTACCAACGCTCTTCAAGCAACAAGCACTTTAGAGTACCTATAGATGTTTTCTTAGCTTAATGACACTGCACACTTTGGCAGAATCACTAATATCTCGCCAGCCTCATCTAACCTTTGAGCTGGGTGGAAAGTGGCCAAAGTACAGTGCCGTTTTGATTCCTCCGCAGCAGAACACGGCAGTGACGCATCGCCCACTGCCACACATCCCGCAGGTCCCGCACCCAGGGACACCGGGGGGACACTGGCACAAAGCAAACACATCCCCCTGGTTCGATGGAAATAACTGTATTTTCCAGAGCTAAAAGGTTTGGTTTTCATGTCGGCTAAGCCTTAAAACAAATGAACTGCCCCAAAGCACCTCTCTCGTCACGACTTTGACTTTCTTCAGTTGCCTGATGAAGAGTTAAATGGTCAAACTGAATAGGTAAAAAAGCTGTCAGGTGGAGAGAGAAGGTCTTGCTGGGCCTCTACGCTGTAGGAATGACAGAAGTGTAATTTCCTGCAAGCCAGAAGTTTGATTTTGAAAATTAGTGTGTCAGAAGTTAATGGACCGACAGCTCTTGTCTAGGGAAAATTGCTTTCAGTCATTAAACCCCTGGCTGTTACTTCCCGCTCCCAACACTCGCAGCCAAGACAACATCAAACACCATCTAGGGATGAACAAGCTAACACTTTAAGCAAGCTCAATTAAGCAATTATTATTTATTTTAAGTGAGAACAAACTCATCGCCAATCTTTAAGGAAATACTTGCTCCCTAAGTGCTACGGACAACAGACCCAGGTAGACGAAAGCTTTGCAACGTGCAACACCAAGGCTCTGCGCTTGATCCCAGCCCATGTTCCCGACAGTCCTACACTGATACTCTCATGGGGCTTTTAAAAACAGGCATTGGGCGCAGAAGCATCATTGCTCGCTCCATTCCTCTACTCCCTCTTGCCAACCTGGTCTACACATTCCTCCTTCCACCATGGCTGCTCTGACCCAGCTCTCTCTGCAGAGCTGTCCGACGGCTCCATCAAAACCAGACCCCTGCCCAGGGCCAATTATTGAATTATTTAAAGATTTAATCCCATGCTGTAATATATACTTTGAATTAGCCTCAAATTTTCAGCAGCCATTAAGGGAGACACCAGTAAACCCACAGACAGAAGAAACAGGTATTTACATGGTCCATGATAACTTCCATCCTACTAGCTTTTGGTATCTCCGGCATTAGCCCTTAAAGCCTTGTGCAGAGGTTTCCAACCGTTTTCAAATGCACACCTGACACTTTTCCAGCCTACAGACAGTGAATTTAAAACTGCCACCAATGGCTCCGGCTCTTCTTTGCTGCCTTTCAGGGTCCTCCTGAAAGATTTCTGTGGACCTTCACGGGCAGCTGGCCACCAACCAAACACATCTCTGAAGGAAGCAGGAGCATCATGCCCACCTCCACCAACTCAAGACAGGACCAAATGAGTCAGAAGGAAACAAATTTAACTTCCTAACACACTGTAAATGCATGAGCCCGCACGCCTGAGGGTGAGTTATGTGTCTGGGCAGACGGTGCTGCTGTGCGATCTGTTATATGTACTGCCAAAGGTACCAGATAACGGGCATCTATCTGTCTCGACAGTGTATACAGGAATATTTTAGTAATGAAAAGGGAAAATACAGGCTCCGGCACACCCTTACCCAGACAGAAGGCTTCTGCAGAAGTCCTGGAGGCTGCAGGGATGAGCTTTCATTGCCACTGCCTGCAATAAGCCTGCTTTGTGGACAGCAAAACTCATTCTGTGGTGCCATCCATCTACACACTGTCACAAGCCCTCAAGTCTCTTTACAGGGGTAAGTCGTCTGGCTGAGCCGTTTCCTCTCCTGCAAGTGTTTTTTTAATTGACTATGGAATTTGCAGATATTATTTTCAGAAAATACGTCCTATTGATTGTAATTACCATCCTCAGAGATGCAATGGAAAGAATATTAAAACCATTAACGCTGATTTGGATTTTATTAGAGCCATTAGTGAAACAGCAAGCAGAGCGCCGCTGCTTCCCGAGCACCTCAACAGCTCCTTAGCGCCATAAATCATCTCACAGCACATTTGTTATCCCTTTGGATACAGCCAGGAGTTGAGCAAAGGGAAAAAAAACGGAGGCAGCAGGTTTCCCACAGCTGGGTGCTGAGATTGGTCCAAGCATCTTTTTGACAAACCTTCTAAGCATCAACTGCCTTCAGAAAAGATGTCACTTCTTCTCTTAGGTAGATGTCCAGCAGACTCAACAGCCACCTAACGCAACCCATTGGGCTTGCGCATGTCACAGTGGGCCTGCAGGCAGCTTGTCTGACCAACTGCAGCTCCAGAAACAGTCATTTCGCCCTCATTTGGGGAGAAAGAAGTAAACATCCTCCATTTCTAGACATCATCTTCCCATACGCACCTAACCCATGTGAATCCTCCCAGATCCACTCAACTGATGTGGCATTAGGGACTTGGGTGGCATTATAGCAAGCCCGCATCTTGAGATCAATCTGCCCATGGAGATGGCATGGTCAGGACGGACAGACCCGCAGCCTAACACCATCCAACCTGGCTGGTCCTGTGGTTCTCTCACCAGCATCATTTAATGGGGCTGCCAACGTTGAGCAGAAATTGCCTCTTCTTGAATGCCACAATTATCCTGTCTGTGACCCGAGGAACCAGCCTTGGCCCTCACATCTCATTTGTGTTGTGTCATTCCATCTTGAAGATAACCAACAGCCATTCTGACGTAGTTAATATTCACTTTCTCTGACCTTCCCAGCGACTTGGGGCAGAGCTCTGCACATACAGATGTGACCGAATGTCCCTTTTCAACTTAAATGTTTTATTCAGTCCAGCTGCAGCCCTCCCAACCCCTCCCTGCATGTCAGCCCAGATCTTCCTTGCCTTGAAAACCTCCTAAAATCATGTCAGCATTTCCTTAGAAGTTCGATTTTCCTTCTCCTTTGACTCCAGCCCGACCAACTTCCCTCAGCAAGGACTTAGCACAGGTCACTGCAGGCTTGGGGATCACCAGAAACTCCTGAAACCCACTTCAGACGCTGCCAGCCAGGGACAGGAGACAGGGATGAAGAGGGCAGGGTTCCTCTCCCAGCACCCATGTCTGACCCGATGGTGAGGAGCGCAGCAGCAGCTGGGCAGCAAAGTTGAGGCCAGATAGAACCGTGATGGGTCACACCTGCCCCAGCGCAGTGGCCTGGCCGTGCCCTGCCTTCCCTTGGAGCACGATAAGAGGCAACTAAATATAGGTACTGACAGCAGAAAGAACGCTCTATTTCTCTAATTCCATAGGAGTTGCTCAGAATTTTCTGTAATAGAACATCTACATTGGACTCCTGATAACATAAACCAGCCCAAGAAACGCTTCCACTCAAAGCAACAGCTGCTTTCACATCACATCCCTGCTGACGAGATCATTTTAGACTACAGCAGCAAAGGCCTACAATGCTGAAATTTCTCTTTTTCTAATATATTCTGCTAGCAGTTGGAGCAAGCTAGTCTATCTTCTCTGTAGCTGCTTCCTGGCTTGTTTAACTTCATGATTTTCATGTTTACAAACACTTGGGCTTCCAGCAGGGCAAGGCAAGATTTTGTTATAAATAGCAAGATACTGAATGGCAGGAAAATGTCAGGGGCGGGAGAAAAAAAAAAATAAAAAGAGAGATTCTCTCTTCAATCTGGTTTTAGTGAGCCTTGAAGGTATCAAGTCCCTGCAGCTTGTGGGGCATAGGTCTGGGTGCTACAGACACAGCCCAAACCATGCAGGAGGGGACAGCAGTACCATGGGGGGCATCAAACATCTCCTCCGAGCTGGCCAAGAGGTGAAATGCCTCTTCCCAGTGGGAGCTGGGCTGCCAACAGCCCTTTTCCTTCACCCCAGGTGGGAAATGAAAGGAGCAGAGCTGGAATACCTCTTCCTCCTCCTCCCTGTGCGCCAGGAGAAGGGGAATCCTGGCATCACAAGAGTGAAGACAAGGCCAGGAAAGCAAATCAAAAGCCGCCTCCAGGGCTGGTGGAAGGTTGAGTAAAGCCTCTCCAGGGCCACATACACTGAAAAACTCATGCCTGCAGAGCAGGAAACTAGAGTTGCTTGCGAGTCTAAGAGGAACTGGCAGCTCAGCCCTACCCACGGGAGATGCACTCAAGGCACTGGGCTGCTTGATGGCCATAGTCAGGCACCCATCGTGGTTCAGCCTGGCTCCATGTGCTGCTGAGGAGCACCCGGGCGCGGAGCTGCACAGCACAACCTGCAAACCCTGACTCGACAGGACAAGTCGGGGCGTGAGGAAGCCACGAATGCCTTCCAGTGCCTTTGTGCTCGCAGGAGGGAACGGAAGGATGGAGGAGGAAAATCCTTACAGAGGTAAGCAGGCAAAATTCCTTAGGTGACACCTCACCTGGTTAAGCACATACCCAGAGGCAAAGAGTTTCCAGCACTGCTGTTGCTTCCAGCAGCTCGGGACAGCAGGAGTTTATCAGATAAAGCTGTAGAAATAAGCTCCCAAACCACAAAAATGAGCTGCCTTTTTTTTTTTTTCTTAAAAAAAAAAAAGCAAGCCAAGTTTCTGCACAAATGACTGTAATTAAGGATGTTACCTGTCAGGTCCTCAGGGCATTGAGGCTACAATGTTCAGGCTTTGGAAAAAGTGTCCTGCATGGCAGCTATCCCACTCCTCTATCAGCTTATTTATCACATCCAGCACCTACCCAGATTTCTCACCATTTAGTTGTAATTCAAGGATTTAGGGGGAAATCCCCACCTCCCTGAGCCAGATGACTTCACAGGAAGTAAGGGGATGGAATGCCTTAAAAAAAAAAAAAAAAAAATCATAAAAAAAAAAAAAAAGCAGCACGCCAGCGGCGAGGCTGTAGGGTGTGGGTGGTGAGGCACACATGTCTCATCACGTGTGTCATCACATCCGAGGGCTCCTGCAGCGGTTTCAGGAGATTTTGTAGATTCCTTTTAATTCATACATTATGGAAGAGTCTCAACCGGCAGGCTGCCCCAGGCGCGTGTGCAGTGCTTGTTCATCTAACCAACATTGCGGCTTGCATCTCAGAAGTTACGTACAATTTCTAAAACACTCTGCAAATAACGCGATCGCCTAACAATTTACGCATTTGGGGGTTTCATCTGGGCTGACACCGGGTTCTCATCATCCCTCACACAGGAACACACACCACCAGCCTGTCACTGCCCCCAGCCAGCAGAAAGGCTGCTATTCCTCAGCCTCCCCCGGGGAAAACCACCTCTGAAGACGGCCCAGCGCTGGTGGAGGCACCTCGCTCGTCCCGGGCACCGGCACCCGCCGCTGCCCCATTCCCGCAGCCGAAGATGCTCCGGGAAAGTTACCTCCTCCGGCCTCCCTCTTCCCAGGACGCACCGCCGCACCGGGGTGGGGGGCACGCACCGCCGCACCGGGGTGGGGGGCACGCACCGCCTCCAGAGCGCGACCCCCCACCGCCCCCAGCCGCTCCCGGGGGCGGCCACCCCCCGGCCCGCTCCTGGCCAAGCTCGGCTCCCCCGGCGCAGCCCCCCCACGGCCGGGCAGCGAGTCCCCTCCCCAGGGCGAACCGCGGCCGTTCGTCCGCCCGCCCTCCCGGCTCCTCCCGACTCACCGAGGCGGGGTTGGCCCGCTGGCCGCGCTCCTGCTCCCGGCACTGCAGCCCGGCCAGGTGCCTCTCCAGGGCCGCCCAGTCCATGGCCGGCGGCTGCGGTTCCCGCGGGGGCTGCGCTCCGCCGCCCCGCCGCGCCCGCCGCCCGCCCGCTCCCGCCGCCCCGCCGCCGCGCCGCCGTTCCTGCGGGGGCAGCGGCGGCGGGCGCTGGTGCGGCCGCGGGCGGGCGGCGGCGGCGGGGCGGCGGGGCGCGGCGGCGGCGGGAGAGCCGCTCCGGCGGGCGGGCGCGGAGGGGCGGCGGGCATCACCGGCGGGGCAGCGCGGCGGCTCCCGGCGAGCTGGCGGGGAGGGCAGGTAGCCCCCGTCCTCCTCCTCCTCCTCCTCCTCTTCCGAGTCCTCCAGCGCCGCCAGGTCCAGGCTGCTGGGGGACGGCGAGGACTTGCCCTCCGAGCACGGCGTGGCTTTGCTGGAGTTGGACTCCGAGCTGGAGCGGCTGCTGCCGGCGTCGCTCCCTAAATCCATCCCATCCTCCCGGGAGTCCTGCCGGAGAGAAGCGAGAAGCGCCGCGTCAGACAAACCCGGCACCGGCCACGGGAACCACCGGGCCCCGGGGCGGGCCGCCCGCCTCGTCGGGGCCGCCCCCACGCACCGGAGCCGCTGCCGCCGCGGGGCCGCCCCGGGCAGGCGGGAGGCGGCGGCGGCGGCCCCGCGATCGTAGCGCCCTCCGCGGGCGGCAGCGGGGAGGAGCGGGGCCGGCGGTGGGGTGGGGGGGGCGGTGCTCCCCGCTGCCGCCGCCGG
This sequence comes from Alca torda, assembly GCA_008658365.1. Classification (NCBI taxonomy): domain Eukaryota; kingdom Metazoa; phylum Chordata; class Aves; order Charadriiformes; family Alcidae; genus Alca; species Alca torda. Next base: position 8,502,546 of record CM018081.1, read on the forward strand.
GGGAGCCGGGGCCGGCGGTGGGGTGGGGGGGGCGGTGCTCCCCGCTGCCGCCGCCGGGGGAGCCGGGGCCGGGCTGGGGCAGCCGCCGCGGGGGGAGCTGGGGCTGGGCGCGGGGAGTCGCCGCGGCGGCGCCCGGTGCCGCTGGTTGCAGGCAGGGCTGGCGGCGGGGCGGGCAGCGGCTGCCCCCCGGGCAGGGCAGGGCCTCCGCCTTCCAGGGGGTGTGGGAAACGCTGTTTTTGCCGTAGAAATGAGCGATCTTAACGGGGAAAAATGTGGGCATTTTGGAAAGGGCACGTGGCGCCTTTGGCCATCGCTTCTGCGGTGCCCGGTTTTGCGAGGTGTGTGTGTGTGTGTTAGCTGTTAATTACAACGCAAGTGGCATCCTCCGCCGCACACCCTGAGGGATGTACACAGGCACACATTACAAATTACTTCTCACACTCTCAATTTCTTTCCTTTTTTTGGTAGTAATTTAAAGTATCTAGTTAAGAGTAGCCTATAAATAACTCTGCTAAAAAAACCTAATCTAGTTTATATGTTCTGGGTCACCAAAGCCAAGTTTAACATGCAAATGTTCCCATTCCCAGATTCATTTAAAGAAGACCTTTTAATGTTGCATGGGCGAAATGAAGCGCATTAATCACACAGAAGAGCACCTTCAACGTTGTGTTTGGGAGACGTGGCAGCACCCGGCTGGCCGATACCTACTGACCCAACCCAGCAGATACAATGAGGGAGAATAAGGGGACGGTAAACTTCTTACAGCCCTGGGGTCTAGCAGAGGGAGAGCCAGCAACTAGTTTTAATTATAATTAAATTCAAATATTTACTTGGATTGAGAGTTTATTTGCTGGCAGAAATCAGGAAAGCCATGTAAGAAACACATCCTTAAGGCTGTGTGAGGTTTAAAACTGTCCCGTTCCATAGGATGGTGAGGGTGATGCCAAGCAGCAGTGCACGGCAGAGCGCATACATGGCAAAGACAGCTGGTGAGTGTGCCCAGGCCTGGTGTGGCAGAGCTGGGGGGATCTGTCCCCCACGGTTCCCTCCTCCGGCGCTGCTGGTGCCCTGCCTGCACGTCGGCAGCCCAGCCTGACTTTGTCAGTTCTTCCAAACGGGGCAAAGGGAAGAGGGGAAGGAGGGAAACATCTGCAGCCGGTTAACTCTCGGGACTTTCGAACTCGTTGCTATGCAGCTGGTCATCCTGAGCAGCTGACAGACCTGCACCGGCGGAGTGGGGGGAGGACGTGCTCACTCTGCCAACTTACAAGTCTTATTCAATGTCCACCTCTTTCACAGCAGCAACCAAGCGCCACGTAGGGCCATGGTTTCAATTCCAGGAACTCATGCCAGGTACCAAAAAACCAGCACTGTGAGGCAGACAGAAGAAAGATCGGGGTAACCTGCTGTGAGGCAGGGCACAGACTTGGGCTGAAATGTTTTAGGTGTTGTGGAGACACCCGCTTTTCTACCATCTAAGTATGCCTCATGGGGTGGGAGACCCTGGCTCCTAGCCACCGCTCAGGAGGGCTGAAATGGGACTATGGTACACAGCAAATAGCAATACGGCTAATTTAGCCAAGATGATATTAACCTCTCTGGTGAAGTTTCTCTACCAGGTGCTTTCCAGGTTACCAGCAAGAAGATACCAAAGATACTCCCACGTTAACCAAGAGCAGCCATGGTCAAGGCTACTTCCCTCCTCCCCGCACCATCCCTGCTTTCCTCCCAGGCTGCTGGCACTTGTGGTTGGGACTCATAGAATTAGTAACTGGAAAATATGTTTTTAAAAATAATTCCAGCAAATGACAGGAGGGTGCAAGAGTTAAGTCTCAATCCTGGAAATGGATTGTATTGGTAAAAGCTTTTATCAGTTGCACACCTGTGAGGTTGCGGGGGGGGATGACGTTTAACATACTTTGCAAGGCATAATTCTTTATTTGAGTCTATTTTAATATCGCCACCACCCTAGGAAGCGAGTATCTGCTGAACAAAGTGGAGGAGCTACCTCATTGGTTCCGGTCTGGCGGTCGCAGGCTGCGGAAAGCTTTATTTACAGGATCTCATGGTGTGCCTGATTGATTAGGAAAAATTATTTTCTTCGATGTGACAAGTGCATTGATAACATCTCATGGAAGATGAAAGAACTCCCCTCCCATGTAGCTCATTGAATTTCTCAGTGCAGAGCCCACTGCGATGCCCAGAGGGCCGTGATGTGGGTGCAGCCACCTCCCATTGCAAATGGGCCTGTTCCAGGTGGATTAAGGCTGTTTCAGCCATTGTGACCATCCTTTGGCCCGACTCAGTTGACCCCCCAGCACCCCTTTCTGTACTGCCAGACCTTACAAATGCCTGCCTGCCACCCTGTCTTCAAACGATGGTGTTTTCTCATGAGGTTAATAAGAATACATGTGTTTGATGATTTTCTTTCTTTTTTTTTTACTTTTTTTTTCATTGCAGACAGTTGCAATCATTTTTATCGTGCGGTAAGCCCTCTACATTTCTAATTATATATGGAGAGTATATTTCCGCTCGACCCTTCACAAGAAGAAACCAGCTATTGCTATTCAAAACACATATGTAATTCCTCTCCTTTACAAGCCTACATCAAATAGGTTGCTTCTCCAACGCAATGAAAAACTTGAAATTCATATGAATTTTAAAGGGTGAGGAGTGTGAACACAAGCCCTTGTAGATGAAAGGATGTGCTTTACAGTTATTTTATTCAGTGCAAAGGAGGTTTTAATACAAACAAGGCATGTTGAGTTTATTCTGAAACAGAAATAGAACATAAAAATAAGACACTTATTACTTTCATTGAATGAATGCAGGGCCGTTTTAAAAGCCAGTTTGCTTATTATCATAAGCTATTAAATTTATTTCATTTTACCATTTTGGCACTACTCTAACCCCATTCTAAAATGCATTTCATGCGCTCTCTCGCTCTCTCTCATGCTAAATTGCAGAAGCTTTTGGGTCGGGGAAGGATGAAGGCAGGCAAGCAGGGAAGTCACAACTACCCTTAAGCTGCCTCTTTCTCCTGGCCTTCACAGGCAACATCCAAATCCATAAGTACAAGAACATCTCCGTCAGCTGGGTCTTCATCTCGCCTACCATTCAGCCCCCTCATCTCTGCCCTGAGGTCCCAAACACTGAGCAGCCCCACGCAGGACGTGCTGTCCGATGCAGGTGGTGAGATATGAGTAGGAGACCATGTAGACCATCTGCCCCAGAACACTGGTGAGTTCCTGGCATCAGCCAGTCCTTGGATAATTACTCAAGGCAGCAGCTAGTGGTGGACTGAAGCACAGTCAGTAACTAATGCCGACATTTGATCTGATATTTAACCAAATGCTTTTGGATTGTGACTTTTTAAAATGTTTAGATTTTTCCCAGCTTTGAAAGTCTGTCTTTCCTGCCAGGCTCATTGATGTCGTCTCTCCAAAGTGCTTTCTCCTAGGGGAGCCCAAACCAGAGAATCTCCAGGTGAGCTAATTTGTTTTGGGCTGCATTGTAAGGAAAGCGGACAAAACTGTGTCCTGGGTACTTTCACTTGAAGTTGGATTGTGTCCCTCATAGCAAATAGGCTTGCTGCTCATACCTGTGCAACCTGGAGCCCACTGAGAGCCCCCAGTTAGACCCATAATTGGTCCAAGGAAACTGTGCCTTTACTTTAAAAGTCTGGATAGGCTTTTTTGGGGGATTACTCTTTAACTGACTTCCACGCAGAGCTGACTGCTGTCATTATGCAGGTGGGGATTTTCCAGGGAAATGATGCTGACCTACCTGCCCCGAGATAGTACAGGAATGCACAGTTTCCTCCAAACACAAAGAATTTATGCTTCCTACCACCCCTAAAAAGGAAAAGGACTGCTCCGAGATCAATGCACATTTCCTTTTCCCGGTACAAGCCCTCTGTCATCCCACGGGCAGGAGAAAGGTTGCCAGCATTTGCCTGGAGTCTGTGTTGGACACCAACGCACGCACAAGTGAGCATATACCTCCAAAAATTAGATGGCCAATATATTCACTGGCCACTAAACTGGCCATTTTTATTCAGGAGCTTTTTTTTACCCATTCCTCTTCTTCTGTAAAAGTTTTCTGCCACATGTTCCATGGGTCTGTCCTTCCTGAGCTATGGAGGTGTTCTAATCTTTCATTACAAATAACGCGTCTGCCAGATTTTGCACAACATGTAAGCCAAGTGCAATAGCTGTGGTTTCTTCTTCCTAAGCCTGTAGGGGCCGTAAGGGTCCCTGCCTTCATTCACGTCACTGCTTTAATTCTCAGGCATCTTTAAAATATCCGCCTTGGTAAATATTCCCCATCCAAGGAACAACAGCTGTCCCCAGGCACGGCTGTCCCCAGCTCACTGTGGCCCTGCTCCAGCACCAGCTGGGGAGGAGGAGGAGGAGGAGGAGGGAGGGGATGGTGCTGACTCCAGCCGGGGTGTCCCTCAGCAGCACCATCCCATGCACACCCCCCAGCCTCTCCCCACATCTCAGAAGGGGCATTACACCATTTCCAAGGAAAAAAAAAAACAACCTGCTTTTTTTGCTGTGGAGAAGAGCCTGGTTCTGTCCTGCCTGCAGCGTGCAGATACCATGGTGACAGACACCTTCCAACATTACGAAAGCAAACAGGAACTCATGAATTTGTGTTTTAAGGCCAAATTATATATAGGAGCACCACACGCTTGACATCTGTCGCTGCTTCCTATTAGTACCCTTTGCTTGATTAATCCCCCGCAGCCAGCCTAGCCCCCAGCTAGTGCTGGGAGGAGATGCTCACGCTTTCTAGGCTCTATTGGAGAGATTTAACAAACTCCTGTGCAAGGCAGCCCTGGCCTGCTGCCTGTCCGAGCCGTGCTGAGCCATGCCAAGCCGTGCCAGCCTCCCATACGTGTCTAGCAGTGCGTGGGAGAGAGCAGGACAAACCACCACCAGCTACCAGAGGGGCTGGGGACAACTGTGGGAGGATGGAGCTACAACCTGGGGCCGTTGGAGTATTCTCCTCATCGTGTTCAGCTGCAGTTGGTGTTATTTAGCTATGTTCTCAGGTGATGCTGAGAGTCCCAGATACAACCGAGCTGGCATATTGGTGCCTCTAAAATAATTCCCGCAGACATCGGAGTAGGCAAGGGAAGAAAAAAAGGTCAGATTTAAGCTTGAATGCTGCTGGGAAAAGGAATGTATCACTCGTACAGAAGCGATGACTGTAATGCGTTTATAAATATACCCATGTGAGAGGTGCTATTCCCTCCATCAGCTGTCCTTGGCCATGTGCCACAGGTGGTACCCGCATCTCCGCCATCTCCTCACCCATGCAGCCGGGCACTGATGCTTTGTTTTATTTTTCACCTGCCCTAACTCTTCTTACACTGACCACAAGGTCTCATCTGTAAGATTTTCCCACCTTATGGGATTTCTACCGCTCTGGGAGTAGCCGTGATCACACCTAGCTGGGACTTCTTGCATCTCCTTGTCCCAAGTGACAGAGAAGAGGTGACAGTGCTCTTTCCCCAGGTGCTGAGATGGGATTTTGCTCAGCACTTCGGTTTCAGGGAGCGTTCAAGCCCCTTTTAAGTGCTGTGTGAGCCCTGGGGCTGGCAGCATACGTCCCCACCCGGTAAATAAAACCAGAAAAGGAAGAAAACGAGATTGCTTTGGCTTGATAGTAGCTGTGGAAGAGCCTCGTGATAAAGATGCCTGAAAACAGTCCACAGATCAGAACAGAACTTCTGTGATCACTTCAGAGGGATAAATACTTCGGAAGAGCGGGTGCATGTCCAGACCACTGCCACAGCTCCAGCTCCAGCCCTGGGCAGCGTGGTCCTCAGCACCTTCACAGACTTTTAAAAGCTCGAGCAGCCAAATGCCATTGCATGCTGCTGACTCGCTGCATTTGATATAAACTTGCATTGCATCTCGTATTTAATTTTTTTTTTCTGATTTTCTACTGCTTATTCATAGACAATAAATAAGTTGTGTCCAGCAGGTCAAGGGAGGGGGATTCTGCCCCTCTGCTCTGCTCTGGTGAGACCCCCCTGCAGTGCTGCCTCCAGCTCTGGGGCCCCCAACATAAGAAGGACATGGACATGTTGGAGCTAGTCCAGAGGAGGGCATGAAGATGATCAGAGCCTGGAGCCCCTCTGCTGTGAGAACAGGCTGAGAGAGTTGGGGTTGTTCAGCCTGGAGAAGAGAAGGCTTCGGGGAGACCTTAGAGCCCCTTCCAGTCCCTAAAGGGGAAAGCTGGGGAGGGACTCTGGATCAGGGAGTGGAGTGATAGGACAAGGGGGAACGGTTTTAAATGGAAAGAAGGGAAATCTAGATTAGGAAGAAATTCTTTACTGTGAGACACTGGCTAAAGCCATGCAGAGAAGCTGTGGCTGCCCCATCCCTGGAGGTGTTCAAGGCCAGGTTGGATGGGGCTTGGAGCAACCTGCTCTAGTGGGAGGTGTCCCTGCCCAGGGCAGGGGGTTGGAACTGGATGGTCTTTAAGGTCCCTTCCAACTCAGCTATTCTCTGATAAATGTCGTCTCCTCTCTAAACATCACAAATAACATCCTGCAGTCCCTGCATGCTCAGATTAGCCCTATCACATGCCACAACCCCGATGGTTTGGCTTTGGGAGTTAGAAGCACGAGGATGCTGCATTGCTTCATGTTTCCCTGCCAGCCCTGTACGTCCCTGCAGCTGAGATTTCAGCACCAAACCAAACACACACCGCCCCTGAAACACACAAAATAAAGCCATTTCATTTAAAAATTCTCAGGCTCGGGTGCTCACCTGCAGCCTGGTGCGGCGCAGACACGGGTCTGGCCGGCTGCATCCCTCCCCGGGGAGCTGCAGCCTCCCTTGGCATTGCTGGAGGGCACGGAATGGGGCAGCTTACCAGGCTGCAAGCAAAACCTTTGCGGGAATTGTTTCTGTATGTTGCCATTTGGATTTGCAGGTTTAACTATTTAAATTTAGCAAATTAATCCTTTGCTTAATTTAGAGGGGGGATAAGGGGGGGAGGGAAATCGCACGAGGCAGCAAGAGTGTGAGTGATTATGCTCTCATTAAAGCTCTTCTGCTGGCAGAGGAGGTAACGGAGGTGGAGGAGAGGGATAACAGCAGCATCTCAAAACTAATCCCCTCTTAGGTCATGTTCATCTTTTTTGGCTCTGTCAGGCCCCAGTTTCCCATCTTGGGATTCGATTTTTGCAGAAAGAAAAGCTGCTGGGATGGCTCATGCCCTGCCAGGGCTTCCCGAGCTCCCTCGCCGGGGCTCGGAGGAGCACAGACCTCCCGCAGGTCTCCCCCACCCCAGCGGGGTGACAGCACAGGGACTGATGCTGCTGTCTACGATGGACACGTCAATACTGCTACAGCAATACAGAAGCTGCAAAGATGGCCATTGCTGCTGTCCTAACATGCTTTGTCTCCTATCCTTTGTACAACTTAAAGAATAATAACAAAAAGTCCCCGTCCAAACTGGTTTTCCTCTAAATAATTTGTTATGACATGACACGGACAAAGCAGATGAAAAGGGGTGAGCTTTTTAAACAACCTCTCTTACATATCTTATTTAAACTCTTTTTACATGCATCTCTGACCAAACTCAATGACAAATTCACATCCCGACATCTGGGGAATACTCAAAAAGGTAACGGTGGGGAAGGAAGAAGAGGGGGTGCACCTTTTTCCCAAAGAACTGATCACGCCTTTCTGCTACTCAGTGGATTATGAAGGAGAAAAAAAGAAGGAAAAAATCCCCTTAAATTAAAATTATTTCTTGACCATTTTGATAGGGTAGAAAACTGCTGAAATCTCTTGAGATCTGTCATTTGGGAGACCAAAGCGGCCAGCCAGGATAACTAATTTTATTCCCAAACACTGTGAAATGTGCTGATACACACACCAGAGGTTTTATCACTGCTTTGGCAAGACAGGGATTACCACCTGAATATATTTAAACTGAAATTATGCTGAAATCGGTAGGAAGCGAATACTACCTCATTGCTTCAACAAAGGTGCATTAAAGACAATTACCAAAAAATACCCTTCAAGGAGTAAATGGGTTGCAATTAGGTTATTAGCAGTCCTGTGCCTGCGTTCCCCAAGGACTGCTCATCTCCAGATGAGTGTAGCTCTGCTTATCCCTTCTCCTTCGACTCCTCCTGGTGTGGATGTCCATCTCCTCCACCCAGCCCTGGCTGTGCCCATCACCTCTAGCACGACACCACCCAACGCACCCCACTGTCCCGCTGTCCTTGGGGGTGACACGTGGCATCTTGGGGATTTGGGAAGCTGAGATGGGTTGATGCAGACGTGCTTGGTACCGTAGGAAACCTCATCATCATCGTCCCTCCTCCTCCTCTCAACCAAGCCAGAAATATGTCTGCTATCCCATATTTTTCCAACAAGGACACATTGCTGGGGTTGATCGATACTTGGTGGGGTTATAAATTCCTCTTTCCATCTGCTCTCTGTCCTGCTAGGGCTACTTTCCCGGTGCTAGTTCCCCTCTGGCAGACACAGGAGAGCCAGTAAAGCGCTTAGGGTAAACAAAAAGCAAGGTCAATAGGGATCCTCCTTATCTGCCTAAAGGCCTCCGGAATTCAAGGCTGTGGAAAAAAAAAAAAAAGCCCTTTTATAAACTGAATTCAAAGGCACGTGGGTAAGGAATGCAAGTAGGGAAATAGCTGAAATATTTCAAATGCACGAGTCCACAGCAGCGCTGCCACATCTTAATATTTATGCTGGTTGCTCTAAACGTAGTAACTCACAAATTTCAACATGTGCCGAGAAGGTTACGCAGTGTTTCTGCTCAGAAACCCCTCCTGCCCGCCATCCTTTGGGTATAAACACAGAGGTGCAGGGCGAGGGCAGTGAGAACAGGGGGAGGAATCAACCCCTTAATTAAGTTTCAACAAGGAGAGCGACATCTGTCTCGGGGGCCTCTGTTATCATAGCTGGGGCTTGAAGGTAACTATTAACCAAACCAGAGAGGGACAGTGCTCAGCTCCAGCCATATCACAGCTCAGCTCCAGCCATATCACAGCAGATTTCGTCCTGGCTGGCTGAGCTGAAGCTGGTAACATTTAGAGCAAGAGCCAACATCCAGCAATTTGTCCCAACTTTTTGTTGTACCCCGGGGCCATCCGGCCCACTGTCTGATTTAGGGCTGAGAATTTTTTTCTAGCACTGTAAATATCTTACAGTGAATCATTTCTTGCCCAAACCTATTAAATGAGTCGCAGAAAATGGTTTGGAAAACAAAGTCAGGATATTCCTTATGCAGTCATGCAATCTCTTCCCATGCATAATGTTTACCAAGAAGTTTTACTGTCCTTTCACCGCTCTTTTAGTTCAGTTCAGCTCAGGGGTGGATTCAGGTTACATATAAATAGGCTCAGCCTAAAGCAGCCAGAGCCTGGAACTCAGAGGGAACTTACGCACTGGGAGAAGGGAAGGTGCAATTACTGCTCAAAGAGATATTGCTGCAGGTGCCCTTCAAAGGGTGGGATCAGGTTCCATCAATCTGCTCAATTACCATTTAATTTTGAGTCTACAACTGTTGCTGATTCCCAGTTTCCAGTCAAGGGCAATTATCTTTTGTTATTTCTTTGTCTCTGCATCTTTACAAGCCCGTATACATTTAGATGCAGTTCAGGTTTACAGGAGCACATACTGCTGCTTTGCTTTTCTCTAATGATTTATGATATGCTTAATACAGCCATTCGCAACAATGCGATATTAACATAACAGCTCAATAAACAGCCCAAGAATGAACTGTTCTTAGTTTGCTGGGTGGTTTTTTTCCCTTCTAAATTTCAGGGACGACACCAAACTCCTTGCACTCCCTTCTCCTCCACAGCTTTGCCTATTATTTATCTCGCTAGAGGCAGCGCAGTGCTGGGTGGTGTGGGGATGCCCCCCCTTTGCTCTCCTTTCCTCTTCGGCTGATGAGACCTGTATTTACAAGGGTATCACTGAGACCACCGCCCCATTTCTTGTGGCCTGGGGCAGAGCCAGCAGCCTTCCCGAACATCTCCCTGCAGTTATCCCCGAAACCTGGCTTGGGGGGGGGGGGGCAGCCCCATGGCAGCGGGCGCAACGCGGTGGGCCAGAGAGGCAGCAAAGGGTGTCAGAACCCACAGCTGTGTGGTCACAGATTCCTTTCAAGCACCAAAAGAGAACTGCTTTCCAAAATATATGTGCGTGCATAACAGCTGCCTGTTGGAGGGCAAATTTCAGCTAGAAATCTTTCCCTCCATCATCCCTTGGGTCAAATACTGCAAATACAGAAAAGCCAGGCAAGCCTTATCTGTTATCACACCTAACAGCTCTGCACTCATTCAAAGGCTGGTTGCTGGCTTTTTACCCACTTGGTTCTGCAAAGCATACCTAAGAGCCCATGGCCACAGATTTCTAATGTACCACATTAGGAATCTGGTCGCCCAGCACTGGGAAGTATTTTGGTACTCGTCTGTATTCAAAGTAAGAAATGTAACTTCAAAAAAACCCCACTGCCACATCCACATGACACACAAAACCGGGGAAAATAAAATATGTAACTACAGCAAATGTCGCTGTGAGGAAACAAGCCCTCTTCCCTGATGATGAATTATACTTTGCTTGCAACAGATGCAGCTCTTTATATTTGTTTTCTGCATAAATCTACATATTAGTCTGAAAGCAACTGTATGTGCTTTGTCTTGCCTTGATTCCATCACTCACTGCTCTTTTCAGCTGATTGCCTTCGAGTGCGGGGCTGGGGCATCCGAGCACAGCTTTGCTTCAGCAAACCGCCCCGTTTTGTGGCTTTTCCAGCCCCAAAATCGTAAGGAGGGAGCAGGTGGACATTGACCGTGTAGTGACTTGGCTGCGTGCATTGTGGAGCTCGTGACTTTTCTTCTGCCCTTGGCCACCAGTTTCTGCTGATGGGGATGGCATCTCCCCATCCGTGAGCGGCGGGCAGAGCCCTGGGGCTTACAGCACCCAAGGAAACAGGGAGGGAGAAGCGGGGTGGGTGCTGTGCATGCATGACCCAGCGCCAGAGGCGGGAGCTCCTGCAACAGCCACGGGTCTTGTTCTGCAGTTTGATTTATATCATTTATAATTTATTGCGTGCTGCCAACCAGACAGGCTTCCCTGGAGCTGGGATGGCCATTGAGGATGGCTGTTGGTGTACTGCAGCATGGCTAGCAGCAAATACCCAGCACGGACAGGCAATGGTTTTGCCCCAGGAGCCTAATTCCCCAAGAAAAGCTGGAAGTGGGAGCATGCACGGGGTGCAGGTGGTGGGAGGAATATTCTGCAATTGCAGCCAGAAAAGGTGAAAAGGATAGGTACTGAATATAATTATCTTATTAAATGGTGAGCCCATTTTTTCAGCTTTTCTTAATCTCATTTAATGCTATTGGTGTCAAGTTAAATTATTTTTAATTGTTTTTACAAAATGCATCTGATGAATTTATGGTTTCCTCTATAGGATCTCCCAGAACATAATTCTCCGAGAGAATTTATTTTCCTCTCCTCTGAGGAGTCTTATTTAATATCTGTGCACTGGAAATTGAAGCGATGAAGCAAGTAAACAATTACTGCAGTGTATCATTAATGGGAGCAGCCTTGTCCTACAGCCACGGTGAGCATCCCTACCCTCATAGGCAAGAGCCTTGCTTGTTTTGCTCCTTCCCAGGGTCCCATCTGTGCTTGCCAGCCTAAGCAGCTCCTGCTGTCCTGGAGCCTGTCCCCTCCCCTGTGGAAGGCTCAGGAATAATCTCCTTTACTGGTGCTGGTGGGAGGGAAGGCAGCTCCATCCCTGCTGAGGGCTCACCGGTTGGTCTCTGGGATGAAAGCTAGGTGAAATGAAGGATGGCTTTGAGGCTATATTGAACAACTGAGACAAGCCTCTGCTCATGTCACAGGGTGAAAGCATCGCCTACAAGCAGCTATGGGGCACGGGAAAGCGTGCAGGGAAGTCACCAGCACTGGTGACAGCAGAGAGGATGTGGGTACCAACAGTCCACTCTCCCTCTGGTCCTGTAAAGCCATTTTTCATCCCAGAGGATGGGTACAGAAGCTCTTGCCAAAGGGTGTTTAAATAGGGTTAAGGATTGGTAAGGTCTCACAGGCAGGGCTGAAGGCTGGGGGGGTTTTGGAGGGTTGTCCCAGGTGCTTGTGTCTCGACCCCCTGCTGGAACAGGGCATCTTCCCGACCCCTCCCCTTGTGTGTGGCATCAGAGCAAAGCCATTTCCCTGGCAGAGAGGCACCCACCATTTGCAGGGAGAGAGAAACGTACATTTTATTTCCCCCCACGAAAAACTGAAAATTGAAAAGCTCTGCTTCTGAAATCTCTCATTACCGGAGCAGCAGGTCAGAGGGACGCTGCTGAACTCGGCGCACAAATGCTGGGGTAGGACAGCAAAAAATAGAAAGCAAATTGCCGTGACCTTTTACTCTAGAGAAAAGATCTATTTCTGATACATGCACTATTTAAACAGAGGTATTGCTAGCTCATCTCTGGCTGTAACCCACTTAGGCAAAGCTTCAGGCATAAAGCAAGGTCACTTCAGGCATAAAGCCAGCTCCTGGCTGCTTACTCACCAGTGACACACCGGCACGACGCAGCAGGACAGAATGAGGCGGATGTACATTATCACAGAGGGAACAACATGGTACATGTTAAAAGGCTGGATTATTGGTGCACAGGGATAATTTCCAGGTCTTTAGGCTGTAGCTCTGGCAGGTTGTGGGCTGTCAGTGTGAGCTCTGAGCTTGCCTACGCTGGGATGGGAAAAGAAGATCCTCTGCGGTCCTGGGAAGAGGGAGCTGGATGCTGCGAGGAAACGTGCAGGGGACACTGCCACAGCCAACACGTGCTATGTACACTCGACAGCATCCTGCCTTCTGCGTAAGGTACGGTGCCAGGCAATACAGCTCTTACTACTTCATCAGCGTCCAAGAGGCTGGAGAAAGTCTCCTGGCTGCAGCCACGAGGAGGATTATCACTGACATAAGCTCTTGGTATTCCCCAACCCAAGCCCTGTGATGCAGCAAACAAGAAAAGCTCTCGGTGTGACAGAGAGAGACGTTACTGCTGAAGGCGTCTCCCCCTAGTCCTATTCCCAGCAAAGGTTCAAGGTGTAGACTGAAAACTGGGATACAGGTGCTGGTATTTTGCCTTAGCAATGGCATTAGGGTTACGCTGTGTCTAACAGGAGAGGCTGGCTCCCAAACAGATGGCAGATTCCTACTGTCATTCCAGGATATCTTGAATAAACCACTTTATCTATTTAAATGCCTTAATAATCAACATACCAAGCGCAGGAGTTCAGAAGTGGTAAGATTTAATCCAGCTCTTGAGAGCTTTGTGTGTTTATTTTACAGGACCCTTGCAAGGCAGAAACTCCATCTTCAGCTATTCCTAAACTGCAAAGTGAGCGGGTTGGGTATTTCTGACTGTGCTGCAAGAAAGCGTAGGACCAACATTTGCATTCCTCTGTAAGAAAGCTGGCTAGCGGAGCTACGGAACAGAAGTCCCTTTCAGCAGCATTAAGCCTGATCCTACATTATATGGAAGAAAAAACCTGAAGTTAACTCCTGAGACCAACCCAGACTACATAAAGGGTAGGACAGTGTAGCACATCACTGCGGTGAATGTTTATGTCCCCACAGCTCGTGCTGCAGCCCGGGCTTGGGCTACGGCCTCGTGCCACCGGTTTTCCCACTGGAACTGGAAGTTGGTGAAACAGAAAGTGATAATCCTCTTAGCGGGGCTGGCGCCGGCTGCCATCGCCCATGCTGCGCTCCAATTAACACCAGTGGCTAAGCCTCACCGGAGGTTTTGTTATTAATTATGGGAGGGAGGGAGAATTGAGCATGCTTAGTGCATGGCTGCTTGGGCTGGGAGAAAGGAGATGTCCTAAAATAACTCACAGGGAAAAAAAAAATTAACGCCTTGAAAGCGGCACTGGATCAGCACCATCCCCACAATGGAGGATCCCCCATGGTGGGGACCGGTCACCAGTGCCTCTGTTCATCCTGGGGCTCACCACAGACACCCCCGTAAGCCAGGGCCTGGCACACGCTCCTAAAATCCCAAAGCTGCTTTTCCCTGGGGCTGGCGGGTCTGGAAACGACCCTGGGGTGTTGCCTCTGCCCCAAGAGCCGGTGGTGGGACTGGAGCTCAGCCTTGGATTTGCCCCCCAAAGTGAACCCCTTTCCCATCCATAGTGTCAAACCCTCCACAAAATACAGCCCAAGCATCGCCTTTACTTCAACAGGAGTTTGAAACTGGAAGCTAACCCTTGTCACTTTTCCAGGTTGACTTTTAATCTATGGTTGTTCTTTTAAACAGAGGGTTGCAGAGTACTTTGGTTTGTGTGAATACAGTTTCTGGGGTCTCAAGGTTCCACTGATCTCACAGGAAAGTCTTGATTGTTTGTTTTAAACACAGAATTCAGAAGTTTCCAATGATTTTCCTCCTGGGAAAAAGCAAGAAGCCCTCCCCAGGCATGCCTAGGATGAGATGGGACTGGAGCCATAGCATCCCCTGCTCCGCGCTGCAGCCCGACCAGGGACATGGACCCATCACACCCACCCGGCTGCTACCCAGCCAGCGTCACCCTGCCCCGTGCCCCGGCGCTCTCATCATTGTGCTTCTTGAATAACTCATTTATAAGTTTTAGCACACTTGATAGCTTTTCCATCTAACAGTGAAAACCCGTAAGTAATGAGAACATACTTAAAATAAAAGAGCCTGGCTACGTTAAATAGGGAATTGCTTTGGTACACACAAACCAGCGCCTTCCACTGGATTGCCAGATAAAATTGCGTGCCTCACTGAAGGGACACGGTGCTTAAAAATAGCCTGCTTTGTCCCAAATGCTTTTTAAGGGAACTCAACATCGTTACACACCATAGGAGGAGATTTTTCTCTCTTTCTGCTTTGGGTATTTTGCAGCTCTTTGGGCAGAGGTAAACGGGAATATTGCTGCCACCCAAGAAAGTGCAATTCTGGAAGCCCAGGGTTTGCTGAGGTGAAGAGGATGGCTCCAGGCTGCCCAGCTCCCACGACACCGATGCCCTGTGAGGACGGCTGAAGAAAGCACTTATTTCCAGAAGTTACTTTTCCCATATTTCCCACGTGTAGAGGTTTTGCGAGGAAAACTGGACCACGTGTGCCCGGGGCAGGTCTGCCTGCAGCTCTTCACGCAGGCAGCCTCCTCCCCTTATCACATTCCTCGAAACAAATAATGTGTAATTCTTACGTTGCAAGACAATTGGAAAGAGATTAGCTTCAGAATGAGATTAGAGGAGCTATTAATTGAATGGGAATTAATAAGTGTGCAGCTCTTGGATGGTGCGGGCTAGAAAAAATTAAAATAACTCTTGCAGGGTTGGGAGGAAAAAAACCCTTCAAGGCTGAGGCAGGATGGACAGACAGACAGCACACAACACCAGGCTCTTCCCATTTCAAGAGTATAAGCTTATTAGTGTGGTTGTACGTGCTGTGCTCCTCGGGATCCCATATAAGGAGGTCAGAGGCAGAGGTGGACAGTGATAGCTGCCTACAGATCCAATTAGGAATGACTTTCACAGATGGCTCCTTTTCATTTTAGCTGTGGTTATTAACGCCTCTGGACAGACCTGGTCTGTGGGGCTGGGGGGGATGGAGAGGCATCGGCTACTGCCTGCCCTGCCTGAGACATGGGTCCCTTGGGGCCAGAGCCACGCTTAGCTGGGGGGACTTGCTCCTTCAGATCTGGCAGTGGGGCTGGCCCTTGACTTGGGTGGAGGGATCATCACATCTTTTCCCTCTCCATCCTAGGCATGATATCCCTGGCAGTGGCATCGATGTTCTGCTCTGGGCGACTTCCAGCACACACCCAAGGGATGCTCACCACGGCTGAGGAGCAACAGCCGGTCCTTTCTGCAGCTCTCCTGCTCTAGAAAACGCTTGACAAATGTCGGTTCCTCTGTGCTCTTATCTCTGAAAAATGGGACAAAGCAGGAGCAGGGACAAGTCATGCTGTCAGGAGCCCGAGAAATGCCATTTCCCCAGAGTATGCAGCAGATTTGCAAAGACTCAGGACCAGAGCTCGGCTTTGTAGCCTCCACCCCTTGGGCTTTTGCCCAGATGCAGCCCAGGAGCCCCCGTGTTTCTGCAGGTTGTGTGTGCGCAGCTTTCCAGGGATCACACACGGAGAGGAGTGATGTGCAGGCTGGTTCCTGAGGGTACACACGCTTATTCCAGGCAGTAAGTAAATACAGCATCACTTCTCTGTGCACAACTCCAGCGTGGCTTCTCCTCCATGTGCAGCTCCAGCATCGCTTCTCCATGCACAGTCCTGCCATGGCTCAGTCTCAAAGGGCTGTTTCCTCCCCTCCCTGCAAGAGTTATTCTAATCTTCCTCACTCGTGGAGGGCTGGCCACGCTGAGGGCTCCCACTGACTTCCCCACACTGGGCAGACGCCAGTGGTCCATGGCACAGGCAGAACCATCTTCTCCATGAGCAAGACTGGAGCCACATTTTCTAATCATGATTTTTGCTCAAAAGGGTCTAGCTGTTACCGAGAGCGTGGTTATGTGAACGTGTCTTGTCTGAGTCATTAAAATGAATTAAATATTAACTTGGCAGTGTGGCCAGCAGTACCCATACACTGGATTTTCCTGTGGGACCTCAGCTTCTCTGTAGATGTGGCCCCTCTGAGACACTAAATACCCAATTATTTTAATTTTTAAGAGCCCTGAGCATTAATATCCTGCTGAAAGGAACCAAATGCACGCTTTGTCAAAACCTGTTTAAAACAGACCCAAGGGAGAGCAGGGGGTAGGCTGCTCGCCCAGCACCCCCAAGCCTGGGGTGGATACCCCTTCTCCCAGCAAGGGGTGCTCTGCTCATCCCCAGGTGCTTTCTGTGCTGCCAACCCCTTGCCATCGCTGCAGTACGGACAGAGTGGATCTGTGAGATACAGCGTATGGACCAAACGGCTCCTTCTCTCCCATGGAGGGGAAACGAGGGTTTCCCCTGGTGCAGAGCAGCATCTGAAGACAGAGCCCCCCGCAAGAGGCACAGGGAGGGGCTCCCGGAGCCGGGGCTGTGCCGTGGAGGGGCCGCACACACCCGGGAGCCCCAGGGACCCCGACCGACTGTGGGCTCCCGCTCCTCTCTGTACCGCTGGGGCAGCTGCTTGTTTCAAGCTGCTGAGTCACAAACAGCCAAACACCAACAATAACTGCAATATCTGCAGCCCCTCGCGCTTGGCAATTGCAGGCAGATTTTTGCCTGCCCAAGCAGAATGTGTTGCAATGAGATAGCCAAGTTCCAAAAGGCTCCTGTTAGAGGCTTGCAGCATCTCACTTACACCCACAGATGACCACAGCTGAAAAACGGTGCTGCAATAATTTCCTTTAAAATTTCCAGACACACAAGCTAGCTTAAGGTCACACCAAGAAAACTCTCAGCTCTCCTTTATATACTCTTTAAGAAAAAAAAACAGTCCATGTAAAATTCATCAAATAAATCAAGTTAAGGTTAAAAATATTGACTTAGGATCTCTCTCAAGGATCCAGTAGGCTTGCGTGAAATACACTGTAGCTGTCCCTATTGCTGGTTAATAGAAGATGCACCCATGAACACTTCAGACTAGGAGCTGCAATACATTTGATTATGCAAAGCACTAGCTAATACGGAGTATTTTGTAGAGTACCCCCTAACATCTTTGCAAGCTGCTGAAAAGCAGCAAGAGATGGGCTCAGGCTGAGCTGGGGCTCTGGAATCAGAAATGCCGAGTTCTTCACTATCCGTTAGCTTTCTCCCCAGTGCCTATAGAAATCCTGCTGTGCCTGAGCTTGTTCAAACGAGGTACAGGATTTTTTTCAGTTGTACCCACATTGTATCAAAAGGTCTCAAGTCCTGATTTTCCTACTGCATTACAGTTTGCAAGACTATGAGTAAGGAGGCGCACCAGATGGGCAGTGGCACTCTCAGGCATTCAGACTGGCTGTTATTTAAAGGATCTGTCTCCCAAACTGTGTTTCTACAGAGGTGGCTAAAGAAAAAAAGAGACCGGGCAGCGTGAAGGCCAAGTGCAGCCTAAAAGCATCTGATTTGCAATGTACTCACATTCATCTTCCACCCCGGGCTCCTCTTTCAAGCCATTTTGTGAGAAATCCCAGCACTTGTCGGGCCAGGCGGAGCCCCGTGCCGGCTGCCTATGGCTCTGCTCCCTCCTTCCCCTGCCTGCCGGTGGCCATTCCTCTGGGACTTGCTGGTTGAGTTGAAAAATACACTTTTAATTCATTTGGCATCAAAGATTCCGGCTTAACTCTTCCCAGCAGCTGTCGTGTCCCACCGAAGGAGCTGCGGTGCCAATCGCTTCCAATATAATCTCCTCTCCGAACGCCTAGACGATGCTTGAACTCGTCTTAACCCTCCGGATGGATGGAGATCTCTCCGCAACGCCGGGAGAATATGATGCTGCTCTTTCCAAAAGCCTTCCCTTTTACACGCCTCGACCTTGCAAGGGAAATCCTGTCTCACTTGAATTATTCATAATACTTTCTGTTCTGCCAGCTCCAGCATACATTTTCAATCATTAATATGTCACAACTTTTTATCCTTTTGGACTTCAATCTTTCCTCCTGCACGACTTGCTGCTTTCACAATAACGCAATCGTGGCGCTATTAATTAGCATTAATCTGATTTACTAAATAAAAAAAATGTCTCCATCCTAACGCACGCCCTTCCTGGTGGGAAATACCACTTGAACAGCTCCGGGAACAGGGATAGCGCTGGCTGGTTCTAGCTAAAGCAGTGCAAACCATGTTTGGAGCTCACGCTTTTGGCAGTGTTTCCCAGCTCGCAAGCCTGTCTGGTGACGGAAGGCAGGGTAGGCTTCCAGCATCATAAGAAAAAAAAAAAACATGAGGAAGGTAACTGTGCTGTGAATTCCATAAAAGAGTGTATTTTCATCCTTTTTCAGTAAAGCTGACGGTAAATCATGGCATTCTTGATGATGGTGGCCAGGCCAGGCTCTGCTCCCCACGGTGCTGCCTGGTGAGCGCATCCCTCCGTCTCACAGCAGGATCTGTCCCTGAAGCTTTGCCCAGTGATGCCCAGTTTGTGACCATCCCAGACCTGTCCTGGAGTCTGGGAATGATTTAAACTGCCCGGAGGCTCCTCAGCCCTTCCGTACGCAGCCCACCAGGGACCCTGGGTGCCTGAAGCTTCACCACAGCGGCCAAGCCCCCCACTCCCCTCGGATCCGATGGGTCTGCTCTCTCCCACACACAACACTTAATAATTGAAAGTCGGATGGAGCAATTAGCTGGTCACCAGGAGGCTAACGCCTCTCTCAGCTCCCGCTGCTTGACCCAAGGCTGAAAGAGCTGAAATTCCTGTCCTGTTTTCTGAAGAGCAAAATGACATTTCAGCAGCGGGGAACTCCTGCCAATAAAATCACAGCCTGAACTCATTGCTTTCATTATCCCTTAAATTATTTTGTGTACTTGAAGTGGGCTTATTGCTAAGTCTGGGCTGTGTATAGAAAGGAGAAGGGTGAAGGGCACCTGGCTGCTGCCCCAACCCCAGCCCCAGGCACCCCCAGCGTGAGATACACGGGCTGTTGCAACTCCAGTGTAGCCGAAATTGTAACAGATATAACCTGCTAATTTCAACAACATTCCCTTGTTTATGAATTTTACATAGGAACCAAAACTGGTTTCATAACAGAAATGCAGCGGGAACCTGAACCGTTCAGCATCGCAGTGCCCAGGGCAGATGAGCACTTGCATCCCTGCAGCCTCTTGCCTCACAGACAGGTTTGTGGAGCTTTTCTACACTCCCGATTTATTGCAACCATGTCTTATCTTCTAGCTAATAACAAACAGGCAGCTGATTTTGTGCAGCCAAAGGCAGCGGCACAGCGGGAGCCAGGAGGGTGGCCAGGTCCAGGAGAACACCCATTCTCCCCACGGCACCATGCCTGGTCTGTAGCCGGCTCCGCTCTTCACCATGCCAATACCGGCATTTCCCATTTCACTTAAGCTACACAAGCGTTGTCTGCCTGCTCCAGCTCAGAATTACATGTGAAATTACTGCACGTTTCCCAACAGCTAAGTTATTGCGGTTTTTTTTTTCCAAAGAAGTGAATATTGCAACCATTTACCCTGACTTCTACTATGTCTGAAGGTGTGAAGCTGCACTTTAGGACGGGCTGGCCTTGGCTCGAGCAGGAGCTGACTCCAGGATTCAAAACTCCGGGGAACTATTTCTCAGAGTTTAGTGGGATTTTTGAAATCACTGACTGTGAACTGAGAGGTGATTTGTAACCAGCGTGGCTGGGAGCTGCGCCCTGATTTTACTGAAGTGATTGAAGGCGGGATGTGCATGTTGGGCACATACAAACAGCAAAGGTTGCTCCCCCTGCTGAAGGGTTTAAACTTGAATCCTCCATCTGAATTCGAGTAGTAGTTTTGCTGGCTCATTTTTCTCTCCCTGGCAGCGGATTTACTAAGATATTACATATTTCAGTATTTTCTAGCATGCAGTTAATACCTTTCTTGAAATGCTCCCAACAAATTCCTTGACCTACACTTAAAGTAGTAGCAAGGTCCTTCCCTGGGCTGGGAGGTGCTGTGGTGGGGGGAGAGGCAGGGGGGGTACAAACCGGAGCCCCCGCACCTGCAGCCGAGGTGCAGAGCTGCCGGGGCCGCCCCGTCCCACGCAGGGGCTGGCAGCACCCATGGCCCCACCTGGCCCAAACCACAGCAATTCTTTGGGTCGCTTAATCCCCCCTTTCCAATACAGGATTAGGACTTTCTCTAATAGGTTTCTGCTAATTCCTTAAGAGAGTGGAGCACAAACAAATACATCTCTGCAGCTAAGAAGTTTTTCTTGATGCTGGTGCTGTCATCTTCTCCCCATGTCCGTCCTTTGAATACCTCTCATCAAGTGCTTGCATTCCCCAAAATAATCACTCAAGCAGCTACAAGCATGTAACCGTCCCAGCCACCTGCGCAGACCCCGAAGTCCGTGCTGCCTGCAAGACAACCGCAGTGCCTAAAGCAAGGAGGGAGCCGTGGGCTGGGCATGGGTCACAGGCAGCAGAGCTGTATCCGGGGGAAGAGACTACAAAAATCCAGCCCAGCTCTGGTCTGCTCCCCGCCCCAGGGTGAGGTGCCCTCCATCAGAGAGGATGAGCACCCTGCATCCCTCCCAGCCTCGTGCTGGGTGCAGCACTTCTTGCTGGGTCCAAAATACTCCATCCTCCTCCCCTGGGATGCTGAGGGCTCCTGAGCTAATCTCGTAATGCAAATAACATGCAACTGACTTGTGGGAGACCACAAATTATTTTCATAGCCTGAGTCCTGAAGAAGCTATCAAGCACGGCTGGGGAGGTGCCACATCAGAGAGTGGCGGCAGCAATTCCCACCTGCAGCTGTGTGGAGCAGCCGGGGTTTAGGAGGATGACCTGTACACTGGGGGCTAAGGGAGTACTAAAGGTAATGAATAATAATATTTAAAAATCAAGTAATAAATGCATGGATTCAGCAGTGTGAAGCCCCCTGGAACCCTTGTTTCCCCCTTGGGTGCCCTTATGTCTGCTGGGCTCTGTGTACCTCAGGAACCCATCAGTTAAGTCTATTTTGGGCAATAACTACCAAAAAATAAGGGTTAAAAAACCAGCTAAACATTTCTACTTTTGTTAAGTTTTCTAACAAAGCAAGGAAGTTTAAGTTTCAGTGCATCTCTGACACAGCTTCCCCACGGAGCGACTTTTCCCCTTTAACCAGCAGCTGCAGGGCTGTGCTCGTGCTTTGCCGGGGCTGCTCCTGCCTCTGCAGCCCTGGGACCAGGCACTTGAGGCAGGCACAGGAGCCCGGCTCCTTTGTGTACCACAATTTCACCCTGGTGCTGTTGGATTTGCATTTGAAGCTGCTATTAACTGCCAGGGTAATGAGGAGCCTGTGCAAAATTTGAAATAGTGAAAGAGGATGAAAGTCACCCAAAGAAAGGCTGTGAATGCGCTGATTACGCCTGGCTGGGAAGCGCTGTGTTCGGGGCTGATGCCGCTTCCCGGGAGCGAGGGAGTGCTGTACCAACACAATTCCCCATCAGCAAAATGTTCAGGCAGGGAGATATTTTAGGGCTGGGAGAGCTGCAACTAGGGCAAGACGCATTGGGGAAAAGCCAACAGCATCCTTTGCCTGAGCACCGGCACGTGCCTGGCGCCGGAGAGGTGCAGGGACATAGGGAATGGAACATGAGAGAGGTGGAAATCTCTTCAGAGAGCTAGAGGCCACCATGAGATAATATATGCTCGCTTCTGCAGTGCTAATGTAATTTTTTCACCCCAAGACTCGTGTGTTAAAGCCAACAGGTTGGGTTAGACACTGGGATGCTGTGCCCCACGCACAGGGAGGTGCTGCTTCACCTCCTCATGGTGCTCTCTCCCTGCCGTGGTCCTCACCATCTCACCCAGGATAGTCTCCTCCCTGGGCCCCAGGCCAGCAGTTCTTTCTATTTCTCTTCTTTCTTCGCACCAGCTCAAACACAACCCAAAACTCTCCCCATCTCCATTCACCCTGTGGTCCCAGCACCTGATGCTGTGGTCCTCACTCTCATCCAACCCCAGGCCTTCAGAGAAAGGCAAAAAAAAAGGTCTGGCTATCATCTAAAAGACACCTGGGCAATACGTTTGGCCTGGCCTCTGCAAGAAGCTTCTTGTCTCTGCAATGTGGTGGTATTTGGGTGGTTACTGCCTCTCACCATCTCTGTGCTTGCTGCTCTTCACCAAAGAGTAGATAGGTTTCCTGAGGTTAGCTTTAAGGACACGGAGCCACACGCAGACCATCAACTCCACAGAGCCTTTCCATCTCCTGTGCCATCTATCTGTCACCTTTCATGTCCAGAAAGGGGGGGAAAAGGCATGGCAGGGGTGCAGGAGGCAGCAGAGAGGTGTGGGCTGCCAAGCTGTCCCCAGGACCAGGGACCACAGGTCCGGGGCCATGCACACCCACATCTCCCACCCGATGAGCACGGCCACTTCTGGCAACATACACCCAAACCCCACATCATCATTCAGGTGATGATCACCAAAGGAAACCTGCATCATATTTCAGTTTTCTTTAGTCAAAGGGCTGCGCTAAGTTGACCTGGCATAAATTGATAGGTTGCAGGACTTGCCCTGAAGTAATGTGCATACATATTTCATCAAGTCAACTTTAAAATCGCTGAGGCAGCGGTGCTGGCCTGGCCAAGGGGAGGGCTGCAAGGGGGCACCCATGTTTTGGGCTCCTTTGCCGTGGGGATGGTTCATGTGGCATCCCTCGAGCCACAGGAGAAGGGCAGACACAGCCCAGGCTCGTCGCAGGGGACATCGCTTGTGTGTCAAGGGGGCGATAACCTGAGGAAGTCCAGCTGCTGGGATTGCATTTACACCAGGAGCATTTTACAGTGTTATCCCCAGAGCTACAGAAACCTTCTGTTAGAGAACTAAAATTTGGCACAGTTTGCAAACCTAAGTCACTCAGAAATAAGTCATGATTTTTGCTAGAAACCATTTGAATCGCTGTTGTCCCCACCTGAATGAAGGGACACTGGCTGTTTTCGCCTTCCCATGGTGCAACTAAGTTAAAGGTAGGTAGGTGAAGCTACGGCATCTCCAGCACCATCATCTGCTCCCGTCCCACTGCCACGGACCTGGGTACCAGTGGCCCTGCCGTGGCCTGCAGCATCTGCTCCAGGGCTCCCACCAGCAGTATCCCCAAACCGAGCCTCTCCCAGTGCCGCAGGGAGGAGCAGACCCGGCTGTCCTGCCAGCCAGGCGCCAGCCAAAATCAGTGCTCAGCCTTTGCTGCTCATGTTCGAGGGGATGGGGAGGGGGGGGATGGGGACGGGTGGACAAAAGGCAGACAAAAACTCATCTCTTGCTATTTCTGCCTTCCCAGCCTCTCTCCATCACATGTGGTATTGGCAAGAACAGCGGCTATATAAAGTTCACAGGTTTCACGCAGTTTCTTCTGTTTTAATTAAATCCCACTGTCATTTTTATTTACTTAAAATTTTGCCTTCTCAGTCAGCCTGCTCAGCTCATGTTGGAACTATATAATTAGCACCAGTCATTACGCAGCTCCCCAGAGTTTACCAAGTTGGCAGATTTTTTTTTTCATCCATTTAAGGCTTTTAGAATCCAGTAATAATAATTTTGTAATTTAAAACTATAGCATTTGCTCAGAAGGTTTAGTTCAGCATGTCTGTCAGCTTGCACAGCCATAGGCTCAAGCCTGTTAAAGCTTTTGCAGGTCAGTGGTGGAGGGCATGTTCTTCCCACACCTCTGTCTGTCAGACATTCAAGGGTTAACTCTGCTGTATCCTTTTATTGCCATGTTTTATTTCATTATTACAAGTGTATTGTGAAATTTAATTGGCAGGTAGGTAGTAGAGCAGATTAAAATGCATTAACATTTATTGCAAGCTCCGTTTGTATGATTCTATTTATTTCTGGTTGACTGTGGTTCACAGCAGCATGTTGTTTTTAGTGCGGCAGCCTTTTAAATATGCCACTATAATGGCACTTTATTTATTCCCTTGATGTGTATTTGAAAGAAGATTTACTTAACGGGCCTGATCTAAAATAAAACCCGTTTAATTCAAAGAGACGTGGGTAGCTTTAGGGCCAGATCCTTTATGGACAGGTTTTCAGTTTTAAGATGAAGTTATGCAAACAGGTATCAGACACAGCTGTGATGCCTGGGTCTAACTAACCTATTCCTGTAACTCTGGGTGGGAGCAGCTCCCGTTCCCAGGAAATTCAACGGCAACATCGACTGTGACAACCTGAGGCGTTCACAGAGAAACCCAACCATCAGATGGGGTTTCTCAGCAGAAAGAGCAAGAAGAGAGAGGAAAAATACAACCCGAAACCTGTGGGGAAGGGCTGGCTGGGAAGGAGCTAGCACCGCAGCTCCCGTCCTTTGGGAGAGGTGCTCTGGGGAGCTGATATCCACACAGAACAAACAGCCTGCAGCAGGGATACCATACAGTACACAATCTGCTCTTCCTCTGCACATCCTTATTTAAGCAGATTTGAAACTGTACAAACCAGACACGGGTCCCAGTAGTAGAGAGCACGAGCACCACCGCAGCGCTGGGCAGCACCTCCATCTGCACCCACTCTCTATCCGAGGCCGTGCTGCGCCAGGGTACCCATCACTCACACTCAGGGTACCCGTCACTCACTCACACCCTTCCTCTGCTGTGTTTTCTTCGCCTGTTTTCATAAGAACGGTTTTCCTGTGATGATGGACGCTGTTTGAGGTTTCTAGCTTCAGTTTAACGTGGCATCCCAAGGTGCCTTGAGAAAAGCTCCTCAAAAGACAGATCAATTATTTGCTCAAGTTATTAGCTGGCGATAATGGCTTGTTGTTAAAACTAATATTAAGGCATTTTAAAAAAATGCTTTGGCCTGATAGAGTAATGGCTCCTTTGTAAATCCTCTGGGTGGTTCATTAACCTGATAGACAGTGCCAGTTGCTACACATGCAGAATTGTGTGTTCTTTGAAGTGGGCTGCAAAGGGCTTGCCGCCACCTCCTCCTCTGCTGGGGCTGCCTTGGCTGCCCAGTACTGGGCATGGCCCCCTGGTACCAGCAAGCGCCTTTCAGTGCTCGTCTCATTCACTGGCCCCCAATCCGTGAAACAACGGAGACTGAGATAAAGCAATTCCAGAAGAGTACAGCGTCAGCATGACTATTCAGGCAATAACAGCTCAATCATTCATTTTAATTAAACTCCAGTAAGTTGATAGACAGCAGTCACCTCTGAAAGATGGGTATCGCTTCATAACCCCTCTTTCAAATTGCCTTCCCCGAGGTTACACTCAAAGAGATCAGTCTAATTCCTCAAGCATAAAATATTTTAGGAATCTATTGAGACCTTGATGTGCCAGGCTGCGATTAATCAAAAATTTGATTTTAAATGTCTTATTGGAAAGAAATAGAATTGTGTGAAACAGCGTTTCTTCTTCTGAGAAAGTGAAAAAGCCAAAGCGATGGTGTGGCAGAACCCCAGACGAGAGCTGCAGGCTGGAGGTGCCCCAAGCCCACCACTGGGCTGGGGTGGGAAGATGGCCTCCAGGCTGGACCACTGAAACTCAGTATTTTTATCAGTCTGTACAGAAGGTGGAGAGATTTTTGTGTTTCTTCACTGTGCTACATCAAGTAATCACACCGGAGTAGCTTCAGGTAAAGTGCCAGCCCTGCAGGGACTTGGGTGGAAAGTGTGGCTAGAGTGAAGGAAACCCACAAGACCCTGTATGTGGTGTTGATGAATTAGCTACTCTTGAATCAGCTTAATTGCTAGCTTTAAAGTTTGTGCAGCAGCTCATCATTGGTAAAGCTGAGAGGTGAAAACATGTAGGTGAATATAAATGTGGAACCACGTTGCATAGAGTGTGACCTATAACAAGGATACAACCCCTCCATTCCTTACACCTCCACACTCTGCCTGGCCATCTGCAGCAAATGGCGAGGCTCTGAAAGCCTTGCTGGGCAATAATCACAATTTTAGGTCAAAAAAAAAATATCTCTCCATGCTTCAGGGTTGCTCGGTGCCATGTTGCTGCCTGTAACGCACCTTCAGAGCGGCCCTGAGAGGTGGCATGGGGTGGACATGCCTGTGGTAGGAGGAGGAGGGGAAAGCATGGCTCAGACAGCAGCCACGGTGTTGTGGTGGGGAACCCAGGCCCCGAATTTTGCTCGTCCCATTTATTTTCATGTTATCTCCAGTTTCAACCTCTGCCAGCGGGCAGGAGAGCACGGCGCGGCAACCAGGCCTGACATGCAGGCCGGCAGCATCGCCTCCTGTGGGAGGAGGGGTACTCCCAGCGCTGACACTAAATCACCTCTTCTGTTTTCTTATAAAGATGAAGTCAGGCTTTCTGCTCAAACAGTAATAAAGAACAATCCCAAACTGATATAATCCTCTACCAGCCAAAACCCACCTGCCTATCTGATCGCAAGTGAAGCGCCAGCAGCATCCAGGGATGCTGAATACAAATGGGCCGGGGTTAAGCGTTTACAGGCCTTGGGAGATTTAACTTATAAAGCCGTGTTTTATTTCTCCGAGCTATTCTCAAGCTGTTTTCAAAATGTATGTGTCACTTCATTTTCAGTTCTTTGTATTGCTTTGGGCTTTGAAATATCTTCTTTGCTGGCTGAAGCTGAGCTTACAGTAAGCCATCAATATCAGCCATTCGGAATTAACGCCAAGAACTCCCAGCTAATATTTTCTTCATCAAAAGAGATCATTGGAGAAATATCCTAATAATTCTTTGTCCTTTGTAACAGCATGAGGATGTAAAAGTATTAAACAGCAATTACGTCTTATCTGGTATGTAAATGGCTATAATTTGAATTTATGAATAAAGTATACTCCTAATACGGCTAAAGTGCACAACCCACTCAATTGTGCAGGTATTACAGAGCGCCGGGGCTTGCGCAGGATTTATCACAGTTGGTTTAAATGTTTGCATTACAGCAGCAACTGCCTTCATGGGTTACATTTTTCAGGAGCCCCGAGGGCTCCCAGGGCTGGTGCTCCCCTTTGAGACCCCCCTCCCCCGCGGGTCCCTGCCCTCCCTGCTGCCACCAGCTGTGCCCCGGCAGCGTTGTGGTGCGCGGGCTATAAAAATAAATGGGAAAACTGGTTCTCAAAGGCAAAATTGCCCTTTTAATACATCGCAGGCAAAATTTCTATGGAGCTTTCTAGGCTTTCTCTTTTTCCACAGCCTGTGTGGGGTTTGAATTATTTGTGTTCACACGGTGTTGACACCAAGATACTTCTCTATTAAGCTACAATCTGGCTGAGCTGAAAAGAAAAAACCAAACCAACCAAACAAAAAACCTAAACCAATGAAAATAACAAAACCCCCACTAAATCCTGCTCACCCCTGTTCTGTGCAACCCAAACCAGCCCAGGCACAGCTGTGATGGGACCAGTGGGCCACGCTGCATCCTCACCCCCATGGCACGGGTCATCCTTCATGTCACCCCGCCTCTGGCACTATAAATCATCCGAGAAAAAGTTGGAAATATTGCTAGCAATAAGAAAATTGCAGAAAGTTCAGAAATGGGGATTAATTTAAAAGCACCAATACCGGGCAGAGTTTGTACATCAGTCTCTCTCCCCATCGGCCCCACAGATGGCAGATGTGGGGGGCAGGAAAGGGCCTTTTCCACGCCAACCCACTACTAAAACGCTCACAGATTAATTCAGTTCCAACCCCTAATAGCCCACTGCCTGCCACCTTTTTACATTTTGAGTTGTCATGATCCACTTCTTCCTTAACAAAGCTTGGAAAGCTTACCCCTGTCAGAGGGAAATACTCTCTTAGATAACGGTAAGCCTGTTTTGAATGCTAAAATCCTCTTTCTTGATGGACTAAAAGGAAGCTGTTAAAGCTTCAACCACATATGTTGGGCTATTCTGCTTCCTTACAGGAAATTCGGGCTGACACTTGGAGAGAGAGGATCCCAGGAGGGATGTCCTCAGTGCCCTGCTTTGAGTCTTTCGTGCAGGTATATGTAAAATGTGACGTTAGCTGAACATCTGAGAACTGCGTATGTACCACTACCTGCAAGCCTCTTTCAGGAAAAAAATGTTATATTAAAAGGTATTTTCTCTGCGTTATTTTTTGCCATTGCAGTTGCTGAGGGATGCGCTGAAGCCTTGGGGAATTCCTTCTGGGAAGAGATACAGGGCAAGAAATTCCTTAAAGGTTTCAAGAAAAGACATGGGGAATATCATTCAAGAGAGAATTTTTCATTTTCAAGGATCAAAATATACCCTGATGAAACAAAAATAAGCTACACTGAAGAAAAGAAAACAAAACCCAGAATCTGGCATTCTAGGTCCATCTGCTGTTGAAAATATGGAAATATCATGAAAATATACTGGCTGCAAAGTATCTCCATCGCAGCCAGCTAGTGGGAAACACCACTGAGCAAAACACGAATGAAAACCATACTGAAAGAGTAGAGTCAACACTAAAGAAGTGGGGTGAAAGGATCTTAAAAACATAAAAAAGAAAAAAAAAACACAACCAAACCACCACCAGAGAAAAATCCATGTGGGGTGGTGGTGGTGCAGAAGACAAGCGGTAGGAGAGAGAAGACCAAGAAAAGTAAAATAAGATAAAATAAAGGGAAGAACTTGGACCAACAGAAAAAAGGACTGGGAAAGGGCCTTGCAGTAGCAGAGTGGCCAGAAAAACCACACCAACAGGGTAAAAATAATAAAAAAAGGTTATTTTACAGCTGGGCAGCTGAGGGTAGAGTGGATGCCTGCACCAGGGGCAGGATCAGACCGAGAGCTGTGGGATGCCGGGCGACTGCCTCATCCACTCCACCTGTCTCTGAGGCCTCGTGCTAAGCCCTGCAGCACTGCTTGGGAAACGATATTAAAGAGAAAGTTAGTCCATTAATTATTAAATACTGGGGGAGAATTAAAAATTGAAAGAAATGTTAGATAATTTAAAAAATAAAATAGAGCTGTGCTGCAGAGGGGGATGCTGGGTTCTGAAAAAGCAGGAAGACACTTCAGATTGGTAAATAATTAATATTGCATTTAATTTATTCATATTTCTTTACTTTACTAATGTTCCTGAGAGAAAAGAAAGGCTTAAGGGATGGGGCTGTGTAACTGTAGTCACGAGGAGAGGGGAGGGAAGGTGGGGAGGCCGGGAGAGCCCAGCAAAGCTCTGGCCACCAGTGGCATGGCTGCTTTTTCTCTCCTGTGCTTCCAGCGTGACAAGAGACATATGTTTCACTACAGTTTTTACATTAAAAGTGTTCTTTGATCTCCATTTATATCAATGAGGTGTGTAAAAATCAGCCCTGTTAAAAGACATCATTAATTAAGCTATTCCTTGCGCAGAAGGGGCAGATGAGATGTGCCGTTTGTGGCGGCTCAGGCAGGAACAGGAGTTATTCCCACACCCCTGCCCTGGGCTCTTGGGCCTCAACCATTGCGGAGAGAGAAGTATTACGAAAAGCTCTGGGATCTCCCTGCTTCGGAGGGGATACAGGAGCACAGCAGGGTGCAAGCGGGTCCCAGTGTGCAGCCAGGCTCAGGATGGCGATGGGACATCCCCAGTGCTGCTGCTGGTGGGTGCCATTAAA
Source organism: Alca torda (assembly GCA_008658365.1). Taxonomy (NCBI): domain Eukaryota; kingdom Metazoa; phylum Chordata; class Aves; order Charadriiformes; family Alcidae; genus Alca; species Alca torda. The sequence goes on from CM018081.1 coordinate 8,532,727, forward strand.
CTGAGGACACCAGCCAGGTACTTTTCCTTTTTTCAGTGATTAAAAGGGTGTGGATTAGCCTTGGGTATTATTTGCCCATGGTTTGGAGGAGTTCTCATGCCCCCCCGGCTCCATGCAAGCTCCTAACAGCAAGCTGTTAGGGTGCGAGTACCAAACCCCTGCACCAAGGGACAACTGCCCATGGGATGGCACATGTCCTGACCTCCCGCTCCCACGCCCGAGGGGATGTGCTAGTGGCCGCTCTTCCCCTCCCAGGATTTATCTTCAGATGAAGCCAAGGAAAGAGCCATCACCAACTATCAATTTCCAATTTTCTCCCTGAACTTTGTCCAACTGTCTAAACTGAGTTTGGGGAGTAAAGGATTTTCCTCAGACACACATAATCGGCATAATCAGCAAAGCCCTGTCTTTTGGCCCCCTAATTTGCAATGTGATATGATGGCACTTTTTGGCAATAACTAAAGTGATCTATAGTCATGAGGATGTAAGTCCACGGGTAGAGGGGAGATTTATGATTCTGGCTATAACAGATATTTTACTCCTCAGCAGCAATAAAGGCATGGCTGAAAGCTCTACAAAATCAAAATAAATGCAGAGAATGAGGAAGCTTGTCAGGTAATAAAGGAAGTTCTTTAAATCAATAGGGAATTTAAGGGAAAGGTGACTGAAGTTTTGGAGCAAGTGTTGCACAAGCCCAATAACGCTGTGCGATTACTTCCAGCAATGCCAACTTTTACCCTGTTTGTGGTTAATGCTATTGTCTATTTTATAAGAGGTTTAAGCTTAATTAAAATATTTTTATGGATTACATTGGGTGAGCCCATGAGTATCAAAAGTGTCTGGACCCAAGGCTGCTTCTGTAAAAAAAGTCCCACAATTGAGTTACAATAAAACAAGGCAGAGAATTACAACTGCAGAAGCCTGGGCTGAAGCCTTGAGAATGATGTTTCCTATCCTGGCGTTCCATCCCCATGGAGCCTCTCCGAGTCAATGCACCAGGAGCTGGGAGCTCCTCATGGCCAATGGACCCGTTGGGGAAAACCACCAGTGCCGCTGGCTCATCAGCTTCAGCATGGCAGCACTGGGAATCCTGATACCAGTGGGCTGCTGCCCATGGATGCTATTTGGAACATTACACTGCCTGACATTGCTGGGAGAAGTGTAACTGGTGAAGCACTGAAAACGGCACTGGCAGCTGTTGGACTGTTCCTCCCGTGGATGGTGTATGTGCTTGAAAAGCAAAAGCAAGGCTGTCCCTGTTACCTCCGTGTCTGCATAAGCCTTCATCATCCCATCATTGGAGCACCTTGGCAGCACTAGCAGGATGAGCATGTGCCTCCAACTGGATAAATACACGATATTATTGCTGTACCATAGTCGCCCCTAACTGCCACCCCTTCTTAATTTGCATTTTTCATCTTTACCACAGCTACAACACAAAATGCGAGCTCAGGAAGGCAGCAAGTCTTCTCACCAGCTTCTGTACAGACTTAGGAGCCCCAACTTAAGCTTTTGAAGGCCTGACGTGACTTGGCAAGAAAAAGTTAAGAAATCTAATGTGTTCACCAAAACAAGCGAAAACAACAGAGAAAAAAATACAACACTAAACTCCTAAACTAACATTGCCTATCAGCCAGTAATGATGATGTTCTTGCTATTACCCTTAATACAAACAATAATGACTGGTCTAAGATAGTCACCTGGGTTCCTTCAGTGGTCAATCACAGGCCAGACAGCGCATTCTCGCACAGCTAAACCCAAGGGAGAGAAACGCCACCCTCAGGGTCAAACCAGACATTTACCACCCATTAGAGGAAAAGGTCCAGAGTAACCTTCTGTAATAGATATCACAGCAAAGTTTCTAGCTTCACACCATAACCTTGAATTGCAGAACAATATATATGTATTAATACATCAGAAAGTGAGGAAACTCAAACTATACCTATTATAATTTGTCCCTCTGAGTATAAATTTAAACCCTTTACTCATTTTTTGAGCCTAAACCACAGACAAATTGCAAAATTTACACTGCCCTCCAATGATTTCCTAGTGTCTGTCCCTACAAAAAGCAAGTGCTGGCATATGAGCTATATCTAAAATATACCATTATTGTTCATTGGAGTAAATATGATATATTCTTGTGGTTTGGGCAGGTGCAAATTGGCTGTCATTCATGAAGTACCAAACCACTTACATTTACACTGAGGGTAGAGAAACACTGGCACAGGCTGACCAGAGAGGTGGCGGATACCCCATCCCTGGAAATATTCAAGGCCAGGCTGGATGGGGCTGAGCAACCTGGTCTAGTTGAAGATGTCCCTGCCCATGGCAGGGGGTTGGACTACATGACCTTTAAATGTCCCTTCCAGCCTAAACCATTCTATGGTTCATGATCACTGACACTGAAGTCTTTTTCATAATACAGAAAATTCTGTTTGAACCTCTTATAGTGATGTTTTGTGCTGACAGCATGTAAAAAAAGTGTAGAAATGTGTCGGAGCTGGTGTTACAAAGTCCCTGGGTTCAGCAGCCAGCAGTGCTGGCAGGACTCAGCAGCCCCCTGCTCCGCTCCTCATCACACTGGGGTACCTTGGTCAGCTAAGTCACTGCGGTGTGGAAATTGCAATAAAAATCAGCGTGTATGACTCACGGCAGCTCATGATTCTCTGTCTTGGCAACGATACACAAGCTAATTAATCCCTTAAGGGAGTGTGACATCGAGGCAATTTTTCCTACCTGTTAATTTAGCATCATCTGGTTGCTCGATGCCACCCTAAATAAATGGGTTTGAACCTTCTTGTCAGCAGAGACTGCTATCAAACAGAGCTAAAACTCTCTAACATACCCTCCGACAAAATCTCCTATGTCAGCTTCTTGCAAGAGTTCAAGCCCTGCTTAGCTCTCAAACCGTATGGGACAGCCCAAAAGTGCAAAGATGTTGGAATAAAACCATGGTTTTGTGCCCTTCAACAAATGCAAGGTATACCATAAAAATAGGCTTTTTTTTTTTTTTTTTTTAGCTTGAAAAAAAACAAACCACAAGCAGGAATGAACTTCCCTGTGCCAGCAGAGCCCAGAGTCACTCTCACAGAAATGGTTCTGAGGCCACTTTGGAGCCAACTACTGTGGTCAGGACCTGGGCTACCACCCCAGACAGCGCTGGAGCACCCAGCGTGCCGCATCTCCTCCCTTCAGCTGCCACACAGTCTCTCCCAGTTCCTGGGTGTTATCCCATGGGAGCAGGCTGGTACCTAGCACAGGTTTGCTAAACATTTTCTGCAGAAAATATCCACCATGATTTAAAGTATTTGCTTTGGAGCTGGGATTCATAAGACATCGATAAACTTGTCATCGGAAATAGCATAAACAATTTGATCCCTGGGATTAACCTTAATTTCCAACTGGCTGCGTGTCCCACTCGGGATCGGGTGTTCCTCTGCATGCTCATCTAATGAGTTCCCAGGCAGTATTTTATCAAAGAAATGTGTCAGGGCCTTTCTGTTATTCCTTCTTGTTTTGGAGCGTTAGTGTTAGTTATTAAAGCAAAGCATGTATTTCCCCCCCCCCACCCCCAACCTTGACAGCAACCAGGGTAGGAACAGCTGGCGCACGTTTAATGGTGCATTGTTGCGTTGTTAACACAAAGCTGTTACATGCCTTGATAAACACGTAACAGGCTTCATGAAATTAAAAGAAAATTAAAATGCAAATGTTTACACAAGATATATTCCCCCCCCGCCTTCTCCCCCCTTCTTTTTTTTTTTTTAAACCCTCATTCACCTGCGTCGCAGGTGTAAGATGGCAGCTCATGTGATGAACCACAGCTTGCAGGGTCGTGATGGTTGTGCCACCACCTCATGGTTGGGCACAGTGGATGGGAGATAAAGGGACACCTGTATGGTCCCGCTGGACCATTGCTCTATTTGCAATTAACCACTCAGCTGTAACGAGGCAGTACTCCTTACGGCAAGGGTGCTACTTGTCCCAGCGCTGTACGGCAGGAGGTCATGGCTGGGTGCTTGGGCACTGCAGAGCAGAGAGGGCTGAAATGGGTTCCCCCCAACTAACAGGCAAGACAGGAAAGGTGAAATATGTTAATATAGATTCTTCCAAGTAAAAGAAAATACACCCCAGTTGTCTTTGTGCAGGTGGCTCCTTCATTAAATCTATGCTAAATGCATGAATTTAAGCCCTGCTTGATGTGCACGTGAGGCAGGAATAAGTCTTGGAATCAGACATGGAAGTCCAAGGGTCTTGGGGAAAGATGGGACAACAATATTTGGGTCCTGGGGGGCACCCAGCTGGGGGTGCCTTCAGTCCTACAGCACACGACTAGTGGGGACCACTGATACTGCAGGACTATTTAAGGAATAAACCAGCTCTCAGTCTGAGTCAAATAAAAGGCAGGAATCTGGTTCCTGGAAATCTGCTCTGTTGCTGTAATTGTTATCACTGCCTTTGGGAATATTAACCCAAATGGGGAGAGGAGGGTTTTTTTTAGGACCAGTTTCCACTATCCGATGGCCACTTTCCAAACCACCAGAGCCCAGGGAATCACAAGAAACAATTTCCACCAGCATTTGTTGAAATGCATAAGCTTCAACTAAGGAATTATCTCCCTTTGCATTTGTATTTAATTGCTGGGGTGGTTTTTTTGTTTCTTTGTTTTTTGATAGCACTGGGCACCTGAGCAAGTCTCAGGACAGAAAGAATCTCAAATGGATAGTGCAACCACCCTAATTCTCTAATCAGGATAAAACCTGATGTTTTAAACTAGTTCTGGAAAATTAATTTGTTTAGCTCAGAACTACAGGGACAGAGGTTCCTCCACTGGTATGTCCGTACAGCAAGACCCCAAGAGCAGATAGTAGTCACTGAATTGGTTAAAGCCCACCCAGACCAAAGCCCGTGCCCTTCTCCTCTCTCTCCCTACCAGTGCTGAGGTGGATGCCTCATCACTCAGCTTGTGTTTGTACAGAAGCCACTTCCATCGCACACACAACTTGCTCCCTCTTCCTCCATTTCAGCTTTTATCTTTATGGACCAAGGTGTTTATTCAAGTGACAGTTCCCATCCTACTTTATATTTTAGTCAGCAGATGAATCAAGACTGATCTAAACCAACCAGGTTTCATTGTAACTGTACAACTCCTGCAGAAGATTATCTTACCATATTTCCAGGGGGGTCAAGAGGGAAACAGCAGTATACTGGCCATTGGGTTTATAACTCCGCTTTGTTGTCTGAAATAACTGAAAATATGAAATAAAATTTGAAAGACCCAGATTTTTAACTTGGCTGTTTTTAAGTTCGTTTAAATATAATTGGTCATCTAAACTGTATGTTCCTTTCCTTACCACGTGAGTCAATAGAAACGTGAGGAGAGAACAGGGTGTCTTCCTGCCAAACTTCCTTGGTATTTACGATTTTTCCTATATATGAATTCTTAATATGTATTTCAGGAAGCCACCTTGGTTCTAGAAAGCAGTTCACATCCTAGGTCCTTTCATAAAGCCTTGTGCCTGCAGCTGCTGGCCAGGATCCCACCATGATGCACGGGTATATCCATACACTAAATCCTTTCTTTCCTAATGTCTTTCACACTATCCCTTCCATAGGCAAACTGCAAAGAAGATACATTGGGCTTAACTGTCTATCTTTCCTTAAAAATCTGCATTTCTAAGCATGCCTAGAGTTTGCAACTTAATTGAAAAAAAAGAAAGGAAAAGCAAACAACGAAGAGACACACCTCAGGTTCTATTAAGTTGTAGAGTATAAGAAAAAAAGTCTCATATATACAATACTTAATGCAATACCTTATAGTGATTTACATACAAAATTTTTAAGGCCCTCATACGAGATGTATATCCTATTAACTAGGACCAGCAGAATGTTTAATTAAAACTCTAACTTCAGTGAGTAGGAAGCCATTTTTCTCATAAGATGATAATTAACTGGTATTAAAACTGCAGGGAAGGGGAAAAAAAAAAAATCAGTTTTAAGCCATACCTATGAGGAAGACAGCCTGAATTCACCTTCTTTATGACATTTATTCTTACTGCTGCTATGAGGTAGGTCAGTGTAATTAGGTCTGTTCGCAAGAAATTCTTGGAGTCATTTGTTTTTGCCGAAGTTTTGAGAAGAGCCAACAGCTCTATTCGCGTGACTGTTAAAGGGACACCACAGGCAGTTCTGCTAAGACCAGAGCTCATTTTCTCAATTACATCTTCCATGGTGTCATTTTGCCCTTTCCTTAGACCGGTGCAACTCAAAATAAATAAGTTCTTTTTGTCTGAACACAAAGGACGCTGTCTTTAATTTTTTTCCTCCCTTACTTGCAGCACCCATAGGATGAAGAAAAAAAAAAGCCTGTTTGCATTAGGCTTTCTGAAACTCTTGTTTTCCCTACTAGCAAAAGTCCCTGCAAGAAGATGTTATCATGACATGATTTTGTGTTGCAAATAGCAAATTCAAGCCCTTGGGACCAATTTTTCAGAGGCACCAGTGACCCAATTTGCACACTGGTTTTTGACATAGCTCTGGGAGCTCAGAACTTGATGGTTCAGATCATCTGCTATAGCACAGCGGTCATGGATGCCACATGTGAATGTGTGTGGCACACAAGAGGCCTGAGCAAAAGCACAGCGCAAGGCAAGGACCAAAGGATATTAAAAAAAGGTGTGAAGTCTTCAGAGGAATGGGTACAGCTGGTCTCCCCAGCCAGTGAAGGAAATTTTTGGGTCCAGTTATCCATGAACTACTGTGGCCAGCTTCAGAAAGGCAAAAGCTTTGTGTGGAGCTCTTTGGTTAGTCCTCCTGCTTCACAGCCTTCCTTTAACCTGCTCATTCACCTGCTCGGGGACTACCATTGCCTTTCTGAAAGAGCTGCACTGAAGAGCTCTTGGAAGGGAAAAGAGTTACAAAGTGCATCTGGTCAGTCCTATGTGATCCTACATCGTGCCTCCCTTGGGCTGCTCCAGTTTTGGGGAAGTCACAGGTCCCAGGCAGTGGTGAGCCATGGCCAGTGCCAGGGCAGTGGTGGCCAGCAGAGAGCAGGATGAACTTCGAGCTGTCTGCCCGAGCACTGCATAGACCAACTTCAAAAGGAAGAATAATGCATCCATAAGACTGCCTTGGTTATACATTAATGGGGGGCAGGAGGTGTCTCTACTGCACCACAGTTCTCACTTTCTCATTGAGCAAAGGAGACAGTCGATGTCTCCTGTGGGAGCCATCACCGCTGTTCCCTTCCACCCACGGCCAGTCTCCCGGGCAAGGTCTGGGCAGCACCTGGAGAAGAACTGCATGCCGGCAAAGAAAGAGCCTCCGAGACTCACATTATTTCTAGCTTGCAGCTAATGAGTACATGGAAAAGCATTTGAGTCATGAAAAGGCCATTTAGGCTGGTAATAGCCTATATCCCTGTTGAGCAGGGCCTGACTACGGATGCCCAGGCAAGATCCATTCTGCAAAGGAAAATCCTTTATGGAGTTTCTAGGTTATTAACATAAAAAAAACCCCCTAAGTTATCTAAGCGGCATATAGCTGTGTGATTTTTCTGCTACTGATGCATGTCTTATCATTAAATCCACTCACATAATTTTGGAAACACAGCTTTTTTTTTTTTCTCCTAGTGATTAAAACAGAACAAGTTTTAAAAATCCTGCTTTCCAATAATCAGTTGACAACAAAAATAATGCTTAAATGCATAGTGACTTCATACAGGTATAGACTTTGTACAGGCAAAATATTTTCAGCTTGAGCCCGGAGGAGTACTGAATATTTAAAGGCAATAAAATTCTGATCTTAAAACTAATTTATTCTACAACCTATCTTGTATTTATCGGGATAGTTAATCAGAAAGGAACAACTGATTTTTATATTATGTAAGTCTAATCAAGGAGATTATCATCTAGCATAATAGAGTTATCACATGGTAAGATACAAAAGAAATATCTATTATAAATGTATGTTCCCTCCTGTCCTAATGTTACAACAACTTATTCTTAGGTTTAGTTAAATAGGTATTTAGTTTGCTGGTGAACTCAGGTAATCAATGAACTCAATTCAACTATAAAAAGTAGAATCAGCAGATGCATTAATTTGCATTGTTAAGGTAACATCACTCGGCAGCACTGACAAAGCAAAACCTATAGTTTTATTCATGAATCTTGGATAACTATTAACTGAAAGCTGTAGTACTGTGCTTGGGTATGGACGGTGCTATCCGTGCTTACTGTAGCGCGTTCTCGTGTAGCAGCTGTAATGAACAGGGGTGGGAATGACAGCGGGTCCAGCTGAAACACCCTGGGGATAAGGGAAAGCTTTGAGTCTGCTCCAGCTGGGATTTCTCATAACAGCAGAAAGCAGAACCAGCTGTAAGGCATCGCACAGGGAGGTAACCATGTACCATGGCTGCCATCGAGCCGATTCCTAAGGCAGAAATCAACTGTGCAAAATAAACATGTGCCAAATCAACAGGCCGTCCCGCACATAGGGACTGACGGTGTGCCCCCCCTGCTGCTGGCTCTGCAGGGAAGACGAGGGACAGGTATGTCCCCCCTCATCTACCCCGGGAAGAGGAGGATCCCAGTGGGACACCCCGCCAGCCATCTCCAGTGCCAGAGAGGATGGGGCACCACGATGGCCACTGTGGTGGGGAGAGGGGTCTTAGCACCCCCGCGGGATTAGAGGAACTGAGAAACAGGGAACACACTGGGGAAAAAAAAACAACCACAATCAACAACAAAAAACCACCTCTTTTCAGTGGAGATTCTGATAAAACCAACGGTGTAATTGAAAATGAGCCTCTTCAATAAACAAAACCAGCCAGATTGAGGAATATTTCTGGCACAACCAGCGGAAATGTGATCATATAAATTACTGTAGCATTTTACCCATGTTATCCAGGCAGCGCGATTTTGTGTGTTTCGTTTTTAAGGGAAACACTAAACAGCCCGTCAAGACTTCAGTCCATTCATCCCACATAATCCACTGCTTTTTGAGATAATCGACTGCTTTTGGAGCCAGCCCTGAACTGGCCATCCTTCCTTCTCGATTTCTCATTCCCAGTCCTACAACAGCATTTTTTCTTCTCCATGTGGTATCCCCCACAATAAACACAAGAGCAAACTAATCGCCTCTGGTTCTCTTTCCCTGTTATTTTGGAATAATTATCTGAACAAAATTTTAAGATGCAAGTGAGAAAATGCCAGCATCAGAGAAGCCGCAGGCAAAGCTAATTGCTTGATCTGCTTATGTAGATCTAATTTAAAACAGGAGTTGAACTTCTGGAACTGCTTCTTATTTCCTTGGAGGCATATCCATCAGTCTGATGTGAGTCATTTCGATGTGTAGAGACACTTTTACCCTTCTCTGTAGGTATAATTCTGTTAACGCAGGTGAGCGGGTGCTTCTGGGCATGCAGGAGAGACCGCAGCCTGAATAGTGAATTTGCAAATAAGTAAACTTGTAGTATGCCCCAAACGCTTTACTGGGATTTCATTTTTCAGAGATATTAAAAACCCTATTGAAACTATCATGTATCACCCCAGGGCCCCCTGGAGCTGGGGATAATTGCTCCACCACCTTGCTGCTCCCCATAGCAGAGCATCACGTACCACAGCCATAGCTATGTTTTAAAAGAAAGAGGAAAATGGTTAAAAATGTGCTTTTCAAGCAGGTTCTTTAATTGCTCTGGGTTCTGCAAACCTGATATGCAGACACCTAATCCCTCAGCCTGGGGTTTCTCATCCCAGGGCCCCATGCCTGCTCCCAGCCAGTGCCCCAAATCCTCAGAGGCTTGAGGCGATCCTGGCACCATCCAGGAGTGAGATGCATTCCGTGGCACACAGCTGGCCTCAGCGCACACTACCCAATGCCCATGGTATGAATTACAGCGTATATTCTTTGGTGGACAATCAATAATGACAGTCTTATGGCACCTTTGATTTTTAGCTACATTTCTTTAAGCCACTTGAATCATAGATATAAAGCCATCCTCATGCTGGGTTTTTACTGAAATCCCACTGCAAGGTCCATGTGAGTGTATGTAAACACACGTACAGCATGATTAAAATAAAAATGCTCCATTTTCACGGTTTAATCAAATTGTAAAATTAATCAGTGGTATGGCTGATTCTACACTACTTCTTACAGAGAAGTGAATGCAATTATAATGTTGCCCACATTCATAATTGTTGAGCTAGTGTAATAAGCGTGAACAAGAAGGGACCCTTGAGACACACAGTTGAGCCCCAAATAGCTTTTTTATTCAAGATGAGCCCTAGCATCGCGGGAGCACCAAGAACAGCAGCAGAACTAATTACTTTAGCAAGACCTGTTCTATTTAAAAATAAATTAAAAAAAGAAAAAAAAAATCAGGTGCTAAGATCAGACCTCATGGCAATGTTTACCCTTTTCCTGGCAGCCCCTCGCCAAGAGCTTTGCAGAGGACCACCCTGTGTTACACGACCCCATGAAAGGTGCGGGGACAGGGTTTTGCCCTAATAAAAATCTCAGTGCAAATGAGGCATAAAAAAAAAAATAATAAGTTGCTGCAGTTGTTATTTTTCCTCTAGAGGTACTAGGCATAATGAACAGCAAAAATAAGCCAAGTGTGCCATTAACAGGATTGAATGGTTTCAGAGCTGAGATTTCAGCTCTGGCTTGAGTTACCAGTTCTGGGCAGCAAGGGTACTTGGCATTCAATGCAACTCTCTCGTGCATACTTCTCCCAAACACTGAAAGCACTGAAGAATGACAGTAAACAAGCTTTAATCCCTAGGAGGAGGAGGCACCCAACATTCCCATATTCTGGGGTAAAAAAAAAACCTCGGTAAACTAATACTGAGTACAGACAGAGTTAAAGAAATGGAATCCTACAGCCATCAAAATATACAAATTATGGTATCTAGACCTGATACCATAATACACATGTACAAGTTATGGATAAGACTTTCCAAAGAATCCAGGAAAAGCCCCAAACCAAAATTGTTATGTGAAAAGAGCAGTTGTAGCTCAGTATGACCAAGACTTCTTTTATTCAATTTCTCCCTTTCGATATCCATTTTTTGCAGGGAAATGTAATACCCAAATCATGTGTTACTCTAAGTACACCCCACAATAAGAGCAAAGAGCAGGAAAGATCAATTTTTCCAGTGTCTTCTGCCAAGTGTATTTTGGATAGCACTTTGTCCATTCCTGGTGATGCCAGCCCAGGTTCTAGTGCCAGGTTTGATGCCAGCGTTTCGCCAGCACTCTCTGGCACTGACAGACATAGACCTTGCAGTAAAGCATTTTTGAAGTTTATAGCTTGCGTACTCCCTGATGCCCACATTACATGTGACATTTCTTTGTTAAAACTACACAATAAGTGGTTATTTCAGTGATTTAACCAAGGTGCTTTTTCCAATTCCTGTCCCCACCTTTGCATCCCCAGTGGATATTTTAGGCATGATGTACTTGGGTTTATTCCTCCAGATTCAAGGCATGAATAGCTCAGTGTGACTGAGCTATGACCCCAACTGAGCCCCAGGTTCAGCCTAAGCAGAGTTGTCCCTACCGATGATCATCCCAAAACAGGTCAGACCTTGCTCCCTGCTGATCTCCTGCTTTTTCCAGCTGGCTTGCCGGGGTCTGGCATTTGCTGAATGCCACTTCATCCAGACCCCAAGATGAAGGGCAGGAGCAGCACAACTGTCTGCCCAGCAGGTTCCCACAGGGCCTCCCCACCCTGCAGAGATGGGCAGAAGATACTAATGAAAACATCCGATGGACAATTTGTTTTGCCTGGCCTCCACTCACTCCAGGACATTCTGCATGGCAAGCTGTTTGCGTGTATGGCCACTAACTCCCTCCTAGCACCAGAAAAAATCTGTTTGGGGAGGGAGAGATTGCCCAGCACTGTGCAGAGGCTGTGGTCTCCCACAGTGGTTTGAGTCTAAAGAGCAATTTAGATGTAGGAAACCCAGGCTGGTGCCCCTGAAAGTCAAATGAAATTCAATACTTCGGAGGAAAAAGCAGCATGGTGCATTTAAAAGAAAAAAAGACCTCACACTGCTACAGACCCATTCAGCTTCCCCAGACAGCCTAACACAATCTGGTTCCTCTTTAAGGTCCCTAACCCAATCAACTAAACATTAGCAACAGACTTGAGCGGAACAGATACTGCAAATAAATACTGAGCAGTTACAAAAAGTCAGAAGGCCACAACTAGATCTCGCGGTTTGATCATTTCGCTGCAATGGTTGAGGCTGGTCACCAAGTGCTCTCTCTGCTTTCACAACAACCTCTTTCCATGGTGTGCCATTTCCTACCTTGCAGGGACGCTAGAGGCTCACACTCAATCTGAGTTAATATTATGACCAGAGATATGTACTACTTGTTTTTCAATAGCAAAAAGAAAACAACAAAAACAACAAACCAGGTCACATTCACCAAATACATCTACATCAGCAAAAGAAAAAAAAAAAAGCTGAATTAGATAATTATGACAATAACACCTCACGGGAGAGAGTTTGGTCTCAGTTTTATAGGTAGCTGAAGTGCAAGTGGACCTTGTGTGACACACAGGCCACACAGCCAAGGGGGGGATTTCCCACCACCCAGCCCACCTACAGACAGCTCTTCCTAACCCCAGCCCCTGGGGCTTGGCTGCACGTACCATCCTGGCTCGCCTCTAAGGCGACTTCCAAATGAGGTGGGAAAGCAACTGCCTGCACACTAGAGATCTCCTGGACTCTGCATATAATCCCCCCAAAAAAGGTCCAAAGGTTTGTGTAGGAGAAGCCATCCTACGTTTCCTGAAGGATGTCCCAGTGGCAAGGTCAGCAGCACCCAGGAAGCCACTTTGCTCTACAACAGAAGACCAGTTCTGATCTCAGAGTGCTCCTGCCTAAGGACAGAGGCAGTCCAGCTAGAGAGAGAGCAATACCTTGCTTTGATCGTGGCTTTTTTTCTTTTTGAAGCAACAACTATTTTGTATTCGGGTTATTGTCTGCATTTCAGGTCAACGAGTTGAAGTGCTGAGCAAGTTGGCGGAGACCAGGGCCACAGAATGCACAGCTTTGATGCCAGCAGAACCAGGCAGACCCACAGCATTAAGAGCTCCAAATTAAAGCCACAAATTCTTAATTCTGGGTGACACTTATAAGTTTTACTTCCCTCCCCCCCTCTTTGGAAACCATAGAACTGTATTGTCTTTGATTTTCCGTCACATACACACTGATCATTCCTGGTCGCAGTAGCAAGCCTATACCATGGACACTTTAAACACGCACTAGTCTCATACCTGGACACAGAGTAAACAGATGGGTTTGGATAAATGCAAATCAATGAGCTAGCAAAGGCTCCTCTCGTTTGATTGATCCAAGCCCCCAGGCAGCAGGCGCAGCAGCGTGCAAAATGGTGTTAATGTAGCACAAGTATAAATTTCATTCACAGGAAATACAGTAACAAAAACTAATAGCAGCACAAGCGCAGTCCAGAGTATCATTGATCCCAAAACATTAGATGACAGCATCAGATAATTTAATGAACAGTAAAGATCTTTTAAGAGCAGCAGCAGCCTGTTTAGCATTGCTTATTTTATCTCTGTACTATTTGAAGCTGCATGATGCTGTATATCTCGTTCAGCACGTACGTAACAACCATTGTTTAAACACTGATCTACAAACTATATTCGGGCTTATAAATTCTTATAGTATTTTCCTAGTAAAGTTTTTACATTTTTTCCCCCACTAGATATATTGCTGGGACTTCTTTACTACGCAGCAGACGCTTCCTGCAGTATTGCGCAGTCACATCTACGTATGTTGTCATTGAAAAATCTCTTAAATAACATCTGTTGTGGTCTAAAACCGACAATCCCTAGGTAAGAGCACATACACTTATCTCCAGTTTTAAAGGCCTGGTGCACTCGGGATGTCAGCTCTTTGAAGGGGGAACCAGGATGGGACACAAGGGGTGGTTGGCACAGCATGTGTTGATTCTTCAGGTTCGGACACTGGTGATTAGGTTGTGCCAAATTAACCTCTGCATACCTGCCCATGTGTGGGTAAACAGCTATTCAAGGTTTCTTTCATATATATAAAATATTAGACATCTACTGTGACACAGAAATAAGGAGATTTCCCCCAAATGTATCTTCTTTTTTAGGGACTGCATCTTTCTGCCTCTGAAATCAATGGTCCATTTTTCATCGACTTCAATAAGAGCAACACCCAGCCTAGACACGCCTGTGCATTAGTATTGTAAGGAACATCCACACCATCCCACGGTGATACAAAGACACTGGATTTCAAAAAAAACCATTGATCTTCCCCAGAGATTTACAAATGTCATTAAAATGCATCTTCAAGGTATACACAGTAAAAGCACTAACAACTTCATGCATTAGAAAATTTGTAGGAGCGCGTCCCAGCCAGCGACAAGGTTTTCAAACGTTATCTGAAGTTTTCATTTGCATCCCTGGAGGAACTGGCAGGTACAGAAGAACACAAGCTTGAAGCCACAGTAAACTTGGGCAAAAAAACTCCAGGTGAGCTCCTGTCAGTTCTACTTGAGGCCAGATGTTGACAACAGGTTAAAGAAAAGCTCCTGCCAGCAGTTTTTCTGAAGTCTGTTAAGAGCTGCAGAGGAACCTGCCCAAGAGCTGCAAGCAGATTGACACCTTTGCCCATCAAAGTGCTTAGCCACCAGCTTTCCCCCATGGCCCGTGGTAGCTGAGTCCCACAGACCTCCAGCGAAGGCACAGGGACAGCGTTCAGCCTGGTGGGACACAGCAGTAGGTCAAATGGGAAGGTGTGACTGCAGATCTCCATCTGTAGCCCCCAAACCCCACATCTGCCTTCCTCTGCCCCATCTTCCCCCACGCATCGCCACTCATCTCCATCCACCACACTTCAGTGTTTGCCCAGTTTAAATCCCCAGCACTCGGTCACACCAGTTCAGAACACAACCTAGTGTTTTTACAAAGGACAGCCTATTTCCCAGTGAAAAATTGCAGTCGTCCATGGCACTGAATATGCAAACATCATTTTCTCTGCGGCTGAGCTTTGGGGAATGAAGAGTTAATGTTCTCCTCTGCATGTCAGGCCCAGACATGACTACGGGTCTCACTTCTAACATACAGCAATTTATATTTCAAAATATTTGTGACTTGCACCCTTCTCTTCCTAAGAGATCCCTTCCCAGTGCTCTGAGGGGATGTACAGATTTGATTCCCTAGCTCTTGTGCCTCTCAAAATGGCAATAATTATTTGTAGACAAAGCCTCATTTCTTTCCAAAAGACCTGGAAACAGCGCAGAGATGCACACTGATCTGTTCCCCCCCAACAAGGAGCCAAAAATGGTAAAAAGGGCAAAAATGAACATGCATTTCATTACCATTTTTTGATTATGGCTCAGCTCCTGAGCCATAACCTCTAATGGCAGTAATTAACTCACTGAGCGCTAATACAGGCATTACAAAGCCCCTGCTGCACGCCGGAGACTCAGCACGCAGGGCAGACACATTGCTACGCAGCTGCGAGTTTTAAGATGTTGTAAAGAACGTCAAGGAACAATAAACGTGATTGAAGAGCTTGTTTGCAGGAACCGTTCGAATGCTCTCACCATACTGTGAGCAACAACAGAAAAAGGAGAAAACAGGCTTAATTGTCTTCATTACGCCTATCAGAAAGACAAGCTACTTGGGAAAGCAACATGCAGGCTCGCATCACCCAAGACCTCACTAAAATACTGAAGCTTGTTCCGCTTTACTTTCCAGTTGTCACAGTGAGAAAAGACATTTTCAGAGTACAGACAAACAGGGAATTTGGTATAACTGTTGTTTTGTGCCTCTTGGATGCACGAATATAATCCCTGTGTTATCAATTCCAATTGCCCCAGTATAATCTCTTCCCCAAGGACTTCCACTTTCGGGTTAAAGACAGGTTTGGTGCTTGTCATTACTTCTTTTACCGCTAGGTTGCATGAAGTCAGGACTTGTGCTGTTACACTTGAAGTTTTAAAGCCTTTTAGGGAGATCCTCTTAAAAAAAACAACCAACAATACAGACAATGCTCTGCTGCACCGGGGGGAACGCAGGGCTTCCTCAGAAAGCTCCCAAATTTTTACTAGGAGAGTATTTGCTTAACATCAGAGTGTTGTACACATGAAAAGAGAAAAATTCACTAGAGTTATCACTTTTTCCTGTACCTGGGGTGCACCAGATCCCTGAAGAACATGTGTGTGCTCACGCTGCGGCTGGAGGGCAATTGTACGGTTCAGGCCCATTGTGTTTCGGTTACAAGTGCAGATATCAAAGGTACTTTGACATTTCGTCTCTCACAAGATATGCAGCCTGTGAAGTTGCAAACTGTTTCAATCAAGTGCTTTAGGTAAGGGACAGGAAGGGTCCTGCCAATGCATGGCAAAGCTGCGACTCCGAGCAGGGTGGCCCTGAGGGTGCCCTGGCCGAAGGTCACAGCTCATCCCTCCTGCCAGGAACCCAAAGGGGGAAGCAGGTCCCACAGCAACCATCAGGGTCTTTTCTTTACCAAAGGAGAAGGGTACAAGCAAGGCAGTATTTCTTTCCAAAGCCTTTTCTGGAGCTTCTTCACAAGAAGAGCTCCACAGGCGTTACAGGTACCCCACGCACTCCTTCCCCAGTCCCTCCCCTGTCTGGCCAAGGACAGGGTTTGGCAATGACAGCGCACAATGTGGTGCATTCACTGCTATCATCACCTTCAGGATCATTCAGTATTTATTTTCTCAGCTTACGTCCTGTTCCCAGCGGCTGGGGGATTTCCTGAGCTGCTGTACTGCCAGCAGCTCCCACCCTTCACTACAGAGGCGGAGACCTTCCTCCCTTTGCCTCGATGCCTCCTCATCAGGCACAGAAAACTCAGCCCTCAACAGGAAGGTTAATTTACACACAGAAACGCAAAACCGTACCTGAGATTTCCAGAGACACGCTCTTATTCCACAAGGTGAAGCCTGCGTCCTTCCCCAGCCATCCCCGTGGTTGGAGGCGGCCTCTGCCCCCAGCGCTGCTGAATCACAGCCCCTCACAAGGAGGACTCCTCATCAAGCCTGCAGGCTCCTGCTGCAGCTCTTTTACCATCACAGCACCAATCAGCACCTCCATCACCGACACCACTAACCAGGTGGGGATGTCTCTGCTCCAGCTGAGGAGCAGCTCATTAAACCCCCACCGTTACCCTGCTAGAAAACAATTGCCTTTAAACGCCTTATAAATCCAACAGGCTTCCTTATTAAAGTCGGTGCTCCACTAAATCATTTCACCGCTTAATAGCTCAAGGTTCAATCTGCACTTGACTTCTCTATTTACTATTTTCATGCTTTCTATTACCAGAGGCTTAATTAAATGCAATTACACATCTCCTGATGAAAAGCTACACGTACTGTGTAAGAGACCAGCACTCGAGTAGTGGGTGGATCGCAGCTGAGGGATGGCATCTCCTCTCCCTCCATGCCTCGCACACCCTGTTGCACCCTCGCCATAAAGAGGATATGCGCATCTGACAATCTGGACAGTTTCAAAAACATTTCACATTTGTTCTTCAGCTGTATAATAGAGCTTCTCCCTTACCACCCCTGCACCCCAAGAATCCAGTCAGCATCTCCATCCACACCTTTATCCCTGCATTTTGTGAGGATAAAGCTTCATCCAAGCAGCTAGAAATATTTGCTGCCAACCTTGAATGAGTTAATCTTTTCCAGGAAAAATATATCCTGTTAAATATGTACTCGAGAGGAAGTTTTCTGAAGGCACTGCAACCAGTAAAGTAAAAATCCTGGGAAAGCTCAGCTGTCAGCTCCCAGGCAGGGTCTCCGGGTCCTGCGGCTCCGTGATGCAACAGCCTGGAAACTCAGCAGCTGCTTCATTTAATTTGAAATGGGAGAGTTTGGAGGAGTAAGGAAAGGCGCAGTTTCGAAGTGGCTGTGTGCTGTTTTGACATGCAGTCCTTCCCCGGGGAAGGCTGGTGTGTACGCACGTGTTGCCTCTCTGAAGCTGCTACAACAGCAAAACTGCGACTCTGAAAGAAGTGGTATGTCTAATCTTGAAGGGGCTCTGATGGGAAAGGAAACCCCTGAGAAATACCTCTGAAAAGTTAAACCTACCAACCATCACGCTGAAGTGAAAATATGGTGTTGATTTACGTTTTTATTATTAATACCATAGGAACGGAGCAGTCTGATTTTAATGAAGGTAAATTACAGTAAAGCAGTCTGTAAATTTTTAATTGACCTGCTGGCTCAGTCAAACGTAACATGGGAGAGTAAATACCGACAGACAGTTGTGTGGACATGGCAGAGAGGAGTAGCACCATGGGGTGAACACATCAGCCCTTCATCCACTTCCTCCTTCCCCCTCTTCCTCCCGCCCAGGGAGATGCTCGTGAGTGGGCCCTACCTGCCACCAGCTCCATGCTGCCTTCCCATGCATAGGTGCCTGGAAGCTCAATATAATAAATATTTTATATTAATCAGGAGCCTTTTTTATTCCAGGCATGGTACGTGGCTCATTAACGGTGTGCATATGTGCAGAGTGTGTTAATTTATAGCTTATTGCCTTAAGGAGAGTTAATATTGTACTTGAAGTGCCTCCAGCGCTTGTTTAGGTTGAGGAGGACATCCCAAGCGAATGAGCTAGGTATTGATACACCATGCCCAGGTATTGATACACCTGAGCATCAGCATGAGCTGATGGCATGAGGAATTCCCTGGAAAAATTCCTGAGTGACATTTTTATGGTCGGCCATTAAAAGTGCCGACTGAAAACATTGTCATAGGCCATGGTAATTTAATAATACGTGGTAAACCTAAAAGTTGTGGCTGGAAAATATTTTAAAATCTTTCTTGAGGTCTTCAGTGGAAGGGCTGAAAATAAATAACACTATTTGCTGAAACTACGGAACACTTCATTGACAGATTTTTGATCTACTTCACAAATATTCAACTGACACAACTTGGGCTTTGGAGTCACTTGCCAAATTTCCATGTTCTCTCTACAGAAACTCTGCTGAGCACTGTCCCTCTGCAGGAACGAAGACAAAATTAAATTTCCGTCATTTCTGTCCCTCCTCTGTCAGAACAGAGGTAGATTCAGAGATCTGATGGTACTGCTGCCTTCTGCTGTTGCAACAGTCTCTGCAAACTCGCTCATGGCAAGGATAAGGAAGATTCACCATCTTTACAATTTGTGGTGCTGATGCTTGTGTGCTCTACTCAAAACATGTCTTACTGCACTTGAGCAACTAAAAAGAAGTAATGTGAAGATGGCCCAATGCCTTTTAAAATTTCCCAGGAAGCCTACGCTCCATCAAAATCTCCTCTCAGCACCACTTTCCACACATCAAGTTATTTTTCTTAGTGAAGAACTGCAGCCGTAGCCACTGCCCAGGTGTTTTAGTGCAGCTGCATATGGGCAGCACATCTGTGCTAATAAATACTCCTTTGACAGATACTAGAAATTATTTGCATGGCAGAACAGGTAAAGTATTAAGAAGAGAAAAAGGAAAACAATTCACTGATACCAGGAAAAATAAAATTAAATGAACCCCCAGTATCCCTCACCTGTGCTGTGGTGCCAGAACAGGTCTGGGCTTGGGGACTGGTAGCTGTGCTCCCTAGAGCTCACTCTCACACCTGACACATGCTTCCTGCACTAAAGCATTTAAAAAATGTCCAAGAAAAATGAGTTGAAGTGTCCCTTGCTGTTCCCATCCACTGGAGCACCGCTAAATCCTGTTACGGGGCCCAGAAACATGAGGTGACGTCTCCGAAATAATGATGGACCTCATCAGCAACTCCTACTTCTTTACTCCTACTGCTCTTTAGACTTTACTATCAGAGTTATGCAGTCCTCTGGGGCAAACCCAAAATGTGAGGGGATCTGGCCAAACAACATATAGAAACACAAAGAACAATAGAAATATGTATTTTTTTCCTCCTGGTGGGATGGAGCACACCATCTCTGGTAGGCAGCATCCTCCCAGCTGCTCAGCAGACAGGCCATTGCCACACAAGCAGGGGATTTAATAGTGATTTTTGCAGCAGATCTTTTCTGAGTGCAGTACCCTGTTGTTAAAATAAGGAGAGAAGTCATCTGGGCAAGTGTGGTGCTCTGGTGTCACCTAATTATTTGAGCTTTCAGTAGAGGAAACCAGTTTCAGGTCTGCAACGAATGGCTTCAGTAAAATGTTCGCTATTGTTTAAGTGATAGTAAAAGCAGATAGCAGTGTGTCTCAGGACATCCCTGAGTGCCACAGCCTTACCTGGGAAACTTATGTGAAAAGAAACTCAGCAAACAATACCATATCTGTTCAGAAAGAGAAATGGTCTTCATGGTAATGACTTTTTTATCACCGGGGGGGGCGTGGGGGGAAAGAACAATTTACTTTGCTGGTTTCCATTTCTCCATCTACTGTCAGACAAAATAACGGGCAGACATAGAACCTTTTCAAATGAGAGCTGGCAGATTCATGGGAAAATACTTTTAATATATTTGAGTCCAACACTCTCTACTTTACATTATTCAGGCTAAGTGTGATTTGCAGCTCTCACAGTGTCAATTTTTTCTATTAATTGTTAATGAAACAGCCAGATCTCCTGGGGGCAGAGGGAGGTGTTGTTTTCTAATTTTTCAAATCAAGAATATTGTAATAATCCCTCATTAATTCAATCATCTTTTTGTCAGATAATTGCTGTATAATTTCAGGGGTAAGGTTTTAAATAAAGATCCTGGCAAAACCATCAGGTTGATTTAATACATATCCTCCATCTAAGTGAAACTCATAACCCTTGGAAACAAATTAGTCTGAAAATCAAAGGTAGATGGCAACGGAAATGTCATAACTCTTCATATATGTCTCTCTCTCTTTTTTTTTTCCTCCTTTTTCTTTTTATCAATCTCTTTTTTGTTTTTATTTTTTATCATTTGGAAAGAAACATTGATCATGCTCCATGTATGGTCCCTTCGGCTCCCTGAAAGATGTCTTTTCCATCCTTGACCAATTTTCAAGGAGAAGCGGGAGAACTTGTCTGGTTTCAGCTCTGTGCTGCCCAGTGCTTCTCCCCAGCACCCATTTCTGCTTGAGGAGCAGGTTGGCAGAGGCAGCACCAAATTCTGCTCCATCCTTGGCAAGAAACTGTATAAACAGCATTGACTAAATGCTTGCCTCCGGTTTACTGGCTCTGCCCAGAATTATTTGCCAAACTGCACAAGAGTCCATTGGTCCAAATGTTGAAAAAATTGGATAGCACTAAAATACAGTAAATGCCCAGGGTTTTTTTGGGACACATCCTGAGCCATGTCAGTACTTAACACAGTGCTAATATTGGCTAACCTCTCTAAAAACATTACCCGGTTTCTTTAAATGAGTGTGACACTCGGCTCTCTCATTTTCTGGGCTGTCAGGTTATATCGCTCAGGGAATACACTTAGGAGCCCCTTATCACACAAACAGGAATCATCTGCTTTACCTCTGCTTCACCTGGCTGGCTGGCCACATCCTGCCAAAGCCAAAAAGCAAGACGCTGCTGTAAGATATCTCCTCTTCTAGCAGGAGGAGATATCTTTGAGTCAAGGTAAGCAAGGAAGATTTCACTGTCTTTTTAAAAATGTTGCTATGTTGAACAAAAGCATCCCTCTAGAAACTGTTACTGAGGAAGTTTCTCAAGCCCAAGAAGAAATTTCTGCTCAAAACACACCATAGCAACTACTGCGATGATGTCTTTGCGTCTTGTACCCTGTGCATGTGTCCCCAGCTCTGGACTGCTCCGGCTTTCTGGGGGATCTCAGTCTCTCACCCTCTTCTCTTCCCACACATGGAAGGTTTTGAATGGTCCCATTTCTGTGCTGGCACAAACCAACAGCAACATTTTCAAAACTAGATGGGTTTTGGTGATGGATTTTTGTTTTCAAATCATCCCAAATTATTGCCATGTGATCAAATTCGCAGCTTCTTATCTGTATCATCCCTGACAAACAAGACCACATCTTATTTTCCAGCTGAAACAGCCAACCAATAATCAAAGCTGTCCTGCCTTCATCCTTCTTGTTCAAAGGTCAGCACATATCCTTGAACCACATCTCAAAAGAGCACTCCTTTATAAAAATAAGATTTAAAAAAAATATCATTCAATACTTTGGGCTGATGTTGGACAAGGTTAAATCATGGACAAAGTGTCCACAGTGAAATTTGCCCTGTTTGCCAGGAAGATGTTTATTGGGAGAATGCAGCGGATGCCACCACCTGTCTTACAGTGATGGAAATGACCACTTAATGCAATTTTACACTTTCTTTTCCTGAAATTACTGGTAAGAGAGAGCTCTTGGCTGTTTGAGTCTTGCAATTCACTCACCAGGATGATCATTTTAACTTGCCCCATCAAATCATTATTTCTAATTAGAGCTACAGGTCAAGAGATGTAGGTACTTAAATATATTTTCCAAATAGCTTCTTAGGTAGAAAGAGAAAATCAGGGTAATTTAAAAAGTAATAATGCTAATAGGCTGCAGAGAGGACTACAGGAAAGATGAGTGTTACATTTGATACAGATGGAGACAAACAGAAGACCGCAGGACACCTTTGTTGGGACAATGACCTAATGCCAGCCAGAACAAACCAGCCGTGGTCAGAAAAGCCAGAGGAGAGTATTTGACTTGTTGGTCAAAATTCTCTAAATGAGTTCAGTTATGGGAGCAGAAGCAGAGGCCAGGAGAAGAGCCAGCCCTCTCCTCCAGCTGCTGACAGGTGTCCTCCACCCGTGCCCTCCACCTTCCCTGGGAAATACCACTTTGCTTCGACTTTTACAAACAGCAGCTCTCCTAAAAAAAACCCTATTGAATCTGGAACAAACCTCCTGGGAAGCACCATAAGACAGCAGCACACAGGTTCATCTTCACTTGGCTTTAAGACAAGCTGTCTCAAGCACGAAGTGCAGCGAGATTAAAAAATATACTCTTCTGAAAGCTAACGCTACCAGGCATGGAAGGAAAATTAGCTTTGAAATGGGACTTGCAATTAGATCATTTTCTGGATGCACAATGATTAGCATTCCCTGAACTGCTAGAGCCCCGAAGTCTAATGAATTGGGTACTATTTCCCTTGGCTCTGCAGAAATATGCATCTTCAGGGCATGGACATGCTCAGACACCTATTTTTCAAAACACTTGCTGGCTGGTACAGCACAAACTCCGTCACGTGTGCTGAATGTCTTCAATGACTTCAAAATTTCTCTGAAAACTCAGGGATAAAAGAAGTTGTTAGGGACACTAGGGGGTGGGTGTGTGAGCATGTGTATACGTGCCTGTGCATGCAGGTAGATGTGTCTTCAAACTGCCAAAACTGCCACGATGTTATATATGACACTGGGTTGGACAAGTGAGCTCCTAACCACCCATTACCATTTTGAGCTAAATTCCAATGAAACGAACACAAATATGTATCTTGCCTTATTTTACTAAATCTTACTTTAATCTCCTCCTTAATTTAGAAGTTCTTCTGTGGGATTTTAAATTAGCAATTTTTCTTGAAGGTCTCGCCGGGCTTTGTACATCACTTTCACCCTAATCGCTGTGAAAAACGTAAAGGGAAAGCAGCGGGATCATCAAAGTCTGAGAAGGCTCCTGGATCCTGGGCTATTGTATTTGATTTATCCAACTGACTTGAACTGTTCTGGCAGTTTCTTGCCATTATTGAGCAAATGCTATTTATGCCGGTGTGATTTTTTTTTTTTTAAATACTGGATGCTGTCAGCAACTGCTTTAATCTCTTTTCTTATCTTAATAAGTGGTAATTGGAAATATCAACTGTTTTTATCTCCTGTTCTCTTTTATAGAAACAAGTGTTGCAATGGTGAGTTCAAAGAGATGCCATAGCTATTTCCCACCTGTCATTTAATAAGCAATCTGGAAGATTTTAGGTCCTCTGGAGAACATAGTGAATACGGTCAGTCTCTGGCATCAGCCGTACTTCAGAGTCCTGAAAGTATTACCTCTTGTAATGAGTTTTGCTTTAGACTTTCATAGAAATATTTTTCAGGTATTAATATTTTGAAGGGTCATATAACTTACTGTAAGAGGTTTTTAACATTTCGACTTATCTTTAAATTTCCCTTAAATCTTTTAGAAATGGAAGCAGGACTGAATACAACAGGCATTAAATGCCCTGCCTTTTCCTATTTCAGCTCTTGTTGTTATCATATATTGACAAAAGCCATTACAGGAAAATGTTGTGTATCCCACCTCTATTTTTCAATGCTCAGAATAGCTACTTGTGTCCTTGTAACTGCTGCTGGCTGGTAGAGAGCAATGAAAGGCAGGTAATCAAAAAGTCTGGATCCATACAGTGCCTTGAGGGCCTGGTCATGTTGCTGCTAACTCATTTATTCAGTAAATCTGTAATAACAGATAATAACATCACATGGCAATCACAGAAAATAAATATATGGCCACAAAGGTTAAACTGAAGGCTGCTTCATCTGTATAAAATCATTGTTTTCATAAAATGAGTAGCCGATTAAACTTTGAAATAGCAAAAATAATTCCTTGAAGAGCCTACCTTGGTCTCTTAAGACTGATCTTTATTGGCAGTGGGGAGACCATGTCCACTCTAATGGAACAATTTAAATGCATAACGGCTAAAATAAACTCCTTAAAGTATGTCTCCACATTGCTTATGTTGACTAGTGAGGCAACACTTTTTTCATAAAACACTGTATAACTGAAAGACATTTAAAGCAGGAAAAAAAATTACGCTATCTCAGGCTGGTCTGTAACAATTTCTACACTTAAAGGCATGATTGATTGTGTGAAAGGTAAAACTAAAATGCACTTCACATAGCTTTGCAGATTTAAGCCTCCTTTCTGGTTTTCCTTATGCATACGTAACATTCCCAGGGAATCTACTGTGGGGAAGAATAAAGCAGCAGGGGAGATAACAGAAGAGCAAAAATGAAAACAAAACCAAACCACCACAAAAACCCCAATCCCCAAAAAACCCAACCAAGGTAAACCGAATCTCAGTATTGTACATACCCCCGTAGAAGACCCCCGACTTGCCCAGCCCAGGCTGGTGGAAGGTAAGTCCAGCTCTTCCCATAAGACTTGGAGAGTCCCTGGGGCCCTTGAGGCTGACCCTGCAGCTCGGCGGCTGCATTGGTGTCACCAATGCCCCAACGCGACGTCACCTCGGGGGCGCTCCCACAGGAGCAGAGCTCAGTGACTTACGTTGCTCCTCTCTAGGGTTATCAGCAAGCTCAGAGCTGATGATTCATGGCAGAATAAATCAATGCTAGGTACTTTGCCTTGGATTTCATTTTAAGAGGGTTAAACAAATAAATCTACATTTAAGCAAATTTATTATCTGGCTAATGCATTGCAATTTTACACTGATGGAAAGCTAGAGCAATCCAATCAAAGTCACAGAAACAAATCAATGAATTAGAATGATCAGATCTTCTTCATCAGCCATAAAACAGACCTAAGGATGAGTTTGCGATGACAAAGAATTACCTTCTGTCAGGAGAATTGATGGAGGCTTTACCTTTCTTGCAGTGTAGGGCCCTGACTTAAATTGGGAAGGTATCAGATTGAAAGCACCTCAAGATTTTATTTCAAATACAATTTATTAAAAAATAAGGCAAGGATACTTCCTAGGGAAGGCTGGAGACGAAAGGATTTGGCCAGTAGAAAAAAGAAGAGTGAGGTCCTTGTCCATCCCTGCGGGCAGGAAAGCCAGCGCCTGCCTCTTGGAAGGGGACCAGCTTGCTGCAGTCCCTTCCACAAAGGAAGGGAGAAGGTCTGTCCCCTGTGCTATGTTTTTGGTGCAGGGAGACCCCAGTGAGGACATTGGTGTCCCAGTCACTGTGCACAGACACAGAGAAGCTGACAACAACAGGGGGTTTATTTGCACTTGTGACTTTTCTTTAAAAAGCCAACAACAAGATCTTGAATTTTCAATGGAGAGTGGAAAATAGACATAGAAACCGCCTTGCTTGGTAGAAAGCCTATTTTTTCTTAAAAATCAATTCCTCCACCCCATTTCCAGGGACAGCTAGTAAATCCTGAGCACTCAGCTTCAGATCTCGTGTGCAATGAGACACAACCGCTCCTCCCCACAAGACTTCTCTAAACATGAGTAATGCCCTGAGTGCAGCCGTCTCCATCTCCCTTTGCATTTTGCAGTGCCGTCAGCTTCCCCATTACATACACCCATCGACATTATGAGGAGCCATCATCCCGCCACTGGGTCACCCAAACTCTGCTTCTCCTACGTGCCAAGCCCTGGCATGCTGCTGTAGTCCTGCTCTTCCACCCCTTTGGCAGCAACATGAACATCCTTGCACATTGGATGCTCTTTCTGGCTT
Source organism: Alca torda (assembly GCA_008658365.1). Lineage (NCBI taxonomy): Eukaryota > Metazoa > Chordata > Aves > Charadriiformes > Alcidae > Alca > Alca torda. The sequence goes on from CM018081.1 coordinate 8,559,106, forward strand.
CTTCTTGCAGCTGCATGGGCTTGTTGCTTGCAGGCAAGGTCTTGCTCGTAGGAGGAGATGTGCCTCCTCCTCACCCACTCTCACAGTCGGGATCATGCCCGGGTTAGCACGGCACAGAGCAGCAGTGTCAGAGCCCATTGGGAACCCAGATAAAACTTTAAAGACCAGTCAGAAGAATTAAGAGTAGTTAATTCCAGTTATTACAAGCAGTATCAGTCAATTTTATGCATGGGTGGTTAAGACACCAAAGGCTATAAAATCATATGATAATGAAAAGAACAATCCTAACAGCTTTTATTTATTGCCTTTTCTACCGCTGGAGACCACAATCACCGCTGTAAATGTGTAAACAATACCAGTGAAGGCTTTAATGTATTTTATCACCGATTTCCGTTGTCTGGAGGCCAATGAGACAAGGCTTTGTGCTCCATGTATTGTGTAATTAAGATCTTTTTGATGAAAAGCAAAGCTAAGACAGTTATCAACCAATTTATGTAGGAAATTGGAGGCATCTAGCACAAAAATACACAGCATGGAGGTAAGACTTCTGTAGATATTAGACACTTAATTGTATTTATTATGTACTTGTATGAGGGGAACACAGGCAGAGCCCACCCCAGGCTGCTGCTCACATTTGTGGTCAGAGGATGGCAATCCCCTTAAAAACCTGCAAAAGTAGTTGGGTTTGAGCTGGGTAGGTGGGAAATGTTCACAGTCCATGTGGCACAAGTGGGGTGAGCCTCCTCCTCCTCCTTTTCCTCCAGCACACGACAAAACACCCAGCAAAGTATATCTGGATGGTGCCCCACTCCCTTGGGCTATCTTGGGGGTGTTTGGGGCACCCTGAGGATTGGGTTTGGCCGTGGGGTTTTTTTTTAAGTCATACCACTTAGGTTAGTCAGGCTACAAAAAGCCTTCTTTCTAAAAAAGTTACCCAAAGAAAACACATTTCACACGTTTTCTACATACTGTCAGATGCCTTCAGGCTAAACATTCTTGAATTAATTCTGTTACATCTTTCCTGGCTGAACTATAATTATTGCAGCAGTGGGGATGAGTCATCACTAAGCTGTAGTTTATCTTCTGGACTGTAGCGTGTACTGTACCTAATACTGCGTGCACTGGAACTAAATCAGCTACTTACTCCAACATCTTTATTATGAAAAAAAGAGCCAAAGACAGGATCTATCTGCCATTCACATGCAATGTGTAGCACAAGCCCTTAATTTGCACCTTTCCTGCAAGAATCGCAATAAGAGATTTGATCTTATGTTTAACGACCTCTGTGTGCCATGTGTACAAATAAAGAGCAACAGTCTCGGGAGAATAAACTCAGAAGCTGGTGAGAAAAAGGTGGAAATAAAGGAGGAAACCCTGCTGTGGGAATTTGCCCTTTTCCTTTGGGTGCCCTCGTGGGCATGGGGAGGCTCTGGGTGGCCTCACACCAAGCTGTGCCCCTCAGAGTGACTATCCCCATGTCCTTCTGGAGGACACCCCTGGGAACTGGGTGTTCATCAGAAAGCAGAGCCTCAGCAATAATACGCTTTTTGTACATGCTCAGAAGGAATTCAGATTTCCTCATTTCATCTCCAGTTGAAACACCTTCATTTAAGCTTCCCCCATTTCATTAAATTAGCTACCACATCCTAATTAACAGCTTGTGCACTTGAGAAACGTAGCCTCCTGTTTCAGAAGTAACGACTCTTTCCTATTCTAGGTTCCCACCTAATTTGTTCTCTGCCAAAAACTGGAGAGATAGCAGCTTTTAATTACACAAAAAGGTAAGTCACCAATTTGTCTGTACCACCCTTGTTAAAGATTCCCTTCACAAAAGTTATCATTGTGGCTTATCGCACCAAAGCATTCAGAGATCTTCTGCCACTCTTAATGGGGTAACCAAGGGTCAGTGTCTACTTGTAGCTTTAGTTTACTCACTAAAACCATCTTCAAATTGGATCGAAAATTTATCTTTTCTTCAACTGCAGGCCTGCTAACAAGTCCTTATTATAAACGAACATGTCACTCCCAAAGAAAAATCAAGAATATTTCTGTGACCACATCAGCTTCCCCCAAAATGAAGTGATAGCTCACAAGTCAAACACCACGATGATGGGCAAAAATGCAAAGCTTAAGAGACTATCTGTGCTAACACTATAAAAAGGCACGGATTTCCTATTTGCAAAGGCAAACTCCTTGAGAACAACTCATATTTGTCTGATAGTTTGAAGGACACCCAAAAGCACCAGCGCGGGTGCCCAGGCTCTCCTGACCACCAGCAGCAATGCCTGGCGCTGGCACATCAGGTTATATTTAAGGCAAAATTTGGCCACCCTCTCCATGGGAATCATGCCACTGTGAAGATCCAGCAAGGTTTATGGCCATGCCACAAACCACCTTATTACTGCAAACTTCTAGGTCGTTGGTTTCTCTTCTGACGTACTGTATTATATTGGATCAATTTTTCCTAATCAGATTGTCCAAAAAGAAAAAAAAAAAAATCACCTGAGTGGTGTAATTCTGAAGTTACATCTGTTGGGTTGATTAAGCAGTTCATGCTTGTAGTCCACAGGGGTCTGTTTTTATTTATTTTTTTTTTTTCCCCAGTGTCTGTGTTTAGGTAACATTTACTTTCAATATAATACACCTTTCAGTATTGGGCCACTCACAGTTAGATTTATCTTTCCATGCTCAGATTTTGCTACTAAGGTACCTATAAACATGGGCAGTTGGAAAGCCACGGCTGAAACTACCACTTTTCTCCTCTAAAATTAAAAAGTAGGCTCTGGCTCTCATCAGCAGCGTGACTTGAGGTAAATTAACTTTCACTTTGGCTTTTGATGGATGTATAATGAACTCTGCATTGTTCAGCTGGAAATCTTGGAGCTATTTTTCATTCCAAATGTCTTCTGAGCAGCACGTTTGACAGGTTATTAAGATTTTAGTATCACTGTGGAAACATTTTTCTAGGCTTCTTGGCTAGGATCAGAAGAGGTTCACTGCACCTTCTCCATCTCCACACCAGCCTGCTGATCTCCTAAACCAGCTGGTTTTCAAAATTCAGCTTTTTTAGATTACCACACATAAGAAGTATCTAATAAGCAATGATTTCCAATTCTGGTTTCTTTGCCCTAATACCCAAGCTCCGCCGAGCAAGACTTTCACATCATTTGATTTAACTACATAAGTGTAGGATGTTTAGCTATTAGTCATTGGGAAAGGTCAAGTTTCTCTAAATGAGCTCCTGGAGCTTCTCTCCAGCCAGCACCTCCCTGGATTCATAATTTGGTATCACCAAATTCGCTGCAGGGCAGGAGCGAGGGCACATGGTGGGGCAGCAGAGGGATGCTGGATGCTCCTGACTGCAGCTCTCTGCAAATCTCTCTATAAGGAGAGATTTTTATTATCTGAATTACTCAAATCTCTTGTTTGTGCGCTATTTCCATTAATCTCACTTTTATAAAGGTTTTCATGATTTGCGATTTTCCAAGCAATTTACAGAACACACTTCAGCTTCCTACTGACAGGGCATCGCAGACAAACGTTTTGCTTTTTTTTTTTTTGGTGTAGCATGACTTTAGTGCTTACGTACTAAAGACAAAACTTTTCAACTTTGAAGTAACAAATTACAATGAAAATAGCGAAATATTTGGTGGAGAGAAACTAAAGAAAAGGCAAAAATCTTCATATCACAAACATATTCGAGTAGGTTAAAACCCCAGCCTCCCCACAGTCCATACAGCCATCAGCTTCTGCTTCTACATACTTCCGTTTTGGTTACCAACCTGACTTTTTGGTAACTGAAAGCAGGTGAGGGAAGAAATACCTGTGGAAGGCTATGAGCCCTCAGGAGGCAGGGAAGAGAGGAAATGGGATCCGAAGTCAGTTTCCCAAGCCTGCACCTGACAAATGAATTTCAGAGTTCTTCAGAAAGCACAGTCTGATGACACATAATGCCACTTCCTTGAGGAGTAATGTCAAGACGGATGCCTTTTCCTCACTCTGTTCTGATACAACTATTTCTTGCTGTCTGAGTCATCTCATCAGCCTGCGCAACCACAGAGAGATTTTTATCGGTGTATAATGCCACTGATTCATGTCCTGTATTTCAGAACTTTACAAAAGGGAGGAAAAAGGGGTCCAATATTTTTATGAAAAAGCAGCATTTGGCCAAATTAGAAATTATCAATCAGCATCAACCACAAAGCTACTATGAAATTAGTGCCAAATGCAGGGCTTTCTCAGTGTCTAAGCTCCAACCTTCACCAGCCTTACCTCGGTATCGGTCAGTGCTATCATTTTGGGAGTCAGTGGTTTGAATTAAACTGTTATGGCTAGGTGTACTTCTCAGCTCCAGGACAGGGACAAGTAACGAGCATCATATTAAGAAAGTTACCTCTTCAATTCTTTTCTGTCTTGCAAAATCTTCACTATGAAAGGCCACATGGAACTTTCTATTCCAAGGTCAGATTATTTTTTTAAATTATTTTTTGTTAGCACTGATAATGTGCCTTCAAAACGGAGGTTATAAAGTAAATTAAGTTACTCATTAGCGTTTGAATATCTTGATAGTTTGAAGGTCCAAAGTTATTAAATAGAAAGTACTTTCAAACAGAAAATATTTCTAAAATTACTCCTGCTCAATTTTTTATTAGCTTTGCCCTCCTGAAATAGGAAGAAATACTATTTGCACAAGAGGAAGAACAGGGAAAGTGTCTGAGATCTGTGGGTCACTTGAATACATATAACTCCACCTTCAAACCTTGACAGCTACAGTGACGAACACTGAACTATGATAGCTTTGCTTTTAACAACCCTAATTCCTCTCTCTCACCAGTAGATCTGCTGTTTGCACCAGGATACTTGATGGACGAATTGGATTTTCATCTTTTCTGTCTTTTTCTTTTCCCAAATGCTATAAATCAGCATTTTATGAATGAATAAATCCCATCTGCCAGCTGTTAAAATTCTGTTTCAAGGCTATGATATCCAGGTCATTTTATTTCATGACTCCGGTGCCACCAACAATAAATAAAGTTGTTACTGCAACTAAGGATATTTTAGTCTTTCTCAAAATGAACTGTTAAAATAAGCTGGTAACTGTTTAAAGCACCTGCCTTAAACACGTATGCTGCTCTGACAGCAAGTGGGCAGCTTCCCATCACCATCAGCCTTGGCCTGTCTTTTGACTTGTACATCATTAATTAACCCTGCCATGACCACAGCCCAGCAAACTTGGGAAATGAGCAACCGGCCAACCGAGATAAAGATGAACAAAGGCACGTTGGAAAGTGTCCTTGTACTGCTCGAGTCTGGCTGCCTTTACCAAAGCTCGAAGGACCCTATTACACGAGCCTTGGTATGTCTTAGGCCCACTTGGAGCGTCAGTCGCAAAGCACATGCACATTAAAATTTGGATGAGGTGAGATGAGATCAGTCTTTTATGGTTTCTTGAAGAATACTTTACGCATAAGTGAGAGGGTATATTTCTACTGTATGCAAAACCAGATGCGCACACTTAAGGGCTTCCCCTACAACTGATGAGGAGCATCCTGTGCCAGCCAGAGACGGGCAGTTTGTTACAAAGCTTCAGACCTAAGAGACTAAATTTTCTGAAAATTGTGCACATCAGAACACACATTTATCTCTCTGCCCGATTTACATGCACAGTTATTATTTATGTGGGCAGCAGCAGTCACTGTGCATGTGGATGATTAATGAAATGTGTAAAAACCCCCACACATTTGGTTGCTATGAATGTCGCACAATCGTAATGATTTTGTGCATAGTTTGTGTCCAAAGCACACTTTTCCCTCCACGCAGCTACACCTTTTAAAAGCCAGTGTGAGCACTGAGAATCCGTCCTCATCACTTCTAATCTCATGTTATCTTGAGATCAACATCTCAAAACGTAAAAGTACAATTTCTTACTAGTAATATCCCTAATGTTCTGTTTAGTTTGGGTTCTGGTAAGTGGTCACTGATTATATTACGTGTTATGCTAATGAAGCGTAAGATGCTATTTCCATGCTTGTCCTGAGCTGGCACAATATTACCCAAGAGAAAAGGCAGATATCGTTTCCTGGTGCATATGTCCCTCCAAAACTGGAAATTGTTGTCACTAGAATAATTGACGCACAACACTTCTCAATATGTCTGCTTTTAATTAAAATATATTTCAATTAGAAAGGGAGAACAATTTTAAGGGACTCTTTCTGCCAGATGGTGATCCCTAATTTGCCTCAAATGTGTTGGATGCAGCGTAATTTGTTCCTGATTAGCTGAGGTTGATCAGATGTATAAAATAACTATTATGCTATGAAAATTGAGTTGAAATGACCCTATGAAATGACCATATGGGTCCGTTCTTCCATTGGCATCTGAAGTATTTAAGAATTAATGGGAATTCTGGCTTTGTCCTAAGACCACTAAGAACCTAAGAGCCATTACTGATTCAGCAACCAGCGATGCTGTGAGTACTCCACAAGTACTGTGGCTGCAGACAGCTTTCGAGTCCCTAAATCAGCTACCTATCCTTTCCTTATGTGCAGATTGGCAGCGAATACACTAATTATCTTCCTTAAAAAGAATTCTTTTCAATGGACCAACTTAAATGCAACCTCAGCTTTTTCTACTGTTAAGACTCCTAAAAAAACCCCAAATACAGGACATATTTTCTCATATAACGTTTCTATGTCAAAGCAAAGCAATTAGTACAAATTCTGTGTCTGGCCCGTGGAGTTCGCAACTTCAGCTCCTGCAAAACAATTTTCAAGACCTAATTGGAAATTCTGTGTTGCAATACGGGTGAATATCAGACGGCTCCTTTCACTTTTACATACTTTCATTTCTGCCAGTTCTTAATTTGGCATGCTCATTCATGGCGAATGAATTGACTGCACCATACTGAAACAGCAAATCATGCACACAATGAACATTAATATTTCCAGCATGTAAAATACCCCTTACACATCAGTGAAATACATGTTTTATAAATTAAACTGAGAATGCAACCATGATTTGGCACTATATTAGCAGATTATGAATTGCAATTTATTGCAGTGGCTGAATGCCAGTCCCAAACCCCCCCAGTCCTGGATCACCTTCGGCACCCTTCAGACTTTCACTCTTCTCTGCTGGATGCTATGCGTAAATTTCCACTTTTTGGATTATAATTTTTTTTTTTTAAACACTGGGGATTTAAGCTTATTCTAGTGCCAGAACTAGTGGTGGTGCTGCAACAAGGAGCCAGGATACTATAACTGCTGGAGAGGCTACAAATCCCTTAGCTGCTCTGGTAAGTCTGGACCTGAGAATTGGGCAGGATTAAAGACCACTAGGTTGCATGGAAAGCCACTGCAGTCATTGCATAAACTCTGGCTAATAAAAGAACTTTTAATGTTAGAGTGTAAATAATCCTAAAGCAGGTCTGACCACATGAGTATTTTATGAGTGAAGAAGGAGAACGGAAAGATGGGGAAACGGGACTGAGCTGTGAGTGGATAAAGTGTTGTTGCCCTTCAGCTTTCCTGCAGTTGTTATTTCTTTCCGTGACTATCAATAAAACTTTACCTTAGCAGTAACTCACAGGAGACATAAGTGGTAGGAAATTAGATTCTCCGATATCTTGATATTTGCCGCTGCAATATTATATAAAAGGGTAGTTGGTATCTGAGACCCCAGTCCTATACTCTGGGTCATTGCAAGTAGACCCCGTGTGCCCAGGGAGGCAGTTTTACCATCAGGACATTGCTAACTACCTGACACATTAATTCCATGGTATTTGCAATGACCCTTGGAGCCTCAATATTTCACCGTTGGAAAGAAATGACTTCTTTCAAAAGCTCAGTTCAATGCCACTTGCCCGGCAAAGCAGAAGGTCCCTGCAGGACAGGCGGCATTTTAAGATTTCCAGCTCACATTCCGTAGCGTAAAGATCATCCTCTTACACACCAACCATGGCAATACTTGGGAGCTAACATAGCTAAATACTTCTTTGCATACTACTGTATTTCTTAGAGGGCAAGGTTTTCAGTTTCGAAACCTTTTTTTAATTTGTATTTCAAAGTAGCTATAAAATATGAATTCCAGTGCAAAGCATTAGCATAAAGCCATTCAGTATTAAATATTCTGTCAAAAGTGCCAGGAAAAATTCCACAACTATTGCATTTCCATCTGGCAACATCTTCCTCCCCTGAATATTTGCATAAAATATTTCCGCAATAAAGAAAAATTATGAAACATTGAATCTTTATATTATTTCCAACTAGATAACTTCTTCACAATCGTATAAGCCAAGGATCCCTGCTATTGCAAACTAACTACTTCCATCTTTTTCAACTATTTCAGAACAGTTTCATAAAAACCCTCCCTACTCTGTCTTTCACTTAAACATCTAGATAGATTTTTAAACTTATAACAGTTTTGGTTTTTAAACCAATAAGAAATCACTGAAGAGAGGCTGAACAAGGTGCTCCTGTCACTGCTGTTTGTGTGCTCAGTTCTACCTCCATTTGCAACTTAGGCTTCCCAAATTATCGGAGTTAATTGGTGCACTGGTTTTTGTTTTGGTGCATTGTTTCCCCCCCAGTACTTAATCTATTGAATTAGCCCTAAATTTTCATAGCTACATATTTGCAAGTTAACATTTAACCTGACGCTACCCTATCTCACAGAATTAGACTTTAAATACTGTATTTCCAGCATTCTTCCACATCTTGGACGGCAAAGAAGAAAGTTATCATGTGGCCGCAGCAAAACATAGAGTAAAATAAAGAAGAAAAATAGATGGGACTAAGCTAGGCTCAGACCTTTGATTGAGCTGGGAATTAAAGTTGGACACTGAGCTAAACTCTGCATCTGGACTACAGTGAGGGTCATAGGCAGAGTGGGCGAGGAGACCAGCGGGCATTAGATGCCCATTTGTCACTGTGGCTTTCACATGGATTCGGGTACATCTGCGAAACCCTCCTCCACACACGATAAATCAGTTTGTAAAGATGCATTGCTGAAAGGAGAGGGTCCTCCAAGCATTTAAGTATTAAAAGTCTTGACCCAAAGTTTCACATAGAGAAGATCGTATAGCTGTTTGCCACCAACATCTATTATAATAATTCATAAAAGATATCACCATATTATACTCTGTAATAACTCTTTAGCCCAACAGCAATATGGGTATGATGTTTGTAATAGTGGAGAAGAAACCCACATTAAAACAAGGTAAATAACTTAGGCAAGCTATTTTTTCTTTTCACTTCACTTCACTGTCAGGGAATGTTACACCGGTTCTGTTTAGCGTTTATTTCGGCAGAAAGGTTGTGTGCATTTCAGTTGCAGAAACAAGGAAGTTTAATGCAAAGCATATATTCTTTCTTTCAACATGCACACTTATCTAGTCCTTTCCATGATTACGCGTCAACCTTCTAAGAAAAGGAGGAAGAAAATGCAAAAAAAATATATATATATTTGTGTTTTGCACATGTCCATTCAGGTTATATGGAATAGGCAAACATCTTGCTCATGTGATTATAAATAACCTCTCTGTTATAAATAATTCTGCTAAAATATAGCTATGTTTACCAGTCATTTACACCAAGGTTAATTCTCAAAAACTCATGCACTTTTCATGCTTTAAATGAAGTTCAACGGAAATTAAACTTATCTCAGGCACAAGCTGTTATTTAGCCAAGTAAATAAACAGCACCCTGTGACACCCTCCCCCCAGCTCCTTAACGGGTGGCCCTGGTTAACACCGAGCGCCTGAACTCAGAATAGGGTGACAGTCCAGGACTGCAGGGGTTGGCATATGTTTAAAACACATAGGGGGAGCAAAAGAGCCAAGACAGTAAGGGTTCGCTTTCAGACAGTAATCAATCCGGAACACCCTGCCCACAGCACTGCAGCAAAACCCTGTGGGAATTAGAGACACAGCTTGTTCCCACTGATTTTGCTGCTCAGTGACTAGGGGACATGCTAAACTACACCTTACACAGGGTACAACACCAGCTATAATATCAAACTTATACTCTAATTCCTTTTTAGTCCTAATTAAGGGAAAAAAAGAAGAAGAACAGTAGGTTGTTAAAAATGACTTTTTACTCAACTGTATATAGCATCTACACTTGCACAAAATAATTATAAAAAAAAAATCCCTCTTTGAAGAGCCACAGTTTGAGAATAAACCAAGAGGCGCAGGCTGAAATAAACCTGCCCAGACACGATTCATCGTGGCATGCTTTAAGCAAGTGCTTTCTACAACCCTGCTTTTCTTTTAATATAGCTTTATGCTCATGTTGATGTAATAAGGCATCATTCAGAGTGAGGCTTATGTGTCCAGAAGGAGATTCCACAAATTCTCAGGACATTTTACATTGTTAGGATCAACCATTCAGGCACACAAGAGTTACACTGTACAGCAAAGGCTTAAGACAAATGACAGTGATGCTGTAGAAGACCCAAATAATGCCTTTCAGTCATGCTGGAAAATATATTCATTGAAAACCAGTGGGGCTGGCATTCTTTTTTCATAGCAAGAGGGATTCAGTAACAGCCTCTAATTTCTTTGGCATGATTATACAGAATTTTATGTTGTGCATGCCCTCTAACACACAAAATAAGGCTTTTCTGTTTAAGAGTCAGGTCTAAAACAGAGGCATGGCAGAAATCTATTCCCAAAGACAAGAACAGCTGAAAGAACATCTGTAACACACACAGTGTTCAGGAGCAAAGGTCTATGCTTATGCTAAAGGCTCTGAGGGAAATTTAGTATGAACATTTAAAATTAAAATATCTCTTTATTGATAAAATGTGAATATTCTTAATTTTCTGGATCATTAAACCTCCTCCTGGAAAGCGAGTTAAGAAACTTCGGGATATTTTTACAGCATCAGGTTGGGTTTGGGGATATCTAATAACGTGGTGGCTCGAGCTCACATTTACAGCAGATTGGTGCCCTCAGAAAGCCTTCTCCAGTCTCTCTGAAAGGTCACAATTCAAGCACAAAGTCCCAGTTGTCTGATTCCCTTTCATTCGGGTTAAGGATCAGCAAAGGATCTGTTTCATTAGAAGAGATGAATGAGTTCCTGCAGATATACTTAACAACTAAGTATACCAGGATTAAACGTATTGGATGGAAATAAAGAAATGGAAAACACAAACTGGGATCTGTATGTGCAAAATCTAAGCTCTTCTGAGCCTCACTGATTCTTACCATGCTCTCTTAGAGAAGATTTATGTCTCAGTCAAGTGGGTTTGGTTTTTGTTGCAGAGACTCAGAAAGCTCAGAGATGGGAAGGGGCAGACAGATATCCCGAGCTGCCCAACAACAACTGATGTAGCTCCACCTCAAAAAGTTAATTTTAAAATTATTTCAGAAGAAAAACTGGAAAATATCTTACCATCAGGAAGGAGGACATCAAAATGGGCACAGAGTGGGCAAGAAGCCACACCAGGATTTCCCATGTTGCTCTTTACAGCATTTTGCCAGTCGTTGGTAGGGAAGCCATGGTCATAATTTTAATTGTTTTGCATGCCAACAAATATGGCTCTGGACTAAAACCACTGAATTCTCCACAGCACCTCCATGTTGCGTTTCAATTTCCTCAGAGCTAGGAAGTCTGTTTCTGAAATTTGGCTTCAAGATTTAATCTTTGGGTTTTCATTCCAAGTTTGCAAAATTAAACTCACGAGACAACAGAAATCACCAGCGCTCTGGGCTGCTCAGGAATGTGTGCAGCAAGTTTTTACAGCCTAAGGTCAACACCACTGCGGCGTAGGGAAATAGCATGTAGTTAGCATGTAAAGTATTATGACGTGCTAATCTATTTGTATTACATCATTGCACTTACTTTGCATAAAAATAAAATTACCGGGAAGGATTTTATTCCTGCATGCAAAACCTTCTCTTCCTTTCCATCCCCAAACCGCTCTTTAGAACAAGATGCTCCTTTTGTTCCTTACAAAACCAGTAATATTTTATCCAACAGGCAGTACAATATCTAAGACTTCTGGATACTATCATAATCAAATACAATAACAATATGATATTCTTCTTAGCTCCTCAGAGTACCAAAGTCATGTTATTATTTTGAAGATGCTTTGAAAACATCTTAACTACATCTTTATTGAAGCAACATGAATGTCTTGAAAGCTATCTTGGTGCAAATGTATCAAGAATACCGTTGAAATTCCTTATTACACCTTGTACCTGAAAATCTATTTGAAACACATTCTACTGTATTGAATTTCTGTCTGAAACAGCTGATTTAGGCAGCTGATAGAGTATGGCAGGTGCCCCATTCATTGCGTTATCATTTTATACAGTCTGTCCATAAAGGCCCCAAGAGAAGGATGTACTGTCTGTCCATGAAAAATAATCCACTGTCTGTGGCTTATGGGAACAGCAATAGAATTTTAAATACCTTGGAAAGACCAAAGCTTGGCCATTTACATTATTCTAGCAGCATTTTTCTAGTTGAATGGCCATATTCAATCTCAGAATGAGAGGAGTAATGCAATTAAACCAGCTCCACAATGAGGAACTGGAAACATGGGTTTTAGTTTGAAAAACAAAAGCTTCTAAATTTTAAAATAATGAAGCAACATGACTGTTGCACACGATGCGAAGAATGCATTATTAGACACAGCAGTGAAATGTCAAATATAATATACTACAGCAATATTCTACAGTTCACCTATGGTGCTTTTGATACTCATGTGTTTCCTGATATTAGCTGCTCATTTTTGCTCCCCCCAACAAATTGCCCTGTCCAACAGGAGGAAAAATGTTTAATTAAATGTCCGCTAATAAGGAGCAATTAGAGCAATCCAAGCACGCCCTACGTAAGGCTGTCTCACAAGCAGGTGGGCTGAGAGCTGGCATGGCTAACTCGGCAGGCAGCAGAGCTCTCTGCCAGTGGGATGGGATGAAAGCAAGAGGGTAAGATGTCAAAAAGGAAACCATCTCAAATGGGCAAAATAAAGTCTAAAATTTCAGAAGCCATCACTGAAGAAAAGTTTAAACCACAGTAAGGTGGGATAAGGACGCGACTGGTGCATTGGCAAAACTCTGGCCGCAGCTCAGCTCCTCAGGGAGGAAACCCCAGGAGTTTGTGCCATCAGTCTGAGTGCGGTTTTAGGTAGCCTGGCAAGGATAAACGAAATATTACTGTGTAAAAGTGCACGAGATGAGAACAAGGAAATGGGAAACCCCTTCAAAATTTACTGTTACATGTGTAGGACAGTGGAAGTTTTAGGATACCAAGTGGAGGAGGCTCACAATGGCTGATACTTTGGAGGCAAGGGAGAAAGAGTCACAGAAGTGGAAAAGAAGTGATTTAATCTCCCCTCACAGTATAAGCTGCTCCCACTGCATGCTCAGTAAACATCTGTTTGTAAGCC